>CM028131.1:956272500-956872500 GCA_016271365.2 Neoceratodus forsteri | reverse complement strand
TCTATGGTGGGAGCTCATGAGACATTTAGCTTCCAAGTATTCCTGCACTTTAGCAGCCCTTACTTATGTAGCCCCTGGATGCATACCTAAACAACTGAAGAGGACACTGATTGGCTGGTCCCTTAAAGCCCTGCAACAGATCCAACAATCCTTCTCATTGAACTGCTACAATCCTTAGAACAATCAGTCATAGGTAATCCCAACTTCAAGATTGACAATGAACTCATCCTTCCCTCTTTCTGGACTATACTGGGACTCTATAACTCCTAAACTTCCTCAATAACAGGAAATTAATACCCTTTTCATAATTACAAGCATGTTACAAAATTCTAGCATCCCATAAATTTAAGTTCTTACAGATAAGGGAGGCCATTTCTGCCTTCCTGAGGAACACACCTATATTAATCTCTCCCGGTACAGAGATAGATGTCTCATTGCAGATGGCCTCCCAGCCTCACTTTGTCTCAGTTCTCTACGAACATTTACAATCTTTGGACCCCTGATTGCCCTCGGGTGTCTATTATTACTGGACTCAAGAGCTGGTGGTCTCTGATAATGTATGAACCTGGAGGAAATTTTGGCAGAATAACAATTGGTTCATCAAGCAGAATAGGCTTTGACTAGTTCAATATAACATTTTACACAATTTATATTATACCCCAGTCAAACTTCATAAATTTGGTAAACTTCCTTCCTCCATCTGATCCAGATGTGGTGAGGCACTGGGAGCCCTGTATCACATGATATGGACCTGTTCAGTGGCACAGGCTTTCTGGTGCTCTATCGAAAATACACTTGATCCACTATTAGGGATAGACACTTTGTTTACTCCGGATGCCTGCCTACTAAACCTATTTCCTCAAGGTACCCCCAAAAGCAGGAAAGCACACCTAGCCCTACTGGCCTCAGTTGCCAAGCTTATTATCATGTGGCACTGCAGAGAGGCTACTTTACCCCCAGTTGTAGAATGGTATAGAGAAGTGCTTTTAGCACTACAACTTGAGAAGCATATTGCATCTATGCATGATAGGACTCAATTCTACCAGAATTTATGGGGCCTCCTTGGAGCTTTGTTATCTATATGGAACCCTTAAATATATCATAATCAATTTTTCAATCACTGATAAGTTTGTGCCCCTTTTCAAGGCAACACCTGGCATTGGGTGGGTGGTATGAGGTGGTGAGGGTGGGATAAGTAGTTTGTTAAGTTTACTTTCTTTTGATTGTCCCTTTTTTGTTTTTGGTTTGTTATTAGTTAATTATGTTTTATAAAATGGCAATCGTAAAACTTGAATGTTATTCCTGCTCTGTACCCTGTTTGCTAGAAATATAATAAAGTATATTGAATTATAAAAAAAAACTATCAACCTCTGCATCCTGTTGTCCAGCCAATTTCTTTACTCAGGCTACCACCTTGGGACCCACTCCAAGGCTGGCTAACTTGTATATGCAGATTTAAATTTGTCTCAAAGTAATGGCCCAAGAATCTGTATTAGGTACATGTAGCTCAAAATCACAAAATCTGGCAAGGTATAAACTTGCTAAAATTTTGTCTATTAATGGTATCTTCACTTTTATCAATTATCCTCTTATATTACCTTAAGACTTCAATACCACATATACATTTCAAAGCAGAGTCCTTACCCTTTTAGAAAACATAAAATTGTATTATAAAATGCAATAAATCCTGTGTGACAAGATTAAATATAATAATATTTTGAAATTTCACAAGAAACTAAGGGGTGGTGGTTGGTATTTAACCCCATAACTGTTAACATTAATCTTTTAAGATGACATATAAATATGCATTTTAAGACTCTAACTCCCACCGATTCATTGACACCAAACTTGAATGTATATTTCACTTACTCTCGAAGTAATGGCCCAAGAATCTGCATTAAGTATATGGAGATGAAAATCACAAAATTTTCCAAGGTGTCCATACAAAATTGATTCAAACTACCATTTTACCCCAGCGTTCATGTGATCAACAGACAGATTATGAATTTTAGGTACATCTGCTACATTAAACAACCACTGGCATTTATTTAACTCTCAAGTGACACCCCACCTTCATCTACACCTTGTTTATGATGTTCGTTGGAGCCTTAAAACTCTCTATAGACAAGTATATTACAAAGTTTTAATTTTTATCATTCTGTAAGTAGCAGAGGTGTATCCAAACAGATGTTCCACCATGCTGCATCGACATGAAATTTGCTGGTCAGCATTACAACAATGGCATGATGCCGACAGTCTGCATTGTGCCATCAGGAGCAGAAGGTGTTTTTTGTGGGGGGATTCACCTCCACACCCCCCATGTTGGGGGCTCTGCCCCCTGCACCCCTCACATTTGAGGTTATGAACTCCAAGTCTGAGTTGTTTCAGGGAGGGGATGAAATCATGGCAGACAGCAATGTCAGTAATACAACAGACTGTTACAGCGAACTGCAGATATTGTTGCTGTAATGGTCTTCGTGCTATTGCCATCACTCTGTGAACGGTATACCCAAATAGACAACATTTACTTGTTCAGGGAATTCTCTCTGACTCACAGGAATGATGGTTCTAAAACAAGGGACTTGAAATTGCTCTTTTTGGAGTCCTCTTTGGTTTAAATGTGGTAATGAGGACTTATCAAGAGCTGCAAAACTGCAGTAGGCTTCAGGCAAACATTTAGTCATGGCACCCAAACTGTCAACAAGACAGATCTACAGGTGATTGCTGTTCATCAGTCTCATACCTTTTGCACAGTGCTTGCATGGTGGATTCTGGAATTATGATACAGTCTTCATTCTGGAAGTCATTGTGTAGGTGTTGCTATAGAGCATCAGCATTAATGTGTTCATTCCAGGATAATAATGTATGCATTAGTCATATGCAGACAGTGCTGAAAACCAATTATTATCAGTGGCACAAAGCTTTGCTGTTGTTCTGACATACAGTATGTCAAGGGGTTGTTATTAGTCTTTACTGTCATGTGTGCTGCCATACATATACTCATGAAATTGGTACACTCCTGTTTCAATGCCAAGAATTCAAGTTTGTGAACAGGATAGTTGTACCCAGATGGTGTCAAGCTTCTGTTTGCAATGGTGACAGGTTACAGTCCCTCTGAGTAGGACTGGTACAACACTGCTCAAAGCCAATTGAAACTAACATCTGTATGTGGAGTGTACAGTTTGCTCAGGTCTGCACAGGCCAAGACAGGTTCAATCACAAATTGCTTAATAACCTTTTCAAAAGCTTTCTCACAAACAGAATCTCACTGAGGTCCTCATGGTTCACTGATTCTGAAATAGTTCTTGGGAGTGGACTCAATCACATTTGCTTTAAGTCTCTTAATATTGATCATACAATTGTGGTGTATTCTTTAATGAAATTGCAATAATATCCACAGATGCCTAGGAATCTTTGCAGTTCATTCAGCTATTCCAGGTTTGGCCAGATGGTAAGGGGTTTCACTTAGTCCAGATTGGTGTGAAGTCTGCCTAAGAAAAGCTATGACCCACATATTTAATTGAACATTTAAAAACATGGCACTTGTGTACTGATAGCTTGATACCAAATTTCTCTAGTTAATCCACTGCATTAAACAATCATGTCACATGTTCTTTTGAAAAATATTATATCCAGGGCCCCTACTTTTCTGCGGCACAGTGGGACAAAGTTCTGTGGCAAGACTACCATTTGCCACAGAACTTCTGCGCTGGTGGTTTGTAATTTCTGCGGAAGTTCTGCGGCACGAACAAACAACCACATCACAGTGTCAGCTTGTCATCTTGACTTCACTTTCATGACAGTGGTTATAGCAATCAGGATGGTGGAAAGCACAGTAACACTAGTTCAAAAATAACACTTATAAAAATAATTTTATGCCTAAAAAAGCAAAACAAATGTCTCTCCCTTTAGGTCCTAGCCTGTTGCATAAATGAGATATGCAGATGGGATCTTATGTGATAAATAATGTATTTTTATATGCATGCTATCTATCCCACTAATGAGGTTTCCACTGTCTATTACTTATATATTTGTATGTGCTTTCTACACCACTGATGAGGTTTCCACTGTGTATCACTTATATATTTATAGGCAATCTGTAACATACATACAAATCTGTGTGTGTGTGTCTATGTGTCTGTAGTGAGAGAGACAGAGATACTGTAGGTATGTGTGTGTGTGTGTGTGTGTGTGTGTGTGTATATATATATATATACATATATTTTTTAATTTTTATGAACTTGCATCCTCATTCATACAGGTCCCATTGGAAATGGAATAGAGGAGTTATTGCAAAACTCATTTTTCATGTCAACCTGCTTTCCCTGACACACTGCATAACACCATCAGGCCATGACATTCATGTGAACTGATAGTGACATAGTGCTCTCCAGCACATCGCAATGTGTCCACCATGTGACAGAACACTGCACCATACCTTCCCAGGCTCCGAGCAGTGATGTGTTCCACCAGTCCTTGTGCTGCCCAGCCAGCTCCCACAGCTAATCTCTGAACCTGAGTTGCTGGCACGGAAACACAGCATGCTACCTCTGGCCCAACAGCTGTCCCTGCACTCAACATTTCTCCATAACTTTTAGGTGATTCTATCAACCAATGACAATATGTAATCAATAATCCTGAGCCTTTTCCACTGGGACTCTTGTGCAATATACCTTGAGCAGCAGCTATCCAAGAGATCTGTGTTTTTGGAACAGTTTGGCAGCTTGAAAATGACTGTGAGTGCAGCATATGTGTGACTTTGTAACTGAAGCTGCTCTGATTTGTTTCATTTTGCTGCTCTGCTGAACTGAGGGGATTACCCAGGTGTGTGCAAGAGGCCATTTACCTGCATGTAATTTCAGCTCAGGGGTGATCCAATAATAGAGCAGGTTTGCCTCTGTGGGAGGGTTTGCTGCAGCATTTAAACATCCTTCCCTGCAAGATTACCAGCCTTTTATTTCCACTGGGACACTTGCTCAATATACTTTGAGCAGTAGCTATCCAAGAGATCTGTGTTTTTGGAACAGTTTGGCAGCTTGAAAATGACTGTGAGTGCAGCATGTGTGACTTTGTAACTGAAACTGCTCTGATTTGTTTCATTTTGCTGCTCTGCTGAACTGAGGATTACCTAGGTGTGTGCAAGAGGCCATTTACCTGCATGTAATTTCAGCTCAGGGGTGAGCCAATAATAGAGCAGGTTTGCCTCTGTGGGAGGGTTTGCTGCAGCATTTAAACATCCTTCCCTGCAAGATCACCAGCCTTTTATTTCCACTGGGACACTTGTGCAATATACTTGAGCAGCAGCTATCCAAGAGATCTGTGTTTTTGGAACAGTTTGGCAGCTTGAAAATGACTGTGAGTGCAGCATATGTGTGACTTTGTAACTGAAACTGCTCTGATTTGTTTCATTTT
This sequence comes from Neoceratodus forsteri, assembly GCA_016271365.2. Lineage (NCBI taxonomy): Eukaryota > Metazoa > Chordata > Ceratodontiformes > Ceratodontidae > Neoceratodus > Neoceratodus forsteri. The sequence continues at coordinate 956,867,088 of CM028131.1, read as the reverse complement.
GCTGCTCTGCTGAACTGAGGGGATTACCCAGGTGTGTGCAAGAGGCCATTTACCTGCATGTAATTTCAGCTCAGGGGTGAGCCAATAATAGAGCAGGTTTGCCTCTGTGGGAAGGTTTGCTGTAGCATTTAAACATCACGCTCACGCATAATGCAAGCGTATGTGCGAGCGTGAGTGGCATGAGCGCCACTCGGAGTAGATTTTGCATAGGAATATGTACCCATAAAAGAGAGGGACCTCATTTTAAATAGGTTTTATTGTTTATCTGGTTTTGTATTTTTTGGTTTTAACTGGTGGGTCTGGTTGTTTTCGGGTGGGAAGGCGTTCTACAAATTTAAGGAGTGATGCTCATGGAAGATTTAGCTGTTTAGGTAAGCTGTCACCCGACTCCTTTTTAGTCCCTTTTTTTTGAGTTAGGATTTTTTTTTCTCTCTCTTCTCTCCTTATATGTATACGCGAAGTGGTAAGATGGTAAACAAAACTGTTAAAGGGGCAACTAAAGGGAAGCAAAGGATAAATCCAAAAAAGAATAAAAAAGGCAATTGCTGTGTTTTTACACAGGAATTGGTCATCACGGCTTCGACCCCTAAGGATTTGGTAGAAAGTCCTGTAGTATCCTACTTACCTCACTCCTTTAAGGAGTTTATGAATGAGGAATACAGATCAGATCTAGCTGGAGATAACTCAGAATTTAATGGAAGAAATCAAACTCCGATGGCTAAGAGCTGGGATAAGAACAGTCCGAATAATACAAATCAAGAGACTTTGACTAATTCATTGAAGAACCAATTTAGTGGTAGTGATGGGACTAACAGGGAATTTGAGGAATTTAAACAATTATCCTCTTTTGATAATAAGAATATAACTCCGGACTTGGAAGAAATTAGTAACTTAGAGACTGGTGTTAAAATTCCGTCCCAAGGGAAAATCACTGATTTCTTTAAAAAAAAAAACCTTCCTAAAGCCTCTAATAATATTTTTCAGGATGTCCCAAAAATGAACAGTACACATATGGTTTCCAATATAGGAAGTTACGATTGTACTATTTTTGGGGAAAAAACAAATATAGCGGATCATTCCCAGGTTTTTAGACAAGATGAGTGGATGGGGGAGGTAGAAGCAAGTCAGCAATGCATGTCTGCGCAGGGAGATTATATAGATAAAGATGATGGTATTTCATGCTTTCCCTCAGGAATAAAGTTATTTAGTCCATTAGAGATCTCCAGTGAGGTAGAGGTCTGCAATATCGACTCTAAAGAAATGGTGTATTCATCCCTTAATGATGCGCCTGAAGAGTTTTTTCAAAAAAATGGACAAAGAGGTCCAGGACATCCATTTAGATAAAGATTTTTTGGTTCAGTGTCCGGATACTATATTGAAATATACCATTAAGGCTCTTGCACATCCAGTAATGTCTAATGTTGTTTTATTGGAGGCATATAATGGTATTAAGACAGCCTTGGAAACTCTTTCCAGTTTTTGTGTTGTGAAGTTTGCTGCTTTAGAACAACAAATTTCACAATTATTGGGGGAAAAGAAAGTTCACAGATCTAGGCATAATTTGTCATTTTCTCCCCTAAGTGTTCAAGAGCCCTCAAAAGGCAAAAAGGACAAAAATAGGGGTGGAGTAAGTAAGAAAAAAGGGAGAAAGAAAAAGCTTGGGCCTGTGGGACTTACTCAGACTCTTAACCTAGGAAAACAGAAAGATGAATTAAACATTAAGGATGAAAAGACTAATAAAATTTGGCTTACAGGTACCATTAGGATAGGAGAGGTACAGAGAGATGTAAGGAAGAATCCTGACCAAAAAAACAAATCTATACTTGTGGATGAGACACTTATAAAAGATCAAGAAAAGGGGGAGGATGAATACATTGTGAAACAAAAAACAAATTCTAAGGAGAATTTAATTAAGGTAGATCAGTCCAATAAAGATCTTTGCCCAAATCTCATGTTGGCCAAGGAGGATAGCAACCCCAAGGGGTATGACCTGGAAGCATATAATTTAATTTGTACAGGGAAAGAAGTAGTTTTTAAATTAGATAAGCTGTATTTTAAACATTATGAATCTACTGCAACCCTAACCAGCTTGATAGCCCATATGTTGAGAGCGGAATTAGGGTTACCAACAGTCGCAGATGTTCTTATTATAGTGACTAGGGATACTTCCAACCCTACTAATTCAGTTTACTTTATGCTCCCTAACATGGATATGCAAAATTGGTCTGGGCTAAGCAAGGCCTGGTAGACTCTTTGGGATTACTGTTATCAACACCAGTGACCTGGTAACAATTTGGAAAATGTTTATAATAGGGCAAAATAGGAAAAATGTTAACATATGATATTTTCAAAACTACTCTTATAACACTGAATTGGGAGTTTGAGTTTCCTGAAACCTCAATGATCTCTACTTTTGGGCTGGATACATTGGAGGGAGAAACTGCTACTAATTTACCATCATTATTGTGGATGATTTTATCAACTATTATCAAAACCCATATACTTCCAGAAGAATTTGTGGAGGTGAATAGAGTTTGGAATGATAAAGAGGGTACTCAGATTAACTGTATTATTGGTTCTGCATAATTGTTAATAATACTTTTTGAAAATAGACATGTGTTGGATGAGGTGGGTATTTACATGGTGGAATTGAATGAGTGGGAGACACCAGGTCAATCTAGAGCCATGCAACCTTGACTAAGTTTTTTGGAAATACAAAGTAATGAGTCCTCATCAGAGCAGGAAGGGGGGTCAGAAAGTAACCCTGGTTATAATGTCCTTAATTGGAGTATAGTAGGACTTCATAATAAGTTTGTAGATCCGCAGTGGGTTGCTTTTATTTCGCGACATGAAGTGATTATGTTCCAGGAGACATGGGTTTTAACATCTCCTTTTCTGGATGGATATGAAACTAGTTTTGTGCCAGCAATTAAAGGGAAAAAACATGGGAGGAACAAAGGAGGTCTGGATACAATGATCAAAATTAGGGAAGGATTAAGGGTAATCAAAAGTTACTCTCCGACTCCCGAGATCCTTATGATAGTGGTTAACTGGGACCTTTGTATGGTTCTGATTGTTAACATTTATATTCCACCATGTTTTCACACTTACTCTACATATGATTTTTGGTCCAAACTATTGATGGAAATAGATTTAATGATACAGTCAAATTGGATAGATACTGTTCTTTTAGCTGGGGATTTTAACGCTAGGATAGCCGAGTTCGATAATTTATCATTGTTACAAGAACTATTATATATGGCAGATTTGGAAAAAAGAAACACAACTGACATGATTGTAAATGAGGCAGGGAGGCGCTTTAGTACTTTTATCACAGAGAATAATTTCTTGATTCTTAATGGGAGATTAGAAGGGGATCGTCGGGGTAATAGCACTTTTTTCTCCCCAGTTGGTAAGAGCGTAATTGATTTATATTATGCTCTCCTTTTAGTTATTATTTCTGCAGGAGATTATATGTGACTATGAGAACAGAAAGCGATCATGCAGCAGTTTTGTTGGATTTTAGGATTTCTGATAGTGTCATTCCTCCCCCCAATAAGCCCTTGGCAGATATTGAGATTGGGGGAAGGTTAAGATTGAATAATGAGTCGATGCAAGGAGTTTGGAACCTTTTATACTCTTCTATTTTTGTCGAGTTATTTAAGCAGGTACATAATGGCTCCAAAGGTGAAAGGATCAGTGAATTACTAAACATAGGGTATCAACAGATTAAGCACTGATTTATTCAGCTAATAGTGTTAAGCCCCAGTTAGCATCCTGGTTTGATGGGTATTGTAAGAGAGAGAAAAGAAATTTGATGAGGGCCATCAGGCAGACAAAAAAAAAATCAGAGTAAGATGGCGATTATGAATTTAAATAAAATGCAAAGGGAGTACAAGGAATTTCTCCATCAAAAAAAAGAGAATTTACTGAAAAACAGTGGGGTGTTATGTACTGAGTTATTAAGGAGGGTGATATTAAGCTTTTTGGGGCTTTGGTGTCCAAGGGAACAGCTGATCAGAATTCTAAACCTCCCATATATATCCCCAAGGAAACTTGGATATCTTACTATAGTCTACTATTTAATAGACATTCTACCAACGATGATGATGTGATAGAAAATTTTAACACTGAGGGGGAATACACATCGTTAGTGTTTTCATTTGGAGAGGTAGAAGAAGCCATTGTGAATTTATCAAATAATAAAGCACCTGGACCCGATTTGATACCGGGAGAAATTTACAAGGGGCACTTGAATTATTGGGTAGTTTTTTTTACTAATTTTTTCAATATCTGTTTAAAAGAGAGATTTATTCCATTATCTTGGACAAGAAATATAATAGTTCCAATCCATAAAAAGGGCCAACTTTATTTGCCATCTAATTATCGCCCAATCAGTCTTATAGACATTAGTGGAAAAATCTTTGCTAAAATAATATTACATAAATTACAAAATTGGATAACTGCAAACTCCTCTTTATCTATGTTTCAAGCAGGTTTTTGTAAGGATTGTTCTACGATAGATAATATTTACATCTTAGCCCATCTGATAGAAAAATACAAATCATTTCATAAAATGAAACTGTATGCTGTGTTTGTAGACTTTTCTGCAGCATTCGACTCGGTTAATAGAGCCAAGTTATGGGAGATATTATTAAATAGATGCGTACCATTAAATTTATTAGCCCCCATTATTAGGTTATATTCTCACACAACATTGGCTATTAGATATGATAATAAGGGCAACATTTCTGACTATTTCAGTACAACTTCGGGAGTTAAACAGGGATGTCCTTTGCCCCCCCTCCTTCTTTTTAATTTGTATATTGATGCCCTTCTGACTTATAAAGATATAGATATTCTTGATTCCCCAAAAATTAAGAATATCCCAGTACATTGTCTGGCCTATGCAGATGATTTGATTATTTTTGCTTTATCTGCTCAAGGTTTACAAAATAAAATAAATCAATTTTGCTCTAAATGTAAACATTTGGACTTATTAATAAATATGAAAAAAACTAAGCTGCTGATGTTTGCACCCTTACAGGGACATCAAATTAAACCAAGGATTTATTTAAATAACAAACTTATTGAAGTGGTATCCTCTTATATATATTTGGGGGTGAAGTTTGCTTCGAATGGAAATTGGATAGAGCATTGGAGAGGACAAGTGATAAGGGCAAAACTGATTGTTAGGGCTCTCTTACGTTTTGCTAGGAAATATGCAGGATATTTGGTCTCGCCGGCATTGTTAGCCGGCGAGGCCAAAATTAATCCTATTCTTTTGTACGGCACAGAGGTCTGGAACAACAATGTCCCTTCGTGGTTGGAGATCCCACTTTCTCTCTACTATAAATCTTTATTGCAGGTTCCACTTGCCACTTCTAATGTTATAGCTAGGGCTGAATTGGGTAGAGTACCAATTGTTACAATTATTGATATATGTCTTATGAGTTATTGGATCAAAATTATTAATCAACAGACTAATATTATGCCTCTACTATGCCTTAGAGAAAAACTATCTTGGCACAAACAGAATTTTAGGTCTCCTTGGGTCAAAAATATTCAACGTATTTTGGGCAGTGTTAATATACTTCATCTTTGGATAAACTGGGAGAAATCAATATCAATATCTTATGTGTTTAAGGAGTATGTCAAAAAGAAAATACTTAGGCTTGCCTATGATAAGCAAATGGAGCTCCTCAGAGCTCAACGTCAGGCCAGATGGTTAGCTCAAAATAAAATTGATGTATTTATAGAGAAATATCTTACTCTTGGGCTGACCCTGTTAGAAAGAAAAATGATTACTTGGGCAAGACTGGGCATCATCTGTTCTAAATATGCTTTTTTTAATAAGACGACTCCACCCATTTTAGGTTTGGAGTTCTGTGGATATAACAAGGGTTTTCAAGAAGTTCTTTATCATATTACAGCACAGTGCCCTTTATATAAAATCCCGCGTTTAATCTGTTAAATGATTTCCTTACTAAATATGTGAATGCAAAATTTGATATTTTATTCATACTTCTTCACCCTCAGACATTGGAGGAGGCTAAGGTGGTTTCAAGTTTTTTATCAGGTGTTGAAACACAAAGAAAAACGTCTCTCTGCCTATGACAATTAATTTGTTCATGGATTTTTATGTGTTAAAATTTTAAATGTAATATTAGATTTAATATTTTTTCTCCTCTTCTCTTTTTTTGTATATAATTTTATGTGCTTAGTATGTTGTAAAGGCTTGATTGCTGAACAATAAAAACATTGAAACTTGAAACTTGAAACTCAATAACCCTGGCAAAAATGCGTACAGTGCAATTATTTATTTAACAGGTCTATTCTTTCAACAGGTCTACACATTGTTATATTTCACTTTTATGTGCATAATTACATTATTTTTCTTAAAAATGACAGTTAAATTCATTTTACCAGTTATTCATTTCAGATGGTGTCTGTGTACCTTAAAGGCACAAATAGGTTTGTACAAAGTGAGGTATGGACTTAACAGGTCTGTGCTGTTGACAAGGTTTTGTTTAAGTTGGCCCTAGTGCAATAATGTAAGACTGAAAATTGTATTAGGCTGTAGTGCAGGCTGAGCAAATATCACCATACATGATGTGCTCTGCCACCGTCTCTGGCAGGGGAGCTGTGGTAGATAAGTGACTGTTCATTTCTGTTGCAGAATGCAGCCATTTCATTAGCTAATGTATGATGTTATAGCAATGATAACATCACATTCTGAGCATATAGGGGGGTTTTGGATATAAAAAGAAGGGTAGAGGAACAGATTCTATGGATAAACAGAAATATTAATAAAAACTCACCAAGAAGAGTGCATTCTGTGGCACTGCAGAAGTTCTGTGGTAGATAGCAAGTTCTGCACAAAATTCTGTGGTCGCAGAATTCTAGGGGCCTTGATTATATCATACAGGTAGATCAGACATTCCAGCAGGTACATGTCTCCCATTACTCATTCCATGAGTTGCTGCAGAGTTACAACTGTTCCTGATATTCCTTGGCATACAGAAATAGATTAGTTGCAGCATTGGTCCTTGTAAGAACAGCTCCAGAAGCAAATGGTCTGACACCTTTTATTGGATCAACATAGATGTTACAAAAAGAAAACAATATCTAAGCTTTTGGACAAACCAAGTTCTTCCTCAGAGACTTAAGTCTCCAAGGAAGGAATTGGTTGGTCCGAAAGTTTAGTCATTGTTTTCTTTTTGTAACATCTATGTTGGTCCAGTAAGAGATATCAGACCATTTGCTTCTGGATCTGATATTCCTTGGAGCATTTTCAGAAATTCACACTGTAGCTATATAATGGACCGATTAAAGCAGTTTACTCTTGGTCTGATTTTGCTTTGGGTATCTGGTAGTACTCACACCTCAGGTCCAGCACAGAAAACTATTGGCCTTCGCTCAAGAGATTTGCAGATGCTTGTATTCTGGGCATCATATGCTGGTCAGGATGATATGCTTGTTCAGGGTTCAGAAAACCACACACTTACTCTCAAAGCCATTCTTATTCTGTACCACCACAATGAACTAGGTGTTCATTCTGTAAGATTCCTTGGTGAATTCAGTGACCAGCATCTCCGGAAGGTCTCTTCTGATGTAATCTATGTCTGTGGGTTCCAGGCCTCTGGATTTTTCTCTAAATAGGCATTCAACACTTAAGTAAACTCGATGCTGTTCTCCCTTTATGCATCCTGCAGTTGTTCCATTCACTATGACTTGTGTTATTTCAGCATATTGAGTTGCAGAAATGCACCAGACAATTTGTGGTGATGAGCTGACAATACAGAATTACAGTCATAGATACCACTTGTAGGTGACCCTAACAATTCATTCACATTTTCATTGGGGGTTATCTTTAATATATCCTCACTACATATTCATGTTCCCCTTAATATTCTCCTTTCTCTTTAATATTGAAACCCAGGCATCTTGTGATCATCTGAGGACCCTTTTGGGAGCACTTACCCCAAATCCTGTGTAAAGTCCTGCCTCACCCACGATGACAGAAAAATGCTCATGCAGACCATGTTCCTTCCCCTATTAGACTATAGGGACATTATTTGCAGAACTGCCACAGCCTCACAAGTGGGACAGTTAGACATGCTGTAACACAGGGTGTTACACTGCATCTGTGAGCTACCAACTCTCATGCACCACTGTCTTCTCTATAAGGATATAAGATGGCAATCGCCTACAACTAGAAGGTTGTGGCACCTAAACCTTTGGGCTATCAAAGTCTTTCATAACTCACTGCCCACTTACATTTGCTCACTCCTCATCAAGTCCTAAAGCCCTTACATGCTAAGAATGCACAATATCATTTTGCTGGATGTTCCCAGGTTTTGCACAAAATATGAGAGGGTGGCCTTTTAATGGGCTGCCTCAAAGCTTGGAATGCCTTTCAGAAAACAATTAAGCTACCCAACCTGGTCTCCCCCCTCTCTTTACAATCTGTCCTAAACCAATACTGCACAGATAATTGCACCTGCCACTAATACCTCTTTCAAGCTCAGTTCTCCTTGTTGTTAGCTCTCCTTTACATATTGCCCTTAGAAACGAATTGACAAATGCTGCAGTCTTTATATCTGCATCTGTAAGCTGTATATACAATCAGTTTCACTACTTCCTTTTATTTATCATACTGCTAGCAGACTGATATTTTCAGATCTAATTATCTTATGCACTTTGCTCACTAAGTATTATCTTGTGAGAATCTATCGCTCCCCAATTTTTCCTGCAACTGTATGACATTCTTTTTGTCCATGTTCATGGTTCAATACTTTTCAATGAATGACCATGATGTATAATTGCATTATATGTAACTTGTACTACCAGATGTAATTGTGTGCCAAATGTTGTATTATTCCTCCATGTATGTATTTTTTGTTTCAGATTATTGTTCTGTCCTACCCAGGATCTCCTTACAAATGAGCCAAGCACAATGGATTTTTTTCTGGTAAAATAAATAAATGTAATGAAATGAAATACTCCAATATATACCATAGTTATTGCCACTTTAATGACTGCTGTTTTTCAAATCGTGGCAATGAAATATTGCAAGGGGCAGGCTGTGGTTTGATAAACAGTATCCATACTCACTCCTTGAAAACCACTTTACCATTACTATTGAAGACTGGATATTTTGTTCTTATCAGAGAATCATTTGGGGAACATGAACCACAAAGTTGGTGTAAATATACCAAGAAATATCAGAGTTATGGGAACTTTTATGGGTGCTGTTTTTTGAAATCCAGGACCTGGGGACAAAGCAAATAGCTGGCTCCCATTCAAAAAACAGCACCCACACTTACCCCTCAATTTACATTTTACTTTTTATATTGAAACACTAGTATCCTGTGATCATTAGAAGACCCTTTGGTAAACATGTACGCATGCAGACATTATGAATCTTCAGTCTCCTTCTGCCATCCCATGTTATGTTTCTAAATGTCAAGAGTTATGGATACTTTTATGTGTGCTGATTATCAAATACATCTGGACCGGCTCTGGGGTTCCACCAGGACACGTATAGTGCCATAAGCTCCTGAATGACCCCAAGTCTGGTAGGTTGGCATATGGGCTGGTGGCCTGCCAAGAAGGATGAATACAATTGTAAAAAACAAAACAAAAAACACAGACCTTGGAAACAAAGCAAATGGCAGGTTCCTGTTTGAGAAACAACATCCAAACTCACCCATTGAAAACCACTTTACTCTTCATATGAAAACCTGGGCAACTTGTGGTTCTCAGAAGAATCTTTGAGGAGCACCCCTTTGCACTACAAACTATAATTTGTTACTTTCTGGAGTGGCTGTCAACATGTATTGTACATTCAATGCATCACAATATGGTTAGCTTCTTATGTTAGATGTAGTGTTCCACTGGGATAACTCTCCCCTCTGGGTTATATGGCTTGGAGTATTTTCTGTTTTTATGCTCTAGTGGTGCATATTCCTTTGTTATATACAGTATAACTCTATTATACACTGAAACTAATGGTAAATGTACACATAGCTTGCCAGACCTGCTGGCTCCAGTTTTCCTTTGTATTTGATTTCTGTAATACCATTGTACTTACTAGGGTTGTACCTGTAAATAGGTATTTGCATGCATAGTGCACTGTACTAGAAACATAAAAATGGATGAATAAATATATATACACCCCAACTTTGATGTACATACACCAAGAAGAACTGTATGGTTCCTATTGTGTGTGCTGTTGTTAAAACCCTGTCAATAAGAACAAAGCAAAGGGTAGGCTCCAGTTTGAAAGGCAGCTCCCACATCACTCCTTGAAAACCAATACCCTTAATATTTAATCCTGAGCATTTTGCTTTTGTCAGAGGTAGCCTGAAAGTCATGTGAATATACAGTACTAAAACTAAAACTTTCATGCTGTTTTTCAAAGCCAGGCCATGGCAGGTGCCCATTTCAGAAGCTACATCCACACTCACCCTTCAAAAACTCTTTCTACCATTAATATTAAAACCCAGGCAACTTGTGGCTATCAGAGGTTCCTGTCGGGAACATGCACCCCAAATTTTGTGTAAATGCATCAATAATGCCTTTTTTACAGTATGGTCTTTTCACGAGTGTTATTTTTGAAATCCAGGTCCTTGGAACAAAGCAAAGAGAAGGCTGTTGTTTGACAAAACAACACTCACACTCACTTTTCAAAATTCATGTTACCTTTAATATTGAAATTTTGGCAGCTTATTGTCATTAAGGTACCATTTGGTAAACAAATACCCTGAATGAATGTGGTGTAAATACACTTGGAAAATGGGCTTTTTATTTCCTGTGCTCTGATTGGCAGCATCCCATGCCAGGGGGTGCATTAACTTACAATAGATGCACAGGAAATAAAAATACCAGCACACATGCCACTTCAAGCAGTCAGGTATCACTGTGCCCATTGGATTTTAAGTCTTAAATTACCATCGTGTTGTTCTCTCTCATTTAGTAAGAGTTATTATGGTACACCCACTCAGTACCTAGCTAATTGAGATTGAACACAAGGATACCCTCCATACTGAAGTAGCACACACTCTGCCAGTTTTTGTCACATATCTCACACAGTATTGAAAAAAGTTTTCTTTCTCAATTAGCACCAGCACGTTGCATGTTCAGCACGACTTGTAGATAGCAGTTCATTAAACTCTAGTAAACTGTGTCCCTGGCTCACCCTGTCTCCACTCCTAATCCACAAAACATATATACATTTTTCAAACAAAAGTCAAGTTCTCCTAATTTCAATACTGCCATTACCTCTAAGTTCTTCACTCCATTTCCCTGTTCACACAATCACACAGCCGTAGTTACACTCAGCTGCCAGTGTCCCAAAGCAATAAATGAAATAAAAGTGAGAGCGACATTGGAGTCAGTGGTCACACTTGGGAAACAAAAAATAAAGAAATGGGATGCAGCTCCACCTCTGCTTCTGTGCTTGATTCCCTGATGCATTCACTGTTTAAATTGTTGCCCTTCTCAATACCACAGCTCAAAACAGAACAGAAACTCAATGGCAAAGCAATGAAATGTACCTACAGTATATAGCAGCCTTAGGTTTCTTTTTCTCCCTGGTCACCCGACCACCACCACTGCTCCTCAGCCAGATCCCATGATCAATCAGTGAGTAAATGAATTATTGAATGAATGCATAAATTAAAATGAATGAATTAATGAATATAAAAAAAAACAACCACAGAAAAACAAAAGCATTTTTTACTTATTCCCTGTGTGTGGGGGGGGGGTGGAGATAAGAAGAAGAAGAATCAGTATTTATATAGTGCTTTTCATACTCAGTGCATCCCAAAGAGCATTACTAGCAATGCTAGACTGGTAGTGAAGTGACTGAATGTGTAGTGGTGTCCATATCACACATTAACACCCACACACAGCCTGGACAATTGCATGAACTGGCTTATGAGAAGGGGAATGTTGGGAAATGCAGCACTTTGGACATTCCAAGCCCTTACCAACAAACTCCCAGATTACATTGTTGCCTGCCTCCCCCTGAGCCCAATCAGTAGCTACGCACTAAGAAGCCACTTGCTAATTTCTCTGAAAATCCCCGGGATCAGTGCCCACTTTGGCATTGCTGCCATAAGCCACGCTTTGCCTACGCTCTGGAACAGGGTACAAAGATCCTTGAGATTCAGCTCTCCTGTCAGTTTTGCCCTGTTTAGGATCATTTATGACAAAATGTTTGCCGAAATCTGTAAGTGTTTCCATAGTTCCTAGCTGTCCTGCTGATGGTTCACTCCGTATCTTACCACATTCAGACACAAACCTAGTTCCTCCCCTCTCTATTTTAATCAAGTCCACTAGTCAGCTGCCACAGTGGCCCTCAGCACCCAAGGCACCACTTCTCCCATATTACTCTCCTCTCAAAATTTAAGTGGAACATACAGACCTCATTAGGGGCCCCTATGCAGCCCAGGACCCTCACCTAAGTATGGTAAATGGTCACTGAGGGCTGAAATGCAAAGAATTGTACCCTCTGATGGAGGCTTGACTAAGAATGACTAAACATGCCATTTCAACTTCTGCATACATGGAGTCTGTATATACCATAGCAAAGTTGAGTGATGCATGTATGTTCCTACAGGGACGCTTGGAATGTATATCGTGCACCTACCATTTTTCTGTAAATTTGTTTGTAACTCTTTGAATATGTTGTACTTTGTTTTCTCAATCTATGTTTGTGTAACTGTCTTGGACAACAGCAGGTCCATCTTGTAAATGAGCTTGCTCAATGATGATCACCTGGATAAATAAAGATTTGATTTGATTTGGTCCGGACACCAGAAATGTCCCCTACTTTATGTTTCCATAATAAGCCCACTTTCCATGCACATGCTTAGTACTGGTCAATAGTGAGCACAAGCAGCACACCTCACAGAACATATCTTCATGCAGGGCAGTGCAATAATATAATTTATTGATCTGAAGGGAAGGGGGCAGGGACATATACAAGTGCATGAATTGCTGGACCAATTAAATTCCACTAAACAGAACTAGCACATCAAGACATCCCCACCCCAACCAATTCCCAAGTGAGTTTGTCACAAACTTGTTGTATGATTAGGATCGCCCTATCCCCTATTAACAGAAATTGCCACCTACTGGCTTGTCTGACATTGACACCATAGTAATGATAAGTGTCAGGTAATTGTTACTTAATTCAGAAATGACTGCCACATGGACAACAGTAAATGGGAGATGGGGTTAAAAGAACAAAGACACAAGATGAGTAGATAGACATGTCTGATACCTAAACTCAGCACCAGAGACAGAAGAAACTTGCTTACTGTTGTATTTAACACAGACACATTTACTGTACAAAAGTGTAACAGTAGCATGGCACTTCCATGCTAGAACTGAACTGTGTTATCAGGTCATGGGATGGTGCTAGGTACGGCACAGATATGAAATGATGGGTCTATGGACTAAACTGTAGTTAAATGAATTACGCAGTAAATGCTAGTCTCTACACATAACCAACTCCAAACAATCTGTAATATCAAGTCTACAAATTTCTAAACAGAAATTTACTAAACAACCACTGATGACCACCACTAGAAGCTATAAAAGTGGCTTCCTTTAGTCTCAAATGTCAACAACACTGCACTGTGCATAGTATGATGGAAAAATGACTAAAGCAGCATTGTAGCCACAACCAAGCCATGTCACAGTGGCAATCCATAGACCTCAAAGATGAGTGTTCTGTGCATCCACATAGTACAAAGGAATAATGGCATATGAGTAGAAATAAACTGTGGTTGGAATTGGCAGTAGCAAAGGAAATTTGTTAGAGGGACACTGCCAACCTTTTTTGCATCATGTGCAAGAAAGTGGGCTTATTATGGAGCCATTATCCAAAAGCAATATTTCTTTTCAAAAATGGTTGTCGCACAGTATCATATCACAACATCAAGACACACAGCAAGCAAGCAAAGTTTTATTTATTAATCCCCTTTTCCTGAGGCTTAGGGCACTGTGCATAATACAAATAGAGGAGAACATTTAAAAATATTGTGCAAACATAAGAGACATCAGCAATAAAATCAACAATTAAAATAACAGTATGCTAAAATCTAAAGGCTTGTCTAAAAAGGTGCACTTTCAGACCCTGTTTGAAGGCTTCCACGTAGGGTGTCTCCTTCAAAGATCTGGGAAGTGAGTTCCACAGGACCAGTGCTGCTGTCTCAAAGGCACAATCACCAGATGTTTTCAGCCAGGTTCTGGGAACCGCGTGGAGGCCCTCCTCAGCAGGATGAAGAGTGCACAAGGGGTGAGCTGGAGTCATGAGGTTTTGCAGATAGCCTAGACCTGAACTGTATAAGGCCTTTTAGGTGAGTGAAGCCACCTTACTGGAGATCCTCCACCCTACTGGCAGTCAGTGGAGCACCAGGATCACATGACAGGACCTCAGAAGGCCTATCAGCAACTTGGCTGCCACATTCTGCAACAGCTGCAGGCTGTACAGGACCCCTCCACTGACCATGAGATGTGGAGTGTTGCAGTAGTCAAATATAGAGACCATGAAGGCATGCACTCATGATGGTAGGTCACCAGGAGGGATTAACGCTTTAATTTGGGCAATATTCCTAAAATAACAAAAGCCAATCTGGACAACAGATGACACCTAAGCATCAAGTGTCAATCTGCTATCTGGTATCATGTCCAGATTTTTAACTTTTGCAGATGCTAAAAGAGGAACCATCCCAAGCATCTAGTCTGATTCATCCCACATACTGTTCACCTCCATCTGGAAACCCAGCTAGATCACCAGCACCTCCGTCTTACCTGGGTGAACCTCAACCAGTTAGAGGAAATCCAGTCCTGGAACTCAACCAGACACTTGTTGAGCACTGCCACTGCATCACATGTTCCAGGCACAAAAGACATGTACAATTGGGTATCATCTGTATAGCAGTGAAACTCCACACTGTAAGGACTAATAATCTCACCCAGGGGCAGCATTTACACTGCGAACAACAAGGGTGAGAGGACAGGGAATTCCACAAAGCAGGGACCTAGGGCAGAAGGAAAAATTTCCCATCACTTCACCCTGAGTTCAGCCTGTAAGAAATGACTCAATCCAGCTGATGACAGTGCCAGTAAGTCCCCATAGCCCCCTCAGGGGATCCAAAAATGCCACATTGTCCACAGTGTCAAATGCTTATGACAGATTAAGGAGGACAAGTAATGACTACTCTCCTCTATCTCTTGCCCTGAAGAGATCATTTTGCTCCTTGACCAACACGGTTTCAGTGCTATGTCCAGACCTAAATCCCAGCTGGAGGGGCTCATAGAAGTCAAAGGTTGTGAGCTGTGCCTTGAGCTGCGGAGCAACAGTTTTCTCAATAAGCCAGAAAGGGAAGGTTAGAGACTGGTCTATACTTCATCAAATGTTTGGGTCAAGGGATGTTTTTTTCAGAAGGGGCTTTATCAATTCCTCTTTCAAGGTATTGGGAAATAGCCCCTCTGAAAGTGAGCACCGTACTATCTCAGTGAACACTGGGCCAGTGGACTCCATGCATCCTGCTAGGAAATGGATTGGGCCTGGGTCCAGTTCAGAAAATGTTAGCCTCAGGTTTGAAATCACCTCACAGACCTCTTACACCCCCCACCTGTCTGAACTCACTCCAGGCAAGGGATAATGCTCTCCAGGGCATTCGATGCACTACCGCCAGGCTGAGAAGGCCCAGTTGGTGAAATCTCAGCCCTGATGGAGGACACTGTGGCAGAGAAGAATAGAGCAAACTCCTTGCACTTTTCCACCAAAGCTTCTCAAACTGACTGCAGGCAGGCCACTTAATGCAGCCTGTCTACAATCCAGAAGACTTGAGCCAGTCTGTTGTTCCAAGCAGCAATCTCCCTGGATAGATAAGCTGCCTTCTTACAGGAGATTGTCCTCTGATACTCACTATAGTGAGTTCTCAGAGCCAGTTTGTCCTCTCCTCTTACCGTGATTTATGTCAGTGATGCTCTAACATTTGGCCTTCATCTCCTTGAGCTCCCCATCAAACCAGAGGGACCTCAAATGAGTAGACATAGGTTGTTCATGGGCTGATATGACAGAATTGAGTGCCACAGTAACAGTCATATTATAGATCACCACTCTTTCACTAGAGCTAATAGTGCAGGCAGTGCTCACTGCCGAAAGATCTATTACCATCATTAAGCCCTCTAAGACAATCTCCTTAAAGGGCAATAATGTCCCAACTCCACAGAGAACAGCTTATTGGTGGAGGGGGAGCTGAATGAGAACCGCACTGTGCAGAGATACAACCAAAAGACTGTGTGAATCTTGAGATACAGCTGGAGGTAGTTATGTCCAAATTGTGATGATTTGTCATCAGTCAAAGCACTGAAGTCACCCGAGACTAGTCACTTGGGTGATTCCAATGCTCTGTCAGTGACAAATTATGTGACTTCCTGTAGAAACTCCCTCCTATGCCCTGGAGACTGGTACACAGGAAGGATTCTGCAGCCTACACCTGGACCCCTGTGCATGGCCATGCATTCAAATGAAGTAGAACCCATTGGGTGCACAGAGATTTTAAGATCAGGTCTAAAACTGATGGCCACACACCCAACCTTTTGTTCCCTTTTTTGGCAGTGTATCATAAAGAACCCAGACAGGATAGATGTCTCCAAAAATGGACTGGCATCATCTCCCAGACAGATCTCCATGATGCAAGCCAGATTGACCAATGAAATCAAGTCTACTATAACTGCAGTCTTGTTCCTGATTGATACTGCATTACACAACACTGTCTGCAAGGGAATGGCAAAGGCTGCCAGTCCAACAGCTACCTCTCCTGTCAGTCCAGTAGAAACCCTGGGAATTGGAAACAATCACATTTGGCCTCTTCCAAGGTTTCATTTCACCCCAGGGCAGCTCCTGGTCTTGACCACCCCAATGGAACACTCTCCCACTACTACTTGGGGCTGGCAGTACAGCCCAGAGGTTAGAGTAGTGAGTTGTGAATGATCTTGGTACATCTGGCAGAATTGGGTTTGATTCCCACAACCTCCATTTACATACTGTGTGACTCTGAGCAAGTCATTTAACCACCTCAGTGCTCCCAGGTCACCCCTGGAAACAGTCCCTTGTGCCTAGTTGGCCTTACCTGGTTGCCAAAAGAAAAAAAAAAAATACCTCATTACCTCGCTGTCCACTTTTCTGCCATAGCACAATCCCAACCTCCCCCCTGTGCCTAATAACTTCAGGTGGCAGAGGGGTATCAGCAAAAGGACAGAGGTCCCACAGCAGGGATCCCAAATAAGTGAACCTACAGAGTCTGAACCCTACATACATCATCTTCCAGAACTGTCAACCTAAAATGTAAAATTTCCCCAGCCTCCTAAAACAGTAAACAAGGTAAATAACATAAAACCCATAACCACCATACACACAATCAACCACACAAACATTAACCTACTCCAGCCCAACAACCACCCTCCACTATCCAACCCACTCCTACTCACAGACATTTTTTTTTACTTAAAATGATAATAAAACAATAAATAATGCAACAGGAGAATCCTAATAAGGTGTTGTGGAGGAGTAATGTTCAGAGAGTTAAATTCCTGTTGAGGAGCAATATCCAAACTTAGCTGCAAATAAAGGACCACAAATGTTAGCTACCAATGAGCTAAAGTCCCAACAGTTCACTGGCAGGTCTCTTCCAGCATTGCTTTCACCAGCATAAAAGAAATAAATAATGTCTTATAAATCGGAAAACAGTGCTCTTGCCACCATAATCCAGAGACTGTTGAAGGGTGCAATGAATGATTTCTCACGTTAAGCAATGTTTAGTCTGATGTAGAGATTTCCTAGAGTTGATTTAAGTTTTGATAGAGTTTCCCATTTGCAGTTTATACAGATCTGCCACTAGAGGCACTTTATTTTTTTCCCATTAATCCTTCAACCCATTTGTCCAATTCACCTCTGCCTCTGTCCTGTTCTAATCACCATTATCCCCCTCCTTGTTTCTTGCTCTTAGTATACTGTACTTAAGAAAAAAAAATTACAAAATAATCACGGGTATAATTACTTAGTACTCTACCCTCTGCTGTCTGTCCCATACTCTAGCCTGTCTGATTTAGATACCTTACTCCTGCCCCAGTGAACTCAGGCAAGCATGGCCCTCAGCAGTTTTGCATGACCACTCTCCAAGTTTCTTGTTCTACTGCTTCTCATAGTATTAGCTCTATCGTCTCCAGTGCACTATTCTACTAGTACAAGCACAACACCACCCACGGATTTTTGCTTCTCCAATCTGATTGCCAATTACATAGAAACATAGAATTTGACGGCAGATAAGGACCGCTGGGACCACCCAGTCTGCCCATTTCCCTACCTACTGGATAAGCTGCAGATCCTAGTTAACCAGCAGCCTACTTCTTCCTACCCCCACCCCCCAGAATTGCCTTATGACTATCCTATGCATGCTTGAATTCCACCACTAATTTTGACTCCACAACCTCCTCCGAAGGCCTTTCCATGCATCCACAACCTCTCTGTGAAAAATACTTCCTAAATTACTCTGAGCCACCCCTCTATCTTCAAATTGTGCCCGCTTGTTCTTGCACACCTCTTTTTGAAAGATGCTACCCTCTTGACTTTGTTGTTTCCCTTGAGGTACTTGAAAGTTTCTATCATGTCCCCTCCCTCTTCCCTCGGCTAGAGCATATTAAGCTCCTTAAGTCTCTCTTCATTTGTCTTCCGGTGCAGACCCTGCACCATTTTAGTTGCCCTCCTCTGGACAGCTTCCATCCTGTCTATGTCTTTGTGGAAATTGGGTCTCCAGAACTGCATACAGTACTCCAGATGTGGTCTCACCAGCTGTCTGTACAGAGGGATAATAACTTCCGGTTTTCTACTGGTGATGCCTCTCCCTATGCATCCCAGTATCCCCCCAGCCCTCCTTGCTGCCCTCTCACATTGCTTGCCCATCTTTAGGTCATCTGATATGACTACCCCCAGGTCCCTTTCCATTTTTGTTGTTGTTAGTATCTCACCCCCATTGTGTACTCTTCCCCTGGGTTTTTGTTTCCCAGGTGCATTACCTTGCACTTCTTAGCATTGAATCTAAGCTGCCATACATTTGACCATTCCTCTAACCTTGCCAAGTCCCTTCTCATCCTTTCCACCCCACCCTGTGCATCAACTCTGTTGCAGATCTTAGTGTCATGTCGCTAATAAAGACATTGAAGAGGACCTGTTCTAATACTGAACCCTGCGGTACCCAACTAGTAACCCTCCTTTCTTCTGAGTGGACTCCATTTACTATTACTCTCTGTGTCCTATTCTCCAGCCAATTCTTTACCCAGGCTGTCATCTTGGGACCCACTCCCAGGCTGGCTAACTTGTATATTAATCTTTTGTGTGGGACTGTGTCAAATGCCTTGCTAAAGTCTAGGTAGGCCATGTCCACAGCCCCTCCCTGATCTACTACTTTGGTCACCCAGTCAAAGAAATCTATCAGATTCGTCTGGCATGATCTTCCCACTGTGAATCCATGCTGCCTAGAGTCCTGTGACCCTCTGGCCTCTAGATACTCGACAATTCTTTCCTTTAGAAGTGATTCCATCATTTTCCTTATCACTGAGGTTAAACTAACAGGTCTATACTTTCCTGCTTCTGCCTTGCTCCCACTTTTGTGAAGGGGAATCACATCTGCCCTCCTTCAGTCCTCGGGTACCACCCCATCCTCCCATGATTTGTTAAAAGGGTAGTCAGTGGTGTCACTAGTTCTACCCTTAGTTCTTTTAGAATTCTGTGATGAATCCCATCAGGCCCCATTGCTTTGTCCACCTTCAGTTTTAAGAGTTCTTTCAGAACCCTTTCTTCTGTAAATGGGTCGTATCAACTTCTGTATCCAGAGTGTTACTACTGTTTGTTTTATGTAACTCCCCTCTTCCTTTGTAAATACTGAGCAAAAATATTTGTTTAGTATCTCTGCCTTTCACAGTCTCCTATGCCCACCTCCCTCCCCTTTATTAAGCCTCACTATCCCTCCCTCCTTGGTCTTCCTTTGCTCCTGATGTACCTATAAGGGTTTTATCCCCTTCTTAACTGAGTTGGCTATCTTTTCCTCGGTTTGGGCCTTTGCTGTTCTGACTGCCTTTCCAGCTTCCTTTTGCTTTAACTTATACAGTTCTCTGTCCTGCTCCTTCTGTGATTCCTTGTACTTCCTGAATGCTTTCTTTTTCTCTTGAACCTTTACTGCCACTTCCTTTGAGAACCATTGTGGTTTCTTACATCGTCTTGTTTTGTTTATTTGCTTCACACAAAGGCTTGTTACCTCTGTGATGGCAGTTTTTATTATTCCCCATTGTTCTTCCACCCCTCCTTCCTGCCCATTTGCTAGTGTGTTCCTTAGGCACTCACCCATTTTGCAAAGTCAGCCCTCCTAAGTCCAGTACTTTTGTCTTTGTATGGCTTGACTCTATTGCTGTGTTTATTGTGAACCATACTGTTCGATGGTCACTAGTTCCCAGATGGCTACCCACTCTCTACATCTGTGATCCCTCTCCATCTCCATTTGAGAGTATCAGTCTAATATTGCCCTCTTGAGTGGGCTCCAGTACTAGTTGTCTAAGATGCCCCTGTAGGGCATCTAGAATAACTGCACTCTTTGAAGTGGCAGCTGCAACTGCACTCCAGTTAACATCTGGCATATTCAGATCACCCATCAGCAATATCTCCCCTTTTTCTGCCATTCTAAGTATACTTTCTATCATTTCCTTGTCCATTTCCTCCCCCTGAGAAGGGTGTCTGTATACAACCCCTGTGCGGATTGTGATGCCACTGCCTGTCTCCAAATTTACCCACAGTGCTTCTTCTCCTCCCTGTTTACCCTTTTGTTCTGTTGCTTTTATTCCTTCCCTTATGTAAAGAACTACTTCTCCTCCTCTTTTAGTCTCCCTGTCCCTTCTGTAGATAGTGTATCCTGGTATGTTTATGTCCCAATAATGGTTTTGTGTGTACCATGTTTCTGTGACTGCCACGATATCCAGATGTTCCTCCTCCATCAAGACCACTAATTCAGGAAGCTTGTTACCTAGACTATGGGCATTGGTACTCATTGCTTTCCATATTTTGATGGCTTTATCTTCTGTTGCAACATCCCCTACTGACCGTTCTACCTTGGTCTTTTTCTGATTTAGTACCCTGTTTTGTAGGGAGAGGCTGGGATTTTTCTGCTGCTTGTCAGTGCCTCCCCCTTTGACTAGTTTAAAAGCTTGCCAATGAAGCATTTAAACCGATTGCTCAAAAGACTTGTTCCTTCCTGGACAGATGCAGACCATCCTGTCAGTATAGGCTGGTGTCCTCCAGGTGGAACCCCAGTCCCCAATGAAGCCAAACCCCTGTGCTCCACACCATTTTTTCAACCATTCATTAAACTGCATGGTGCCAATTACCTCGCTCACCCATGCCTTTGACAGGCAGCACCTCTGAGAAGGATACTGTGTGTGCTACTTGTCTTAGGCCCCTCCCCAACTCTGCAATGTCCTCCTGCACTGCTCTAACCTCATGATGAGCCAAGTCATTTGTCCCTAGGTGGACAATTATGTCAAGCTCAGAATCCCTTGCAGCTGTTGTCGTGATCCTGAGGATGCACTTCCTGTCCATCCAAGCCATGGCACCAGGCAGGCACCTTACTTCAGTTTTCCCAACTCCTCCCAGTTCTATCCCCCCTAATAATTAAGTTTCCCACCAGGAGCTGCTTCCTTTCCTTGTGGTGTCCTCTGCCTCCTTCCTGTGGGCCTCCCTTGTGACAGCTGTCCTCAGCCTCCTTAGTCTCCTCTGTGGGTGCATCCATAGGGGAGCTATGCTCCCCCAGAATGGTGTATGGATTGTGGAGTGGAACAACTGACTGGGTGTGCCTCCGTTCCACCATCCTCACCCTTCCTGAGCCCACTGTGGTCCAACTGCTGTATTTTCTTCACAACCTCTGAGGTAGTGGTGGTGGCTGTGGTGCTCCCTGGATTGGGGAGGTTCCCTTCCTACTGTCCAGTGTGGCCTGGTGGAAGGTCCCTGTACTACTGTCCAGTGTGGCCTGAAGACGGGCAACTTCCTCCCTCAGGGCAGAGAGTTGTCTGCAAATAGGGCAGCATCTCAGCCTCCAGAAAGACTCCTGGAAGACTGCTGCCCCACAACCATTACATTGCACTACTCCCCACATTATTTTTTGTGTGTGTGATTGGTTTGTAATATAGAAATATATTTTTATAATATATAATGTGTATGCTTTTGTTGTCAGTGCAGTGTGCTAGAGAGGATATGACAGTGACATGCACCTTGCACTCTTGAGGAAATGATGTAGAACCCCAGGTATAAAGGAACTATTTCCAGCGGTGGGTGGGTGAGGGGTGGGAAGGGTTGGTCCTAAACTGTGCCCTCACAAAACAATCAGCTAAAAGCTCTGACCCACTGCTGCAATAAGTGCCTTCCTGTCAGCAAGATGCCCTACACAACAATTTGATAGAGAAATACCCTGCTAATCAAACAGAGAAAATCCACACATCCAAGTCTGACACAGGTAAACCTTCCCAGCCCCAAAACAGGTCTGGTGGTTTGCGCTCTGAGAGCTGTCAGCCCCAAAATAAGTCAGCTGTGCTTTAAACTCTTCCTGCACTGAAAATCTTAAGAATTGTAACGCACAAATGAAAATCTGGATCCACCACCCTCTGTTGCTTGAAAGACTGTCTTTTCCTGTTTCACACTGCAGGTTTTTCTGTGACCACTCCTTAACTCCAGTAACTCTGTTAAAAGAGTTAAACTATCACAAACTCCCTCGCCCAGTAAATTATTTAAAAATAGTTTCTGTCCCAAAATCCTAGTAGTCAGTCCAGCTACCCCAAGGGACAACCAGAATGCAGTATTCAAACACTTATGAGGTTACTTCCAAGATAAGCAGAGTTTGCAAGTTTTTTTCAACTCTCAATCAACTGTAATTCATTTAAAAATAGTTTAACTGTCAGCAAATCCTAGTAGACAATCTAGCTACCTCCAAGGACCTACCCAAATGCAGTATTTAAATCCTTCTGAAGTTACTAACAAGATAAACAGAGTTTACAAGCCCCTTCTTGGTTAAACACTAAATAAATGTGAATAAAAAGCAATTACTAAGGGTGGTTAGTTTCACTTCCCACAGAATTAAAGCAAAAGTGCACGTTTGTTGCAGATATCAAGTGCAATATAGAATTTCTCACAGAGTTCGCAGTTGAATAAAGTAGTGTTCTTCCAGCTCCAAAAAATGTGCTTTATGTCTTTGAAAATTGCAGCCAGTAGTAACTTATAGTAATCTGATCTAGTCTGGATATCTCCACCCAGGGCAATTTGTTGCCAATGGTTATATGTAACCCTTCCTGTTCCAATACAACCTGTTTGGTCTGAAAACAATGTCCTGCCCCTAAGGCTGTCTGTGTTTCAATTCACACTGCAGGTTTTCTGTGACCACTCCTTAACCCCAGTAACTCTGTTAAAAGAGTTTAACTATCACAAACTCCTATGCACCAGTAAATTATTTAAAAATAGTTTCTGTCCCAAAATCCTAGTAGTCAATCCAGCTACCCCAAGGGACAACCAGAATGCAGTATTCAAACACTTATGAGGTTACTTCCAAGATAAGCAGAGTTTGCAAGTTTCTTTTTCAACTCCTCAGCCAACTGTAATTCATTTAAAAATAGTTTAACTGTCAGAAAATCCTAGTAGACAATCTAGCTACCTCCAAGGACCTACCCAAATGCAGTATTTAAATCCTTCTGAAGTTACTAACAAGATAAACAGAGTTTACAAGCCCCTTCTTGGTTAAACACTAAATAAATGTGAATAAAAAGCAATTACCAAGGGTGGTTAGTTTCACCTCCCACAGAATTAAAGCAAAAGTGCAAGTTTGTTGCAGATATCAAGTGCAATATAGAATTTCTCACACAGCTCACAGTTGAATAAAGTAGTGTCCTTCCAGTTCCAGAAAATGTGCTTTGTGTCCACAGGATTCTCAAACAAAGCCTGCCTATCATATCCTACTATAACAGAAAGGATGTACCTACTTTGCAGTCTCAGTGGTTATAAAGCATTTTCCAAAGTTTGTAGTTTCTCAGCTCTTTCCAAAGTGTCAAGTCTGGTTTGTTGTCCTACTAACCATTCTTCTATCTGGTGATGTAGAACTAAATCTGGTTCCCTCACTCCACTAGTCACCAGCTGACATATCTGCAGTTTCAATCAAAGGGCTCTTTATTGCCCACATGAATATTTGAAGCATCACCCATAACCTCCCAGATCTAGAAGCATGGGTTGAAGTTTATAAGCCAGGTATTCTCTGCCTAACTGAAACTTGGCTCAAATGAGTGCTTCCTAAATCCATCTGCTCTCTGGCTAATTACTCCCTAATCCACAGAGATAGGCCTTCATCTAAGTGCGGTGGTGGGATTGCCATTTTCCACAAAACCAATCTTAACATTGAAGTTGTACCTGTCTCTGTCACCCTCTCCTCCTGTGAATCACTACACATAATCCTCGCCCTAGATGCAAAGAAACTGCACATTATCTGTGCCTATAACCCACCATCTGTGGGCACAGCTGGCCTACATGAACTACTAAACCAAATCTCTGCTGACTCTAAGCAGAATGAGGTCCTTGTACTTGGAGATTTAAAGCTCAACTGGCTAGGGTCAGCTCAAAGCTCGCTCATATATGAAGTTACAACATGCACCAGCTATTAACTGAACCAACTAGAACTACCCCAACCCTGAATTCCTCCTACCTCATTGTTTGGGTACTGACTATCTGGACCACATACCCTTAGCGGGTATGCTGGCTGACGCTATTACAAATCATAACCCTACTTTCTGCATTTGGAACCATACAGCAACACCATCCCCTCCACCTCACTATGTAACATTTACAAACTTTGCTAACCTGAATGCAGAAGCATTCCTATGTGATGTCTCAATCATAAACTGGTCTGGCATCTATCATTCCTGTGATGTTGAAACTGCACTCGGTACTTTCTTTGATGAATTCCTGGCCATTCAGGATAAACATTCCCCCAAGGTAACCCAGAGGGTGCAGGGCAAACAACCTATATGGCTTTGCAAAAAACTCCTGGCAAAGCTACAGGAACGTGATAAATACTGGAAAAACATAGAAACATAGAATTTGACGGCAGATAAGGACCGCTTGGCCCACCCAGTCTGCCCATTTCCCTACCTGATGGATAAGTTGCAGATCCTAGTTAACCAGCAACCTACTTCTTCCTACCCCAACCCCCTAGAATTGCCTTATGACTGTCCCATGCATGCTTGAATTCCACCACTGTTTTTGACTCTACAACTCCTCCGGAAGGTTGTTCCATGCATCCACAACCCTCTCTGTGAAAAAATACTTCCTTAAATTACCTCTGAGCCGCCCCCTTCTATCTTCAAATTGTGCCCCCTTGTTCTTCACACCTCTTTTTTTGAAAGATGCTACCCTCTTGGACTTTGTTGATTCCCTTGAGGTACTTGAAAGTTTCTATCATGTCCCCCCTCTCCCTCCTTTCCTCGAGGCTATACATATTAAGCTCCTTAAGTCTCACTTCATATGTCTTCCAGTGCAGACCCTGCACCATTTTAGTTGCCCTCCTCCGGACAGCTTCCATCCTGTCTATGTCTTTGCAGAGATTGGGTCTCCAGAACTGCATACAGTACTCCATATGTGGTCTCACCAGCTGTCTGTACAGAGGGATAACTTCTTGTTTTCTGCTGGTGATGCCTCTCCCTATGCATCCCAGTATCCCCCAGCCCTCCTTGCTGCCCTCTCACATTGCTTGCCCACCTTTAGGTCATCTGATATGACTACCCCCAGGTCCCTTTCCAGTTTTGTTGTTGTTAGTATCTCAGCCCCCATTGTGTACTCTTCCCCTGAGTTTTTGTTTCCCAGGTGCATTACCTTGCACTTCTTAGCATTGAATCTAAGCTGCCATACATTTGACCATTCCTCTAACCTTGCCAAGTCCCTTCTCATCCTTTCTACCCCACCTTTTGCATCAACTCTGTTGCAGATCTTTGTGTCATCTGCAAAGAGACATATTTTCCTCCAGTCCCTCTGCAATGTCAGCTTATAAAGGCCATTGAAGAGGACCGGTCCTAATACTGAACCCTGTGGTACCCCACTGCTAACCCCCCTTTTTTCAGAGTGGACTCCATTTACTATTACTCTCTGTGTCCTATTCTCCAGCCAATGCTTTACCCAGGCTGTCATCTTGGGACCCACTCCCAGGCTGGCTAACTTGTATATTAATCTTTTGTGTGGGACTGTGTCAAATGCCTTGCTAAAGTCCAGGTAGGCCATGTCCACAGCCCCTCCCTGATCTACTACTTTGGTCACCCAGTCAAAGAAATCTATCAGATTTGTCTGATAGATCTATCTCCATGCACCTCATCCTTCCCATCACCTCCAACCGGATCACAGTCCTCCTTTATGACTGATTTATGAAAAAGTTCAAACTGTCTGGGCTCCAAGCTGACTACAATTCTTACAGAGAACAGCAGAACCCCTGCAAAAAAACAAGTTTGCACTGCCAAGTGTACCTGCTGCAGGAACCTACTACAAAGTTCTGCTGGAAACCCCAGGAAATTTTGGGTGCATGAAAAGCCTTTCCTAGGGGCTTCTTAGAAGACTACTCCTGGAGACATGATACTAAATGGGGTACACTGCAATGACTCAAATATCATTGTAAACTCCTTTAATCACATGTTCTCGGATCTATCTCCATGCAACTCATCCTTCCCATCACCTCCAACTGGATCACAGTCCTCCTTTATGACTGATTCACCTACCCAAGACCCTCCTCTTAGCAAACACCATTCTACACCTCCATTTCTTTTTAAGAAAATATCAAGGACTGAGGTCCTAAAATTGCTACATCCATCTCAGATAATACCAGCTCATGTTCTGATACCCTTCAACCAAGGCTCCTAAAGCTAGCTGCATCTATTATTGCCTCCCCATTGGCTAAAATCTTCATGATGTCACTCTTCTGCAGTCTGGTTCCTGACCTCTGGAAGACTGCTGCATCACACCTGTCTTTAAAAAAGGAGATCCTGCTGAAATAACTAACTATAGGCCCATAATCATCCTCTCATTTCTTAGTAAAATTCTCGAGAAACTTGTTACCAACCAAACTATAGAATACCTAACATAATATGATGCACATCATGACTTTAGAAAAGAACATAGTACTTTGATGGCTCCCCTTAAATTCACAACCACTGTACTTTCAAATATGGATTCTGGATTATTCACAGAGGCAGTTTTCATAGACCTTACCAAGGCCTTTGATCTTGTTGATCATTCCCTACTCCATTCCACTCTGAAAAATATGAACTTCTCTTCCTTTGTAATCAGCTGGTATAGCAGCTACTTATCAAACAGGTCTCAAATTGTGAAGTTTAACTCTTCTCTGTCTGACAGAGCTATTATCG
This sequence comes from Neoceratodus forsteri, assembly GCA_016271365.2. NCBI lineage: Eukaryota > Metazoa > Chordata > Ceratodontiformes > Ceratodontidae > Neoceratodus > Neoceratodus forsteri. The sequence continues at coordinate 956,839,578 of CM028131.1, read as the reverse complement.
ACATTGGTGTTTCCCAGTGGTCCATCCTGGAACCCCTACTCTTCTCCCTTTTCATTAATAATATCACTGAAGTGTTTCACTCATGCTCTGCCTTACTTTATGCAGATGACCTAGTTTTTTATTCCAGCTCCAAAAATGTCTCCTGTATAAACACTTCACTCTTACCTGATTTCAACAATGTTCAAAACTGTCTGGCAGCTCATAAACTTGTCCTGAATGCAAAGAAAACTCAAGCCATGCTATTTGGCTCTGCCTCCAAACTCAGTACCTGTCAGACTTCCCTGATGATATGTGACTCAGGCGGCTCATTAATTGAATGTGTATCCTCCTTTAAGTACCTTGGAGTCCTCCTGGATCAATCCTTGGATTTCAATCTGCACATTCAATCTGTATTTAAAACCATAAGCATGAAGCTGGGAATTGCCTACAAAACTAGTTATATGCTAAACCCCTCTGCTAAGCTGGCCTATGCCAGGGGTATCCTCCTCCCTGCCCTCACATATGGTGCTCCAATCTTTGTTTTGGTCAATAAAACTACCCTGTACAAGTGGGATGTTACTTGTAATCACGTCTGCAGGTATGCCTCTTCGTCTCCTAGGCTAAATCACCACTGCTAACTCTACAGTGACTTGGGGAGGGTCTGCCCCTCTGCCTGCAGATGGTTATCCCTTGGCTCACTTATTGACTCAGCAATCTGAAACAAAACTCCACCTTCTCTTGCAATTATATTTGTAGCCCAATCCCCCTCCTATGGACTATGCTTGGCTGATCAGTCTCTACTCTATGTGCCAAGGTGCCAGACAACTTAGGGCTCTAGTGCCTTCCACCATGCTGCCTCCAAGTTCTGGAACTCCCTTCCCCTGGCTCTTCATCAGACCACATCCCAACTCAGTTTTAAAGGAAAGCTTCAATCACTTCTATCTCTAGCTAACTCTTGCACTTGTTTTGACCCCACCTAATTTTTCTCTGCATTCTCCTTTCACATTTACCCTCATTCTATATCCTCCCCAATTTTTTCCTCCACTTGTGAAACCTATCTTATCTGGCCTCAAGGGCATTTTTCATTTATAACCCTCCTATCTTCACCTATAACACCCTGTTGGATAGTTCCTCCCTAAATAGGTTTCTTTTCTCCCTCTTTTTTCCTGTTTTAGCTATAACTGCAATCTGTATAATTTGCTATTGTCTGCTGCCTTACCTATATTTATTGTTGCGCTATGTTATGTTTTCCATTATATCTGTCACCTTGTTAACTGCTGTTTACTCCAGTGTGAGTGCACAATGTTATATCTGATTGCATGCTACGTTTACCATTTTGTATTTACTTTTACTGTTCGGCAATACCTGTAACTACTGTATTGTAAATGATGTCCCTGCACTGATGTAATGTACTTGTTCTACCACTCTTTCTGTACTCTCCTGGGTCGTGCCTGAAAATAGTAATTGATTGGCTGGTGTACTCACCAGGTTAACAAAAACTAAATAAATAAATAAATAGGCTGCTCTAATGAACAAAGTTCTCAAGTACACAGGAGTTCAAGGAAGATGCTTCTTAGAAGCCTGCCAACACTGCCCAGTGCTTAAAGAAGTTATTCAATTTTCATTCAGTTCAAGTAGAAAACAGGCTCTTACCCTCAGGGTCCCAAAAGCAGTGAAATTGTTGCACTGCTCAAGCACACTAAGAGTATCCCCTAAATGCACTGATATCGGCCTGTGATGTTGTCTCCCACCCCACAGACACTGATCAGTGAACTGCCACCAGTACAGTCCACACATTTACTAAACACTAGCCACATGTCTAGCCAGAGAAACAGTTAAACAAATTCTCAAACAGCACCAATGGGAGTCTCAGCAATGGGGATTCCTAGTCCAATCCAGGCAATAGTTGGTTCATGCAGGTGAACTCTAGTCAAATGTAGCACAGCATGCCATTCTCCAACGGGCTCTCCCACAGTCAAATTTCCAGTGGTAAAAGCAGGCAACTGACAGCTTGAGGTTAAAAAGTTAGTAAAAGTTCCTCTGCTTCTCTGCAGCACGTTAAACGGTCCTTCGTAAAAATAAAAAAGCTGACTCCTACACTAACTCACTGCCTGACCCAGTCTAATGTTATGCCCTACCCCTTAACTCTATCTAAAACATAGTGAATAACAATAATAACAATATATAACTTGACTTAAACTGAGACTAACCCTTGTTGTGCCGCTGATGTTTATACACGTCCTAAAAGGCTATGTGTTCTAAATCTTCTGGCAGCCTAAGTTATTATACTCTGGACTCTATAATTAAGCATTTAGAGCCAGAATGAATTGATTCTCTAGGGTAAAAAGTAAAACTAGAAAAAAAAATCAAAAATCTGGGACCAGGAGATGGAGGAAGGAGAAATGCTCAGCTCAAGGGAGGAATTGTTGGAGCACCAATTGACAGGGCTCTGGGAGGAGCCAATCAGCAGAGAGGCAGCTGATTTAAGTGTGTGACTGGGCCTTAAAAGGCAGAGCCCAGTCACAGGGTAAACAGAGGTGCAGTGAAGAAACGGTAGCATTTCTGGATGGCTCACTGCAGCCAGAATCAACAGCATCTGTTCCCGCTTATGGAGGGGGCTGTGTCAGTGGCCTCAGGGATCAAGGAGGGATCAGGAGATGGAGGAAGAAGCTAAGCTCGGCTCCAGGGAGGAATCGTCAGTATGCCAATCAGCAGGGCTCCTGGAGGAGCCACTCAACAGAGAGGTAGCCAGTTTAAGTAAATGACTGGGTCTTAAAAGGTGAATCCCAGTTGCAGGGTAAACAGAGGTGCAGTGAAGGAACTTTAGTGCTTGTATTTTCTCACACCCACACCACCTCCTTTATTAACTAGAGAGGTAAACCACTTCCAGTGGTGAAGTTGACTTATCAAAAGGGACAAGAAGAGGAGGAGGAGGAGCACATTGGAAGGAGAGTTCCTGGGTGACCTGGAAGGTATGGAGACATCCAGCTGGAAGGGCACTGCTGCAGGACTAGGGTACTGTGACTTTAAGTGTTTTTGTAGCTCTGTTATAAGGTTGGGGGCACTTGGGCTGTGTCTGGAAAAAGGTACTGGGACTGTCCATTTCTGGAGGAGCTGCTTCATAACAGGGGCACCGTGACTGGACTTGTCACTAGTGTAATGTGGAAGCTGTTTTGGGTTCTGTATTCTAGAGGAACTAAAGTGATTGCTGTATGAAAATTGATGTGGTTTCTTACTGTTGTTCTAGGGGTTAGTCACCCATAAGTGCTGCAGGGTTGAGGGGTCCTAAAATCTACCAACTTTGCAGGAAGCAGGGCAGGGGTTTGTTAGAGACACAGGAGATATGAAGGAGTATGTTCTGGGTGCTATTTCAGGAATAAAGGGAACACTGAGGTGAGCAAATGGAGAGAAGTAGGAAATAACACACTAGGGGATGGAGAAGCATTAGTGGGGGAGGAAGGGGACAGCAGAGGAGGGGGAATGGGGGTTGCAGGATGCTAGAGGTCCCTATGAGGGTAGAATAGTGTGCTGAAATGGTGGTCAGGTGGCAGTCTGGATGAATGTATTTTGGATGCTAGGAGGTTGTCCAATCTGTGACAGGCTGAGGAGACTCAAGGATGAAGTGCAGTGGCTTGGTGGAGAGTTGAAGAGGTTGAAGTGAGGGGTGGGTTGATGGGGTGGGAGAAGGTTGGAGAGGGGGAGGTTGCTGGAGAGGGAGCAGCAGGAGGATACCACAGGGTGGTACAATGGTTCAGGAGATGGAATGGGGTGAGGCAATACTAAAGTGTGGCACAACATAGAAGGGGTGGTAGGGGCTGGAGGAATGAGCCCACACCCAGCACTGCAGAGTGGACAGGTAATAGGGTTGCAGTGCTGGCAATATATATATATATATATATATATATATATATATATATATATATTTACTAATTATTTTACCAGGTGAGAATATTGGAAGAGGAAGGGGAGGTGAAGGATCTCCAGGAGGGGGTAGGCAAGGAGAAATTAGGGATTGGCATGGGGCAGGAGGGTGGCAGAGGATGGTGGTAGTGGTAAGGGAAGGGAAACAGCAGGAAGGATGAGAGGAGAGAGTAAGGGTAAATGGGAGAGGAGCAAGGCTAGTGAGGTGAATAGGAGAGACTTAGTAGAGGGGGTGGGGCACCCAAGGTGGAAGGGAAGGAGGGAGAAGATTGTGAGGGAGCACTGAAGGGAAGCAGAGATGTCTGGGGTGGAGGGGGGGTCAGTAGGAGGGAAAGGGAGGGTTTCAGCTGAGGCAGAATCTAGCAGTAGGCACCATGGTAAAGGGTGGGGGGATGAGGATTGATGAGGTAGGAGGTATTATTGCTGGGAGATTCAATACTGAAAGGAATAAGATGTGTAGTAAGGGGGAATGACATAGTTGCATTTGGGTGGAGTCCATACCTGGCTTAATTGCAGTCAGGGTGAAGCAGTCAATTCTTAAGTGTGTTAGGAGGGGTAGGAGGAAACCGTATCTTGTGGTGCACATTGGTACAAATGACATGGCTGGGGAGATGGTGGAAGTAGTGAGGGAGAGGTTTGAGGATCTGGGCAGGCTGTGTGGGGAACTGGTGGCCTTCTCGGTGGTGCTCCAAGTACTCTGCACTAGCATGGCAAGGAGGTAAGGACTGGGAAGTTTAACACCTGGCTGAGGGAATGGTGTCACTCCAGGGCATATGGGTTGGTAGGGGGCTGGGACAGACTCTGGAACAACAATGAACTTTATGCAGGGGACAGGATACATTTGAGCAGGAAGGGGAAGGAGGTATTAAAAAAGAGGGTAGGAGAACACATAGCTATGAAGGTAGATGTAAAATAGGTAGGGGGTGGTGAGTGGATAGATGGTAGGCAGGAACCCCAGAGAGGGGAGCCAAATTAGATAACCTCCCAGTCTATCAGGGAGATTCTTGGAGCAGTGGCATGGGGGGATTAAGAGTGGATTATCCCAGAGAGGGGAGGGGACAGGGACAGATTGGAGGGTGCTCTCTCTGAATGTGATAAGTCTTGGTAATAAATCAACAGAATTACAGCTCTCTTGGCAATAGGGAGGTGGACATTGTGGCCATCACGGAAATGTGGGCCAGCCAGTACCAGGATTAGGATTTGATGGTCCCAGGTTACAGGTTATTTAGGAAAGACAGGGCTAAGGGGAAAGGAGGGACGTGGCAATATATGTACAAGAGGGGATAAGGTGCATAAGGGAGGGGGGGAGGCAAACAGAATGGAGGCCCTATGGTTACAGTTCCAAGACTTAAAAGGGAGGATACTGAGGATGGGAGTGGCGTACAAGCCACCGGCCCAAGGGGACAACCTAGATAGAGAGTTAGCTGAGCAAACCAGAAGGGTCTGTAGGAAAGGGAACACTGTGGTGGTGGGAGACTTCAACCTATTGAGGGTGGAGTGGAGCACCCAAACCACCACAAGTGCAAAGGAGCAGGTCATTTTAGAGACTTTCCAGGATAGCCTCCAGGTGCAGTTAGTGCAGGAGCCAACTAGGCTGGATGGAACGCTAGACCTAGTACTGTCAAATGGGGAGGCTGTATGGGATCTGGAGGTGAAGGACCCTCTGGCTGGGAGTGACAGCCGCATGGTATGGTTCCCGCTTAATATAGGCAGGGAATTGGGAGGTACAAAGACCAGGGTGATTGATTTCAAGGCGGCAGACTTTAAAAGGATGGGGGATATTGTGGGCAGGCATCTGGCAGGTATCAGACCATTCATGGATGCTAGCAAAAAATGGGATATTATTAAGAAAGGGCTGGTGGAGGCTATTGGGACATGTACCAGAGCAAGGAGTAAGAAAGTGAGGGCAAAAAAAAAAGCTGGCTGATGCAGGAGGTCATGGATGGGTTGAGGACAAAAAAAAGGCATTTCAGAGATTAAAGACATTGGGATGGGGGGACAACTGGAAGATGTGCAAGAAGAAGTCCAGGGAGGTTACCAGGCTGGTCAGAGTGGCCAAGGCTTCTAGGGAGCTGAGATTGGTGTAGGGCAATAAGGAAGGAGAGAAGGACTTCTTCAGATACATCAGTGAATGGCGGAAAAACACAGATCAGATAAAAAAGGATGGGGGATGGGTGGAAAAGGGGGAGTACCAGGCAGAGGCACTAAACAATTACTTCTGTTCAGTTTTATCAAGGAAAGGTGGGGCAGGCACCAACTGGGAAAGGAGGGAGGGTGGGTGGGGGAGGTGACTGATACAGGGATCACAGAGGATAGGGTGCTGAAAGGATTAAGGGCACTGAGGAGGGAATAGGAATCTGGTCCAGATGGCATTCACCCTAGGGTACTTAAGGAATTAGCCAAGATCCTGGCAGTAATGTTGGCTGACCTGATCAATACCTCCTTGGAAACAGGGTGTGTGCCACTGGATTGGAGGATGGCCAATGTGGTACCCATTCACAAGGGTGGACCCAAGGATGAACCAGGCAACTACTGACCAGTGAGCATCATCCTCAATTTTGGGTAAACTGATGGAGACAATCCTAAAAGAGAGGGTGGTGACCTTTTTGGAGAACAATGGTCTTCAGGACAGTCAGCAGCACAGGTTTGTCTCAGGAACATCCTGCCACACAAACCTAATTGAGTATTATAACTCAGTGACAAGGAAACTGGACAAAGGCCATGCGGTGGAGTCCTGTATTTGGATTTCAGCAAGGCCTTTGATTCTGTGCCACATGGGAAGGTGGGGGAAAGCTGGAATATATAGGAGTGGGAACAAAGATGGTAAATTGGATCACCAATTGGCTGAAAGGTAGGCAGGAAAGGGTGGTGGTGGGGGGAACTCTCAACGTTGAGGGATGTGATGAGTGGGGTGCCACAGGGATCAGTGTTGGGACCAGTGTTGTTCAGGGTTTTCATTGCTGATATCTCTGACAGGGTCTGGAGCAAGATCAGTCTCTTCACAGATGACACAAAGATGGGAGCAGTGGTGGATGACATCGAAGGGTGGAGGGGGCTGCTGAAGTACCTGACATAATTACGGTAATGGTCTAAGGCTTAGCAGTTGGGGGTTAACACCAAAAAAGTGCAAGGCTTTGCACTTCAGAACCAGGGAAGAAGCTATCACCTGGGGGATACAGCTGGAATGTACTGAGGAAAAGGATCTAGGGGTGCTCATAATGGGGATTATGAACAACTCAGCTCAGTGCAGGAAGGTGGCAGCAAAAGCCAACAGAATGCTAAGGTGCATAGCGAGGGCAATATCCTCTAGAAATAGCTAGGTGATCCTGCCCCTCTATAGGTTGATTGTCAGGCCACACCTGGAATACTGCATGCAGTTCTGGTGCCCATTACTGAAGAAGGACATCAAATTGCTAGAGTGCGTACAGTGTAGGGTGATGAAGATGATCCAGGAATTAGAGGGATACTCCTATGAGGAGAGATTGGGCAAGCTGAACATGTATTCCCTGCTGGAGAAGAGGGATGGGGGGACATGATTGAAACATTTAAATACCTAAAGGGGATAAACAAGACTAGTACAGAAGAGATTTTCCAGATCAGAAGGGAGGGTGGTCACGAGGGGGGCAGCAGCTGAGATTTGAGAGGTAAAGATTCAGGAGAGAAATCAGGAGACAGTATTTCACAGAGAGGGTGGTGGGCAAGTGGAATGCTCTGTCCAAGGAGGCAGTAGCCTGTAGCATGGTAGATGGCTTTAAGAGGGGATGGGACAGACTAAGAGGGGGTAATTATGAAGAAGGGAGGGATGGGTAGGGTAGCTGCAAGGTGATGGGCTGGCTGCACAATCAAGCAGATTAGATAGACCATGAGGCCTGTACTGCTGGTGTTTTTGTATGTCCATATGTTTGGACTCCCTTCAGAGCCCTTGCAGATATCAACCCAGCCATTATAAAAATTCCTGTGGTGAAAATCTCTTGGTGTCCATGATATTTGTTGTGTTCCTTTCACTCCAGGGGGAAGATAATGATATGGTGGCACAGCCTTGTATTATGGTATGTTCTGTGTGGACTGTAAAGTGCTGTTTATGTTCACTATTGTAAAGTACTGGACTTGTGCATTGCAATTTGTCATATTATTGGGCCATTATACAGTAGCATTTATTTTTCTTAAGGGTGCCAAGTGCTATATCATGGCATTGATATATACAGGAGTGAAAATCCTTTTTGACATTCATTTGTGTGAATCCATGACCTTCAATGTATCCCTTTACCACCTGGAAGTAAATAATGATACGGTAGTACTCATCTTTATCAAAATACATTATGTTCTGTGTTGGCTGCAGATTGCTGCCTATATTGTCTACTCATACTTCATAGTTTTAGGATTTGAACAACAGATATTTATTTTCATTTAAGGGTTCTTTGTCATTAGCTCTTGATGTTCTAGGTAATCTGGGGACAGTGATTCTACTAATACAATATTGTTATGACTAAAACTTAATAAAGTATATTGAATTACAAAAAAAAAAGATTGCTGCCTATAATACCTATTGCACAGTAGTGGATGTGTGCATGTAAACTGAGTTTATTATGGGGCCATCATACTGTGTACAGTGGGTGGTGGCTGATGTGTGAGGGTTGCTTTAAAAAAAAACATACGGCCAATACATTTTACAGACAGTAGTTTTACACCACAGTGCAATGGTAGACAGCAATTGCTATGTAATCAGTCACAAAAGACCTTCAATCTTAAGAAAAGTATTGTAACAGAACATTCATAATATATCATAGAATGAAAAACATAACCTGCAAACATACTGTTCAGCACTCACATGCCAATTGCATGTCCACCCATGGCAACAATAACTGGCAACACTTTCTGTAAATGTCCATTGTATCTTCTACAAAATTGTTTTAGTGTTATCCAAGAATTGTTGTCCCATCAACAAGTCCCTGATTTATCCATAGTTTTTTTCTTTTTTTCCACTGTGTGTGTTCATGCATGCCATACTGACTCAGTAGGATTAACGTCCAATGTCTTGCGCATTACAAAAAACAGTGAACAGCATCATTACTGAGTACCCCAGTATGATAATTTTCCATGGCTACTTACTTTGGTGGTGTTCTGACCCAATTAATACCTGCAGTGGCAATGGCTGGATATATGCTGTATGTGCAGTGTCATTGACCTGAAATAAGTGATGTCCACCTGGAAATTGTTTTCTGTGTGTACTCTTTTACAGCACTGATGAAGTTAATATGTTCTCTGCAGATGTCTCCATCCTCAGCTTATGTGGCATAAATCAACAACAACATTAAAGAGAGGTCTGCTAAACATGTTACATATGGCATAATGTATTGTGCTTGCAAAAATTTTAAGTGGCCTGCCATTGCCATGTTCACACCCCCAAAAAGACATAATGGTCAATGCCTGTTACTGAAATTATGCAGCAGAAATGGATCTTACGAGGATGTGTAGGCTTTGTTTCTGGAGTCCCACTCCATCTTGTGAAAGGACACTGAAGCAAATTATTCCAAACAAACTGCTGTTTTGTTGATAAAAACAACATCATAGAACTTCTCATGGTTCTGTAGCAAAGTCCTGGCCTGCTCAGCTGGCTGGCACTTGCTGATGTTCCTGATCGTGTGGCAAAATCTAGGGGAACAGATGTAATGATACTAAATAAATCATTCAGTCAGTGCTGTATAGAGTAAGTAAAACAATTGATGATTGATAATTCCTTGACAAACTGCATATCTTTGGCACTGTAATGTCCTATAAGTGTTCCTACCGTGCACACCTGTAAGTTCAGCTGATTCAGCAATGAATCTGCTTGACCAAGGAGACCAATGCGGATACCCTGTGTTCTGCTTCAGGACATTCCACAGTCTTCCTCATGGTACTCTCATCAACCTCATTCAGCATGTGAGTTACAAGGTGCATGTTTTCTCTGTGTACAAAAGTCAGGAAAAGCACATTACAGAAATACTAGGCACAAAATACTGTATGCAGATGAAACTGGTTAGACATAAACCTAACATACTTAGTAATATTGCAACACTGAATACAACACTATCAAGTACAAACAGAAGCCCATGGAGACCATGGGACTGGTGCTTGGTATTGCAAGTATACTTTCAACCCACTATCTGTGATGGTGCTACTGGTGGTTAAAAAACAACCTGAAGCATCCTCATGCTTGCACATTCAGCCCTTATCTTCCTAAAGACTTTTCTAATTTAACTCTTCACTATTGACAAAATCCCTCCAGTGTATGATATTGTTCTGTAGTCGATATAATGTACTGTAGAGCAAGAAAGTGCCTTTGTATAACAACTCATTATTTATTTAGAAACATCAAACAGTGCCTTGTTACTTTACCTGCTTAGAAATGGGATGCAACAAAGCAGCTATGCTGTGTTCGTGACATGCACCATGTCAGCATTCCACTTGGAGATCACCCTATATAAGGCCACCAAAAATGCCCCACTTTTGAATGCATTCTTCAAAATTGCCATTGCTATCTCCTTTGAATATTGCATTATAACCAAGGACAAGAGTGTTTTGTAATGAAATAAATCATCTGATGTATCAAGACCACTTAGGATAATTCTAGGCCTGGTGAATAAAACACCACCAGGGGGTTTGCTGCCATACAGAAGAAAAACATTGCATGATTGAAAAGCAGTTCTGTTGTTTTCCAAAAAAGGAGTCAGTCGCTAGCCAAAGAGAAGACCTCAGTGAACCCAAGGACAGACAAGTTACACAAAGACCACTGTAAGCAAAAAATCGCCCATCAGCAGCCCCCCAGGATGCATCTGGAAATATGTTGTAAAAATTTCAGTACATCCACTTTGCCCTGGCAAAACTGTTTAAATAAATAATCAGACAATTGATAAGTAATATTCATGGAAGGTACTGGGCAGTGTTACTTCTTTCAAGGTGCAAAATAAATAAATTAAAACATACTAATAAAATAATATGCATGTAAAGTACTGGGCGATGACACTTCTTGTGGGGCATGTAGTGAAATGTCCAGGTTTTGTTTAATTTGTGCTTGTTGCAGAATCTTTGTGTTGATGGTACCTTCTGTGTGTTTTACAGTGTAAACTGATGGATAGAATGGGTGACTATGAGATATCCAGTGACAGAAAAGGCAGTGCAGAACACCAGGGGTAAGTTTCTCACAAGGCAAATGAAAATAACGCAGAGCTAGAGAATCTCAATGAACAGCTTCTAGAAATACCAGCTGAGCAGGGAAAAAAAATGAATCATGAGCTTGATGAAAAAGATGAGTCAGTGGACCAAAATTATGTCTGTGAGGAACAATATGAAACAGATGTAACACCAGCAATGGGCTAGGACATAATAATAGTAACAACAGAACTGTGCAATATGTCAGACATGGTCCAGAGCATCAAGTGCCAACAGATACAATTTGAGTGCAAGATGGATCTCATGCTCCATCTGTTGCAGAGGCAACATGTCATACAATCAAAAGAAAAAGTCCAAACTCACCTCCACTTGTGGAATATTACCATATCCTTGGGTGCATCTGTTCTAGGACAGAAAAACAGTATTCATCAACACTTCTTTACCTGACCAGGGTTAGATTTTCACAACCAGTGTACGTAACTGATTTTCAAGGTCTGCAGCCATTATTAATTTCAAATACTTTGTCAGACTGCCTTGTTTCCCTTTAATGAAAGCAGTATACAATGGCAACCATGTGCCAGTATTAGTGCCTCATGGATTTCTCCATATCTACATACTGGGACAACAGATGAGTTAGAGATAGAAGGGCACCATCTCAGGCACCAGCATTATGTGCTGACATTTCAGTCTTGTAACCTTCTTCTGAGGAGCACTAAATCAGTAAGATGAGTCCTTAATTGAAAGCACAGGAAGCACTGCTGAACTGTTCATCCACATCACAGACTGATGAAAACACCACCCTCTGGAAGTGTAGTGCAATGACATGAAAATCATAACAAAAAAAAATACAGTACCACAGATGACAGGTGGTTGGATGGCCAAGACTGCAGTGCACAAATTATGCACTGCTACACTCATAGCAGAAAACAACATGTACTGGCCACAACTGTATACCGCATTTGCTTATTGACAAGACCTTAGTACCCTGGACCAGTTTCCTTTGCTTCTTGTTTTCTTACTCCTGGGCATTGAAAACTTCACAAAATTAAAGCGGTGGGATACTAGGTTTGCTGGCAAAGACACCTAACTTCATCTGAGCTCTTTTCTTCCAGGTTTGCTTGTAAGGACAGAGTAAGAAACAATATCATCAGAGCAAGGAAAAAGATTAAGGCTTCTTTTGGCTAGGCAGATTTACTATGTGTTATTATTTTCTTTTATGTTCACAGGCGTTGCTACTGTTTTTTGCTTACATTTCACTGCCTTTTTGTTCTCTGATTCAAATTGCTGTTGCAGGGTATACTTTCTGATGCATTGTTACAGGGTGTGCCTACAGGTTTGTTACTGTTTTGTGCTTACAGATTACTGCTGTAATCTTCTCTGATTCAGATTGTTTTTTCCAAGATATATCTTCTGTTACTGGTTTATTTTTCTCTCTAGCAAAGTGTTTTTTTGCAGGGTATATCTTCTACAGATGGTGCTTACAGGTTTCTTAGTTTTATCTATCATTAGGCTAAGCTTTCAGGAATACTGCATTTGTTGTCGGTTGATTGTTTCTGCTCTTGCCTCCTTGTTTCTTTCATCCATGTTTTTTCTTTTTCAGCAGTGGAAGGGCCCAGCCACCGACCCCCATCCCCAACCACCCCATGCTACACTCCTTTTATAGAGTAGCACAGTCATGACATTTCCTGTAGCAAAACAGGAAGGGGAGGATCAGAGACGAATCCACAATGTGATCTCACTTACAGGGGCACAATTAATTTAGCTTGTTATAAAAAGTTATAAAAAAACAAACAAAATATAAAAAAATATATATTTTACTTTCATTTTCCTTCTAATTACTCAGACCAGGTTATAAACTTGGCAGCTCAACTGGAATGGATATTAACTGCAGGAACTTTTCAAAAGGGCAGTTATACAGGATTTAATACACTGTCCTACATGCAGAACCATCAGCAATCTAAGGTCTCAGCTCTGGGCAGCATAGGCTGAGATTGTATGCCTCAAATTGCATATTCAGGAGGAAATATATTACCAGAATGGCCCACCATTTCCCCAACATTCAACTGAAGCACCTAGACCACAGAGTGTAGTTGGTCTGTGAAGTTGGCAGGTGGTTAGGAGGGGTAAATCTGATGCCCCATCTTTCAATGTTCACCAATGTATCACCTCCACAAACTATATAAAAACAATGAACAGGTATCTGCCTCTATCTCTGAAATCAAATAAAGTGGCAGAGGACCATGCAAAGCAGGACACTGCAGTACAGGAGCTAGCACTAGAAAACTCACCCAAAACAGGGAGCAAAACAAAAAAAGCAAAAAGGAAATCCAAAACACTTCTGATTATAGTTGATGCCACGATTAGGGGAGCTGATACCTGCCTCCAGCTGGTGGTAATGGTCAGATGTCTCCCAGGTCCATCAGCATGGAGAGACACTGACCGCATTGCCAAAATCATGCAAGATGCAGGAGAAAACATTGACATCCTGGTACACATAAGGACTAAAGATCTCACCAGCCAATTAGTTGTAGAGACCAAGGAACACCTGACCAGGCTGGGAAACAAACTGTCATCCATTTCATCCAGCTTCTCCTTCTCTGAGATCCTGCTGACCTGGGAGAGGGGGGCAGATGGATGGAAGGTCAGAGAAGGGGAGATAGGGGAGTTAAACATGTGGCTCAAGAGCTGATGCCAGGAAAAGGGACACAGATTTGTAGGTAACTGGCAACAGTTTTGGGAGTGAAAGTACTTTAAATTTGATGGACTGCATCTGACTAAGGAGGGAGTCAATGCATTGGGGCAGAAGACTGATGTCTTTTCAGACTCCCTGAGTGACCAACACATTATATACCTAGTCAGAAAAATCCACCTCCTCACATCTACCCCAAAGTTTCTCATCGAACTGTCCTATAAATCCCTCAACCTAGCCACCGTGCTCGAAGACCTAGCCCTCACTAACTGGACCACACCCTCTACTGTCTGCTCCACAGACGATGCCCTCATATACTTCCAAGACATGTTACTCAATGTGTGGAATATGCATGCCCTGTTGCATCGCTCAAGGGTACGTGGTAACCACCTGCCTTGGATTACCCAAAAACTTATAGCCTGCCAACATGCCCTTGACAAAGCATGGCGATCGCATAAATCTTCATGCCTCCCACAACACTTCACAATGTACTGTATGCTGCATAACAAGTGCACCAGAGCAACTCAGCTTGCTAAAGTGGAATACTTCAACTTCTCCTTCCAGTCAAACTTAAATAGCCCATCCAAATTCTGGAAGGTCATCCACTTCTTCTTCTCCCCTCCAGTTGCAAATCCCACACCGCTCCTAAAAATAAACAACTCACTCTTCTCTGACCCAGCGGCAGTGGCTGCTGAGTTCAACACATTTTTTACCTCTTGCACCTCAACTCTCCTCTCCTCTCCTCCCTGCCCCCACTGCTCTACACGACCCTATCACAGAAGTCTCAGACTTACTAGAGCTGTGCTCCTTCTTCTTCAAAGCTATCACACAAACTGAAGTCCTTGAGGCCCTACTGGTCCTAAACCAGTCTAAAGGTAATTCCCCTGATGGTCTGGACACCAAATTCCTCCACCTCTCTACGCCAGCCATAGCGTTACCTCTTGCCAATGTCCTCAACCTCTCCTTTACCACTGCTGCTGTCCCACAGGCATAGAAACATACAGTTGTCATTCCCTTCCCTGAAGGGGGCCCCCCTCCTCCACTTCAAACTACTGCCCTATCTGTCTCCTCCCAGTCCTTGCTAAACTACAAGAACATCTGGTGCTTGCCCAACTTACCTTCTTTCTCTCCAACTCAAACTTCTTCATGCTGTTTTAGTCTGGGTTCAGAAAGGGTCACTCTACTGCATCCTCCTTGCTAAGACTCACTGACACCATCCTCTCTGGAATGGATAGTGAGCAGATTTCCTTGCCAATATTTATCAACCTTGCTAAAGCATTCAGCACTGTCTCCAACCCCTTGCTGATAACAAGCCTTTTGGCCTCACTATCTCAGTGACTAACTGGTTCAGTGCCTACCTCTCAGGAAGAACACAATCAGTAAAAATTATACATGCCACTTCCTTCCCACCCCGTGACTACTGGTGTCACCCAAGGGTAGTTACATGGCCCCATCCTGTTCTCCATTTTCCTCAACAACCTGCCACAAATCTGCACAACCACATCTATACACATGTACATGGATGACACCATCCTATTCGGTTCTGGCTCCTCTCTGGAAGAAGTAGTATTCAATCTCCAGTCCGATTTCAATAAAGTTTAACTCTGGTTCAGTTCGCACCTGCTCTCTCTCAATGCTAAAAAGTCTGTCACCATGACCTTTGGTACAAGACAGTGGCAATCCCAACTCCCCCCCCCCCACACTCTGGATTGGACAACTCTGGAGGACATCATTTCCTTCCGCTATCTAGGGGTATGGCTCCAACGTCACCTTACCTTCTCTAACCACATTGATGCAATCATAAAAAAAACTGTGCCCCAAGCTTGATGCCTTGTAAAGGAACCACTCTTGTCTCCCCTTTCTGGTTAGGCAGGAACTAATGCAGAAGATGATCATTCCCTCCTTAGACTACTGTGACATAGTCTGCAGCACTGCACCTAAATCCACCTTATCTAAACTAGATCCCCTTTTCAACACCTTCTGCCATTTCACTCTTGATGCCCCCTTTCCCATCACTGTGACCTCTACCATTCCCTCTCCCTCCCATCTCTCGAAAATTGCCAACAACTGCACTGCTCCAAATTTGTCTTAAAATTCAGGCTTCGTGCCCTCCCCTCCTACCTCTCTTCCACACTTCTGTTGGCTTCCCCCTCATTCCGTGCAGTCCCTTGACACCTGACTACTAAATATCTTCAAACAAAAGACCTCTGATGTACAGACAGCCTTCTCACACCAATTCCCCAAACTTTGGATTGCTCTCACCCCTCAGATTTGCCAGTCTTTCTCCACCCATTCTTATGCTTCTGCATGTACTGTGGGTCTGCCAAAAGTAGTGAGACAGGGGTGTAGTAGATGATGAGTGTGCTGTTTTCATGGTGACTTAGGAGTGTTACGAGTCAACTGTATACTAAGTGCACTAACAGTAACAGGAAACCCTCTATCTGTTAAGCAGAGGGTGCTGATATTCCTGTTAAATTCAGTATGTATTAGGCTGTTTTATTTAAAGAGGTGGAATTAAAGAAGCCAGTGCATAAGCACTTTTAGTGGGCAACAAGGCAGGTGAAATTGATTAGGAAGTGACAGCAGAGGTCCGCAGAACATCCAGGTCCATCTGGCTACAAATTCAGATGCTCATGTAAGCAGCACCTTAGAGGCTTCTGCATGTACTGTGGGACCACCAAAAGCAGTGAGACAGAGGTGTAGTAGCTGATGAGTGTGCTGTTTTGTGGTGACTGAGGAGTGTTATGAGTCAACTGTATTCCAAGTGCTGCTAACAGTAGCAGGAATCCCTCTATCTGTTAAGCAGAGGGTGCTGATATTCCTGCTAAATTCAGGACATATTAGGCTGTTTTATTTGAAAGGGGTGGAATTAAAGGAGCCAGTGCACAAGCACTTTAGTGGGCAACAAGGCAGGTAAAATTGATTAGGGAGTGACAGCAGAGGCCCTCAAAACTTCTGGGTCCATTTGGCTACAAATGCAGGTGTTCATGTGAGCAGCACCTTAGAGGCATCTGCACGTACTGTGGGACCACCAAAAGTGGTAAGACTGGACGTATTAGGCTGTTTTATTTGAAAAGGGTGGAATTAAAGGATCCAGTGCACAAGTACTTTTAGTGGGTAACAGGGCAGGTGAAATTGATTAGGGAGTGACAGCAGGGGCCCACAGAACTTCTGGGTCCATCTGGCTACAAAGTCAGGTGCTCACAAGAGCAGTGCAAGCATGTGCGGTGCACTGAGATGTGTAGAGACATGCACGTCTGTGTATGTATTAGCGGGGAGAGAAGAGAAGGAGAAGGGAGAAGTAATTTGTGAGAACATTAAGGTAAGAAATAATTATGGAGGAAGAAATGGAGTTGATGGAAGGATATGGGCATAAAGGCATACCATCTTTATTAACATCAGAAGAGGACTTGATATGTTGTAGCAGCTGTCTGATGTTCATAGTGGCTGAACTAGGGGTAAATTATGTTTCATTTGAGTGTAAGAAATGTGAAATAAATAAAGAGTTATGTGACAGTTTGAAGAGGGTAACTGAATGCCTGGAAATACTTGAAAAGAGCCAGATGGAGCTCACTGAGAGATTAAGTATTATGTCCAGCTTAAATAGAGGTGAGGCAGTGAGGGGTGGAAAAGGGTTAGAGATTGGTTCAGAGAAAAGAAAAACAAATGAGGAAGAATGGAGTAGTAATCAGGCAGATAGGATGGTGAATAGTAAAACAAAAAGGAAAAGAAGGGGGGGTAGCCCTTTACAACCAGTCCTGGGGTATATTAGAGGGGAACAGGATTTGAATTTGTTAAATGAAAATGTGGAGGTTGTGGAGAATGTGGACCTGGAGATTGAAAGAGAGAGGAGAGAAGTAGTATATCAGGGAACACAAGTGAGAAACAGTTTTAATACATTGGGAGAAGTTGGCCAAATGAATGGTGGGGAAGGAGACTATGATGGAATCCAAGAAGAAACAGGGGACCTAGTAGAGAGACAGATGGTGGTCATTGGAGACTCAGTTATAAAATTCACAGATCAGTATATCTGTAGGAATGACAAAAAGAACAGAATGGTTAGTAGTTTCTGTGGTGTAGGGATTCTGGATTTACATGATATGGCTGATAATATTTTTAAGGCAGCTGGGGAGAAACCAGTCACTGTGATCCATGTGGGTATTAATGACATAGCAAAAAAGACCTGGCCAGAAATGCAGAAAGATTACAGGAAGTTGGTGGAAAAATGCGATGAAAAAGGGAGTGAGAAATTAATCTTGAAAATATTATCTGAGCCCAGGGCATCAGTTTATAAGCAGAAATGGATAGCCTTAACAAATGAGTGGCTGTTGAAGTGGACTGAATCAAGTGGATACAAATTTATCAGGCAGTGGGGGACATTTAATAATAAGAATGAACCCTTTCGCAAAGATGGACTCCATCTAAATGTTAGGGGTAGTAGGATATAGGGGATGAGGTTGAAAAATGAGATTGAGAATAGTTTAAACTAAAGGGGAAGGGAAGGACAAAAAAGGGAATGGGGGATAAGATTTTAAATAGAAGTAAAGTTAAAGGGGTAACATCCTTAAAGGCCATGTTTTGTAATGCAAGGAGTTTGAATGAAGCATGCAGATCAGAATTGGAAATTCTGATCAAAGATGGTGAATTGAATATGACAGGGGTTGCCGAAACCTGGATGAGAAATGAAAATAGTTGGTCTCAAAATATACCTGGTTATAATTTGATTAGCAGAAATAGGGGGGAACGAGGGGGGGAGAGTCACCCTTTTTGTTCTGGAAGATCTAGAAATTTGGAGAATAGAGGCGACAGTTGAATTGGGGAAAGTAGAAATTATAACAATTGAACTCTTGGGAATAAAAGGAAAACAATGTAGGGTTTCAGAGTTCTATACAGCACCAGATACGGATTTGAAAGATTCAGAAACATTTCTGGAACATATAGGTAGTTTGGCAAAAGATACTGATGTAGTTATGATGGGAGATTTAAATATGCAAGAAATTAAATGGGGTGATAATCAGATAGGAAACAGCATATTCCGTAGATTTCAGGAAGAAATAATGGCAACAGGTATCCAGCAATGCAGATGAGAAGCAACAGGGGGAGAGAACATCCTGGATGTCATTCTTACAAATAGAAGTGATATTGTTAAACAAATTACTATTCAGCCACAAGTAGGGATGAGCGATCATAATTCTATATTATTTGAGTTAGATTGGACAATGGAGTTGGCTAAAGGTACTACAATTCAATACCTATATAAAAATGGGGATTATCGGACCATGAGGGAGGTATTAATGAGTATAGATTTGGGGAGACATGATTAATAACAAAGATATGGAGAAATCATGGGAAATGTTCCTAAAATACTTTATGAGATTAAAGAGGATCATATTCCTCAAAGGAAAATGTATAATAATAAAGGGAAAAAGCCCCCATGGCTAACTAGGAGCATAGTTAGACTCTGTAGAAAAAGAAAAGTTCACTTCCAGAAGATGAAAAAAGATAAGATGCCAGCAAATAAGGATAGGTATAGAAAGATACTAATGTAACCCCCCTGCAAATGGGGGTTCCCAAAAGACTTCCAGGAGCTTGCTTGAATGCTCCAAGCCTGAATGGTGTTTGGCGTTTAAGCCATTTATCAGTGAGTGTTTTTAGAACCTCTGGTACTGTCTCTTTAAGAGCTGTCTGCTTGCAGACATAATTAGTTTGTATGGGGGACTGTGTGTTTCTTTGATTGAGTACCACTCGAGCTGCTGCCAATTCACTCCCATTTTGCAGTCACTAGAGTGCAAAGGGAACCTATCTGAAAGATGTAACTGTTTGCCAGAAATCATTTACAGTAATAATGAAATTACAGTTTGTCTAACCTGCTTTTGCAGTCAGAACTGTGTCTGCCTAGTTCCCATTCTGGTTTTGAACTGCTGGAACTGGACCAATCAGTGTGGGGTAAACTAGCTCTAAAATGGTGCCTTGGACGAATCGGAACTTGGACTCATAATCTGAGCCAGCCACAAGAGGATTGTATGGGCAGTGACTCTGGAGATGTAGTTTAGACTTCGCGCCTTTTGGACCAACAGCAGCAGTCTATTGTGAGTGACAGCCAATCCAGTCAAGAACTGGGAGGAACTCAAAGGAAGTGCCCGTTTTGTCTGTTGGAGTTTCAGTTTAGATCTGGCAGTGAAGGGGAAAGAACCCTGCTCCTTCAGTGCACAGTTTCAGTCAAAAACGTGTAGGCCCAGAGTTCTCGGGCCGCAGTAGTGTAACTGCTTGTTAGACTGAATCAGTCCTAGAAAAGAATCAAAGGATCTCTGAAGAGTAGAAACCAGGCTCACCCTGTAGAAGACTGGAGAAATTGTTGAATTGCACTCGGTCTGTCAGAACTGAATCTGCTGTGTGTTCTCCCGGTATGTGCAATCGCGATCGACAGGAGAAGCAGCCTACCTGGTATAGTACTTTCTTTTGCCATATAAATGTGTGAGGAGACTCGTGGAGCTCAAGAGTAGCCCTGCTGACATTGAAGGACCCTATCTTGTTTGGAGGTCGTGAGTACTAATTCAGGGTCGCTCCCTGTTGAATTGCCACAATAAATCCAAATGGAATCACTGTACTGCTGACTGTTTAAACTAATTTTCTTTTCTCTGTGGAAGGGCCCTACCAGCTGCCACGGTTTGGACTAGCCACTAGGGCTTGGGTACCCAGGACAGTAACTGGTAGGGATAGGCCTGTGCACAGAGCCATAGATAGATAGTAAAGTGATAAAGCCACCAACCTGATTTCCCTGTCCTTATTATATCCCCCTAAATAAATCAGCTGCTTGTTCAGCAAAGTTATACTGCCTGAGGTATTTGTCTATGTTAAAGTATTGTACTGTGATTGTTGCACTGTATCTTATTTTACAGGAGGTCCCAGTGCCTGAACCACCTCTGGGGTAAATGTATACAGTGAAGGTAATTCTGATATATTGTGTGGGCCACTAGTGGGAAGAAAGGGGTTGCAGTGTCCCAGAGGGCTGTGACCAAGTAAGTTTAACTATTGCAACCCTGACCTCTGGGTGGAGGCACCCACCATTGATCCAGGCCCCCAACCTGTTAGTGGCAAATCAGGCGGGGTAGTAGCCCTGGGATAGCGCCATCTAGGGGTTACATCTTGGAGGCTCACCGCTGGGATTGTGTGTCCTCTAGTGGCCATATTTACAACCACTGTTAAAAAAAAAAATGGGTACCCGACAGAAGTGGCTGCACTGCTGGTGGAGGGTGTACTGGGGAGGAGATTGACCCCAAAATGCTATGCTTATCCTGGACATCGCCTGGGTATCAATACGGACACTGTACAGGGAGTACTTTCCAAGGTGGAAGGTTTACAAACCCTGTGGTGGTGGGTACGGCATGCTAATCTGCTCACCCACACTTTCCTGGCCCTAGTAGAGTTTAAGGATCCCATAGATAGCTCCAAAGTGCCACAGACCATTACCCCAGAGGGAGCCCTCACTGCTTGGAGAGTGATAACTAAGGACAGTAAAGACCTGGGGGGAATGAGCCCCCACCACTATCTGAAACTTTTGAGGAGAAATTTGCTAAATGGTTGCTGGGAGAAGGGAAAACTGTGGAGGACTTGAAGAAACTATTCTTGCCACCTGGGGGTGTTCCTCCCCCAACACCCTCTCCCGCTCCAGTACCCGTAATGGTGGCTGAACCAATGCAGACTCCTATTTCTGCACCTGCCATTAGTCACGACTCTTACACAAGGTTTGGATCTTCTCTGGCACCTCCCACCCCCAAGGGAGGATGACTGGGAGACCTGGATAGACTATGTTGCCCCAAGTGCTAGAATGACAATGCTCAGAAGCTGAAAAGTGAAAGAGGGTTAGTGAGAGCCTCCGAGGTCCTGACCTGGCTACCATCCATGCTAAACGGGCCAGTAACCCTGAAGTGACTGCACAGGCCTATCTTGAGGCCTTGGAGAATGTGTATGGGAGCCCAGATTCTGATGAGGATCTATGGTGGAGAGTAAGAAATGCACAACAGTTCCAAGGGGAGTTGTTGTCTGTGTATGTATCTCGGCTGGAAAAATTGTTGCAAGAATGCCTCAGAAAGGGTAGTTTGCCAGCGATTGAACTAGACCGAACCAGACTGGACAGGATCATTAAGTCTGCCCCTTCTCAGAACTGCTGTTGCTTCAGTTACGCCTGGCAAATCGACTGGAATCCCCACCTCCTATGATGAGTTAATGAGAGAAATTGAGAGTTGAAAAGAAAGCGACACGAGAGGGACCTGCACCAATAGCTGCTGACTGCCAGACCGGTGACTGAGGGTGACCATCAAGTGAAGTTCAGGGCAGAGGTTGACAGTCAATGAGTGCTCTGACAAGGAAAAGATATGCCACAATGGGGTGAACTGTTGAGAGAGATCCGGAATCAAAAACAGTCCTTTATGAAGGCCACGCCTGCAAGTACATGGCCCTGACCTATATCCGACTGCATCTGCTATGGGGTGGGGTACCCACCCATGTATCTCCTGCTGATAACAGCTCCAAACTCAATTCCTTGACCATGGAAGTGAGAAACTACAAGATGTCTCCACATGTTATCACCGCCAGACAGAGATGGCACAAGGTTTCAGTTAGTAGTACCCGCCTGGCTCCCAGTGTGGCGCCTCAGCCTGCTCAAACTCCAGAAAGTATGTTTGCTATAATTGCGGGAAGGATGGGCACATGAAGAGGAATGCCGGTCCCCAAAAGACACTGACAAAGTTGCATATAGGCTACAAGGAGAGCTTCGAGAACAAATCAGTGGTTAAGAGGTGCACAAATGATCCCAGTGAGGGCACCAAAATGCTAACTCACGCCTTTTGTGGCAAGGTCAGTTGCCCAGGCCCCTACCGCCTCTCCAGACTGGTCCAGAATAGTGGGTCCTCCAAGGAGACCACTGTAAAGGTGAATGGAGTGTCTACAAGAGCTGTATTAGACAGTGGCTCCAAGTGACAATTATGTTCCAGGATTGGTATCGAAGCATTTGTCAGGATGTACCCTTACAACCATTAGAAGGACTGCATGTATGGGGTTAAGTGAGAAGGCCTACACCCTATTCGGTATATCCGACTTGGCTGTCTTTCTACACCTCAGTGGCTTTAGTGGTCAACAAGTGAGACCCTAGCCTTAGTGTGTGTCCCCCACTGGACTGTATGATGGTGTCCCTTTGCTGATTGGAACAAATGCTCATATGTTCGGAAGGCTGGCACAGTTGTGTTATATGAAAAACAGGGTCAAAGACTAGTAGATCTTTAGAGTTCGCTTTAATTAAGAAGGCCTATGAGGCACAGAGATGCTGAAAAATAGAACCAGAGGAACTGGTCAGAATTGTATGGAAGAAGGATCCTGAGTCTCTGATCCTGGCGCCAAATGCTCCAGTGTACCTTACAGGAGAGGTCCCATTATCAAAGGATGTTAAAGAATAAAATATTAATGTTGGATGCACCAGGCGATGGAAATTGCCAGAGGGACTGCTGGTCAAGCCTAGTATTTTGCCGCTAGAGCCCATGCTTATGCCAGAAGGGTAATGGTCCAAGTTCATAATGTGTCTGAAAGAGACATCCGAGAAATAGAGGTTGCATCCTGGCTAATGTGCATTGTGCAGACACTGCAGTACTACCCAGCAGCAAGAGTTCGAGGAAGAATGACAGAGTAACGCCTGATTTGTTTGATTTGGTGACTCCCGTTGCCAGCTGAATGGAAAGTGAGGATCAGTGAGAAGCTTGCCCAGAGAGACCAGGTGTTTTCTTTAAAGGAATGGGACGTGAGGATGCGAAGGAGCTGAGCACAATATCCGCTGCATGACGAAAAGACCATTTCGGAGAGGTCTCGACGCCTGGCACCTGCTGATATAGATGATGGAGACGGCATCTGCAAGAGATGTTAGCTGCTGGTGTAATACAAGAATCCAGAAGCCTTATGCTTCCCCATTGTGGTAGTGAGGAAAAGAATGGGACAGTAAGGATGTGCGTGGATTATCGCACCTTAAACCGTCGGACTATCCCTGATCAGTACACAATGCCCCGCATTCAGGATGCTTTGTACT
The DNA here is from genome assembly GCA_016271365.2 of Neoceratodus forsteri. Lineage (NCBI taxonomy): Eukaryota > Metazoa > Chordata > Ceratodontiformes > Ceratodontidae > Neoceratodus > Neoceratodus forsteri. Next base: position 956,815,765 of record CM028131.1, on the reverse strand, counting down.
GCCTAAATGGGAGCAAAGTGGTTCTCTGTGCTGGATCCATGAGTGGTACTACAGATCGATATCCCGAGGACCATGAGAAGACAGCCTTTATCTGTCCGCTTGGCTTCTATGAATTCATGAGGAAGCCTCAAGGGATTTCAGGTGCCCCAGCCACTTTTCAACGATTGATGGAGCGTGCAGTGGGGGACATGAACTTACTAGAGTTCCTGGTATACCTAGATGATGTTATTGTGTTTGGCAGCTCACTGGAGGAACATGAGAGCAAATTATTTAAGGTATTGGACCGACTGGAGGACTTTGGCCTTAAACTGTCCATTGATAAGTGTCAATTCTTTCAAACATCAGTAAAGTATGTGGGACACATAGTATCCACCGAAGGAATAGAGACCGACCCAAGTAAAGTTGAGGCCTTGACCACCTGGCCACAGCCCAAAAATCTAAAAGAACTGCAAAGATTCCTGGGATTCTGTGGTTATTATCGGCAGCTTCATCAAGGACTATTCAAGAGTGATCAGCCTTACTTAACCTTACTCAATGGTCCCCAACCACAAAAAATACCAAAAGTCAGCGTCCTCAAGACTGAAAGAGTGTATTTTCATCCGATGAAGTATTTGGAGCCCGCTGGACTCTGATTGTGAGACTGTTTTCATGAGATCATATATCAACTCTACCCATGCTCCAGTGCTGGCCTATGCTGATCCAAGAAACCTTACATCCTGCACACTGATGCTAGCTTGCAAGGGTTGGGGCTTGTTGTACCAAAACACGAGAATGGCCTGAGACCAGTGGCCTTGCCGTAGAAGCCTGACCCCATCCGAAAAGAACTATCCTGTACAAAGTTAGAGTTCCTAGCTTTGAAGTGGGCTATTGTTGAACAATTCCATGAGTACTTGTATGGGGCTAAAATACTAGTAAATACTGACAATAATCCTTTGACCTATGTACAGACCTCAGCTAAGTTGGATGCCACTGTGACAGGTGGCTTTCTGCATTATCTACATATGACTATGCTGAATACCGAGCAGGTCTGAACCATATAGATGCTGATGCTGTCTCCCGGAGGCCTGTTCCCCAGAATGATTGGGTCCGATTGGCAGAACCTGACATTCGGCACTCTGCCAGAAGTTTGACAGGGAGGAACAATGTCCATGGGCGCAGTGGACTGCATGGTGGATTGCTTGGGACCTCTGAGAATTGCATACCTGCTGCTTATTGCCACTTTTCTGCAATAGACATTGGTGCACTGCCTCAGCTGGACAATGACAGTATTCGGCGGGCTCAATCCCGCGATCCCATGATCAAAGCAGCTTTAGAAGCCCTCTATGCAGTAAAAGATGTGTCCAAATTATGCTCCACAGATTTGAGAACTGCACTATTATACAAAGAAGGTCCTAAGTTGAAACTGATCAATAAACTGTTATACAGAGAAACAGTAGACAGAGGGGGACAAGTAGACAAACAACAACTAGTGCTGCCCACTGCCTTCGAGACTCAGTACTGATGTCCTTGCACAACCACATGGGGCATCTTGGTATAGACAGAACACTTGACTTGGTGAGATCCAGATTCTATTGGCCTAAGATGGGGGCTGATGTGAGCAACACATTCGAACTTGTAGACACTGCTTACAGAGGAAAGCTTTGCTCAGAGGCTGCCCCCTTGTTAACATAACCACCAGTGCACCCATGGAGCTGGTCTGTATTGATTTTCTGAGTTTGGAGTCAGATCAAAGAAATATCAGTAATGTGCTGGTGGTCACTGACCATTTCACAGATATGCCCAAGCTTTCCCACCAAAGACCAGAAAGCATCCACTGTAGCCAAAGTACTTGTAGAAACTTTTTGTTCACTATAGGGCTCCACAAAGAATCCATTCTGATCAAGGAGAGACTTTGAGAGTCGTCTGATCAAAGAGATGCTTTCTCTGTGGGGAGTGCAGAATCCAGAACCACTCCTACCACCCCAGGGGACCCACAGCCTGAGCAGTTTCAACGCACTTTGCTAGATATGCTATGCACCCTGCACCCAAAGGACAAGCCTAGATGGAGCCAACAAATTAGCACCCTGGTACATGCTTATAACTGCACCAAAAGTGATGCCACTGGGTTCTCCCACTACCGCCTGATGTTTGGAAGAAGCTCGAAGCTACCGGTAGATGTGTGTTTTGGGGTCTCTCTGATGGGGTTCAAGCTGACAACTATTTACAGTATGTGCAAAAGTTAAAGGCCCAGCTAACTCATCGTGCATCAACTGGCTCAAACCATGGCTGCCAAAAGAAATCTAGCCAACAAAGAAAGGTATGATAAAAGGTGAAAGCACAGGAACTCCAGGAGGAGATCGGTATTGCTAAGAAATCTGGGACTGCATGGCAAACACAAGATTGCTGACAGATGGCACCATCTTCCCTCACATTGTAGTGGGCAAACTAGATGATCTGCCAGTGTACAAAGTAAGGCCTGAGAACAATTCAAAAGATGTAAAAACAATGCATAGAAATCATTTACTGCCCATTGGACAAATCCTGATTGAGTCTGAACCCCAGAAGATGCCCCTCTGGACCAGTGACTAGAGCTGCTGCTAAGAAAAGATCAAGGAAGTCTGCACCTACAGAAGCAGAGTTAAGTGTTTCCCTCACAAGTCCCAGTTGAGCATGACTGTCAGTCCATATCAGAAGAAAGTGAGAGTGACTTTGAATACTATCCTTCTTATGAACTGAGTCAATTGTTTGGGGCAATCCCTAGTCAATACTGGAGACAAAGCTGGGCCTTCTGGACTGTCTAAGCCCCCAGCTTCATCTCTGGAGCCAATGCTCCCAGAAAGTGAAGTGCAAAGCATCAGATCAGATGAAATGGAATCATTGTGCATGGTTGAACTGTTTGAGCTTAGAGGAAAATGATAGATTGAGGCAGACTAAGATACACCCGAACAAGAAGAGTATTTTGAGTGCCTGACAGTCCACTGCCAGTGTCCGAAAGCTCTCCATGCGAGCCAAATGTTGTGGACTCAGAAACTGTAACTCCTGGAGCTGAAAGTGCCCCAAGTTCTAGCCTCTCTACCCCATGGAGACTCTGACAAGTGAGGACAATGCTGAAAATGAGGCTCAGAGTGCAGAGACTGTAACAGTTCCCCTAGAAAGAAAGACTGGTCGAGCTGTAAAGCCTGTGGTGCACCTCAGTTATGATTCACTTGGGAGGCCTGTGGACTTGCCTCTCAATGTTGTCCATAAAGAGTGTATGTGTCCCGAGCTCATTGCCCAAACTGAGCATCAGTGCTAACTCAAGTTACTTGTGTTGCCCTCTAAGTATGGTGCCCTTGCCCCGTCCAGCCCCAAGGTAACTGATAGGGAAGGGCCCCTCTCTTCAGGTTTCATGTACAAGAGGTAATAACTTGAGTTATGGTACAATGTGTGTGTAATACTGTGTAAAAGTGACGTACTGCAATGTTTCAGAAATGTGTTCTTGGTAAAATGATATATTGACTGATGATTACATGTGGAGCCTAATGCAAATGTATATGGTTGCAGTTGAAACTTATGAGGTACTTGCTTGATGCGGACGTCAAGCTTTCCCAAACCAGGAAGGGTGTAACCCCCTGCAAATGGGGTTCCCAAAAGACTTCAGGAGCTTGCTTGAATGCTCCAAGCCTGAATGGTGTTTGGCATTTAAGCCATTTATCAGTGAGTGTTTTAGAACCTCTGGTACTGTCTCTTTAAGAGCTGTCTGCTTGCAGACATAATTTGTTTGTATGGGGACTGTGTGTTTCTTTGATTGAGTACCACTCGAGCTGCTGCCAATTCACTCCATTTTGCAGTCACTAGAGTGCAAAGGAACCTATCTGGAAAGATGTAACTGTTTGCCAGAAATCATTTACAGTAATAATGAAATTACAGTTTGTCTAACCTGCTTTCTTTGCAGTCAGAACTGTGTCTGCCTAGTTCCCCATTCTAGTTTTGAACTGCTGAACTGGACCAATCAGTGTGGGGTAAGCTAGCTCTAAAATGGTGCCTTGGGCAGAATCAGAACTTGGACTCATAATCTGAGCCAGCCACAAGAGGATTGTATGGGCAGTGACTCTGGGAGATGTAGTTTAGACTTCAGTGCCTTTTTGGACCAACAGCAGCAGTCTATTGTGGTGACAGCCAATCCAGTCAAGAACTGGGAGGAACTCAAAGGAAGTGCCGGTTTTGTCTGTTGGAGTTTCAGTTTAGATCTGGCAGTGAAGGGAAAGAAACCCTGTGCTCCTTCAGTGCACAGTTTCAGTCAAAAACGTGTGTAAGGCCCAGAGTTCCGGTCTGCAGCATGTGTAACTGCTTGTTAGGACTGAATCCGTCCTGTGAAAGAATCAAAGGATCTCTGAAGAGTAGAAACCAGGCTCACCCGTAGAAGACTGGAGAAATTGTTGAATTGCACTCGGTCTGTCAGGAACTGAATCTGCTGTGTGTTCTCCCGGGTATTGTGCAGTAATGCGATCGGGATAGAGAAGCAGCCTACCTGGTATAGTACTTTCTTTTGCCATATAAATGTGTGAGGAGACTCGTGGAGCTCAAGAGTAGCCCTGCTGACGTTGAAGGATCCTATCTTGTTTGGAGGTCGTGAGTACTAATTCAGGGTTGCTCCCTGTTGAATTGCCACATTAAATCCAAATGGAATTACTGTACTGCTGACTGTTTAACTAATTCTCCTTTTCTCTGTGGAAAGGGCCCCTACCAGCTGCCACGGTTTGGACTAGCCACTAGGGCTTGGGTACCAGGACAGTAACTGATAGGGATAGGCCTGTGCACAGAGCCAGATAGATAGTAAAGTGATAAGCTAATTAACCTGATTTCCCCTGTCCTTGTTATATTCCCCTAAATAAATCAGAGCTGCTTGTTTCAGCAAAGTTATACTGCCTGAGGTATTTGTCTATGTTAAAGTATTGTACTGTGATTGTTGCACTGTATCTTATTTTACAGGAGGTCCCAGTGCCTGAACCACCTCTGGGGGTAAATGTATACTGTGAAGGTAATTCTGATATATTGTGTGGGCCACTAGTGGGAAGAAATGGGGGTTGCAGTGTCCCAGAGGTCTGTGACCAAGTAAGTTTAACTATTGCAAACCCTGACCTCTGGGTGGAGGCACCCGCCATTGGATCCAGGCCCCTCAACCTATTAGTGGCAAATCAGGCAGGGGTAGTAGCCCCTGGGATAGCACCATCTAGGGGTTACACTAAGGAAACTTAAGAAGGAAATAAAGTAGTCTAAAAAACAGCTTGGAATGAGACTGGCAATGAATAAGAACAACAAAAGCTTCTATGTCTATGTAAGGAAGGAAGTAGTATGGTAGGCCCATTAATAGTTAAGAGAGAGGTGCTGTCTGACCCACTGGAAATGGCAAACAAATTTGCCAAAAGTTTTGGCTCTGTATATAAGGATCAGAGTAATAGGGTGGAAATCAGGGTGGAAAATTGTGGTAATCTTGACCCAAAGGAAATAATAACAGAAGAGAAAGTGATGAAAAAGATTATGGGGCTAAAGGGGGATAAAGCGGCAGGACAAGATGAGATCCACCCTTGCATGTTAAAAGAGTTGAGAAATGAGTTAGTAACAGTTATTACAGTATTGGGACAAAGGTCACTTGCTGAGTGTGTGGTGCCAGAGGAGTGGAGGAAAGCATATGGGGTGCCAATATATAAGAAGGGGAAAAGGGATTAGGCAGAGAATTATAGACTGGTGAGCCTGACATCGGTGGTAGGGAAAATAATTGAGGGTATTATTGGCTAAACTGTTAAGGGCATCATGATAAATAAGGGAAAAGTAGATTAGAATCAGCATGGGTTTGTCACTGGTAGGTCATGTGAGACTAATCTCATTGCTTTTTATTAACATCTACATGAATGTGTGGATGAGGGAAAGACTGTGGATGTGGTATTGTTGGATTTTAGTCGAGCTTTTGATACTGTCCCCTACAACAAGATTGTTGAGAAACTGATTAAATTAGAAATGGACTCCTGTATTGTAAAATGGGTGGAACAGTGGCTAAAAAATAGAATGCAACAGGTTAGGATCCAGGGTTGACTGTCAGAACCTCAGGGGGTTGGGGACTGGTGTCCCCCAAGGGTCGGTGTTGGGACCATTACTACTTAGCATATTTATTAGTGATTTGGATATAGGTAGTGGGAATAAGTTGGTGAAATTTGCTGATGATGTGAAAATAGGAGGATAGTAGATACATTTGATGATAGGTTAACATTTGGAAGAGATATAATATACATTTTAGAATGGGCAGAAGTAAACAAAATGAACTTTAATAATGATAAATGCATTATAATGCACTTGGGAAGGAAGAATGTTCAGTAGAATTATTATATGAAGGGTATAAAACTGAAGGTATCTACATGTGAGAGAGATCTGGAGTCTATATCCAAAATGACTTTAGCATACATTGTAGAAATACATCTAATAAAGCTATGTATTTAGTAAATAGTATTAGACAGGGGGTTCCACTCTAGAAGTAGGGAGGTTCTGATGCTGCTGTTTAGGACCCGGGTTAGGCCCTTATTGGACTATTGTTCAACTGTATGGTGTTCCTACTTAGTGAAAGATGTTAAGATGGTGGAAAGGCCACAAAGGTCCTATACAAGGTTGATATTAGGGTGTGAAGGTTTAAATTATGAGGGTAGATTATAAAGATTGGGTTTGTGGACCTTGAGAGATAGGAGAGTTGGGGGGGGATCTATTGTTTCTATTCGAAATTTTAAAAGATGGAGTATGACGATAGAGATGGGAATGGAATTTAAGGGAGCAAATGTATCAGTTGAGGGGACATGATAGGCAGTTGAAGGAAACAGTATGTAGGATAGATATAAGAAACAATGGACTTAAGTGTACAGCAATCAGAATGTGGAACAGATTACCCCATGTAGTTGTGGATGCAGAGAGTGTTGAAGGGTTGAAGACTAAATTAGTAAGTATCTTGCTGAAGTTGGTGACTTGTGTTACTGCCACTGAATTGTGGGGAAAGCTTACATGGGCTTTGCCTTCTTGACTTTCCTATTCTCCAGTATGAAACGCACTGGCTAACTACTTCACAGTAAACTGTGCCTGCACTCAGTAACTCTGATTGATCCACCTACCAAAATTCCCATTGCCTGACCAGCGTCTGCACCCGCCCTACCCTTGGAAGCTGGCTTATAAAAATAAAAGAACTCCCATGTCACTTACTTGCATACTCTTGTCTCTCTCTCTCTGTCCCCCCTAGACTTAGTCCTAACTGCTATCTGGCGCAGCAAACTGTGCTCTATGTATGTATGTATGTATGCCTCTGGTATATGCTTTTAGCTGACTGTTAACCTATGTTGCAACCAATTGTTTTTTTTCCTCTGTATAGCTGATTAATTTGTTACTGTGATAACCTGCATGTTATTTCTCCTTGTAACCTCCCCCCGGGTCACACCAGGAGATGAGCAACTTTTTGCTCAGTGTGCCTTTCCTGGTGAATCAATTCAATAAATAAATAAATAAAATAAATATTTAAAATAGCAAATGAAAAGAGGGGTGCAGCACCCAATATGTTGAACGGGAAGAACACCCCTCCCCCTCAGCTAGTGATCAAACAGGAGTTCAGAATGTTTGTAGTTCATTTGCATCACCAGGTAAGGAAAAAGATCTAGCTCCCCATACAACTCAAGGGGGAAAAGCCGGACCTCACCCAGCAACTAACACACCGAAATCTGGCCAATGGAAAATCACGTACACAAATGCCCGCAGTCTGGAAAACAAGATCCTAGACCTGGGGGCAACAATGTCAGAGGCTAAACTGGATGTACTAGCCATTAGCGAGGCATGGTTCACTGGTAACCACACTTGGGAGACTTCAGTACTTGGCTATGTACTGTTCAGAAGCGACCAAGGTGCAAAAAGGGGTGGGTGGGTCCCTTTATTTCAATGAAAATATCAAAGCTACAGAAATTCAGAATACACATAAGGAGCCCGAAGAACTGTGGGTCACCCTCGAAACAGGAAGTGGGACAGCCATATGAACTGGGGTTGTCTACAGGCCTCCAGACCAGGAGGAGGACATAGCCACATAACTGTTAGAAGATATACAAAACATGGCAGCTAAAGGGGAGGTTCTGGTAATGGAAGACTTCAACATGCCAGATACAGACTGATCAATGCCAGCAGGAACATCTGCCAGAACTAGACATGTAGTGAATTCCTTGCAGGGGGAGGGCCTCAAACATCTAGTACAACAACCCACATGAGACAGGGCTATCCTGGATCTAGTACTGACTAATGGGGAAAGGATCACAGATCTCCAGGTAGAAGGTCACCTGGAGGCCAGTGACCATCACATGGTATGGTTCAATTTGGTAACTAGAACTGAATCATCCCATTGCAATGCAAAAATATGGGACTTCAGAGGAGGTAACTTTGATAAGATGGTCAACAGAGTTATCCTAGCCCTGGCAAGAAGAAATATAGGTGAGGGGGTACAGGCAAAGTGGGCAAGCATTAAGGATGCAATACTTGAAGCAACATCCCATTGTGTTAGGGAGAAAAGCAAGAGCAAAAGAAGGAGGAAACCACTTTGGTTCTCAAAAACAGTAGAAGAAAATATCAGAGCCAAAAGGAAGGCCTACAGGAAATATAAGGAAATGCAGCATGATAAAGATAGGGAGGCATACCAAACTTCCCTAAGGGAAGCAAGGAAGACAGTAAGGCAGTTAAAGTACCAAACTGAAGAAACACTAGCACAAATAGTAACATAAGGGGACATGACTTTCTATAGATACATTAGTGAAAAAAAGAAAGTCCTGAGGGGGTATTGCTTAGATCAAAGGGATAAGGGGAAGTGTGTGGAGGAGGACCAAGAAAAAAACATTTATCCTAAATAGATACTTCTGCTCAGTATTTACTGAGGAGATGGTAGGGCTGGGCCCACATATCAGCACCATGGACATGGGGGATGGAGTTGTTCACAAGTCCCTTCACAAAAGAAAGGGCCCTTTATGAGCTCACTAAGCTCAGAGTGGACAAGGCAATAGGACCTGATGGCATACATCCCAGGGTACTAAAGGAGCTAAGGGTGGAACTAGCAGAGTTATTATCAGAACTGTTTAGTGAGTTTCTGAGCACAGGAGAGGTCCCAGAAGACTGGAGAAAGGCTCATGTGAGCCACTCTACAAAAGTTGCAGAAGGGAGGAGGCAGGCAACTACAGACCAGTCAGTCTTGCCTCAGTAGTGGGCCAGATTATGGAGGCTCTCCTTAAGGAAAGGATAGTGCAACACCTGGAATGCATAGGAGCACAGGATCCAAGACAGCATGGGTTTACATCAGGAAGATCCTGTCAAACTAATCTCATAGATTTCTTTCACTGGGTAACCAGAGTGGTGGACCAAGGGAATGCAGTTGATGTTGCCTACCTTGACTTCAGCAGTGCTTGCGATACTGTTCCACACAGAAGATTGATTAATAAGCTGGGTAGGCTTGGGGTATGTCAGAGGTTGGTCAACTGGGAGGCAAACTGGTTAGTAGGCAGAAAACAGAGAGTGGTGGTAAAATGATATGCAGTCAGAAGAGATGCCTGTCACAAGTGGGGTACCTCAGGGATCAGTCCTGGGGCCAGTCCTCTTCCATATCTTCTTCAGTGACATTGCAGATGGACTGGAGGGTAAGGTTTGTCTGTTTGCAGATGACACCAAGATCTGCAACAGAGTAGATGATCCAGATGGGGCAGGCAGAACGAGAAGAGATCTGAATAAACTGGCAAAATGGTTGGAAGAGTGGCAACTGGGTTTAATGCAAAGAAGTGCAAGGTCAAGCATATAGGGAAGATAAATCCTGAAGCTACCTATAGGTTGGGAGGGGAGTTGCTGGCAATCCCAAGAGAAGAAAGAGACTTGGGCATCATCATCACAGATGACCTGAAATCATCCAAGCAGACCACTAAAGCAATAGGTAATGATAGAGGGATATTGGGGTGTATTAGTAGGGGTATCACAATTCATAAGAAGGAGGTAATAATCCCTCTCTACAAAATACTAGTTAGGCCCCATCTTGAGTACTGCATGCAGCACTGGAGGCTGCACCTGCACACGAACATTAACAAAATGGAGGCAGTCTAGAGAATGGCAACCAAAATGGTGCAGAGACTGCATCTGAATACAAATGAGGACAGATTAACAGAGCTCAATATGTATACCCTAGAGCAAAGGAGGGAGACAGGTGATATGATCGAAACATCTTAGGGGCATTAACAAGATGAAAGAGTATAACACGTTTCAATATAAGAAAAATAGCAGGACAAGAGGACACAGCATGACACTAGAGGGATGTAAATTAAGGGGTTATATGAGGAAGATCTTTCTCACAGAAAGGCTGGTGGATGCATGGAATGGCCTACCTCAGGAAGTGGTGGATAGGAATACAGTGCAGGGCTTCAGACAGGCATGAGACATGAGACAGGCATAAGGCAGCAATACAGATAAGTTTGATTAGATAGGCCATTAACAGAGTAAAGGCCTATGGCACATTCAAAAGGTACAAAAATGGTCAGACTGGATGGGTCTTGTGGTCCTTATCTGCCATCAACTTCTATGTCTCTATGTTCTATGTTTCAGATCATTACCAGCTTTGTTGCTTATGACAGCTGACTTGGATTGCATCACCGAGTCGTCACTTTAGACCTAGGCCAGGGTCATTCCTTTTTGAACAGAAACTTTGTGCTCTGTTGAATTCTTCTCTCTCACAGTCAGTCTTCTCACTTATGCATGAGCTGTTACAAGGAGAATACTGGGTTTCATTAGAGGTCCAATGGACAGACTATGTTCCACAGGGACATCAGTCATTAGCAGTTGTTTCTCTGCACTGTTCTTCAGTCACACCATCCAGTAGGTATCACATTTGAAGTTTAGTGGTAGAACCAATTCTTTATTATGATGCAAAACAATACCAACAAGGTTATTTTCTTCTCTATTTGTCTTGGTAGCTTGCCTTGCATAGGCTGTCAAGATCAATTCTTGAAATTAGAATTACTGTTCTTGAGACTGTTTCTTCCAAACAAATGTGCACTGGTCCTGATGAGGAGGAGAATTCCATTGTACAGTTAGTTGAGTACACACTTAGTCACAGATTTCTACAGATCCCTCTACTCCTGTCATAGCCTCTGGCAACATAATCCAAATGCTGATAAATACAAGTTATGGGTAGGCATCCTTGCTCAGTCCCCAGACATGCCATTTTCCCAAGGACTCCAGTGTTTGATGTAACAGATACTTGACAAAGCAGTCTTTTAATACAATTTTAACTTGAGAACTGTTGTCCAGCAGAACATGAGTGGGTCTTCTCTCTACTTTCACTTTAGCATCTGCTGAAGGCCCAACAACTTTTGACATGTCAATAGGCTTCCTAGTGCAATCATTAGTACATGGCTCAGCTCTTTCAACTTGGGAAAGTCTTGTATCTGGGGCTCCACTGAAATCCCTTACCAGCCCTGCTGGAGTTTCTCTGATCCTTTATTCTCTTGATAAATAACTCAGTCTGTCTCTGGAGGTCCTTGGTGTTTTGACTTTCTCATCCCATGTGCCCATATTGTCCAAGACAATATCAAAAGTTGTCTTCAAACACATAGGCATCTGGGAAAAATCTCTGGGTCATGCTACCACTCAGTGGCTGTGTCTGTAGGTAACAATGCACCTGTCAAATTAGCCATACTGGTTTCAAACATTGGGCATGATCTTCCTTGATCACCAACACTAGTTGAGTTAACATTTGAATTTTCATTCTCTTACTTCAGCATGGCTGGCCCCTTGAGGGGCAGTTACAGGGGTGATCCCAGCCATCTTGCTAGGATTGAAGGTTTTCATTACTGGCAACAGACTTTCCCCTTCCTTTCTCATGAGATCATGATAGGGTGGTGTCCATCCTGTTTCTTAGTTTACACCCCATTGACTTGTGGTGGCCTTTTGTGTTTGTATAATGGTTTACTTAGTATAGTTTTGCGTAATTCAGTTTTGTGGTTCTCTTTTTAATTTTTCATTTTATTTTCCCTGTGTAGAGTTTAGAATCATAATTTGTATGTAAAATGCTAAGAAAAATACATTTTATTGTATTTAGGGCTGGATGAAAGTCATCTTCTGGCATCAAAATTCTGGTGAAATACTGATTTTGTTTCTGTTTAATTTCACCAAATTTCCATTTTTTTTTATTTTGCCAAAAGTATGATTTTGGTTATTTACATCAAATTTAAAACATATTTATCTAACTTACACCAATTTTTGTATGGTGACTTTACCTATACCCATAAAGAAGCATGCCAAGTTTTAAATCTCTGTTATTTAAGACTACTGAGTTATATGCTTCCAAACAACCATACATTTTTTAATTACAGTTAACAACAACATAAACTAAAAGTGTTTGTCGGAATTGCACCATATTTTGGGATGTTGATTTTACCAGTGCTCATACATATGTGTGCCAGGTGTCAGATCTCTAGATTTAAAGCTGACTGAGTTATAAGCCTCTGAACATTTGGAAAGTTTTAAAATTACATTTCACAATTACGTAAACTGCTGTGCCCCCATATTCAGAGGAGATGTGTGGCACATCTAGGCACAGACTGGAGATGTGCCACACATCCCAACAAATGCACTGAAGTACTATATTGAGAGGGGGGGATGGGTGGCCCAAATGTGAATGGGCCATGATCCATGCGGCATATGCAGAGGGGGCATTCCCATGAATGTGCCGTGCATGGCCATATTCCTAGGGAATGCACATCATATGTGCCATTAATGTGCCACAAACAGATGAGCTTGTAGAAGCTGGCCTAAATCAGCTGGTCACCCACAAGTAGGCTGCTGTAGTGCAAACAGGTGCATGGCAGCCTGCCAGCCCCAGTGGTCCAGTAGAACCTCACTCCCACACCCAAAAATTGCCTACTGTGCAGCACCGCCCCAACCCAGTACCACAGTGTAGGTCCCCCCAACCCTGAACCCCAATGCAGGATTAAAGGCATCCCCCCTTCATGTCCATAGGGCTCTGTGCCCCCCACTTGGCACCAATCATCATTCCAATGTGGATCACACCCCTCTCCCATTACTGATCAACAGTGTTTTACATTCCCCCAACCCTGCCACATTCCCCACCCTAGTACTGTCATGCCCTTAACCCAGCCCCGATCCCTAAAGCCCAAATGACTGCACTGACCACGTCTGATGTTGCTGAAGTGTGGTGGCCCCCACCCTGGTACCTCTCTCTCCTCATTCTGTACAGATGTCTGCCCGAATTATGTAGCACGCCATGACCCAGGATCTCTCTCGCAACTCTGGATTCCAGGAAACCCGTTCATAGCACTATTCTGCCTTTGTTAATGTTCCATAGTGTGGTCTCACACCCCACAATGGTAGGCAGTACACCCTCTTCACACCCTCAACATCACCTGTGCCAGTGAGTGACATAGCCCTCAGCTCACCACCATGGCAAGCCACCGACTGAATAGTCCAGGAAAGGTACTATACATAATACACACATTAAACCAATGAGCAAATGTTCTGTACAGTGCCATTCCTGGCCTAATCAGTCAGTGGCTGGCTGTGGTGGTGAGTGGAGGGCTGTGCCAGTCTCCGGCATGGGTGGTGCAGGGAGGGTCTTCTGCCAACCATGGTGGGGGGGTTGCGGGGGATCGCTACACTATGGAAAAGTGTACGGGGCAGGATTATAGTATGAACGGGGTTCTTAGGTCGGGTTTGGGGGGGTGCCTGTGAATGTGGTGTGCTACTTAATATGGGGCAGAGTTCTGAAAGGAATGGGGATTGGGGTACTGCAGGGGCACTGCATTATGGAATATATTTGTTTTGGGATTATAATACGAACAGGGTTTGGGTGGGTTGGGGGGACCACTTCACTAATGAAATGGGGAGAACTGCACTATCGTAGATTGGGAGGGCCCTCACTTCTATGGGCACGGGGCATTGGTTCAGGGTGGGATGTGTGTGCGGCTGTTTGCCTACTGGAGGGATTCAAGACTGGATGGGGGTGGACTGGCACATCCTGCCCAGCACAGTAATGCAAATGATATCATAATATACATGCATGAGGGTCATTTGTTCCATGCATGCCTAACAGGCTTATTTGCATTCTGTGGCTGAGTATCACCTTTGGGGGTTCAGCGCATCTTGGATGTACCGCTGCATCCCCCATTGGTGATATTCATCCCATCCCTGGGTGCTGCAACTGCACATTGTCAGCAATCCCCATTTGTGCTGCCCACACTGGTTGCAATATTCAAACAGGATGCCTGACCCCTTGCAATCATGCATCTTGCTTGAATATGGTATTTCCTTGCACCCAGAGCAATGTTTTGGGTGACACATCTAGCTGTGCCGCTCATCCTCCCAGCTTTGAATATGGGGGCTCTGAATTTTAACCTTCTATAAATTTAAAGCTAGAGAATGGAATATCATCAATGTTGTTAGGTAAATTGACCCTCAATGTTAGGATTTAAGGCAATTGCTGGCGAACCTGGTTCAGAAGTGAATCTATAACTCTACCATATCTACCAATCTACACAAACTAGATGTCCTCTATCATTGAGCCATATGGTTCATCACCAAAGCTCCCTTCAGAACTCACCACTGTGATCTATATGCAGCTGTGGGTTGGATGTTGCACTCTACTAGACCCTTGTTACACTCTGGATTCCGGACACTTACAATCCTGCTGAATAAGCTACTGGGGTATTTATCCCCCTTGTCCATATCTCCTGCTGCACTTATTCCCTTAGGAAGTCAGACTTCATTCTCCTTGATATTTCTAGGACACATACCTTCTCAGCAAATGTGCTATCTCCTATACCCTGCCTGCTGCTTGGAACAGCTTGCAGAACATCCTGAAGCTAGCCAGCCTTGTTTCAATTAACTTCTTCAAAGCCTTATCAGATAGAAAAATGAAAGTTATTTCCAGCTGTCACAAGTCCTAGCCTTGCCCCATGCCTTTTCTCACCTTGGTCTCCCGCTGTCTCTTCCTTTCCCTCTTGTCCTACCCCTTGGTCTCCCATTCATTCCCTCCCTTTCCCACCTCCCTGCCACCATCCTGCCCTGTCTTTGCTCTCCCCTTCCACCTCCACAACTCCACTCTACCACCTCCACTACTCCCTCCTATCCTCCTGATATCTCTTCCTCAATCACTTGGCACCCCCTGTCTTCCACCCTCCTCTTCTTTTCCTGCTTCCCCCTGGCCCCCATTACCCCTTGCTCTCTTCCTTTCCTCCCTCTACCACCCTCACAGTTCCTTTCTTACTCCTCACATATATTAGTACTTTGTACTGAAGTCGTTAGACTGTCACCTCTATTAGTTTGCTTTGTACCAGAAGTTGTTACTTTGCAAATATCATATCTGCCATGTATATAGCATACATTTGTACCCGATGTTAATCCTATGAACCACTACTGAATGTACTATGCCTTGTTGTTTCTCTGTATATGTTCCTGATATAGGTTCTCAGGACCTCCTTGTAAATTGGCCTGCTCAATGGAGTTATTCCTGCAATAAACTTGAACTGAAATTAAATTGAATTGAACAGAGCCCAGGAAGTCATGTGGGGAGGCAGGCCATGGCTAAAACTTACAATTTAAATAAAAATGACTTCTCATTTTAGCAGTTTCTATAACTTATCCAAGAAAGTATGTTTTTAAGTTTTCAATTGTCTAGTTCCAAAAGTGGCTAAGTTGTAAGCATAGAAATATTTTCAGAAATTATCAAATGAATATTAAATTGCAAGACTTTGAGCCCCCATAACTTCTTCACCCTTCATTCAAACGTTGTGAAGCTTGGCGCACATTTATGGTGCATTCCAGAATATATGCTTGCCAACATTATGACCTCCATCTGTAAAATGGACAAAGTTATGGCCAATTAGAACAATTTGAAACATTCTGAAACATTTTGCAAATGTAACAAAATTTTATAGAATGTTGAAGCATTCCACTAATTCAAAATTTGCTAATTTCACCCAGTTCTTATTGTATTGGATTTTTCATTGATTTTGACATAATTTTGCTGACACAATATTTTACCAAAGAAATATTATCAGCACCAGTGCCAACAATGTTGATTACAGAGAACTGCCCATTCAAAACAAGAAACTAGTTCAACTAAGGGACGACTTTTGGACAAAATTTCCCTCATGACCCTGTTTAACAGTGCGATAGTCCCAGTGATGGTGGCTGGAGGATACTAACCTCAATATTTAAATCTACTACCACTTAAGAGACCAAATTGTGAAACAGGAAAGGGGGCATATGGTGAAAAAATGAACCATGCAGTGGTAGAGATTCCACTTGTGATACTGATGCCCTGAGTTTGGGAATGGACCCGAGGAGTCAGAGGGCCATCTGGGGGGAGGTTTGAGCATCCTAAGAACTGATCTCCTCCTCTCTAGTCAGGGTGGATTAGTGCTTGGCACTTGATTGATCCCTGGCAGAGGCTGGAGGGTTCAGTGACTGATGCTCAGAAGTTAGGGAGGCGTGCAGGACATCTGTGCCTAAGCATCTTACATCATTGCACACCATACCTCCCCAGGGAAACATGCACTGAAAATTCTAGCTATGCAGATTATGCCCCACTTCCCCCTCCTGTTGTGCCCATCAAGACCCTTCACTAGACGACTGTGTCCAGTCCACCATTGGGAATGGCCTAACCGCACAGCAGTAGCAGACCTGTTGGACACCTTGAAGTCATTCTTTAACTGATGAGTGTCTACACAATGGCCCTGCCCTGGTGGAATAGCCCAGGAGGAACATCATCCAGAGGTAAGTCCTGTAGGGTGGGCAGGAATGGGGAAAGTCTGGGGCTGAGCTACTTGTAATCTTTGGCACTAAAAAGAGCATAAAATAATAAATTAACTATTAGTAGCACTACCACTACTGTACTTAATGGCTCTGCCCTCTTTTCTTAACATTACAAACATCCTTGTGCTGCAGTTCATGAAGCAACTACCAGTAAGACAAGAAAGCCAATAAACCCCCTGAAAGGGAGAAAAATGTTATTTGTATCTGGATCTTGTGCTCAGTTGTAGGCTGTAACATACATTTTGTGATTTTTTTTTTTTCATTTTAGAACAGGGTGCCTTATGAAAAGGCTGGCAAACAATGAACTTGAAAACGAAATGCTGGAAACCTGACGTGGCCAATCAGCCTGTAAGGCTGATACCTTTTTAATTAAGAACTTCCTATGACTTCAACTAGTTTGTTTCTAATGACACCAAAGTCTTTGCCTCTACAAACCCGGCAGGTATAACTGTTCTAACCATTTATTATTCATTACGCACAAAATGTTTCATCCAATATATTTTCACTGCTTTAACCTCCAGTGATGCCCTATAGTCCTTTTCTGTGAGCTGCTGTTGAAATAATAACCGCATTTGCTTCATCAGATATTACAATTAAGTTCCCCATTAGCCACTTTCTTGGCATGTGGAATTTTCCTAGAATTGTATTATAGTTTGCCCTTGGATTAATCTACTCACCATTTTCATTGCCTTTTCAAGTACTGCTAAGTTTTCATTGAAATGTGATAAAGTTACCAGAACCTAACTCAATGATAATTTTATCATTATACTGTGAATACATGCCTAAGTGTTCACTTTAATTTCATGATCACTTCTCTTCACTGCATAGGCAATTACTATGTTTAGATGGCCTGTTATTTATCATAATCTTTTCAGGACAATAGCATTTACTGTACAAATGGAAGGAGAATCATGATTTCTCTCAATGTTCTGTAGCTCTGTACAGTTAAGCAATAATGCATGACCAGGGGTTAGATTAACAGTCTGTTAATCACCCCTTGGGGTGTATTGTGGCATGAGGCGCAGCCAAGTCTAACTCCTGGGAGTGCCTTATTAATATTATAAAAATTCTTCCAGAAGAAGAGTGTTAGAATAATACTTTTGAATGTTTTCCTCATTTAGAGAAAGATTTTTAATAAAATAGTTCTTCCACCAACAGTTTACGAATGCTAGTTCAAAATCAGAATGCAGCATTCCAGTCATTCAGCAGTGCTAGAGGATGGAATGCTAACAGGAAGAAACCATGTGCCATTGTGAGCAAGCTGTATATGTCAGTCTGACATGGATTAATGTAAGGCTGTTGGAATCCTAACAACCAATCAGAATGCAGCATTTCTGAGAACCTTTTTGTAATAAGTGTTATTACTGTTGCTGGGTTACATTCAGGAGAAATAACTTCCCCCCAGCAATAGGAAGCCCAAAGGACATATAATGCTTCAAAAGAGGGATGTCATTTGTCTGGCATTTTTAGAAGCACAGAAACATTGAAAATAAAGACAGAAGAAGACTTTAAAACAAACAAGTCTGCTCCGAGGCCCCACCTCACATCAATTTTCAGCCCTTTTCATATGTCCCCACGTGCCTTCCCCTTTAGGTTTTACCTTCCCCATTATGTGGATCTTTTTAAAGTTGTCACATCACAATTTGAATTTGCATATTGTCTCTGCTTTACTGGGCAATGCTGGGCAGGCTGTTCCATTTCATTACAACTCTCTCCACGAAAAAGAATTTAGAGTCAAGGAGTACAAAGTAATGCATTTAGGTATATAGAATCCATGCACAGAACACTGGATGGGAGGAATTGCATGGGCCACTTCAACAGAGGAAAGAGATCTGGGGTCATATATTCAATAGTTAGCAGGGGCACTAAGGGGGGTTTGCCCATGCTAACCGAGTTGTGTGCCCAATTCATAGGTGGGGTCTATATTCAGAGACCCCCACCGTATGAGCAAAACCTGATAATACCCAAGTGCTAACATATTGCTGTGGCCATGCAAATGAGGAGGTTCCCCCTGCATAAAGGCACAGTGGCAAATTCAGAGAGTTGCACTGGTTATACATGCCACCCAAATAGGTGCTAATTACCACCTTTATGAGCCTAGTCTTAATGGGGCACAAGGCCCCAGTGGCAGATGACATTACTACAGCTGCTGCCCCCCCATACCCTCTGAGTCCTGATGTACCAATGGATGCCTTAGTGTTCTATGGCACCTCAACCTCTGATCACCTATCCTGGTCAATATGAATGTGTCCCTGGTGTCTAACAGCACTTCACCACCCTCTGATAAGCCATCAGGGTGAGTAGCACCTAAGCCCTGGTGTCCAGTGGCACCCCCTCACCCTTTGATCACCCATCCTGATAAGTAGTAATTTGTTCCCGGTATCTAGTTGCACCCCTGCCCTACCATCACCTATCCAGGTGAGTAATACAAAAACTCTGGTGTCTGGTGGTGCTCCCCACTTCCAAATACCCATCTCCCATCCCCAGTGCTGTCTCTAGTGGTACCCCTACCCACTGAGCACCTCTTCTGTGCTTCCACTGAGTCTCCTGTGGTGAGATGTCCCCCAGTCTCCCTGCCCATACAGTTCCCTGCAACCCAAGTGTACAGTGGCATCCTCTTCCAACTCCCAGCCCAGGTAGCTATTCCCTGGCATCCAGAGGATCCCTCCAACTGCCAGTCACCAACTGGACTGTGGGTATGTTTGCTAACTAGATGATGCAAGCTAGTGCTTGCAGTACTCAGTGTTATTGGTGTGGTCACATTGTCACACAGTGAGTCTCTCTACAGTGTGGTACTCATATAAAAAGTGTGAATATAAGACCAGAGGTGCTGTTAGAAAACTGTTTTTCAGTAAGTACACATGCCACCTTATGTAAATTAGCACCCCTGGAAAACACTGGAGTGCTTTATGCCCCCCTGGCCATGCCTAGCACTTTACTAGGCCCCCCCTTGTACCTGTGAAGGTGGTGCTATTTGGCGAGCTAGATACAATAACCAGCATAACCCTCCTCTCACTTCCTTGGCCTGACACCGTATGGGATGGCAGGGAGTGTGCAGACAGCATACTGTATGCACACTCCCTGTCATCCCATATGGCAGCCAGCCAAGGAGGTGAGATTATGGCTGTGACAGTCATCACATCAGGCTTCTTGCATGGCACCACCTTCACAGGTATGAGGGGGTTGTATGGGTGGTGTGCTGGGTGAAGTTAGTGCAGGGAGGGTGCTGCACCACCATTGTTCTCCAGCAAGGTTGGGGTCAAGCAGTTGAGGAGGCATCTAGACATCAGAAAATGCTCTGATACATGGCCGACAGCTGAAGGAGTTGCCACTGTACCCCTGGGTGGCAGGAGACTATAAGGCCTGTAGGCCAGTGTGGGGGTGGGGCTGCTTGCCACCCAGGACTCAGAGGTAGCACCAGGATGGGTGCTCAGTGGTTGGGGGTATCACTGAACACCAGGTACTACCTATGCAGTTCAGAACAGGGGATTTCAGGGAGTGGAGCCTCCCTAGATACCAGGACACTGAGTCAATGGACCAGGATGGGGGATCAGAGGGTGGGGCTGCTACTAGACAAAAGGGACATGTTCCTTCTAACAAGGATGGATGGTCAGAAGGTGGTGTTACTACTAGACACCAGGGTGGACAATTATATTACTGGGGTGGGTGATCCGTTGGTGGGATTGTTACTAGACAACAGGAAGTATGTTAGCATAGAGGGGTATTTGTTTGGGGGGGTTGGTCACAGTCATGACTGATGTGGCAGGCATCCATGGGATGGGCATAAACCTGCTGCAACTTCCCATACAAATGAGCCCATAATAGGCATATATATGGTTCCTTAGCAGTTTGGATGCCCATTGGGCTCATTTGCATTCTACAGCTGAATATCACGCCTTGTCACCAGGTGCTATCCGGTCAGGGAAGAGCAAAGCTCTGTGATCTCCATATGGCCCAGATCAATATAAAGGCAGTGCAGCTTGTCTCAGTGCTGCACTGACATGGCACTATAGTCAGTTGGATAACAGTGGTGAGCTATCCCAGTGAATGCATCACCCTCTGATTCTGGCACAGTGGCAAACACAGCACATTGCTTTGCACTCTGCTTAGTGCCTCTTTGAATAGCTAGTCCTTGGAGTCATTATTGGTGACTTTCTTAAACTAACAGGCCAATGCAATAATGCATATAGCAAGGAATTGAGGATGCTGGGTTGTATAGGGAGAGTTTTTGACAGTAGGAGAAGTGAGATGATTATGTCATTGCACAGATCTATGGTGAGGGGTCATCTGGAGTACTGTGCCAGTTCTGGAGCCCTCACCTGAGGAAGGACATTGAAAGACTAGAGTTGGTATAGCAAAGGGTCACCAAAATGATCCAGGGCCTGCAGGGCAGATCCTATAAGGAATGGCAGAAGGCCCAAAACAATGGCTGGAGGCCCTAAACATGTATTTGCTGGAGGCCAAGTGGAAGCAGGGGAACATGATTGAAACACATGTTTCTCAAGAGTACAACCTGAAGATCTTTTTATAAGAAATAGGGATCCAGTCATTATGGGCATGGCTGGAGATTGGTGGGAGGCAATTTCAAGAGAAGCTTGAGTAACTTTTACTTCACTAAGAGTGTGGTGGAACTGTGGAACAGTCTGAAACAGGTTACCAATGGAAGTGGTGGAGGCAAATATCTTAATAGTTTTAAACATGGTTGAGAAAGGGGAAGGGGACTCATAGCCCCTGAGAGGGGCACCAAGGGTTTCAGAGGTGCGGTAGAATGTGGGGAGGGATGCAGCCCACTAGGGCTGTAGGCCAGTGGGGTATAGTAGTAGTATTGTAGATGAAGTCTTGGAGTCTTGCTTCAGTCTCCTTCTGCTGTCAAATTCTTTTTCTATGGTTCTGTTTCCTGACATCATTCTTAAACATCCCCACTGTTCACATTGCCAACATGAGATTGCAACCCCCCAGTAGTTAAACTGTCTTTCATTTTGAACAATCTGATGTAGTCCACCCAGTTGTACCCACAGTTGTAACCCCAAATGCAGTAGTAACAAGCAAGCTTAGGGCAGCAGCACAGCGGAGCAGAGATCAGAGAAGGAACCGGCCACAGTAAGCAGAATCAGGAGAAGCAATAGAGTAGTGCTCAGAGAAGGCTGCAGTTCACCACAGGGCAGGGAAGTTGATTGATCTGGTATTTTTCATTTTCATGGTTGGGTTTGCTTATTTTGTATTCTTCCTTTTCAGGGTAGAGTTTAGTTCTGTGTAGGCAGAATGTAAGGGGAAATGATGGAGTCAGTGTCTAAGATTATGCACTGAACATGCTCTGTGGGGGCTGCAAGTTGATTTAAACTGACTTCCTCCATTTCTGATTGTGCACTGTTTGAACTGTTGGGGGACAGAACATGGTGCTAAACACATGGTTTGAGGGTACACTGTAGTATTGTCTGATTGTTTTTCTGTGGGCTGGTGATGCAGTGTAGACCCCTCCAGCCCTCCACACAGCAAAGACAAAGGGGATCATTTAAATCACCCCCTAATCCAATGGATTTAAATACCACTGCTTAGGATCCACAGATCTGCAGCAGTGGCAAGCAAACTCAGGGCAGCTGCAGAGCTCTGAGAAGGCTGTGACCGCAGTAAGCAGAATTGGGTGAAGAAGTGGAGCAGAGCTCAGAGAAGGCTGCAGTTCACCATGGGGCAGGAAAATTTATTGATTTGGTATTTTTCCGTTTCAGGGTTGGGTTTGTTTATTTGGTATTCTTCCTTTTCATGGTAGTATTTGTTTCAGTGGGGGTAAAATGTTAGGGGAAATGAACAGATTCAGTGTCTGAGGCTGTGCACTGGATAATAGGGTTACACAAATGCCTTTTTTCAAATATTTAGCTGAATATTCATTATTCAGTGCTGAAATATTCATGATTCAGTATTCATTATTCATTATTTGGGTGGCTGGGAGGGGATTATTTAAAAAAGGAAAAGCACCCTCCCTGGGCCAGCATTAAATATATTTTTTATCCCTGGTGTCTAGTGGTTCCACCCCCCAGTCAATCACCAGTCCAAAATAAAGAATCCCCCCCGGGCAGACTTCTTAGCAATACCCCCAGTCTCCCATACCCAAATACATAAAAATAATAAAAATTCCCTCATTTCTCTGGTGTCTAGTGGACCCCTCCACCCTGTCAGGCAGTGCCCCATCCTGCTCCCTCCCTACCCATGACCCCCAGCAGGCCACCAGCACAGCCCTCAACTCACCTCCATGGCCAGCAGCCCTACTGAGTTTTCAATGAATGAGCATGTGCTTGTACAGGCATGCTCTCATTCATTGACAGATTCAGCCACCAGCAACTAGCACTATCAGGGGCTCAAGGGGAGAGGGGAGCAGCTCTAGTCACCAGCAGGGGGGTGGGATGGGGAAAACAGCATTGTGAACTCTGGAGGGGTCCAAAAGATTGTTTCCCTCCATTCTGCCCCACAATCTGGTGACAGGAGCAACTCTCTTCTCCACTTTAGTGCCTGGCAGTGCTAGTTGCTGTTGGTGGCTGAATCTGAGTGTCAATGAGTGAGCTCGTGCTTGTATAAGGATATGCTCATTCACTGAAAACTCATAGAAACACAGAAACATAGAATTTGATGGCAGATAAGGACCACTTGTCCCACCCAGTTTGCCCATTTCCATACCTAATGGATAAGCTACAGAACCTAGTTAACCAGCAGCCTACTTCTTCCTACCCACACCTCCTAGAATTGCCGTATGACCATCCCATGCATTCTTGAATTCCACCACTGTTTTTGACTCCACAACCTCCTCAGAAAGGCTGTTCCATGCATCCACAACCCTCTTCATAAAAAAATACTTCCTCACGTTACCTCTGAGCTGTCCCCCATCTTCAATGTGCCCCCTTGTTCTTGCACACCTCTTTTTTCCGAAAGAAGCTACCCTCTTGGATTTTGTTGATTCCCTTGAGGTACTTGAAAGTTTAAATTTGTCAAGCAGTCCTTCACTCACTAACATCAAAGAGATGCTGCTAGCTGTAGTTCCATAAAGTGCAAAATTTATTTATTAGAATCCCAGTGAACAACACATATTGACTATTTTTTAACCATCGTTCTTTATCAAAAGACATGCTGCATGACTACAAACATTGCTTCATATAGGCACTTAGACATGACATCATCAATTAGTGTCTCCCAAAGCAAATAGTGTAGAGTAAATCACTCAATATATAAAGTGACTAAACATTTATATTGAAAAATCTTAAAACATACAATACATAAATGTTAGAAATGCTAAACTTGAATATATATTAAAATACTTCTAATATCATTTCAAAAAATATCATCCAATAGACATGTATATATACTAACATATTCATATATTACATTTTATTTTTATTCTCATTTTTAGAATATTACATTTTTTGAAGGTTTGGAGTCACACCATACATATACACATTATTACTTCTTTATTTATATTTAATATATGGGGTTAAGCTAATTTTCTCATTTAACTCTGGAAATGTATAAGCCCCTAAGGTATAAATCCAAAAACATTCTAGTTTTAAAATCAAATTCTTATAATCTCCACCTCTTTTCTCACTTATAACTTTCTCAATTGCCTGAAAAGTAAATTGATGTAAATCCTTTTGTATTTGATTTGTCACATGAAATGCCGTTGCATAGGTCTGATCCTCCTTTTTTATAGACCTACAGTGCTCTCCAACTTGACAGTTAAAGGTTCTCTCTGTTTTACCAAAGTAGAATGCACTGCAGGTACACATTGCCAAATGCATTACTCCCTTCCTGTCGCATGTAATTAGCTGTCTAATATTATATATCCGTTGATTATTAACACTGTAAAATTCATTATCTGATATAATCACATTACAGTACATACATCTTTTGCATAGATAACACCCCACTGTAGAACTTCTAAGCCATGTCTGTACTGTAGGTTTTTTTAAGACACTGTGTACCAGACTGTCTTTCAAAATATTGGCACTTCTATATGAAATACGTGGAAGACACAAAAAATATTCATTTAAATTGCTGTCTCCGCTGAGGACATGCCAATTATCACGTATGATTTGTCCTATTCTGCCTGCATGTATGGAGTAATCTGTAACAAAATTCATCATATTTCCATCTTGTTTTCTTTTAGACCCTCTATCGAATG
The DNA here is from genome assembly GCA_016271365.2 of Neoceratodus forsteri. Taxonomy (NCBI): domain Eukaryota; kingdom Metazoa; phylum Chordata; order Ceratodontiformes; family Ceratodontidae; genus Neoceratodus; species Neoceratodus forsteri. The sequence goes on along the minus strand of CM028131.1, from coordinate 956,790,774 downwards.
CTTCACTCCTTGACATCTTTTGTATACGATCTTTAGTATATTGTATTTTATTTTTGTTATAACCCCTCTCAATAAATTTCTCCTCTAAATCCTTGGCTTCTCCTTGAAACTTTGCTTCAATGCTGCAGTTACGCTTTAATCTCAAAAACTGTCCTTTGGGACTATTTTCCACTACATGACATGGGTAGCAACTAGAATATAACAAAAGTGTGTTTTGTTCACAATCTTTTCTATAAATATTAGTTTCTAAATTTCTCTGTTGATCTTTATAAATGTGTAAGTACAAAAAATGAACTTATGTTTAGTACTTACATTATTAAAGCACAAATGTGGATTGGATGCATGTAAATACATTACAAATTGTTCCAGTTCTGTCTGTGAGCCTTTCCAAATAAGCATGATAACATCAATAAAACATCTATATGGTTCTATCAGATGAAAAAAAAAATGTTAGAGTCAGAGTCTCTAATTACTGTGTTCTCCCACATCCCCATATAACGATTAGCAATGCTGGGGGTGAAAGTCACCCCATCGCTGTACCCTTCTTTTGTAAATAAAACTGTCAAGAAATGTAAATGTGTTGCATGTAAGGACAATTTCAGTAAGTTTAACTAAAAATTCTGTAGGTGGCTCCACCTGTCCTTTTCTTAGATTTAGAAAATGTTCTACACTCTCCAGAGCCGCTTGTGTAGGTTTGTTTGAATATAGTGATTCGACCTCTAACGAGACTAACAAGGAATTTCTCTCTATTTCAATAAGAAGTGCAAACTAATGCACCTGGGAAACAAAAACCCAGGGGAAGAGTACACAATGGGAGGTGAGATACTAACAACAACAAAAATGGAAAGGGACCTAAGAGTAATTATATCAGATGACCTAAAGGTGGGCAAGCAATGTGAGAAGGCAGTAAGGAGGGCTGGGGGGGGATACTGAGATGCATAAGGAAATGCATCAACAGTAGAAATCAGGAAGTTATCCTTCTCTATGACAGTTAGTGAGACCCCATCTGAAGTACTGCGTGCAATTCTGGAGACCCCATCTCCGCAAAGACATAGACAGAGTGGATGCTGTTCAGAGGATGGCAACCAAAATGGTGCAAGGTCTGCACCAGAAGACATATGAGGAAAGACTAAAGCAGCTTAATATGTATACCCTTGAGGAAAGGAGGGAGAGGGGGGACATAATAGAAACTTTCAGGTATCTCAAGGGAATTAACAAGGTACAAGAGGGTAGTATCTTTCAGAAGAAGAGATGTGCAAGAACAAAGGGGCACAATTTGAAGATAGGGGAGACGGCTCAGAGGTAATGTTAGAAAGTATTTTTTCACAGAGAGAGTTGTGGATGCATGGAACAGCCTCCTGAGGAGGTTGTGGAGTCAGGAACAGTGGGAGAATTCAAGAATTCATGGGACAGACATAAGGCAATTCTAGTGGGGGGGCAGGAGGAAGTAAGCTGTTGATTAACTAGAATCTGCAGCTTATACATCAGGTAGAGAAATGAGCAGACTGGGTGGGCCAAGTGGTCCTTATCTGCCATCAAAGTCTATGTTTCTCCTACGATGTACTGAAGGAGTGGGTGAGGCCCAAAAGGGAACCTGAGGCTGCAACCAGAGAGGAGGTGAGGGTCCTCCTAGAGGGAGACCCAGTGGCAGGAGGAATAGGAGCCCAAAGGAAGAAGAAGATACTCCTGCTGGGAGACTTAATTATCTGGAAGATGGTCTTAGACTTCAGAAGAACAGATTTTGCACAAATAAGAAAATGCTTTAGGGATATCCTTGAGAAAATGGCAAGTGGGTGGAGGAATGTTGGGCAAGCAAAAAACAAACACTAGTGGAAGTAAATTAGAGATGTTCTAGACTGGTCTGTAAGGTAAGGAAAAAAGAAACCCACTATGGTTCACAAAAGAAGTAGCAGTAGCAGCAGAGGAGAGAGAAAAGAGACTAGTGTTCAGAATATACAAGGGCTCAAATAGCAACAAGGATAGAGAGACATACACAGTTAGCTTAAAGCAGGTAAGTAGTGTGATCAGAGCAGCAAAGGTGCAAACAGAGGAGGAAATAGCACAGGGGATCAAGGGGGCAAAACTACCTTCCTCGTGTACGTAGGCAAAAGAAGGAAAAATAAGGGTGGTATAGTCAGGCTCTTAAGTAAGGATGGGAGGAGGGTGGAGGAAGACAGAGAAAAGGCTGAAGTCTTAAATGAGTACTTTTGCTCTGTGTTTACAAGGGAAGAATCTGGAAAGGGACCTGTCCCAAACTGGTATAAAAATTGGGAAAAGGGGATAGACACAAGCCCATTAATGGAAGAAAGAGTAAAAACAGAATTGAAAAAATTACAAGTTGGTCCACATGGAGTCCACAAACGTATTCTGAGGGAGCTTATTGACGAATTGGTTGCACCTCTGGCAGATCTGTTTAGCAGATCCCTAAGAGAAGGAAGAGTTCCCCAGGACTGGAAAAGTGAAATAGTGATCCCCATACATGAGAATGGCAGCAAATAGGATGCAGAAAATTACCGCCTGGTCAGTCTCACCTCGGTGATAGGAAAGATAATGGAATCACTGCTCAAAGAAACAATAATAGCATGTCTTGAGGAAACAGGCCAGCAGGATGACAAACAGCATGGCTTCACAGTGGAAAGGTCCTGCCAGACAAACCTAATTGAGTTCTTTGACTTAGTAACAAGGGTAGTGGACAAGGGGGGAGCTATGGATGTTACCTACTTTCACTTTAGCAAAGCCTTCAACTCAGCCCCACACAGAAGGCTGATAAATAAGCTTGAGCATATGGGGTAGGGAAGGAAGTGGTATCATGGGTGAATAGCTGGCTTGATCAGAGAACTCAGACAGTCATGGTAAATGGGGCAGTATCAGGGGACAGGGAGGTGACCAGCAGTGTGCCACAAGGGTCCATCCTGGGACCATTGTTATTCAACGTTTTCATAAGGGACATCACAAAGGGGCTGAGTGGGAAGGTGTGTCTGTTTGCAGATGACACAAACACCTATAACAGAGTGGACACTGCACAGTGGGTGGAACAAATGAGAGGTTACCTACTCAAGTTAGAAAAATTATGCAGTACGTGGCAGTTAAAATTGAATGCAAAAAAGTGCAAAGTTATGCATCTGGGCAAGATCAATCTAGGGACAAACATCTATCTGGGTGGGAGAGGCTAGCATCCACTCAGCAGGAGACCTGGGGGTTATTATTTCAGATGATTTGAAGGTAGGCAGTCTATGCGAGAAGGCTGCACAAAAGGCTAGAAGAATGCTAGGATGCATAGTAAGGGGCATCACAAGCAGAAGGAAGGAAGTGATCCTGCCACTATACAGGTCCCTGGTAAGGTTCAACTTGGAGTACTGCATCCAGTTCTGGAGGCTTGTCTTTGAAAAGATATAGATAGATTAAAGACAGTACAGAGGAGGGCAACAAAAAAGTTCCAAGGGCTCCATGAGATGACTTATGAATGCAGGTTGTAGGAGCTTAACATGTACTCCGTGGGGCAATGCAGAAATAGGGGGATATGACAGAGACATTCATGTACCTAAAGGGTATAAACAGAGTACAAATCCAGGATCTCTATCTTGTCAATAGTTCCATGAGGACAAGAGGCCATGATATGAAATTACGAGGAGGAAGATTCAGGGGTGACTTGCATATGTCCTTCTTCATGGAAAGGGTGGTTGACTCATGGAATGGCCTACCTGCCAAGGTCATTGACTCCAAAACAGTTAGCGAATTCAAATCAGCATGAGATAGACACAGGGGGATAGTAGCCAGTAAATTATGAGAAGTGGGTAGGGATCAGGAAAGACTAGATGGATCTTTGTTCCCCATCTGCTGTAACTTTCTATGTCTCTATTTTTCTGTTGTTATAGGTATAGGTAGCAGAGAGGAGAGGGAGGTAAAGTGCCTTCCAGTAGGCACTGCTCAGATGGTAGGGGAGAGAATCCTGAGGATCACTGAAGTGGTGGCAAGGAGAGGGGAGCTGTAGGTCACTGTCCACAAGGAAAGAATGACCTATCCTAGGACAGGCAAACACAGAGTAGGTGCAGAAGGAGTTCAGAGAGTTGGGAGGGTGCCTGGAGCAGGTAGCAAGCACTGTGACTTTTTCAGAGATGCTGCTAGTCCACAGTATGGGAAAGGACAGGAATCACTGTATCAGTTGCTTCATCCAGTGATTGAAGGGCTGGTGCAGTGAGAAGGGGTATGGCTTTATTGGGGACTGGGGACCAACTTGGAACAATGCAGCTCTATTCAAGTGGGACAGACTTCATACTTCCAAGAGGGGGATGGCACTTCTCAGTGAGCAGTTTAAATGCATTCTGAAGAGCATTTAAACCAGCCTGGGGGGGGCAAACGGAGCAAGGAGACTCAAGAAGCCCCCCCCCAAGCAAGAGTAGCCAGAAATGAGGAACATGAATGTAGGTTGTGGTCAAGGACACCGGTAGTGAACACAAAGAGAAAGACAGAAATGGGAAGGCAGCACAAAAAGGAAAATAGGGTTGGGTCAAAGAGGCGGGAGGACAAACACAGGATTGGAGGGAGGACAGGCAGCAAAACATAGAAGGCCATGATTACAAATGCCTGCAGCCTGGGAAATAAAATCCCAGACCTGGAGGCCTTGCTAGATGAAGCTGACCTGGACATAGAGGCAATAACAGAGACCCGGTACTCTGAAAATCATTAGAGGAATGCAAATGTTCCAAGTTATGCTCTAGTCAGGAGAGAGAGTGGAGTAAAAAAAAGAGGTGGGGGGAGTGGCTCTGTACTTAAGAGAAGGCATGAAAGCAACAGAGGTGCAGGGGAGACAGAAGGAGGCCATGGCACTGTGGGTCACCCTTGAGCCACTCAATGGAACAGCAATCCACACAGGGTGATCTACAGACCTCCAGCACAGGGGGAGGAGGGGGATAGGGCTCTAGTAGATCAAATTCAAGAGATGGCAACAAAGGGTGAGGTATTGGTGCTTGGTGATTTCAATATTCCAGATGTGATTGGATCATCCCAGCAGCTGCTTCAACCAGAAGCCATGACATCCTGGATTCCCAACAGGGGGCAGGCCTTAGACAGCTAGTGGTTGATCCCACAAGAGACAGGGCAATTCTGGACCTCATACTAACCAATGGGGACAGAGTCACAGACATGAAGTTGAAAGGCCAACTGGGGATTCAGTGATGCTCACATGGAGTGGTACAGCATGGGGGCAGAGACACAAGCTAATTACACAAAGGCAAAAATCTTAGATTTTAGGAGGGAAGATTTTGCTAATATGAAGATGTGTATCAAAGAGGCTCTGGTGAGGAGGGAGATAGGAGGGGGGAGTCAAGGAGTAGCGGGAACACCTGAAGACAGCCATAGAAGAGGTGACAAAACAATGCATCAAGATCATAAACAAAGGCAAGAGAAGAAAGAAACCACTATGGTTCTCAAGGGAGGTGGTGGACAAAGTAAGGGCTAAAACTGCAAGTTTCAGGAAATATAAGGAGACTCAAAGGGAGAAAGACAGGGAGGTGTACCTAGAGAATCTACGAGTAGAGGGGAAAGCTCTACAGAGTGCAAAGGCACATACTGAAGAAAGATTAGTGCAGATGGTGAAGGAAGGGGACAAGGCATTCTATAGATACATCAGCAAAAAAAGGAAAACCAGGGGAGGGATTGTAAGGCTCAGAGGGGATACAGGGGGAATGTAAGGAGGGAGACCTGGAGAAGGAAGAAATATTGAACAAATATTTCTATTCAGTATTCACTAAAAATTGGGGAGGGCAGAAACCACAGCTGGGTAACAGACATGAAGGGGGAGGGTTAACACAAGACCAGTTACAGTGAAGAGAGTCCTGGCTGATCTCACAAAACTGAAGGTTGACAAGGCAATTGGGGTCAGATTGCATACACCTGAGGATATTAAAGGATCTGCATAGAGTTAGCAGTGTCTCTGGCAGGCATGTTCACTGAGTCACTCAATACAGGAGTGGTTCCAGAGGACCGCAGGAGGGTACATGTAGTCCATCTACACAAAAGTGGTAGTAGGAAGGAGGCAGGGAACTATAGGCCAGTCAGCCTCACCTCAGTAGTGGGGAAGATCATGGAGGCACTGCTGAAAGGAAGAATAGTGGAACACTTGAAATTCAATGGTGCCCAGGATCTGAGGCAACATGGATTCACAGAAGGAAGGTTATGTCAGACAAATCTGATAGATTTTTTTGATTAGGTGACGAAGGAAGTAAATGGGGGGGGCACTGGATGTTGCCTTCCTTGATTTCAGTAAGGCCTTCGATACCATCCCAAATAAGAGGCTGGTGAAAAAGATGGGTAGCCTGGGTATGGGGCACAAGGTGGTATACTGGGTTAGGAACTGGCTAATGGACAGGAAGCAGAAGGAAGGTTATGTCAGACAAATCTGATAGATTTTTTTGATTAGGTGTCGAAGGAAGTAAATGGGGGGGGCACTGGATGTTGCCTTCCTTGATTTCAGTAAGGCCTTCGATACCATCCCAAATAAGAGGCTGGTGAAAAAGATGGGTAGCCTGGGTATGGGGTACAAGGTGGTATACTGGGTTAGGAACTGGCTAATGGACAGGAAGCAGAGGGTGGTGGTAAATGGGATCCAAATCTAGGGAGAGGGGGGTGACCAGTGGGGCACCTCAAGGATCAGTCATTGGACCAGTACTGTTTAGTGTCTTTGTTAGTGACATTGCAGAAGAACTGGAGGGAAAGGTCTACCTGTTTTCAGATGACATGAAGATCTGCAACAGGGTGGACACTCTAGAAGGGGTGGAAAAAATGAGGAGGGACCTGGGGAAGCTTGAAAAATGGTCTGAACTGTGGCAAATGAGGCTCAATGCAAAGACATGCAAAATAATGCATCTGGGATGACAGAACCCTGGGGAGAGCTACAGGATGGGGGGTAGTTGCTGATGATCACAAGGGAAGAAAAGGACCTGGGGGTTATAATTTTATATGACCTAAAGGTGTCTAAGCAGTGTACAAAGGCTTCAGGGAGAGCCAGTGGCATGCTGGGGTGCATAGGCAGAGGTATCACTAGCAGATGGCGGGAGGTAGTGATGCCATTGTATACAACACTGGTGAGGTCTCACCTAGAGTACTGTGTGAAGTTATGGAGGCAGCACCTTTGCAAGGACATTGACAGGGTGGAAGCAGACCGGAGGAGGGCAAGTGAGATGGTACAGGGTCTACACCAGAAAACATATGAGAAGAGATTAAAGGACCTCAATATGTACTCCCTGGAAGAAAAGAGGGATAAGGGGAACATGATAGAAACATTTAAGTACCTTAAGGGCATAAACAAAGTACAGTGGGGGGGCATCTTCCAGTGTAGGAGGAGTACCAGAATAAGGGGGCATGATACGTAATTGGAAGGTGGCAGATTGAAGGGAAATGTGAAGAAGTTTTTCTTTATTGAGAGGGTGGTAGGCACATGGAATGGTCTTCCACAAGAGGTGGTGGGAGCAAGCACAGTGGAGAGATTTAAACATGCCTGGGACAAGCATAAGGGAACATTAGAGGTGGGAAGGATTGGTAAAAGCCATTGACTAGATAGGGTCAGAGGCCGCAAACAAATGAAGGTTTACGGGCAGACTGGATGAGCCTAGCTGTCTATATCTGTCTACAATTTCTATGTTTCTATGTGTACTTCTCTTTGATATTCCCCTCTCTATCCTAGCATCCAGTACATACAGGTAACAGGTTGAGGTCCCCAAGGCTCTCCACCTAGGTCTTCCTAGGAGGATAACACTGACCCTGGTGAAGACCTGTGGGACAGGTATTTCTGCTAAGTGCAAAAGATGAAGAACACAAAGGAGGAACACTCCAAAAATAAAGAAATGGCAATTGTGTAACAAACATCACACAGATTTAGTCACCCTTTACTCACATTGCAGAGATGTCCCAGCTCCTCATATGTCCAGCCATGCTTGCCTTCGATTATTTTTGTCACCCTTATCTAGAAAGTCTCTAGCTTGTCCTGGTCCTTCATCAGATGTGGCCTCCAGAGCTGCACACAAAGTTCAAGGTGTACTATATCAGATAATCACTTCCATTCTATGACTGATGATATCCCACAAGATGCAAGCCAACTTCCTGCTTTCCTTCATTACACTTTGCTACACTGAAAGGATATTTTTAGGCTACTACTAATTATTACTCCTAAATCCATTCCTCTCTGGAGTGTTTCTCCTTTTCCCCATTGATCCAGTAATCCATCTGTGGATTTCTACACATAATATACATACTGTAACTTAATGTTGAGCTTTAGTGTTAAATGCCAGATCACCCTTAAAGGCTGTCAATGACCCACTACAAGTAGATAATTCCTTCCTCATCGTCCACTCTCCAACTGAGTCTATTATAATCCACAAATAAATCCTCATCCCCCAAAGCCCCACCCCACTGTTACTAATACACATACTGAAAGTAACTGTTCTCAACATTGGCCCCTGGGGTACCAAACTGATCACTTTCTTCTCCCCTGAGAATTTGTTGATTAAGTGACAGTCTGCATTCTTCTTGACAACCAGATACTCATCCATCCAAAGAGTTTCTTAGTTAAACCCTGGTTACCCACCTTTTGTATCAGTTTCCTATGTGGCACTGAGTTGAAGGCTTTACTAAAATACGGAAAAAGGACATTGACTTCCTGACCCCTGTTGACAGAGTGTGTCACTGAGTTCAAAAGCTTTATGCAACATGACCGGGCGCTAATGGACTCATGCTAGTTTTTGTCCAGTATCCCCTTGTCCTCTAGAAATTCAACACTCTGTTTCTTAATTATCATCTCCAGGTTCTTAATGACCAGGGACATAATTATTGCCAGTCAGTAATTCTCAGGATCCTCTTTGTCCTCACTTTTGTGTAGGAGTACTGGTTGCTACCCATTAAGTCTTTGACACCTCACCCATTGCTAAAGAGTAATTAAAGAGAGCTGTCAAGAGTGTCACTAGTGTATGATCAGTCTATTAGAGCACCTAGAGTGCATCCCATCTGCTCCTAAGGCTTTGTTAACATTTACATTTTGCAGTCCATAGAATGCCTTTTCATTGGATAACCTACCTATCTCCAGTTTCTGTCCCTCAGATCCTCCAAATTGAATCCAACATTTGGGTATTGGGACTGAATGCTTCACAGTAAACACTGAGCTAAAGTACTAATTTAGAAATATTTGCTTTACCAGTGTCATCCTCCACCTATGCCCCATTTTTCATCTTTCTTTGTATGTTATCTTTTGTATGTCTCTTTTTACATGAAGTTGATTTAATCATTTTACATAACCCCTACTGTTACCCTTAGTCTGGTGATAACTTCCACTTTGCTAATGAGTTGTTTGATAATCTCCAGCTGTTCTTACACCTCTCTCTGTTGACCTCAGATTGCCTCCCAGTGTAGGACCTAAAAGCCCTCTTTTTTGCATTAATCACTTCCCTTACTTGACATTAAATTAAAGTGGCACCTTGTGCTTACACTATATTTGCCTTACTAATGTACCTGATAATCTCCTATGAAGCCCCTAGTAATTCACCTTTTATGACTGTTCATTTGTTGCTTTCCCTTCAATATCATATATGTTCTTCAGTCTATCAGTCATAATCCATCTGACTCTAATCAAGTCGCTTTCTCTACATGAAGGGACTATGGTGCTGTTAATCTTTTGTGCCTCTAGAACATTGCTGTATCTCAAATCTCACAATGTTATGGTTGCTCTGACTTGTGGGATCCTCCACACTGACATCACTGATATCTCCTGGTTTGACAAAATGAGATCCAAAATGATCTCTCATAGATAGCCTCCTTCACTCTTTTGCTAAAGAAGCAGTCAAGCATAGTCTCCTCAAAAGTCTGACTGCTTAAGCTCCAGGATCCCAATATTAAAAAGTTTACCCAGTGGGTAAAGTGATTGACCACCCAGGGTGTGTGTCCATGCACAATATTCAAATGGGGCAGGTCTGTGCGCTTAATGGAATAGTGCTCACACAAGGATCAGTGTCCAAAGGAAGGGGCAGGAACATGAATATGGACAAAATGCAATATTCAGGGCTTTAGCACGGAACAAAAGGAATAGTGCAGGTCACTTTGTGCAGCACAATTATAGACAAAAAAAAACCAGCAACATACACCGGGCAGCCTTAGTGGTCAACATAGCCACTGCGGCCAGCAACCAATCTGGCAGTTGGGTGAGCACACTTTGCTCTACATCCCCCATATGTAGCAATATTCCCTGTCTAATGGCAGTCTCCAACCTCCCAATTCCCATCCCCATAAATGTAGCAATATTTCCTACTGCCTAGTGGTACCCCCTCCACCCTCCAATTCCTGTCCCTATTAAAATGCACAATGTCCTGCTGCCCTGTGGTATGCCTCACACTCTGATCCCCACCTCCATTAAAAAGCACACAAGCCATGGTGTCTAGTGGTACCACTACCCTCTGATCCCCAGTCTCAATAAAAATAAACAATTTCCTGGTGAGCAGTGGTCCTCTGTCCTCTAATCCCTGGCCCCATAAAAATAAATTAGTCCCTGGTGTCAAATGGTACCCCTCACCCTCTGACCCCCAGCCCCAATAAAAAGCACATGTGCCCTTTTTGTCCAGTTGTACCCCTAACCCTCTGATCCCCATCCCCAATAAAATGCACATGTGCCCTGGTGTCCAGTGGTCCTCCACCTTCCAATCCTTTGCCCTGTTAAAAATAAATCATTTGTTAAAAATAAATCATTCCCTGGTATCTAGTTGACCTCCCATCCCCCAATCCCCTGCCCTGGTAAAACTGAACCATTCCTTGGTATCAGTTGGTACCCCCTCACCCTCTGATACCCAGCCCCATTAAAAAGCACACATGCCCATTTGTCCAGTGGTACCCCTCATCCTCTGATTGCCATCCCAGATAAAAAGCACATGTGCACTGGTGTCCAGTAGTCCCCCATCCTCCAATCCATGGCCCTGTTAAAAATAAATAATTCTGGATGATCACGTCATGCAGAGTGCTGAGTGGATGCTCCTCCGCTAAGCTCCTGCCTCCTGAATATAAACTCGTCATTTAATATTGTTAAATTTTACCTAATTCCTCTGTCTATGAGTTTTCCTTGTGTCCAAACAGCGTGTGCTCCTGTTTTGGGTTTCTGTGTGGTAAACGGTGGCTTATATGAAGAAAGCCCCACAGAAACATACCCCCCCACTCCTGAGAAGGCTTCAAAGAAATCCTGAGCCTCGAGTGGACCAGGCAAACCGGAACCTTCGTGTCAAGCTGGGGACCAAGAACCCCTAACACTTAACAGATTCTTGGAGGAATTTAAACCATTCCTGGAAGAGATGAAAGATATGGCAATCAACCTGAAATCCCTCTCCAGAAAGTTAGAGGAAGTCTCCACGACTGTATTGGACAACACTGCCCGAATAATTTTGGTTGAGAGAAAATTGGAAGGTCTGGATCCTGAGCTCTTATTAACGAAACAAAAGCTATCCCGTCTAGAAGCAAAACTGGAAGATTTGGAAGGCCGTAGTCGGAGAAATAATGTGGTAATCCTCGGGCTCCTTGAAGGGGAAGAAGGCCAGAATAGCGTAGTCTTTGTCCAGAAGCTGGTAGAAAGGGTCACTGGTCCCTCTCTCTTTGGCCCCACGCATATGATAGAATGGGCCCACCGATCTCTGTGACCAAAACCCCCACCTGATGCAACTCCACGCCCCATCATTTGCCGCTTTCTGAACTACCAAGAAAAGCAGCATTTCCTACAGAAAGTCAAGGCCCTGCAAGAAGTCAGATGGGAGAAGGTGAAGCTGAGAATTGCTCAGGACATCCCTGGCTCAGTCCAATTGAAATGGAAAGCCTTCCACCCAATTGTTTCTAAGATTATAGTGGCGGGATTAAAGTTCAGGATGGGGTGCCCAGCGAAGTTACAAGTCCCAGTAAATGGTTCATGGCTCAGTTTCGAGGATACTGAATTTGCGTTACTAAGCCTTAAGTCAGCATTGCCAGATTTGTTCCAGATGACCTGAGAGGGCCCCCTGATGTTTGGGATTCACCGGGAACTTCTGAGCGAACTGTTGCTTGGTTTTTTTGTGTGGACAGCGCTCTTTCTAAAGACAGATATCAATCGAGTTTATTCTCTCTAATAGAACTGAGCTACTAGTAGAGGCCTGACTTTACTTTTTTCAGGCCCTGGCCTGTTGGTGGGAATAGTGTGTCAGGGAGAGACCTTGGGGGGGCTCCTGGAGGGTTTGTTTCGGACTGCATTCGAGATTATGTTGCTTGTTTAGTTTCCAGGGGGAGTACAAAGGGGAAGGTTTTGGGTTATGCCTTCTGATTAGATTTTATATGTTGGGATTTCAGATTTCCAAGCGATTCCAGGCTTTCAGGGTGCCTCTGGCAGGCAGGCTGGATTAGGTTACGACCACCAGAGGGTGCAGTTCGTAACGCAGGTCCAGTCATTTTGCCTCGAGAGGGACTGCTTTTAATTATTATGTCGTCCTGGTTTTGTGAGTTACTCCCATTGTTTTCCCATCTCTGGATTCTGTGTCACTTCTCATCCAGTTTTGTTTCCTCATGTTCTCATCTTGATGATGGGCTCACCCCTCCATGTTAGTTTTCTCTCTGGCTCTGGTTCACGAGGTAGTTCCCCATGGGGAACAAACATTTTTCAACTCCCTCTCTAGACTCTAGTGATGATCTGTCATATTCACATTTATGACATCCAGTTTCATTTTCCTCTCTCGATCACTAGTGGATTCACTAACAAATGTTCACAGGCCCTGGAAGCCTGAGACCACTCTTTAGACATTATGCCCTCATTAATGCAGTTTACTGACTGCTTTGTATTTTGAGCTATGAGGGTGATCATTAGCGGGGGAATGTTCGGGGGCAGGAGGGGGAGGATATGATCCAGTGCTGTGCTAAGCGTTGCTTGCGACAGTGTGGGGCGCTGGGGAGGGGGCTATGTGTTCTTGTTGGAGGGTGGGGTGTATTGGAGGGTTTAAACTTGGGCTCCTGGTGGGGGGCTGGTGTGGTGGGAGGGCTTACAGCAGCAATGGGGGGTAGAATATTTGTGCTATACACCCGGAGTGCAGGGCCAAATCTATCATTCTTAGTAGTCTTTAGTAGATGGCCAAGGAGATGACTTTTGCAACGTGGAATGTCAAGGGGATCAGGAAAAAATCTAAACAATATCAGGTTCTCAAACACTTAAGTCTTCTACGCAGTCAGGTTACTTTCCTACAGGAATCGCACCTATTGGAAGCAGAAGCCTCAAAAGTGAGGAGGCAACAAGCGAGGTTGGTGTATGAGGCACAAGGCTCCTCAAACAACTGTGGGGTTATGATCATTATTAACAGGGGCATTCCCTTCATTTCAACTCATATTATCAGGGATCCCGAGGGTAGGTTCATTTTTGTTATAGGTAATCTCTGGTCAATACCTCTGCTATTGAGCAGCATATATGGTCCTAATGCAGATGACCCCGCTTACTTCATGAGACTCATAAATGTAATCCTGCCTTTCCTTCCCATAAGGATTATCCTGGGAGGCGACTTCAATCAAGTTGTAGACTCAAACCTGGACAGGTCAGGTGGTGCATTGGGGGGGTCTCCCAAGGTCAGAGGGCTTTTAGAGAACTTCTGGATCAATGCAGGCTCTGTGATGTCTGGTGTGTCCAAATCCTGATTCCAAGGAGTTCACATTCAGGTCTTTGGCACACAGCTCACAGTCCCGTATTGACTGCATATTCATTTCTCAGACTCTCCTGCCTGGGGTTAGGTCCTCATCGATACAGCCTGGCCCTGTCTCTGACCACTCTTTCATGCTGTGTGATCTGACAATCCAGGATGTGTCAAAGAGAGAAACAAGATGGAAGCTTAATGATCAACTGCTTAAAGATTCCAATTATTGCAATGCCATAAGGGAGCACAATGAGGCCTTTTTTTCTGTCCAACCCTTTAAACAGTGCAAAACCAGATATTATATGGGGGCTTTCAAGGCTTATATGAGAGGCATTCTTACTAGCCTCTTGGTGGCTAGGAAATGAGCTAGGGAAAGAGAATTACTCTCCTCGTTATCCCAGATTCGGGTTCTCGAATCCAATGTCTTGGTTAACTCTCCGGAGGAGGATAAGGTGAAGCTCCTAGGGTTGAGAGACAAATATTTAGAACTACTCTGGGAAAAGGCAGAGTTAGCTATCATATACACTAAAGCTAGTTATACTGATCAAGGTGAGAAGGTAGGGCGCCTTTTGGCACTCCGTATTAAACAACAAGAATCAGTGAGATTTATCCCTTCTATCAGGGCATCTGTAGATGGGTTTCTGAAAATGTCTCCCACTGAGATAATTCAAGAGTTCACAGCTACTACAAATCACTTTATGGGGACATGGAGCACCCCCCCCAGTCCAGTAAGCATGGAGAGGTATCTGACGGATTCACATCTACCGTCCCTCCCAGTACATTACATAGATTCTCTGGTCTCTCCTATAACTCAAGAGGAAATCGCAGAGGTAATCATTGGTCTACCCTGGGATAAAACTCCTGGGCCTGATGGATTTTCTTCCCTTTTCTATAAAACATTTCAAGAACTTTTATTACCAATACTTAATGTTTTACTTCAGCACATCCTATCCATGACAGAGGTTAATTGCCATCTCTTTGAAGCCTTGATAGTGCTTCTCCCCAAGCCAAACAAGGACCCTGAGCTTATTCAGAGCTATAGGCCTATATCCCTCCTAAATCAGGATATCAAGATCCTCTCAAAAAATTTTAGCTAACAGGTTATCCATGGTGCTCCCTGAGTTAATAGGTATGAATCAGGTAGGCTTATGAAGGGACGCACTTCAGGAGATCACTTTCGTACATTATCACATGTCTTCTCGGCTGCCAGAGATGCTGACTTCCCTGCAGGCTTGGTCTCTTTGGATGCCAAGAAGGCGTTTGACCAGGTGAATTGGATTTTTCTCTTCAAGGTATTGAGTGCCTTTAAATTTCCTCCAGTATTCATTTCCTGGGTTGCCACATTATATAAATCCCCTACAGCAAGAATCTCAGCTAATGGGGCCTTCTCTAACTACTTCTCACTTCATTCAGGTACTAGGCAGGGTTGCCCCCTATCGCCTCTTTTGTTTAACTTATACCTGGAACCCTTCATTCAAAACATTCTCCAAAATATTCCTATACAAGGTATCAGAGTTGGGCGCCATGAGATTAAACTCACTGCGCACGCAGATGACTTGCTGATACATCTCTCCCATCCGGTTTCTTCAATACCACCCTTACTGAATGAATAGCCAGGTTTAGTGTGCTATCCAACTACAAGTTGAATGCTAGTAAATCCTTATTTTTCCCATTAAACCACAAGGTATTTAAGGATGCTATTTGCCCCCTAGGTTTAGGTTGGACTCCTAGAGCAATCAAATACTTGGGCATAAAGCTATCCCGTAACCCCTTAGTGTGGGTTAAGGATAATCTGGATTCTCTCTCACAGGTTATTATACACAACCTTGACAGATGGTCTAAACTTCCCATATCATTATGGGGCAGGATTAACATTATTAAGATGAATGTATTTCCTAGAATTTATTACCCTTTATCCCTTCTCAACTCTTTTATTCCCATACGCTGGTTTAAAAAAACTGCATGGTATATTTACCAGATTTATCTGGGCAGATAAATATCCCCATTTGGCCTAACACAAACTAGCTGCCCCAAAACCTGAGGGGGGCTGAGGATTCCCCATATGGCATTATATTACTGGGCCAGTCATCTAGCAAAATGTCTGAGATGGATATTCCCAGTCCCTGAAATGGCACAACCAATATGGCTTAAGATTGAGTTAGACGCAATTAAAACTAAACGCCTGGATACCTTAAACTTATTTTACCTCAAACTGTCCCACATGAGGATGGTTGACTGCACCACAATAGGTATTTCTTTAAGGGTTTACACACAGTTATGTTTATTTATTCACTATTCCCCTCAGACTGATTTAGCTCAGTCTATTTGGAATTCCCACATCTTTCACTTTTAATGGAAAGTGGATTCCTTGCAATTGGTTGCCTCGATTAGGCAATGGAAAACTGCTTTCCCTGGTAGATGGGGAAGGGCACTGGTTGTCCCCACAAGGAATTATTGACAAGTTCCTCATTCCGGTCTCATCTCACTTTAAAGTCATGCAGTTAAGACACCTTCTCACTGTAGTTCTGGGGAATTCTCCCCCTCCCAGAAGGTGTCAGCTCTGATTCCTGAAACCTCCCTGTTGTCTGGATCCTCAGGCATAGTATCTAAGCTATACAGGGTGTTGTACTATAAAAAATATGGGGACACCTTCGGACCTACTAGCTTCTGGGAACTCACTCCTCCCTCAATACCAGTTGGACTGGCAATCCCTATGGAGATCCTGTCATAAGTATGTTTCCCAAGATAGATTGCATCTCATGCAATACCACATTTTACATAACATGTATTGTACCCCTATTAAATTAAAAAAATGGGGCTTCACGAACTCTAGTACATGTACTAAGTGCTTACAAGAAGAGGGTACTCTCCTGCATATGTTCTGGTCCTGTCCCAAAGTTTCCTTCTTATGGAATTCAATTAAGATGTCTCTCGATCCCCTACTGGGCCTACAGGAGTATTTTACTCTGGAGGTGTATCTTCTAGGGGACATGTCCCTGGTTAGTGTTAGAATCAGGAAATACCATATTTCTATGGTTGCGCTTTCAGCTAAGAAACTCATCCTACATCATTGGAAGGACCAATCTGCTCCTTCCTTCCAGGAATGGTTACATGAAATCATTGCTAATCTTCTAACAGAGAGGGCAATTGCAAGTCTTTATAATAGACTAGCAGCATATGGTAAGATATGGGATCCCCTCCAGTCCTTACTCTTGTTGTCTCACTGAGGTTTATATCACACCTTGGTACTACTCATACGTCCAACAGAATTATGCACTGCACGTTAGGGCGATTTTGTCTTGTTGTTGCTGTAAGGGGTGGGGTGGGAGGGTGGGTTGGGAAGTTCTTATTATTCATGTGCTACGTTACATCCTGATTTGCTGCAACTGCCCTTTATAAAGGAAATGTATTAATAAAGTTTAAATTATAAAAAAAAATAGATAAATAAATAAATAATTCCCTGGTCTCCAATGGTCTCCACCATCCTCTGATCCTCTGCCCTGGTAAAACAAAACCATTCACGGGTGTCTAGTAGTATGCCCACCCTCCAAGCATTTGTCACAGTTTTGTACAAGAAGTTCTTGGTATCTAGTGGCCCCCCACACTACCCACACTTGGTACATCATCCTGCCATCCCCCCACAATAGTCACTGGCACCACTGGAGACCACATTGTGACTGGTACAGCCCTCCTCCCACCACCTCAGCTGGCCACCATATGCAATTGCAGAAAGCAGGTGTCCTGCATTCTGTACAGAGAGCATGGACTCCCTTTTCAGTCCACAGGACATGCACTCCTAGTCATTACATAAGGTGGCCAGCCAAGGTGGTGAGAGGAGGGTTGTGTGTGTCTCCATATGGGTTTCTCTGGCACCAGTAACTATGGTAAGAGTTGGTAGCAGGGTGGTGTACCCAGTATGGGCATTGCTGGAGGACAAATAGATGCAAGAGAGCTCTTGTAAGGATCCACTGTGAGATTTTTGTGAATTTACTGCAAAAGCTCAAATTTGGCATCTTTGGGAGTGTTTTACAGTCACCAGTTAAAAGTGGTGGTATTGCACCACCTATCTAGCAATATCCCAAGCAGAGACCAGCCTTCTGAATAGCATAGTGAGTTATCTAAACCAGAAGGTGAAGTTTGATTACTAGTTGGGGATTATATAGCTACTGCTTCCTGAAATGATTCTAAAATGTTTTAACCACAGTTTGGATGCAGAAGTTTAAGAACACCATAAATACCAATGAAAATGCCATTGGCGAAAGGTAATTACATCAGTGGGAGCCAAATTGCCTCAGAGATAAGAGTACATCTAAATTTCATCAAGGACTGCATCTTGAGAAGGAGGTTGGAATTGGATGGCATACAACAGAAAGGATTACATAAAGAGTGGTGGACATTGAAAGAAATAGAAAAGAAACAAATTTAGAAACACTATCAAAAGACAAAGGGAAAAGGCCAGAAAAAGTGCTGGAAACTTGCAGTGGACTAACTTAACCAGGTTTTATTCAATATTTTAGGAGATAATTACCATTAAGTATCTCTGATTTGCCCTGTTTAATTTGTTGAGATTTATATTGATGTGTTGTCATTTCTGGTTACTCTATGGCCTACTGTCTATATATAGATACTATATTATAGAATTATAGTTAATATTTTCAAATGTCAGCTCATAACTGGCATAGTTATCTATAAATCAGCTATAAATAGCGGATTGCTAATACAGGTGAAATTATTCATCAACGTGTCCATATTCGACTATGTTAAGACCATAAGGTCTTTCAAAACTAAGGCTTAAGGGTATAAACAGTATGTATCCCATTTTTATTTCTATATAAATCATCATATTACAATGGTGCACACTAGAAGTGGTTTCAAATTTATTTAGGTTTTGAGGCAGTATAGTGCAGTGGTTTAAGGCTCTGAGCTGCAAATCTGGAGACCTGGGTTTGAATCCCACAGCCCCCACTTGCATATTGTATGACCCTGAGCAAGTCACTTAACTTCCCAGTGCTTCCTAGGTTGCACCTGTAAACAAGCTTTCAGCTTAGTGTGTCTCACCTGGTTAAACGACTGGAAAAAAAAAGAATGTTCACCCACTGTAAACAATCAAAATGTATGGGAAATATCTAATACCTGATTGTAATGATAGCATCTAATGCTCATCTCGAAACAAATGTTTTAAATAGACATATTACCACCTTTACTCACATACAGTCTCACTGTCATGTTCTTACACTGTCCCAAAAAGTTATTTCGCACAGCAGCCACAGCATCACATAGTAAAGTATAAAAAAAACACTGTTTTAAAGTATAGGTGCTCATTCAAAGTATGACACTGTGTGTCGCAAGGCCATGCATCATTGAATAATGTAGCAATGTGATCTATGTGGCCCAATATTTAACACAGTTTCACTACTCAAGAACTTCTTTTAATAGCACCCAACCTAGTAATATGCACCGTATGATGTAGTGGAATTTGCACCACTGCAAGTAGTCATAGTACTGCATTTTAAGTGTGGTGAGACAACTACCATAGTGCTATATAGAAATGTGCGATATTCATAGGGTGACACACAAACAGTCCCATTATTAACTGTATTATTACTTTTATCGACATTCCCTCAGTTCATGATCACCTTTTAAAAATACACATATCTGACAGTGCACTGAACAGCATCCCACTGGATTGTAGAGGTAAGTATGAGGCTGGCAAGGCTGAAGACAGACACACTGCACATCTATTCACTTTAACTGGGAAAAGGGGATCAAGAACACTACAAGGCACATTTTTAACTTGTAGATTGAGAAAAAAACTAAAAAATCATAATTGGACACTTTATGCATTGCACACCATTTAGGTCACTACAATATCCTCCCACCATGTTGTGTTTTTTTAGGTGGTTGGGTATCTGCAGTGATCAATGCATTGCCACCCTTATAAGGTCACAGCACACATAAAGTACATAATGTCAACAGTGATTCGCCCCCCACAATAAACAAAAGAAAGTGGTACTGCCTCGGCAACAAAGGTGTGTTGCTCACACCCCAAACAATTGAACATTTGCAGTGAGTATGCCAACAGACAGTGCACTCCCCCTATCATGCAGTAAGACAGCAAGGTGTAGTTATCAACAAGAGCATTGATCGCCACGGATGTTGACAACCATATGGTACTTCTCAAGCATGCAGATAATAGCAACAACAGATTTCACTTATGTGGAGGGCTGGCGCTGGCTTCCTGCTTCACCTCCACATGTTCAGCAGCAGCAGCTTCCCCGGGCTCTATTAAAGCAAACAAGTAAAAAAATGATCACATTAATAGATGAAATATCAAGGTAAAAGTGTTTTTCTTTAAAACATCTAATACTACATCATTCATACAACTATCATATGAACACATATCTCTTTACAGAAACAGCTCTGTCTCCAACTAGGTGTATGTTGTTAACTCAGTATTACATGCATATCTCATCTGCAAAAAGCCACACAAAGTTGAAATTATGACACCATGTATATATCTTTTTCCAAGACAAATGTCCATCCAATCCAGAACAGTTAATATAAGAAATTCATTGTTTTCCCTGGTGATTCCCCTAACACTGTTTCTTCAATAATGTTTTTTCCAAAAGAAAACTCACAAATATATCATTGGTAGTATGCAGTGCAGAACAAGCAGTGCCTGCCCATCAATCGCAATACTTATAACATTGTCATAATGCATATTTGTTACACAGAAACATCCTAAAAACATTACATGTATGTTCAATTTACATACATGCATACCTAATTATATGATGCTCTGTTCCTTAAACAGTTTTAAAATGTGAGTTATTATAATAAGAATAACACAAACACAATGATAATGTCACTGTTCACTCAATGACCCTCTAGCTGAATATGGCAGCCGTTTATGTGTTATTAACCATATTACCTCTACAGGGCTATTAAAACACATTAACAAAGATGTAGATATTCTATGCTGTCCATTAATAACTATTGCAATAATAAAAATGAAACATTGGCAGGACATATAGAAATATTAAGTGAATACAATCTAGGGACATGTCTTAATTACCAACAGATAATTAAGCAGTACACCATTGAATTCCACTGAGACACTTACAACATTAGAATTGGTAATCTATTACTCATTGTACACTAAACTCCACCACCAAAATTAGCAGAGGAGAAGACCTGCCCCCCCACAACACCGCATCTACCGCTATGCACATCCATCCATTCTCAGATTCATGAAGAATAGTATTCCACTCACATCTGTAGTAATACCAGTTTGTTATGGTAGTACAGGATCTTCTGCCATGGTGGCACTGCACATTCACTAGACTTGGTTAACACCTTTTTGAACTATTTTGGGTGGGATATTCAAAATGGTTGACCCATACGCAATAGGGTTGCACATCTGCAAGTACAAAATTCCGCCATTCTGCAATATTCAGTAAAAGACACTTGCACCACTGAAAACAGGTGAGCAACAGCACAATGCAAATGAATGCATGGTCAAGTGGAGGGGAAGAACCATGCATGAACTCTAGAGCCAGATATTCACCCAGGCTGTGCAGAGTTGTGTAGCCACAACCCCAACCAAGCCTGCATGACTTGGAGGCAAACCCCCAACTCGAGGGTCACCCACAGCTGAGCTGCTGGATTTCAGGGTGAAACACAACAGCTGCCACCTGTGCTGTCCCCCAACCCAGTCCCCGTGCCCCCCTGGAGCCTGATTGTAGGCACCCAACTGTAAATCCCTCCCACCCCCTCCCAGTGGCCCGACCGTGGGCATTGTGTACTTCCCCCCAACACCAGGCGAATCATGGGCAGCACTGTGGCTCCCCCCGAACATATCCCTGATGCTCCAGTGGACCAAAATGCCCAATCACAGCCAGTAAGTTAAGTAACCCACCAAATGTATCCCTTGTGGTCCAGTGGACCAAAATGCCCAATTGCAACCAGTAAGTAAAACAACTCACCCATCCTCCTGAACATATCCGTGGTGGTCCAGTGGACCGAAATGCCTAATCGTGGGCAGTAAGTTTAATAACCCCCTCTAAAGATAGCCCTGGTAGCTAGTGTCCCCCACCCCACCCACCCACGAAACACCAGTACCCCGCTCACGCCTCACAGGCAGCGGGCAGCATCATCCCACACACCTGCCGCCCATCAACTGACTGCCCATTAGGGCTGCACACCCATTGGTGCAGACCAAGAGCCAGTGGGTGTGCACCCCATACTGTACATCACATTCCAGATTTGTGAATCAATTCATTCATTCAAAAATCTGAACTGTCATGTACGGTATGGGCTGCATACCCATTGGCTGTACTGTACATCAATGGCCGTGCAGCCCTACCAGGCAGTCAGTCGGCGGGTGGTGGGGTGGCAGGCATGTGGGATGCTGGCACCCACCAGCTGCCGGGGGGGAGGTGGTGGAGCTTAGCGAGTGCATGGTGTGGGTCATACAGTACCCACCAGGGCTGTGTTCAGGAAGGGGTTATTAAACTTACTACCTACAATCGACCTTTTTGGTCCACTGGATCAGCAGGGATACGTTCGGGGGGGCCACATTGCTGCTCGCGATCGAGCTGTTGGGGGAATTGAACCATACCCGTGATCAGCCCAGAGAGGGGTGCTGCGGGTATTCTACACTGTTTTCTCATTATCGGCTGCAGCGGGTATTGTTCCCCATGGCTGCAGCCTGTCAGGCACCACGCACACCGGGATCGGCAGACTCATGTAATGCCATGCAAATTGCACTATAATCACATGCAAATGCCCCATACTGCGGCTTGCATGAATTATACCCCATTTGCACGTCACATTTTGAATATCACCCCAGACACACAGCTGTGCAACTAATTTGCACAACACAATGGCTTTCGCGTATGAATGGCACAATTTGAATATCCCACCCTTTGTGTCATGAGAAACCCTCGTTTCTTATTTGTAAACAGCCTAACAAATTTGTGATAATAAAGTCTTACCATCGGACTCAATCAAAATGACACTTTCGGTGTCCGACTGACCACCCTCCACAGCTTGACTCTGTGCTGGCACACTACCTCGCTTGCAGCTGGGGGATGCCTCCGATGCTCTACCATGAACCCCAAAAAAAAAAATATTTAAATGTTAGATGTAAATCACAGTACAGTTTTTTAAGACTTACAACAACAGTAAATCAGCCACAACATACACAACTTTGCTTCTAATTATACAGACCACAAACATTATGGGCACATATTAAAATAACAATTCTATATTTCTGTGCAGAGGCCCAGCACACCATTATCTACATAGTCTGTAACTTGTGGAGCATCAAACACTATTGATATGTACATTTGTACATGTCTGTCTGTGTATTAAGCATTTCGGTCCACTGAACCACCAAGTATAACGTTGGAGAGGAGTGGTGGGTCTATTACACTTACTATACGTGATCAGCCATTTCCTTCCACTGGACCACCACAGACACATTCATGATGAGAGGGATTGTTTATTACACAATATTACAGACTTGTACAAGTTTCAAACCACTACATCACAATAACTAAACAGTAACTTTTTGTTCTCTTCCAACATACCATAGTAGTAAGTGCGTATATGTATAAATGTTCTATTTTCTGGCATAGCTATCTTAGCAAGCTCTGGTTTGTAAGTGAAGAACAGCACAGTAAAGAAATGGAAGAATTAGGTAACATGTTTTCATAGTGCATCCTTACATATAGTATAAACTATTATAAAAAACGTGAGAAATACAGGTTTCTGATTAGTATCAAACACGTTATTAGCTGTATGTCAGTCTTTGATTGACATATATGTAGAGACTAAGCACATACAAAACAATGTTCAACACTATTTACAAACTATTGCTATGTTAATACTAATAAGGCACTCTGAGTGTTTATATTAATGGTCACTTAATCACTGTGTGGGGGCATGCAGTACTCGGCTGTGCCTCATGCCGCATTACATCAATAAGCACAAATTTACACAACATTGACATAATCGCTCCTGATGTCTTATTGCTTATTCATGCAGTATACAATTATTTTTACAAATTCTGAAAACATGGACAACTATTATGAAAAGTTGTGCTGATTTACTTACGGTGAGTAAGGCGCTCCCCCGCAGCTGGCTTGCCAGCAGCTTCCCAAAGCTCATAAGTTGTAGTACCAGCACGCATCATTCTCCGTATCCCTCCCGTTGTTTTAAAATGTAGAAACGTTGGCGCAACAGCTTCCACTTCTTCAACTGTACTACTGTCTTGTTTTTGACTTTCAAACAAATATACAAATAGCTGTTAATGCGCCTCCACATCGAATCCAGTTTTCGATTGGTACTCCTCATCAACACTCTCGCATTGCCTCTAGCCTGGACTGCCTCAAGCAGTGCACACACCTCTTGCAAGGTCCTCTGTCTCATTTTCTCAGTATTGTTTTTTGTAGTTCTGAAATACAAACAAAAACAAATATCTACATTAGTATCATGTAACAATATAAATCATTTCTTAAACAAATTCCATATAATACTAATTAAATTAAAGAGCACATGTCCTTCAATATAGCAGAAACACAGATCAGTAGCATTATATAGGGCTAAAAAAGGATTCAGCCACCTCGACAGTAAAAACAACTGCTACTACACTATGGTGTCCCACCACCATGCTATCCTCTAGTCTCGTGGGTGGGGGGTACTGCATCGAACATCAGATTGGACACACCATGACATATCCATCTGTACTACACTGAAGTGTTCACACAACATAGTAACGTGATGTTAAACAGAGATGAACCACACATTGCAGAACTGTGCACAGACCTATTAATGCACTTAATAAATGTGAAGACAGCTAACAAAGTGATTGAAAGTAAAAGTGCATGATAATGCAGTTGTGCATTCATGGTAGCCCATATACTAATAACTACCCATATCTGTAACATTAAAAATAAATCTATATCCTGACTTACCAGTAAAGAAACATATACATTTAACAGTACCACTGTGTTTTATTGAAGTTGCACACATACCATGTTGGTACAGCTACAATACTGTAAGGCCACAGTAAATGGTACACTCATTTAACATACACAAACTATTTACTAATGTTGAGACATAACAATATCATACAATTGTGAACAGACAGCAGCAGGGAAAATTACTATTGCTGCGCCCCCACTATTGTAATATAGCAAACCCATATATGTGTCATATATGTGAGTGATGCATGCAGTTGATCTATTTTTTGACCACATTAATATGGTTCTGAAAAGAACCTTTGTGTATACTGTAATATTTCCTCAAACAGTCTCACAATCTTAAAGGACTTTCAGGATTCCATCTTGAAGGTCTCCCAGAAAATGACAATTGCCAGCATGCGAGAAATGTACACCATCTGGTAGGAATAGCCAATCATTATAGTATTTTATTTCGGGGTGATGTATAATATGCATTCCATGCATGCGTAGAAAAGCAGTAATCTGTACATTTACTTTTCTGTGAGCTCTGTCAATCAGATACATATGATGCTCTGCTTGCCAGACTCTACGCTCTGTAATATCTGAAAAGATGATAATACAGGCAGGCAACATAGACATAATAGAAGCAAGGTCCAATTTTGCCTCTGTAACTAAATCTACCCAGCGTTTTGAGCCCAAATCATTGCCTCCAAGATGTATTAGCAGTATGTCAGGAGGAGAGTGAGTTTCAAAGTTCTGGATGGTTGGCATAAGATGTTCCCATCTCATGCCACCATGACCAAACCATCTTACATAGCAATTCGGGAGCTGCAGGTCCCTCCCAAAATTACTATGAACTGCAAACTCAGCTGCTCGTCTTATGTAACTGCTTCCAACTATCCACAAAATCCTTTTGCTATTTTCTGCCATTCTAAGTTTTTAAACTCAGAACTGGACAGAGAGCTACAAAGAAAAGGACTGTTCACCCTGCAGTGACCAGACAGCACTGAAAATCAAACTGATACTTTCCCTCCTTATTTCAAGCTAGCTTCAGTGAGTTCAGACAAAACACACAAATAAAAAAAAACATTCCCTCCTGCTCTGGCTTCATTAACCAATGTAACTCATGCATTCAGTATTATTAGACTATGTTCCTGCAAAAATCTGAAACCACTGAGAACTGGAAAAATGCATCCTTTTCACAGGCAGTTTTAAACAATTACAACATCAGAAACAAGTCTGAATGGTTCCATTTTGTCATACAACTCCACGTGCACCTTCCTATCTCCCTCCATTTGCAGCTGTATCTGTACAAGTTAGTACTAAAATGCTTTCTCACTTTAAACTATTTTCTCTTAAGAATATAGCCTGCTAAACAATAACAATTAACATTATGAGATTCAACAGAAAAAAACGTCTTGATTAATAGTATGTACATGTTCTAATAAGTTTTTTTAATACTAGAAAATATCATGTGAAGATAGACTGTACTTACAGTTTCAAACTGCTCTTTCTCAGCAATATTCAAAATGGATCCTGTTTACTTCTTCTTCAGTGTTGTCCATCTCTGATTCGTTCTCAGAAGTGGCCTGACAAATCTTAAATTACATTGGTAGAGCTAGCTGTCACTCAAACACACTGTTTTATGATTCGATAATGAATGTTTCAGCCACTCCCAAGTGTTAGATTAACTTTACTGTTGAATGCACTAAAGTACATTTGCGACACTTTCGATAGCACGAAAGTAAAATTTGAGAAAGTGTCGAAGTTCGACAGTACTTTTGACCATACTGTCGAATGCACAAAAGTAAAATTTGCGACACTTTCGAATGCACGAAAGTATTTTTTTCGAAACTTTCGTGCTCACGAAAGTAATTTTCCAAAACTGTCTATATATTGACACAATTTCAGATTTTATGGAAAAATAGCTCAATTTTCAATTTTAAACACATAATCTGCTGCATAGCTGCTTCGAACTCAGTGCAGTTCAGATATTTTAGATTTACAATGTTCCAAGCGTGCATAACAACTGTGCAACGCAGACTTGCAAAACACTAATTTGTTGTAATTTTCACACTCAAATGTACTCATATATCCATTTTAAGACCTCTGCTCATAACAGTGTCACTCTTATGTTTATACATTTCTACCATATAGTCATTTCTCACATGAACTGAGCCAAAACGCAGCACATAAGCAAAAGCACACTATTGTTAAGATGTGACCAATGAAATCTGTACTATTCACAAGGTTGTGTGTTAAAAGCAAAATAGTAAATTCTCAACTGAAAAGTATGACAATACACAAACTTACAAGTGTACATGTGAACTGCACTGCGCAAGCTTGTAAATCAGAAATATTTCAGAATTCTCACACAAATTTTTCAACATATTCATTTTAAGTTGTCTGTTCATAAACACAGCCACGGTAATTTAGTGACTGTGCCCCACACAGTTATTTCGTCAATGAACTGCAGCATTGCACAGTACATGTGCAGGAAAACATTTTTCCCATGTTGTAAAAAATAACAGCTCCAATAGTGATACACAGGAGTACAAAAAACACAATGTTGATAATATGCAGCAACGATATTGAAATTTCATTAACATGCAAGCATACTTACCAACTGTGGTACACACACTCACACAACAGTAATAGTGGCATGTCCTCCCTCTAATTGTAAACATACTAATTGTTACAGATTTGGTAATGCACACTATCACTCTCAAGTTTTTGCTCTACCATATAGTAAATTATCATACTGACTATGCCATGACACACTACATGGTAGAAAACACATGTTCGTACACAGGTAAAAAATCACACCTATCCTAATCATAAGAACACATGTGAAGAAAAAATCTTTTAAATGTGTACTAAAATATTGAGAATGAACAAATTTCTGATATTACGTAGCAGCTGCGCAATGCACATTCATAACAATTATCATTTAGTTATGTTTTTACCAAATTGTTAACATTCTTAACGTACTATTCTATCAATACACACTGTTATAAGAAATTTACTGAAGCCTATTCTAAAACTTTTTTTTCTCTCTCACAGGTGCCTGATACTTCTGTAAGATTGCTTACTGTCACTGTCAACCTTATACCAAAAATGCCAACTAAATACAGACGTAGATGTGTCTCAAAACGAGAGCGTATAATAGTACTCACACTGTTGTATATGGGCAACAAACAAAAGTAAAGGCACACAAAAAATGAACATCGACAGACCTTTACTGCAACAGTGACCCCTACATCAAGTCACTGCACAAAGAAACAAAAATCCTTAACAGAAAAGCAAAAATGTATAGCATCACAAATGTTGTGTCGATCTCTGAGATGAAACACAACTATTTGGAGTGCAACCATCAACAGACGCTCAAAACAACACCGGAAAATAAAAAATAGTGACTTACAACTCAGAAAGAGAAATTATTTCTGATCACTAGCAAGTAAAGCTAAGATCGAAAGACTTATCGCTGCTGTGCTACGGCACACCTGCAAAAAGAGCAAGAGTCACCTTTCTCTGATGAATTTACTTCTGAAAGTACGAACTTTTGTCAACAGAGCACTGTTTGTACTACAACGATTGTGTCGTAAGATGTGTCATGTGCTTGAACAATTCTGGAAACTTGTATATGCCATTAATAAAAGGCTTCAACAGTATCCTTGTTTGACTGTTGACAACTTCTGTCATGTTTTCACAGGACAGTGGCTTCACACACAGCACTCAGAAGCATATTTCTGGGAAGAGTCATATCATTACTTTACAAAAGAACAGACGTTCAGTATTGATGAGTCTGGCAAACTAAAAAATGTCCTCAGTATCTCTGATGACAATCAATTGGATAGTGATGATGACTGTGGTCCAACCACACTCTTCAATAAACGGCACTGCCTGACATGGTCAAGTGATACTACCTGCAACCATAGGCAATCATCATTTCAAAAAGTAGAACACTTTGTTAACCTATTCATAATAACAGATCGCAAAGAGAGACATAAACTATTTACAGAAATTGACCATTGTGAAATCCAGCCACATACTGGACTCATGGGTCACTCACTTGCATGTCTCGATACTGGTGTTTGTGATAGTTTTTTTCACAACATGCGGATGCTTGCAGTGCATCAAACAGGCATGCGAAACTTTGTCTACAGAGTATATGAAGTACAGCGAGCTGTACATCAGTACACTTGTTTAAATGACTTATTGCAGTCAGGTGACATGCAGGTGCCATCACTTCCTAAAAAACTGCAACACATTCCTTCTGTACCAGAAACAACTAATTTCCAGTGTAACACTTCTACAGAAAAATCTGTTTCAGTGTTAGAAAATGACATTCTGAAACAGTACGGGAAGGAAATTGCTAAGTTTGAGGTTGCAAAGTCTCAGAAGTTTGATTCTGTATGTGTGTCATGCAACCGTTTGTGCTACATGAAACAAACTGTCACAGTCAACCTAGAAACCTTGCCACCATACAATGACATGTGGTTCCGCCTCACAGCATTCTTGCTACTGAAATCTGACTTTCATTCACAAGACACCATTGTGCTATGCAAACTCTGTTTTTCAAAACTGAAGTGCGACACTTTGCCAGCAAGATCAATGCTAAACAACATGGAAACAGATGTTACACCAAGTGAGATTTCAACATTGAATATGTTTGAACGTATTCTAATTCAGACAATGAAACCATTCCAAACGATTCTACGTCTGAACACAAAGACACGGAAGATTCCACAGAAAGAGCTTGTTAGATCTCTAAAGGGTTCTGTGATGTATCTACCACTTCCTCTACAGGAAAATGTTCAAGCAATCTCAACAGAAAATAGCTTGGTCATTCTTGTAAATGGTGTGCCTACAAAGGCCAAGGTCATCTGGCAAGATGTTATCAATGTGCAAAAGGTAAAGCTTGCTCTGGCTTATTTAAAGAGTAACAATTCCTTTTATATAGACCTTGACATAGATCAGATGGCCAGTCTCTCTGTCCAACATGATCTATTAGAAAAAAGTAAGCCAATCATTGAGAAGATAAGTACACAGACAAGTGACAATGTGTATGAACAGTACACAATTCACCCACTACATGGCAAAGATCCATTAGGAGACAACATTGATCTCTATCAAATGAAGCAGGTGGAAGGTGAGCCTGTCAGCATTTGGGAGGCAACACTAGAAGCACGCTGTTTCCCAGACCTATTTCCGAAAGGGTCAGGCGGACGCCTAGATGAAAGAGAAGTATGGGTATAGGGTGCTGAGTACCGCACTAGCCGTGTCCTGAGCAAAGATGGCAAATTCAGATGTAACATACAGTACCTGTTCCATCTGCTCTGGGGGAGTGAACTTAGCATTCTGTCTGGGTCTATAGCACATACCATTCGTCTAACAAGTCCACTAGATGGAATAACAGCTGCTCAATTTCTAGAGAAATTAAAGCAGAAAGATGAAAATGTGCAAGTGAATCTGTCTTCCATACTTTCAAGTCTACGTGGCACCAAAGAATATTGGTATCGCAGACACTCGGAAGTGATGACAATGCTACAAGAGTATGGTGCAGCCACATGGTTTGTCACACTTAATTGTGCTGAATATGCCTGGGGAAGAACTCATTGAACTGTTGAAGTGGGCAAATTCCGATGTCGAAGGCATCTCATCGATGACTGTTGGAGAAATGTGTTCACTTGATCCTGTGTCTGTCACAAGACATTTTCACAAGCGGTTCCATGACATTCTCACTTTCATCTTGTCAAAGGACAATCCTTCTCTAGGTATTGTAGAACATTACTTTTGGAGGACAGAATATCAAGCACGAGGTGCCCCTCATATCCATATGTTATTGTGGATCAAGGATGCGCCATGCATTGGTGAACATGAAGCAGCAGAAGTGCTATCATTCATCAAAAAATATATCACTTGTCACATTCCAGACAAGTATGACAGTCCTACACTATGGAAGTTGGTACAAAAGTTCCAGCGACATATTTGTGCAAAATATTGCCGGCAAGTAGTTAAGAACAAATCTAATTGGTACACACGATGTCGCTTTGGATTTCCTAGATGAGTTTGTCAGAATGGTGCCATGAATGACCTTTTCTCAGCAATACGACACCACTTGAAGGCAAAATCAACCAAGAGGGTATACGAGTTACCCAGGGATGAAAAAGAGGTGTACATCAATGACTACAACCCAACTCTTCTCCTAATGTGGCAAGCAAACATAGATGTTCAGTTTGTGGCTGACAACTCACTGGCCTGGTTCGGTATGTCACTTCGTACATAACCAAACATGAACAGACTAGCTTGCAAGATCTTTGGGAAGATATTGCCACTTCAAGCAAAAGCCTGACATCTCAGCTGTGGTCATTGGGTTTGAAGACTCTTTCACACAGAGAATGTGGAGCTTAATGGCCAGTGACTGGGTCAATGGGTACACATCTGTACGGGAAGTCTGACGCTGTACGTTTCCTCAGTGTAAACTACAAAGAGAAATGGAAGCGTGTACTGATTCCTCATGCCGAAATTGAGGAGCTCGCTGTCAATACACCTTCTTCAAAACATATCTTGAAGAATAACCTGATAGACACATACTACCCATGTAGACACAATGACATGAATGATATGTGTCTGTTTGAGGTGGCTAAGTGGTATGACTACAAGACAGGTGCAGCACCTGACTCAACACAACACATTTACAAGGTCAATGGACTAGATGGCTGTCTTTTGAAGAGGCACAAGCCATGGCTTATAGATCACTGCAAACTGCATCTAGGCACATCAGAGAGCACAGAACATTACTATTTTGCTCTCCTATTCCTATTTAGACCCTGGAGGAGTGAGTCTGAATTAAAAGGTGACTCTGACACATTCGAAGACCAGTTCAATCTCACTTACAAGATTTCCAAACCGAGTACTC
Organism: Neoceratodus forsteri; assembly: GCA_016271365.2. Lineage (NCBI taxonomy): Eukaryota > Metazoa > Chordata > Ceratodontiformes > Ceratodontidae > Neoceratodus > Neoceratodus forsteri. The sequence continues at coordinate 956,759,227 of CM028131.1, read as the reverse complement.
ACAGACATATATACAAAGACTAAAAGCTGAGAAAGAACAGCTTGAGAAGGCAGAGAAGCAACTTCAGGAAGACACTCCAGTTAGTTCACAAGACAACCTCGATCCAGAAGGACAAGGTGTTCTAGGTGACCTCTGCCCTTAAATGCCCCAGAAGTGTTAATGTCAGAAATTGAGACAGCCATGCAACATGGCACACACTCTATGGTCAACCCAGCTGACTTAAGAGAAAGACTAAATCAGCTGCAGCATACAGTTCACTCCCAAGTGGTTGAAGCTGTCCAACATGGAATACTACATGAAACAAAACAATGTGATTGCACTCAGTACAAGCCACTACTAATGTTTGTTAGCGGTTCAGCTGGCACAGGAAAGAGTTTCCTGATTGAAGCCATCACTGCAGAACTACGGAGTGTAACAGGCTTTTCAATGTCTGTTGCTGTGACTGGTCCCACAGGACTAGCAGCATACAACATTGGTAGAGTAACATTACACCGTCTCTTTATGTTACCAGTCGAACATGGGAGAACTGGAGAGTATCGTAAACTGTCATTTGAGGTTGCATCTCAGCTCCGTTCCATGTTCACAAAGATGCAGTTACTCATTGTTGATGAAATCAGCATGGTCTCCAATGTCATGCTTGCCTGTATTCATCTACGTCTACAGCAGATCTTAGGTACTGACAATGGAGTGCCATTTGTGGCAAAAGTATACTTGTGTTGGGAGACCTTTTACAACTTGCAGCAGTCAATGCAGAGCATGTATTTACAACTCTGACTGCCAAGCAAGCTAAGAATATCCTCGGTTGCATTGCAGGCTATAACATATGGGAATTATTTACCTATGTTGAGTTGTCTGAGAACATGCGCCAAAGTGGTGATCTAGCTTACAAATCACTTTTAGATGAAGCTCGCACAGGTTCTCCATCACCAGAACATGTTGGTATGTTAAATGATCGAAAAATCACAGTACATAGTGCATGCATAGAAACAGCATGTAATGTCTTCAGCAATATATACTCTACTGGCAGACACATAGTGTGTCTTATGCCACGACTAAAGAAATGTGCTGAATTCAACAATCTAATGCTACAAAGAGAAAACCAAGAGATTCTAACTCTGCATGCAGTTGATAGAGTTGATGGCGTTATTCTTAGTCGAAAGCTAGTAGCAAAGATGACTGAACGACTAAGTGAACTGAAGTCAGATGTTTCACGAACAGCTGGCCTAGAAGCTGTTCTCACAGTTTGTAAGAATGCACGTATCATGCTGCGACGTAATCTAGATGTAGAACAAAGTATGGTAAACGGTGCCATGGGAGACATCACTGACTTTGTCTATAATGTCCAGAAGACATATATTGAGACACTTGTAGTGCACTTTGACAACATGGAACACTCTGTACACACAGATCGAACCTACGTAAAATTCAGGTTTTAAGGATATCTACGTAAACAGAAACAGTTCCTATTATATGTTGCATATGCTGTCTCCATTCACAAATCTCAGGGATTGAGTTTGATTCAGCAATGGTAGACATAGGTACAGACATTTTCAAGATGGCATGAGCTACGCTTGCACTTTCACGCATCGCAGCCTTTCTGGATTGCACATCATTAGTATTGCACTCAGAAAATATGAGCTGACAAGCAATGTATTCTTGAGTACAACAGGTTACGTACTCTATATCAGCCACAAATGTCTTTAATACCACTGCCTACATATCTGTCTGTCTCACACAATTCAGTCACAGCTAGAGGTAGCAACAAACAGCAGCAAGCTTCCAAAAGTGATTCGACAAAAAAGAGTTCAGCAAAGGCCACAACTTCAAGTAAACATTCACAACCAGCAATTCATCAGAAATCAGTTGGTATAGCTGCTGTACCAGTCTTTGACAACAGCAGTAGAGTAAACTGCTATGCTAACTCAGCTATGCAAGTTTTTCTACACATGCTGCAGTTTGTGCAGGCAATATCTGCTTCACAAGACAATCCCCTATCAAACGCTTTTAAGCAGATTATCAAGATAACTTCTGACCACTCTAACAATGTACAGTCACTAGCACCACTATGACAGGTGTTATCTACATATGCTGGATGTAGTACATTTGCTGCAGACATACAGCAAGACAGTACTGAGTTTATGATGGCTGTCATAAACAACCTGGATGAAGACGCACCCCAATGCGGTAGTACTTCACAGTAACATATGTTACAAAATATGTATGTGTTTCATGGGCACCACAGCGTGAAACCACACAAGACATGCTGTGGATAACTCTCTTTGTCCCTGAAACCAAAAGTGTCAAATTTCGACAGCTATTCACTAATGCTGAATGTAGTCATGCCTGTGGAAGGTGCGGAGGCAGATGCACTCAGTCCATACGTCTAAGGAGCTCATCTCAATATCTGTTGCTTATGTTGCACAGATTTGACCCCAACGGGCTCAGAGTTGATACTGCTATCACAGATTACACAGCTAGTAGAACAGTCTTCAACCAATCACTGTTTGACACTCACAGTATAATCTATCACCATGGTCAATCCATGCATTCTGGGCATTACACCTCCTTACTAAGGTGCAGAACTGAATGGTTAGAGTGTGACGACTCTACAACGACTTTTAAACAGACACTGCCACGGCACTTGAAAAATGCATATCTTCTAATATTGAAGAATTATGACAACCTTCATATTTCAGAAGAATAGGACAAAACATGTAGCATTTTAAATGACTACTTTGTCCAAAAACATTCATGCCTCATTACAATGTTGTATAATGTACAACTCTAAATAAACAATACAATTTCAACAAAATGGAATTCTAATACAGACATTACATACACTGTGACATGTTAGATCTTGTAGATCAGTGACTACATGAAAATTGTTGTATGGCTTCAATCGGTGCCAACAATATTCACAGTCACTAGAGAAACCATGATTACATGTCTATCAAAGATTGTACATCTAAAAACTGAAGACTTACTACTCTCCTCCTCTGTACATCTCTTTAAAAATCCATGTATCAACTCATATATAACAACAAATTGATATGACTTATAAGCTCTTACTCTTTGCAAACAAAGAGAACTTCTCAGTTATTATCATAGATAACTGAGCTACCCTTATAACATTCAGCAAACATTCCACTCTGTCACAAGTTGTCTATCAACACTTCAATTTGTCCAGTGGCTCTTGACATATAGAGAACATCATTCGATCACCATGCAACAGTGTAGAACTATCACGCTTTCACGCGTAATACTAGTATTGTACATATGTAAAAACAACTACCTTTATTGATAATGCAAGAAGCTGAATTACACAACTGTAAATAATAACCAATTGCTGAATCTAATTTAGTGACTCTTACATGTGTTTAAAATTACTTGTACATAATAGAAACATTTGTATTCAAGTGTACATTGTTAATAGCTAGTTTGATACTTGTACTAAAAATAGCAGTGTAGCACTAAAGTACAAGTGAATGTTTTAGATATTATTCAGCAGTATAGTAACAACATTTAACTAACCATAAGTTTGTTAAAAAATGCATTCCATGACAGTTTTAGTATTTACAAGTTAAGAATTTACATAGAAGCCAATGTAAGAATTGATAATATGTCATTTGTTCATGTAAAAACATAATATTTTTCAACTTGTCACATAAGTAATTCTACCGTATGTAAAAAATATTGACAATTGTAAATCAGGCACTGTTGCTGATCACAACAAACTGCATACCTGTTCCTGACAATATTTATGATTGCCTCAATTGAGGGGTCAGGTGGGAATTTTCCATTTGCGCCTAGTCAGTGACATATTATTAAATAATCTCAATCAAATGTCACAAAACTTACATTTGTGTAAATTGTACTACTTAGACAGTCAGCATATGGTTTTTCGCCCACCCCAGGAACATTCACATTAGCAGTCACACAATTACAACAAAACACTTGTGTATCATGTGTGTAATCACACTTCACAACCGACTGACATTCCCTTATTAACATAACACACAAGTAATGCACTACATAATTACAACCATACAACCATTTTAAAAAGTTACATTTTTACAAACTCCATTCACATTCAATAGTAAATATATAATGAAGCGCCACAGCTCAGCCTGACTATTAGAATTCCAGGTTGAATGTCAGAAACTACTTCCTCACATAAACAGTAGTGAGTACTTAAACATAACTAGAAACACACAACACCTGATTAGTTTCCTATTATATCACACACTTACTCCAATCCATATTATACAGTTATTATTATTCTTACACATTTACATATTTGACAAGCAATGATTGCACACATACAAAGATTGTATTGTGAGACTGCTTCTGTTAACTAAATTTCACTCTTGATTAGACCTTTTCTCCATTTGACAAATTGGCAATACATTTTTTAAAACCATAACCACCTGTGTCGACTCCTTACTTTAAATACCATTATGACATAAAAATAAGTGTCTATGACTTAAGCATACAAATCAATGTTTACTAATACTGCTACAACTATACCTCCATCAATTTGTTTGGTACCTATGACATATAGTCAGTATCACAGCATATGCAACGATGTGGGACATTGCATGTCACATTTGACAGAATTCCTAACAGTGTAAAAAACTCAGCAATGTACTTACATTTCCTGTGCCTATGCAGTCATTATTACTATACCAAGGTGCCACACATCAGCATCCAACAGGTCACAGCTGTGACTATACATGTACAATTCAGTCACTACTATGTGTACTTCAGAGTCTGACAAAATGACATTTCTCATTGGCTGCAAACATCCTAACAACCTTATGTTAATCTTTTATTACCATACATGAAGAGGTTGACAATATACTGAACAAGGTTTAAAACTGTTTAAAAACATGTTTCATTATTATAGCGATAAGCCACTCCCAAGAATTGTGTTAATGGTAAGTCAATCACCCTATAGAGACATGTGCCAGTCAGCCACACCTCGTGCCACAGCACACCCCTGTGTGTGTCTGTGTGTGTGTGGTGCTGGGGGGGTGAACTCGGAGTTACGGTTTTCAACCCTATCAGCGAATTTTCTCACTTTTGTATATCTGGAAGAACCCTAACAAATGCATTAAATGGAGTTTTTTGCCTCTAATTTCCCTTCTTTTTGAGAATGATATTGAGAAATAGTGAATGCAATTCGCTCCCGCCACATGATGTATTGTGGCATAGTAACAGGAGCAGCAACGCAAACAGAAATGCTAACAGTGGCAAACATGGTAACACAAGCGCGAATGAGAACAGAAAGGGTAATGCACACAGTGGCGTAGACGGGAATGGTGTGCCACGTGATGTCTTGTCACATAGTAACGTGGTGCCTGTAAATGGAAATGTCAATGGGCATGGTGACACAAAGTGAAACAGAAAGCGAAACAGTACAGTACACATAAATGGCAAAAAAGTAACAGAAACGCAAGCGAAAATGAAAACGCAAAGGATGATGCACGTGGTGGCATTGGGGTGTGCATTGGGATGATCAGCCCTAACTCTCACCCCATGACATGTGTAAAGCAGCAGAAGTATAATAGAATGGGGTGAGATTTAGGATCCATGATCCCAATGCACACCCCAATGCCGGTTGGGGGAGTGGGTGGCGGGTGCAAGGGGGTTTGCAACCCTAACAGCGAATTTCCTCACTTTTGTCACTGTGGAATAACCCTAACTAATGCATTAAACAGAGTTTTTTGCCTCTAATTTCCCTTCTTTTTGGGAATGATAACGAGAAATAGTGAATGTAATGCAGCGGCGGGAGCGCGGGGCCCTGATGTCTTGTGGCATACTAACAGGGACAGCAATGCAAACAGAAATGCTAACAGCGGTGCACATGGTAACACAAGCGTGAATGAGAACAGAAAGGGTACGCACATGGTGGGGTAGACGGGAACGGTCTGCCACGTGATGTGTTGTCACATAGTAACATGGTGCCTGCAAACAGAAATGTCAAGAAAGATAAACAGTACTGTACACAGAAATGGCAAAAAATAATAGAAACGGAAGCGCAAATGAAAACGCAAAGGATAACGCACATGGTGGCGCAGACGTCAATGGTAAGTGAAACGGGTACGGAACCACAAGTGGAAAGGGCAACAGTAACAGTAATGTAAGAGCACAGGCTGGTTTTCCCCAAAACCTGCATAGAGAAAGACAGTGAGTACAAATAATGTATGCATAATAATGAGTATCGGCGCAGAAAATGAGATCTTGGAATACTAAATACATTATATCTCAGTAACCATACGACGTAGAAAAAAAATTTAAAAGTCATATTATTTACAACTGTCCTGGCTAATTTAAATCTTAGGCCCATTGGGGGGCTAAGAAATTTTCTGACGAAAAGTCCGTATCTCGCACCGTTTCTGTGATACGGGCCCTGAAAGGCGCAGCGAACGCCGTAATGTTATCCTATGGGAAAAAAAGAAAAGTTCAGAGCGCCATAACTTTGCCTCCCTGTAATGTTTTTTCACCAAACCACTGAAAGGCACATCTGTGGGTTGTTGGCTGTCTTTCCTCCAAATATCAGGAAAAAGACCAAACCGTTATTTTGCAGCAGGGCTCCAAATGATTTCTGTTATGTGTCGGGCGCCGTAATGTTATCCTATGGGAAAAAACATCAACTTTGGAGTGCCGTAACTTTGCCGCCGTGTGATATTTTTTCACCAAACTACTGAAAGGCACATCTGTGGACTGTTGGCTGTCTTCTCTCCAAATTTCAGGAAAAAAGACCAAACCGTTATTTTGCAGCAGGGTGCCAAAGGATTTCTGTAATGCGTTGGGTGCCGTAATGTTATCCTAGGGGAAAAACTGTCAACTTTGGAGCGCCGTAACTTTGCTGCCATGTAATATTTTTTTAATACAACACTGAAAGGCACATCTGTGAGATGTCAGCTCAGTTCCCTCCACATTTCAGCCCAAAACTCCCAACGGTTCTTTTGCAGCGTAGTGCCAAATAATCGCTGTCACTGTCCCACAGATGGAAAACTACTGTCGCAATTTGCGAAAGCTTTCACAAAAAAGTTTGACACTTTCGTGAGCGCGAAAGTAATTTGTGAAAGTACTTTTTCCAGAAATTTGAAAAACATATTTCTGGGGTGTTTTACCACAAAATAAAGACATGGCAAGCATCCTCAGGGCCCGACTAGGTGAATACAAAAAGAATTACGTTGCTAGAGGGTCTCAAATTTAAAGGCCAACCATTTTTCTGATCACCAGCTGAAAACAAAATGGCGGATTTGCGAAAGTAACAGGCCCATTTGCGAAAGTAAAAATGCATTTGCGACACTGTCGAACTTTTTGTTAACTTTTCCCATTGACTTATAATGGGAAACTGTTTTTTGAATAACTTTTGAACTGTTTAATATTTTTTCACCAAATCTTCAAAAGGCACATTGGGGACCCTGGCCACACGTTCCCTGAAGATTTCAGGCCAGTCGCACAAACCGTACGACCTGTAAGCACGACCATAGAATTCCAGAAAAAGTGTAAACGTGCACACAGATCATGCTTAATAACTCCGTAGCTGTATATCTGACCAGTACAAAACTTGGCAGATCCCACGGACTATGGTTCTTGATCATGTATTCCAAATTTCAGGCAAATCCATCAAACAGTTGCAAAGTTATTAAGGTGCAAAGTTTTGGGGTTTAACATAGAAATGGCTCCTCAACCCTAACTATGGTAGCACTAACGTGCTACCATAATATATATATATGCACTTACATATATACAGGTCCTGCCTGCACAGCTGCATGGGTGTGTTGTATGCACTGACTGTGCCTGCCAGCACACAGTTCCTGCTGCCTTGCAGCTTGTACTTTCATTCCGACCAACAGGGGGTGCTGTGGGCATGCCTTGGCCTGTAGCATCCAGCCTGTACTTCCATTCCAACCAAAAGGTGGAGCTGTGTGTGCCATGCAGCAGCACTGGGAAAACTGCATGGTACTGTATGCTGAGCAGCACATAATGAGATGCAAATGTGCCTGTTTGCCCACAGATTACCTAAGTAGGCTCATTTGCATGGGAGCTTTGAATATAGCTCCCGTTTGCTCCAGGTTAACCAGTTTGCACCAGGCTAATGTGTTAGCACTGTGCAATCAGGTTAGCCCCGGCAGACCTCACTTCAGTATAGCACACTAAGCACAGTTCTGCAGTGTGTGGCTTACATTGTTGTTTGCAGTCATACCTCTCAACTGTCCCTGATTTTCAGGGACTTCCCTGGATTTACCTCAAACTTTTACTCTGTCCCTCCTGCAAATTGTGTTTCCAGGACCAAACAATGGGGGTTGTAGGCATAACATAATGTCAGACATTAATGTTTCAGACATGTTCTTCCTTAAACAATGCATTTTACACTACACCACTTATTCTACCAGATTCCTGAGTGGATATCACCAATTTTTAAGGTATGTCCCAGATTTTAAACCTTTGTCCCTTTTTGTTTTAAGCCATGTCCCTGATTTGTGAGGCAGGAAGCTGAGAGGTGCGTTTGCAGTAGCTGTGAGACACCTCTGTGCAATCACACACAATGTTCTCCACATGCAACACTGGCTTGCTACAGAGTCTAATGAGCTGCAGCTGCAGTTGCAGTTTGCACTGCCCTGTTGCTGTATTCAGTGCTGTCTTATTCCTGGGCAATTTTTGCCCTGCAATCCCAGACCAGTTTGTACGGCTTCCTTAGACTGCTAAATTCAGCAGGATTAGCACCGGGCTATTTCCTTTTGAATATAGCTTGCTTTGTACTCTGGGCTAAGTTTTCCCTCCAGCCAGTGCTAATTTAGCCCTGGGGCAAAGTTTTGAATATCTGGCCCAATGTGTCCTATAATAGGGCTATTCTGGATGAATTAAAATGCCTCAGAAGTAATAAAACATCAGACTCAATCGTTTTTGAAGAAAGGAATACATTTCAAACTCTGATGATAGAGCCAAAGCAACATAATTCACCCAGGTAAATTTACCCCCTCCTTTCTACAAACATATGGAGGAAATTTGGACATTGGATTCAAAAGTAACAGATAAAAACAAAAAGGGAAAGGAAAATACAAAGACAGATAAAAGAGGTAAGAAAAAAAAAACAAAAAATAAGCAGAAGAAAAGTACAAAAGGAGAGAAGAAGCAGAATATGGAGAATATAAATAAGGGCAAAAAGAAGGTTGCTTTTAATGACAATATATGTGTTTTGAACCTTGATGATGAAAATATATTCTGTATAAACACAGATGGGGAACATCATAACAAATTAGATGGTGATTCAATGGCTTTGGTAGCAAATGATGTAGTTATAATGGACCAGAAGGATGTTAACAACTGTAAAAATTATTTTGTTATAATTGACAGAGGGGAGACCAAGGGTGCCAGTAATAATTTCAGCTCTGAGAGGTCTAATGTATTGAAAAATGTTTCTAATGCAAAACAAAAAAAAAGGTACATGATTGAAATTCATTGAATAAAGAACTAGACAAATAAATAAATCAAAAATTAACATATTGGATGCTACAATTATTTCATATTAAAAGTAGCTTGGACAATATAACAATAATGAAACCCCCAAATTTACAGTACAAGGACTGTGTTCTACTTTATTTCCAAAAGCAGTCTATGGCCGATCAAATCTGGCAACTGGAGAAAGAGCTACAACAAAAAGGTATATATATATTTTACCAACACAAATTGTACCAGTGATTGAGAACATGGATTTAGCACACGAAATTGAAGGAGAGAATTTACAAGAACAGAAACAGTCAGTGGAGGTAGACCAGGAGAAAGTTATAGACAATTCTTAGCTGAATAATGCTTTAGAAGTTATTAGTAATTATAATAGGATTTGGTCACAGAATGGGAAAATAAAACACTGATCCTTTTTGGATGGGAATACATCCCTGGATATTTGATTGGCAAGTTAAAAAGCGATACTGCTTAATTTTTACCATGTGTATTAAATATGAATGTTACTACGAGTGTAATACAATAAATCAAGATTCACTCAGGAATCTCTAATCTTCCACAAATAGATATTATGTTTTGATCATGTAAAATGGCAAAATTCTTTATTCAGCTACAAAGTTGGATCAACAAATGATCTATTTAACAAATATAGAATCATTATCCAACAAAGCTACAGATGAAGCTAGCCAGTTTACACAGTTTGAAACTTCAAATACATTTCAGGTCCTTGAACTGGAGGAGAATAGTTCACTTTTTATGACCTCTCATTCTTCTTGTGCTAATCAAGTTATAATAATATCTATGATTAGCTGGAATACTGAAGGTTTAACACTGAGATTGGTGGATCCAGAATTTAAAAGATTTCTTGCTGAATATCACTTAATATGTTTACAAGAAACCTGGTGAAAGGAGGTAACAGCTCCCCTGTTCCCAGAATATACAGGGTATGTCATGCCAGCAATAAAAGAGAAATGTTATGGTAGACTAAAAATGGGATTAGCCATATTTGTCAGTACAGCTCTGAATTTCACAGTAGTCCAATTGGACATAATCTCTCATAACTTCCAAGTGCTCAGATTAACTAAAAATGCCACATATTTGATCTTGATAAATAGGTATATCCCCCCAGGAAACAAAATAAAAGGGAGAATGGATGACCTATGGTCTAAATTTAAACAAACAATAGATTGGGTGATAGAAAATTTTGAAAAATGTCTTATAATACTATTAGTAGACTTCAATGCCCACTGTGGAGCATCTTTGAGCTCATCCTTTTCTATGTATGACCCACTGGAAGGAATAAATGTATTTAACAATAAGCTAAATTATACACATAATTCATGAGATAAAAAAATTAATCATAGTGGTCAGAAATTAAAAAAACATTATGTATGGTTTGGACTTCTGTTTATTTATTGGAAGATCAAAAAATGAGCCGGATGGTGAATTTACATATATTGGCCCATCTGATTCTTCTGTTATTGACCTTGTATGGTTTAGCCTGGAAGAAATTAAAGTATTAATGATTTTTATACAGTATCATGACCATGATCATCACATCTGCCAGTTGATTCACTCTGGGAACTTGAAAATGCATCAGAATGGACTAGCAAAAACCTTTTGACACAGAGTATGTAAATAATAAATACTAATAAAATTCGCTGGCAAACATCAATTCACAGAAATCCTTAGCTCAGATTATATGGAAAACCTAAAATTAAACTTGATAGATCAAGAAGAAAATTCTGTAATAAAGTACTGGGAAAATATTTGCCATTATTTAAAACCCTTTTTTAGACAAAATCAACTAAAAGGGCCTAAGATGAATGCATGGTTCAATGGCAAATGCAAATCAGCCAAATGTGAACTAAATAGATTGATACAGAAATATAAAAAACAGTAATAAAAGTAATAATAGCATAATTAACCAATCAAGGAAACGATAAATGGAAATATTAATGACAGAAAAAAGGAAACATCAAAATAAGATGTGGAACAGACTGAGTCAAGCTGTAATACAAACATATATTAAAACATTTTGGGGTTTGGTAATTTAGGGATGTAATTCATAAATTAACACTATTGTGGCAAAAATTACACCACTAGTATGGCAGCATTTTTTTTTATTTGTATTATTCTCAAGAAGATGATAACCTAAATTTAAATATAATTTTTTCTATACAAGAGAATCAGTCAGTAGTTTTACCAAAAACGTCATACATTAAAAATTAAGAAATAGAACAAGCTTTATATGGAATTAGGTTAAATAAAGCCCCTGGACCAGATAACATACTGGCAGACATTTTCAAAATATTTAAAGATTGGTGGATTCCCATCTTACATGTTCTATTTAATTATTGCATTCAGATAGGATCCTTCCCTAAGAGCTGGAAAGGCAGCATTTTTTGCCCAATTTTCAGAAAAGGTAATGTTAACAATCCGCAGAAAATATTTACTAGTATACTTCTATCTAAAATACAAGATTGGGTTGAAGACAGAAATTTATTATCAAAATTCCATAATGGTTTCAGACAAAATCATGCAACTATTCAGCATTGTTACTTATTGCAAAATCTAATATGGAAATATACGAAAGTTAAAAAAGCAAAACTATTCTGATGCTTCATAAGCTGCTTTTGAGTCCATAAGCAGGAAACTCATCCAGTCTATATTAACAAGTTATGGGATGGATCCTGCACTATTGGAAATTCTGATAAGATTTCATAAAGAAACTTGGTTACAAGTGAAATATGATCAAAAAGGTAATCTAACAGAAAGTACAAAAACTAACTTAGGCATCCACCAAGGATGCCTTCAGGCTCCATTGAAAACTTTTTTTTATTTTGTAAAGCTTATGGCTTATGATTTTATATTATTAATATTGTATTGTTGCTTATTGTTTATAAAGCACTTTGATAATTGGAAAAGCATTTTTTTTAAATAAATTTTACTTACTACTTACTTACTCCATTGCTTTTTAATTTAGATATAAATAAAACATTACAACAATTAAGTGATCCAGATTTTCATTTGCCTTCTCTTCTCTCAACAGAAGTGTCATTTTTGGCATATGCAGATGATATAGTATTAATACCTACTTCACTATTAGCTTTACAATGTAAATTAACTTTTTTTCAGAATTATATAAATACTATGGTTCACTATCAACCGAAACAAAACCAATTTAATAATTTTTAATAATAATCACAGCAAGCCCGGGGTCATTGTTAGAATCAGGAGGTCACTAGGGACCATCAGAGCTGCTCTCACCCGCCCCCTCGAACCGCAAGTGCAGACTGCAGCAAGCCTGGGGTCATTGTTAGAAGCAGGAGGTCATGAGGGACCATCGGAGCTGCCCTCCCCACCCCCCAACTGCAAGCATGGACTGCAGCAAGCTTGAGGTCATTGTTAGAAGTAAGAGGTCATGAGAGACCATCAGAGCTGCCCTTCCCCACCCCCGAACAGCAAGTGCAGACTGTAGCAAGCCCAGGGTCATTTTTATAAGCAGGAGGTCACGAGGGACCATCGAAGCTGCCCTCCCCCACCCCGAACCACAAGTGTGGACTGCAGCAAGCCTTTGGTTGTTGCTAGAAACAGGAGGTCACTTGGGACCATCAGAGCTGCCCTCCCCTGCCCCCCCGAACCACAAGCACGGACTGCAGGTAGACGGCCTTAATTGAAGAACAGGAACACTATGTTGTGTGTTTAGTGCCAATTTTTAATTCAAAAAAGGGGACTATCAGACCAATCTGCAAACTCAGTGACTGTCTGTGAAAATTCTGTCTGATTTTAAACCTGCATTTACAGTCACTACACATGTAGAGATAGTTTTTGTGTTAGTTAATTATTTCTGAGAATGGTACTTTGTGCAGTAATAACGTGGTTTCTTTAATTTAGTTTCTGAACTCTCCCAGGTAACCTGTGCTCTGTGCAGCAACCTGTGGTACCTTGTGCAGCAATTTCCTAAGTTACCTTAAATAATTCTCTGAGCTCACTCAGGAAACCAGTACTCAGTTACTTTATTAATTTTCTGAGCTCTCTCAGGATACCAGTACTCCATACAGCAATCCCCCAAGGTATTTGTCTTAATGTTAAACACTGAGCTTACTGTAAATCCAAATACTGGCTGCTCTTACAACGCTGTCTAAGGTTAACTCCAGCACTCTGATTGCTTGAATTACTGCTTGTCCCCTACATAGGTAAATTGCCTGACCCTCCCCCTTTATACTTAGGTAGGATTCCACGGGTATATAAACTCACCTTCTGTCTCTTCTTTCCCACAGCAAGCCTGGGGTCATTGTCAGAAGCAGAAGGTTGTGAGGGACCATTAAAGCTGCCCTCCCCCCTCCCTGAACCACAAGTGTGGATTGCAGGTAGACAGCCTTAACTGAAGAACAGGAACGCTGTGTTGTGTCCCCGCCAAAGCAGAGCATTGGCTCCCCACTGCCCCCACCACCATCCTTGGTGGGCTCTTCACTACATAGGCCTGCTAACTCCATCCCACTCACATATTAACCAATCAGCCAACTTTTCCATTTGCAGGTTAAATTCTTTCACCACAAGAGGTCATACCACCCCCTACGAGCTCTCTCAATAGCTACATCTAGCCGGAATCTCCTACTTGTCTTTCTCCCTGCTTATTAAAGCTAAAACTTCACCTTCCCCATCAATCATGTTTCTACACACTCTCATCTCTATCACTACGCTGCTCTCCTTCCCCTCCAGACAAACTGGAACTCTGCATGTGCTCTACATTTGTAAACCAACTGGCACGCTCCCTCCTGCCCTGCCCTCCCCTGCATACCCCTGTATGGGGAGTTGTCATGATGGCTGACAGATGCCCCACAGCCCTCATCCCACACCCCCACAAAAATTGGTACCTTAAAACTCCCCACCGTCTTCCTCTCTATCAATTGGCATCAGAATGGGCACTGGACTATATCCAGCCCTGCTGTCTCCTACCTCTCCCCAGTCACTTTCCCACAACTGATCCCCCTGCCCCACCTCCTCCTACTCCTGGCTGCCCCCCAAACCCTGCAACTTCCAATACCCACCTACCATCCAGCCAAAGGGTATATGCTATGTAAAAGGCAACAACTATCTCCCCTAACAAGAAACTACTGCCTCAGGTCACTCATCCTACTGCTACTACTTACAGGCAGTGTCCACCCCAACCCTGGCCCAACTACTGCCTCCCAACCCATCCCCCCCAAGAGCTTGCACATCACATCTCTTAACATCTGCAGCCTCCCCAAAACATGGGACCATTTCCAGGGGTGGGTACTCCAGCATCACCCTGACATCATCGATCTGAGTGAAACTTGGCTCTCCCCCTCTGTGCCAGACGCTGCTGTTACCCTGCATGGATACTTCCTCTATTGTGCTGATAAAGTGGGTAAACGAGGTGGTGGCTGCGCAGCCTACCTCAAAGACTCACTGTCCAGCCAAATGCTCCTTACCCCGCAGCTAGCATTGAGGGCTCAGGCTCTAACATTAAAATTAGCTCCAGGCAGGTCCACTGCCCCCTCCTACTCACCATTGTCTACATTTCACCAAACAAACACAAGCTAGCCTTCCAGGCCATTCTAAACTATATCACCACTCTACCTCCCCAATATGAAAAAATTGTCATGGGTGACTTCAACATAAATAGGTTGGCAAAGAAAACTGCCCCATATACTGAAGATGCTGCAGTGCTAAACCTAATGCTGGTTGTCACCTCACCCACTAGGGTTAATGCCCATACAGAGACATCCTTCCTCCTGGATCTGGTCTTCACAAACTGCCCTCACAGAATAACAAACACCCAGGTACTCCCCAACACTCTAAGTGATCCTTCACCTTTGCTCTGCTATTGGTCCTGCAGGGTTCGCAGTCACCCTCCAAAAATTACCTCTCAGCACAAACTTGGCCCTGGGAAACTCACCCAACTCAAGGCCCACCTTAGAAACTGGGACTGGACACAACTCGTAAGCACCCCAGACCCCGATCAGGCACACAGTCTATTTATCCACACATTCAATATAATCTGTGATAATTTCACCCCCCCCTTACCAAGAAAATGTCCAAGGGAAACCAGGCCCCTTAGTTCTCTGACCACTTCCTGGGACTAATGCAACAGCATGACTCCCTGTGGCATATTGCCAATGAATCCAATCACCCAGCTGACATGCAAAGCTATAGGGAGATTCGTAACAAATGCACATCTGCCCTCTGCACCGCTAAAGCGAACTACTACAAAGTGTCCTTTAAATCTACCTGAGGTGATGGGCCCAAATTGTGGAATAACATAAAGGAACTGTGTGGTAAAACCCCAAACCAGCCCCCAAACCAATTAGAAATAGAAGGTAACATCACCACGGATCCCCTCAGCATAGCCTCATCCCTAAACTCTGCTTTCACAAATCTCAACCATGTTCTGTCTCCCAACTTCTTCGACCCTCCGCCAGCTCAGGCCCACCCACCACCCCTTGCTCCTCTCTTTCACCTCTGTGTTCTCTCCTGCATGGACACCAAACTCTACCTATCCAAAGCTCTTAGCCACTCAGTTAACGGCAGTGATTCCCTTGACCTGAAACTACTCCGAATCACTCTCCTGGAAGCCCTCTACCCTCTCACTCACATCCTAAATTGCTCCCTTTGTCAAGGGAAATTTCCCACCCATTGGAAGCTGCCCCACATTACCCCTATCTTTAAGACTGGGGACTGCACCTCCTCAAACAACTACCGTCCTATATCCATTGTCCCCCCCAAAGCCTTAGAGTGTATTGCTGCCGACCAAATCACTGAACACCTCACAAAATACAATCTTCTCTCCAACCAAAAACATGGCTTCCATAAGGGGCATAGCACCACCACTGCCCTTCTCACTTTCATCTTGCTTGCCCACTCCACACTGGATTGCAGCCACCTCACAGGTGCTATCTTCATGGACCTCTCTAAAGTTTTTGACACTGTCAACCATGACCTACTGCTAACCACTCTCTTCTCCACTGGATTCTCCAACAAAACTTTCAACTGGCTCACCAGCTACCTCTCAGGCAGAACCCAACAGGTCAAGGTAGGCACTGTCCTGTCCCCATGCCTCCCAGTCTGCTCTGGTGTTCCGCAGGGATTGATTCTCGGCCCCCTACTTTTCAGCCTATATCTAAACTCCCTCCCGTTGGCCATATCAGCAAATCTGCTCCTCTACTTGGATGACGCTGTACTGTTCGCCTCCAACTCTGACCCTCTTAAACTCCACCATACACTTCAACTTAGCTTCCACGAAGCACAGAATTGGTTCTCTGACCAACGTCTAACAATTAACTACAAGAAAACAAAAGTCATGATCTTCTCCCACCTACAGAACCCCGGCAAAATCCTCTGTCCCCCAGTTCTCACTGTCAACCACAACCCTCTTGAGCAAGTTAGCAACTTTAAATACCTTGGGATCACTCTAGACCCAGCCCTCAACTATCAACAACACATTCTCCTCCTTGCTTCAGCCCTAAACTCCAGATTAGGAGTGCTATATAGATACAAACATTGCCTCACCGCAGAGGCCCTATGGCTCACCATCAGTTCCTCTGTCCTCACCCTACTTGACTATGGTATTACCATATACAGTGCTGCCCCCACCTCCACGCTGAACAGACTCCACCTCGTACTCAGCAAAGCCTGCCGTCTCATCTTAGGCTATGATTGCCTCACCCACACCTGTACTCTCTACAACTCCTCAAAATGGCTAAACTTAGATAGCAGAATCCAGTATCACACATGCCTAATGATGAGGAAGATACTCTTAGGTCTTGCCCTTCCCTCTCTTTCCTCTATTATTTGCCCATCAGCCCCAGCCAGCCCAATGCAAAACTCAAACAAGCCACTTCTATGGGTACCCCACCCTCATACCATCCAACTTCAAAGGCCCTTTAGCTACTGAGCCCCTAACTGGACTAACTCTCTCCCCACCCAAATAGCCAATGAAACAAAGCTAGGTCCTTTTAAAGTGAGGTTAACAGAACTCCTCCAAGGCTCTAGTGTATGTGACTGCCCCTGCCATAGTCCGGCAGAATGCTGTCCTATTAGCAACCATTACTTTCTCTGTTTTCTGATGCAAAATCTCTATTAACTCACAATCTGACTATCAGCTGGCTTACAGTCTTCACTGCAACCATGTGGCTGTGATTAATTGAGACTCGTTAACTATACAGACCTATGTTTCTTCCTGAACTACCCTAGACTGCCTTGTAATGCAATGTAATGTAATCCTTCATTTTATTCTGTACTGTACTGTACTGTCATCTCTGTTTGCAAATGTTTTTCTCTGTACCATAATATTTGACATGGAACCTTTGTAAATGAGTCTCTGACTCAAAGGTCTTTCCGAATATTTACCAATAAACCAATAATTTTCAGAAATAGAAGCAAAAAAAATGCCAGCTCTATTATTAGATAATTACAAGATAACTCCAGCCACTTATTACGATTATCTAGGGATAAGATTCTCACAGAACTGTGAATGGTCTTCACATGTTAAAATTATGAAACAAAAATTGAAAACAGCTTTTAATGCTTTTAGAAGGTTTAGTGTTGAATTAGGGCAGGGCTCAATTAAAGGCCTACTTAAAATAGTAAATGCAAAGATAAAAACTAGCATAATGTATGCAGCTAAATTCTAGACTTCTGACATTAAACCCCTAGAAATTGAATTAAATAAATAGATACTTAGAATTCAAAATTCAGTTCCAACAGAAATTCTAAGGAAAAACTTAGTCAATATTCTGTTAATACACTGATTAGAAAAAAAAGAATAATATTTATGCTAAAATTATTCAAATTTTGAGAAGATAGGTTGCCAAGAATGTGTTTAGAAGAAGAATTAATTTACCATCATAACAGATTTACCTCTGATACAATCAAAGTAATAAAGGATACCCATTTCCTTCAGGATTAGGATATTTGCTTTACAAAATTTACTGCATCCCTATGGAAGACATAGTGGCTCAAGTAAAGACAAGAATTAGAGATACAGTGCACTCCACTTATAATGGACACTGTTATAATGACAATCAGTTACAGTGGACAAAAACTGATTTCCTAAACCAAATATATCAAATCCAATGAATTTTCCTCTGGTTATAATGGACAGACACATTACTTATAATGGACACTTTGAAGCTTTTATAGGTATTTGTAGTACATTTTGTGGGGGGGAGCTGGTGAGGAAATTTGGCAACTGTAGAATTTAGATGAAGGAGCTACATAAACTACATTTTATAAAATAATTCTCCATAAGCTTCTTAAACTTGTATTAGTTGATTACACTAAAATAGAGGTGTCTTTATTTTTAATAAAACCCTTACAGTACAATTGCTTTTGTTCTTACTATCCTAGAACCCAAACATTCAGCCACTAGAGATGCTATCTTTTTACCTTCTGCAATAAACTTAATAAAAAAGCACTATTAGCACAAGATACAGATAACATTTCCAAACGTAAACATTTTAGATGGTATAAAGAGGTTAAGATAACTCATGGCTTAGAACCATACTTGGTAATTTTGTCAGATCCCGAAGACTGAAGAATCATGACCAGATTTCATATGGAACTGTGTGTGGTGAATTACATTTATTCTGATCAAAAATGTTTTGGTTTCATAGTTCATCTATGCAAATGTAACAAAGGAATAGAAGATAATATTAAACATTTCCTTCTTCACTGTCCAATCTATAAAATATCACAGAAAACATGGTTGAGCCCTATTTTGGCAACCCTTGGTCTCACCTCTGCAGACCTGGTTATGTTTTTAATGGGTAATACTGAAAGAGAAATATTACAGAAGTTACGCAAATTTCTGAAAGCCACTAGGTTATAGAACATCAATTAATAACATATGATACTTGTATCACTTTTCTTATTTTGCACAAATGTAAATCAAATGATCATTTGTATACTGATGCAATAATTGATAAGTAATAGCTACATCTGTGTGTAAAGTGACTTCTATTTATTGTAATTTTATGAAATGTTATGAATTGTAAAGACTTATGTAGAAAAATAAAGCTTTTCTACATTGTATGAAATGGCAGTGAGCAATCAGAGGGTGGAGGGTACCACTAGACACTAGAGAATGTTCTGGTTTACTGGGACTGGGTATCAGAAGTTGGGGAATTACCACTGGACACCAAGGGTTTTTTTTTGTTTGTTTATTTTTTCTCTGCATCATCTAGCTGTTACAAGTATTGTATTTTCTAAACAACTGCCATGAGCTTCTGAAGATGGACTGGTTGGTCCAAAAGCTAGACCACTATGTTCTTGTTGTTACATCTATGTTGGTCCATTAAAAGGTATCAAATCATTTGCTTCTGTATCCACTGGACACCAAGAAATGTTTTAGTTTTACTGGCTTCGGGAACTGGAGGATGGGGAAACACGTGACACCAGAGAATGGTGTTGTTTTACCATGGTTGGGGATTGGAAGGTGGGGGGTGTAACACTGAACACTAGGGAATAATTTAATTTACTGGGGATTTTGATCAGAGGGCAGGGGACCACTGGATATCAGGAAATGATTTATTTTTCCTGGGCCAGGGATCAGAAGATGAGGGGACCACTGGACACCAAAGTCTGCTTTACCTTTTAGGGGGCCAGTGACTGGAGAATGGGTGGGACCACTGTACTCTAAAGCCTGCTTTAGTTTTTAAGGGGCCAGCAATCAGAGAGTGGCGGGTATCACTGGACACCAGGGACTGATTTCTTTTTACTTGGGCAGAGGATCAGGGAACAGGGGGCCACTGGACAGCAGGGAATGGGTACTCCTGTACAGGGATCAGTGATCAGTGTTTGAGGGTACAGATGTAATAAAGTTTTACTTCACCAGCGAAGTTCCTGCAAAATTGCAAAATTCACTTCTGTGAATTACTTTGTGAAGTTCTCACTTCGCTAGTTCACCTAACTTTGCCTAATTTCTACAAGAAAAGTGGCACAGTTAGGCAAAGTCAGATGAATTTATGTCAGTTTGCCTAGAAAAAGGGTAACTTCACCTTGTAAAAACTTTGCAAAGATGACACTTCACAAATTTCACCAGCTTTGTGAATTAATTAGGAGAGTGACTTTTATCCACTTTACCCATCATTATTTTTGGGGCCAATCACAGGGGCACAAACATGCCACAGCTTCCCATGCAAATGAGCCCATAATGGGAATGCATATGGCCCCTTAGCACCTTGCATGCCCAATGGGCTTGTTTCTATGGTGATGGCTGAGTATCATGCCAGGGGCTCCCTGCACTTTTGGGTCTAGGGCACTGTTCCCTGCACTTCCATGATCCATGTCAAGGCAGAGCTACTTGACTTGGAGCTGCATCGACATGCCCCTATATTCAGTCAACTAGTGCTACTGTGCTGTCTGACTGAAAAAGCATCCTCATGGTCTAAGGGCAAGGGCAAGTGCAGTGCAAACCATTGTGCAGCTGCTTTTGTCCCTTTCCCAGTATCGGACCCCTGCCTCTGTGCTTCCCAAGTTATTGTCTATAAAACTGAAATCTCTCATGTGTATAAGTGTTCCAAGGCCTGCTGCTTTCTTTAATTCTTTCTCCAGTACTGGATCTGTCTCCGCTGCCTGATTTGGTAGCTTGAAGATCACTCCAGTCCTGAGTTTTAAACCCCCTACCTCAGTCACCAAGTGCCATAGTGATCCTACTCCCTTCTCTTCTGATATATATACTGAATCTTTCTCTTAACACTGATATAGACTCCTTTACATACTGTTCCCATTGCCTGGCATTGTCTCTTTCTTAATTACATAGAGCATAACCTGGGACCAGAAGATCATGGCTGTTATGTTGGTTCATGCATGTTTCTGTTTCTGTATCCACCATAATTGCCTGAAACTCATCCATTTTGATTTCCAGATTTCCAGACTTCTACCATTCGTGTATAACACATCCCACCTATCCTTCCTTAACCATCTGTAACTCATTCAGTTGTTTAACAAAAAATGCCTTTTTATCTTTAACTGCCTTCCTAACTGCCCCATTCCTCACTACATGTACTATGTTGGGGGAGAACCATAATAGCACTGTGTGTGTGTTTGTGTATGTGTGTGTGTGCGCGCGCACATGAGTGTTTTTCAAAAAACTGTCACTGCTCTCCTTCCTCCTAGTAAAAATACCTGCCAATCCCTATGTTGAATTCCTTAATTTTCTGCTGTCTACTCTGTTCATCACATGGCACTGGTAGATACTTAGAGAATGTAACCATCTCTGCTGCTGATCTCAGCTTACTTCCTAGTTCTCTGAAGATGCCCTCATCCCTGTCTTTTTTTTGTACATTAGATTTTATTGAATATTCCAAGTTTAAAACATGAAGACACAATTGAAACAGCAAATGAAAGAACACATATTTCAATCACAATTAGCTACCATTACTGTATGTATTCCTGGTCGGGTTGAACCTATGGATTACAGGCTAAGAATCAGAAACAGAGAAAAAAAAGTAGAACTAACAAGTAACCTAGGAAAACATTTAACAATTTGTAACTTATTAATATCTGCTACCCATCAATGTCCACTGATTAGCCCACCTTACAGAAGGCAGGTATCCCCAGACTCCCTAACAGCTCTGAGTGAGAGTGGAGACTGTGTTTTATAGAGAGATCCTCATAGGACATTGGTGCCTGACTATCCAAGGGTAACATGCTGGCCCTTCTATCCCTTCCCCCCATCACTACTGCAGCTCCTTGGGTTGATAAGTGGTTGGTAACTTATAATGCTTTGAGGTTAAGTACTGGTCACAAATCTCCAGGTATAACTGTACCCTGTTCTGAGTGAAGAACATCGCACTTTCGCAACTGGCTATTTTGCCCGATTCCTCAAACCATTCTTGTATCATGGGGGGGGGTTAGCATCTCTCCAGTGTCTTAGAAGAATTTGCTTTGCTGTTATTAGAGCACCTAGAAGCCAGTATTTCTGGGCTTTCCTAAGCCTATGACAAGGGAAAGGGTCTTGGAAAATGTTCAACATTACTAACACGGGATTGAGGACTATCTTGCTCCCCAGGATCTCACTATATATGTTTCTACTTCCTGCCAGTATGCTCTAAAGCTTGTACTGTACATCCCCACAGTATGTGTGAGATAGTCCCCTCCCCTCTGAGCTTGGCACTTTTAGCATTGATGTTTGGGGATAAGGCCCCATGCTATCTCCTCAGCTGGTGTTCTGTGCCATCTGTGCAATATTTTTAGCTGGGTGAACCTACTCTTATTTTCCTTAACTGCCACTCGAATGGTCTTTCCAGGCTTTCTCCCAAAAAACTAAGGTAACTTCAGTCTGGAGTTCTTTTGACCAACTACTCTAAATCCTTACTGATTTGTCTGGGCTGCAGTCCAAAATATGGGCATATATGTCACTACTTCTAATTTTCTCCCCACCTTGTTCATAAAAGTGCACCTAAAGAATTAATTTTATAGCCCATTAGCGTTTGTTCTAGTAGGTCTTGTAGGCCATGTCTAATCTGTAAATACCTCCAATGTTGTTGGTTAGGGAGCCAAAATTTGGCCCCTAATTTGTTGAAAGCACATAAAAGTATTCATTGTAGGGTCCATTATATCCGACAGCAGGCAGACCCCCAAATGCTCCCACTCCCTAAATTGAATTGTTTTCCCCTCAATCAGCAACCTGGGATTATCCCATGGTGGAAAAAACTTTGCCTTTTCTAATTGCCACTTGGTTATCTTTAGTGTTTTTTTCCAAATCTGAAAAGTGCACGCGGTCGCAGGAGGCAAAGAGAGATGCTTGGGAGGGGTGTGAACAACACAGAGCATGCAAGGGGCCTGTCTATTAAATGCACTTCACATTTTGCCCATTTGGGGTCTCAATCCCTAGGTTCCAGGGGGCTGTGCGTGTTAGTTGTAGCAGCATGTGGGTCATTATTCTGATGTGAAAATCCATCAGTTTAATGCCCCCCTTGCAGAAGTCCCTTTTTAGCTTCTCCGAGGCTATCATCTTGGGCCCTCCATCCCAAAAGAAAGAACAGAGTTTAGACTGTATGAGGTGTATAAGTTTCTTGTCTATGTGAATTGGCAGGTTGTATAGTACATATTGTATCTCTGGCCATCATTTTGAAAGCTTGTGCTCTACTCCAGTGAGAGATGTGAAGCAACCTCCATCTCTGGCAGTTCCGTTCTATTTCTTCCAAGACTGAGAGCAGATTTATCCTCCCTAGATGTAAAACATTCCACTGGAATTTTAGCCCCAGGTATTCTACATTCTTTTTCACTGGGTGAATGCTCCAGGGATATCTGGGGAGCTGTTCAACCTCCACATTGGAGGCTGAGAACTGGGATTTGGAGGCATTCAGTTTACACCCTGATAAGTGGCTATACTGGTCAATAATTTCCAAAAGCCACGGAGTAGATCTTATGGGTTCAGTAGGCACCAGTAGGATGTCATCTGCATAGACCATTGCTTTGTGCTCCCCCCCCCGGACCACTCCTTTTATACCCTCATCTTGTCTAATGGCCTACAGAAGTGGTTACAGGGTGAGAATGAACAGCACAGGAAAGAGTGGACAGCCTTGCTTGGTACCCCTGTACAGCCAAAAGAGTGGGGAAGCTCTGCCATTTGTGACTACTTCTGCTGATGCCCTGTTGCAGATGACCTGGACCCATGCTTTAAAACCCGATGAAATATTGAAAGCTTCTAAGGCAGCGAGGAGGAAGTTCCATTCCACCCTGTCAAATGCCTTTTCGGCATTCAGGGAGAGGAGTATCGATGTTGATTTTCCCTGCTTTGTGCTCCATAACAAATTTATTAATCTCTTGGTATTGTCTGTACCCCTCCTGTTTGGAACAATCCCCATCTGGTCGCTATCTATCAGATTTGCACTGAGAGATTTCAGCCTGGATGCCAGTATCTTAGCCAGTACCTTAGAATAAGTGGGGATCAATGAGATGGGTCTGTAGCTGCCGCATACAGAGGGATCTTTCCCTGGTTTTGGCAATAGGGAGGTCTGGGCAGTTGTCATAGATACTGGAAGTTTACTAGTGGCTTTGGACTCCATGGGTGCATCATTGAGGGGACCTGCTAGGACTTCTTTGAAAGCTTTAAGGAAATTGGCTGGAAGGCTGTCTCCCCCAGGGGCCTCCCATTTGGCATAGCTCTCAGGGCCTTATCCACCTCCTACACTTCTCCTGGCCAGTCTAGCCACTTGAACCACTCTTGAGAGAATTTAGGGAGTTGCAGTTTACCCAAGAACTGGTGAATTTCTGAGTCTGAAGGCCTGCCTCAATGATATATAACGACTCATAGAAGGCCTGGAATTCCTCATTTATTTCCCTGTCATTCCTGGTCAGCTGCCCATCCCTTTTTTTCATGGAGAGGAATGAGTGACCTCTCCTGCTTCTGTTTAAGTTGAAAGGCTAACAGCCTTCCAGGTTTCTCTCCTGATGCCCAGAATACCTGATTAAGCCTGAACAATGCATACTCTGATTCTTTGTGGAGGAAAGTGTTGATCTTGTACATGAGCCCAATGATTTTTGCCAGGAATTCATGGGGGGAAGCCCTCTCTAAACTGTTTCTCTAACTCTTTCAGCTTCTCTGGGAGGCTATCAATTCTAACGCACTTTCTTTATGCATATGAGCTGTGTGGCTGATACACCACCCTCTAATATATGCCTTCAAGGTGTCCCACCTTATGCCTGCTGATGTGTCTCCAATCTTGTTAGTATCAAAAAATAATTCTTTGTCCTTTTTCAGGATGGTGCAAAAGGATTTATCTTTTAGGGTGGAGACATTGAATCTCCAGGCTTCCCTTCTAGCGGTGCCTACCATAAATGGTCGCCATGCGAAAGCCACTGGTATATGATCCAAGATCACTATCACCCCTGTAGTGGCCTCCAGAACATTCTTTGCCCAGCTCCCAGGTGCTAGCCACAAATCAATCCATGAGAAGGATTGATGTGAGTACAAAAAGAAAGAGTAATCCCTCACTGTGGGATGTATTAACCTCCATATATCCGTCAAACCTAGTTCCCCTACTAGGCCCTTAAGTGCTTCCATGTCTGGCTTGGACAGATTTGATGGCTGTTTACTCCTGTCCCAGAGTTTGTCCATTGGGCAGTTCATGCCACCTCCCATTATCAAGTCCCCTTTCTGTATCTCTGCCAGCTTCTGAGCGAGTGCCCTGAAGAATGGTGCCCTGGAGACATTTGGGGCTCATACATTACACAGGGTGACCTCCTGGTTCCATAGGATTCCTAGAGCAATTACATATCTCCCCTCAGTGTCTTTTACTTCCCTCTGCAGTTGAAAAGGGCCATCCTTACTTATTAGGATGGCTACAGCTCATGTTTGTATTGTATGTTGAAAACATTACCCACCATACACCCCCCCAACAGTTTTTTTTACTTCTTTGACTGCAAGTTGGGGTTCTTGCAGGAAGGCTATTCCTGTCTGCTCTCTTTCTTCAATAAGCCCATTATTGTTCTGTTTTACTGTAGTGTTAATCCCTTTCACATTCCAGACAAACTGTATAATGCCATACTGGTCCTAGTAAGAACAAATCCAGAACAAATGGTTTGATATCTTTTATTGGACCAACAAGGATGTTACAAAAAGAACAAATAGCTTTAGCTTTTGGACCAATAAGTCCTTCTTCAGAAGCTTAATGACAGCCATTTAGAAAATACCATATTATTAACACTTAGAACATGCAGAAAAAAACAGAAATAATTCTCATTGGTTTAAAACAGGCCTTCAGAACATAATTAAAGTGACATCAGAGAGCTTGAATATCTCAAGTGTGCTTTCAGCTGTACCAAACTTAAAGGTCAAAGGTTGTCCAGAGATAACAGCAGGCAGAGAGTTCAACCCACATATGTTATACCATGTATCAGTCTAATGAATAACAACACACTAAATATTCTCTACTCACTAAATTATATATCAAGAGAAAAAAACTCCCAAAGACACCTACTTCAAGAGTGAGGTAATAGTACACCAGTAGAAGCTAGCTTCAACTCTGCTAATAACTCTGTCAGTTTGAGAATACAGCCTATGAAAATAAAATGACCCTGGAGAAATCAATTACGTGCCAAAATGTTACATATAAGCAACTAAAAAATAGGCCTCAAAATTACAACAGAAATTATCTTTACATGGCATACAGAAGGATGGAAGTGATGTTTACTCAAAGTGAGTAAATGTATCACACTGATGAAAGTACAGCTGGCTGGATATATATTCCCAGCATACTCTGAACCAGCAACTATGTTTCAGAAACCTTAAAACCTTCAGTGTTGTAACAAGATTTTATACATGATAATATCAATTGTCAGTGTAAATGCCATATACTAAGAAGTACTAGTTAAGGAACCCCAAGAAATTGAGACTATGCAGTCTGTTATGTATAGATTTCAATAAATGGGCAGTGTATAATCGAAATAATACATATATAGAAACAGTCTAAGGAATCTAAACAAAAATTCCTAGGAATTAACCCCCCCCCCCCCAGGAAAGTAACTACTTAAAATGAAATATAAGTACATGGATCCTAATACACCATATATTGCATCAATCACCACAATAGTTACCCAAAAAGTAATTACACTTGTCATGAACCCCGAATTTGTTTATGCCTTTCAAGTACTTAAAGGTCTCTATCATGTCCCCTCTTATACTTTCTTCTTCCAGTGAGTACATGTTGTGCTCTTTCAACCTTTCCTCATATGGCAACTCCCCTAGTCCCATGATCATTTCTGTAGCCCTACATTGCACCCCCTCCAGTAATTTCACATCCTTTTTGAGGTATGAGCACCAGTACTGTACACAGTATTCTAAGTGTGGCCTCATCAGTGATCTATATAGTGGTAGGATGACTTCCCCTTTTGTGAGGTTATCCCTCTGGCAATGCACGCCAGCATCCTGTTTGCCCATGCTGCAGCTCTCCTACACTGTGTGGATAACTTCATGTCCCCTGTGACCATTACCTCCCAGGTCCCCTTCCTCCTCTGAAGCCATAACCTTCACTCTCCCCAGCCAGTAGCTGTTCTTGGGATTTCTGGCTCCAAGGTGCATGACCTTGCACTTCTTAGTGTTAAACCCCAACTGTCACTCCATAGACCAGTGTTTGAGTTTAGCTAGATCATCTCTCAGGGCCTGCATCACTTCCTCATTGTCCACTTTTGCACAAATCTTAGTGTCATCGGCGAACAGGCAGATCTTACTATTGACCCACTCTGCAATGTCTCCAATAAAGACATTGAACAAAACGAGGCCCAGCACTGAGCCCTGTGGCACTGCACTTGTTACTGGCTGTGACTTGGATGTCTCCCCCTTACAACTACCCTCTGTTGTCTCCCCTGCCGCCAGCTCTCAACCAACCCCACCATTTTTTCCCCTCTCCCATGTCCCTCAGCTTGCTCATTAACCTCTTGTGTAGCACAGAGTCAAAAGCCTTGCTGAAGTCCAGATACAGGACATCCACAGCTTGGCCTTGGTCAACCACCCTAGTGACCCAGTCGAAGAAGTCCATCAGGTTAGTTTGGCAAGATCTTCCCGTGACAAACCCATGTTGTCTCTCATCCTGCAGAAATCTAGATTTAGTAGTTCCTGTATTGGTTCTTGCAAGAATAGATCCAGAAGCAAATGATTTGATACCTTTTAATGGACCAACATAGATGTAACAACAAGAACGAAGTGCTCTAGCTTTCGGATCAACCAGTCCTTCTTCAGAAGCTCAAGAGCTTCTGAAGAAGGACTGGTAGGTCCAAAAGCTAGAACACTTTGTTCTTGTTGTTACATCTATGTTGGTCCATTAAAAGGTATCAAATCATTTGCTTCTGGATCTCATCCTGCAGGTCATTGCTGTCAAGAAAGGTTAACAACCTCTCCTTCAGAATGGTTTCCATCAACTTCCCCACTATGGAAGTCAAACTCACCGGTCTATAGTTATTCAGTTGGCCCATGGGTCCACTCTTGTGGAGGAGCATTATGTGAGCCATCCTCCAGTCCCTGGATACATTCCCTGTCTCCAAGGAGGTGTTGAACATGTCTATCAAAGGGCCTGCCAGCAGCTCTACCAGTTCCTTCAGGACCCTTAGGTGTACACCGTCTGATCCTGGTACCTTGTCCACCCACAAGCCTTTAAGGCCATTCAGAACTCCATCCTCTTGAATGACCTCATCTGTTATTTCTGCCACCCCTTCTCCCTTACCCCCTTTCCCCTTGGTACCGGGTCAACATTTATTTCACTTTACAAATATATTAAACAAATTCTGGTCAGAGCCACTATGGCTGCTGATGCAATATTGTGATAAGAGATTCATTTATTTCAAAGGTTTTATGAGGAAAGATATACTGAGCTAGTAACTGCTTGTTTTCAGATGTGTCCTGGGGGAAGGGGAATGGAGAAAGGAGAAAAGATAACAGATAAAAAATACAGAATATAAAGTTCATAGAAACTGAATAAGAGTAACAAAGATAAAGAGGACAATTATGTCTCAGAATAAATTGACAAAAATAAGTTACCAAGCAATAATTTGTGGAACTGACCAATGAGTAGTTTTACAGTAATTAACTAATCAAAATAGAAACTAAGGGATATGACAGATACTGGAGAAGACATATAGACATATAGAATTAATGTGTGACTTAGTTGTATTACTGTGATGTAAAATCCTTCACTAGTCAGGCTTCCTTCTCTTTCTGCTTTCCTAAACTTTGGAACTATCTACCCCTAACCATTCTTTCTGTCTCTTCTAAATGCTCTCTCACTTCTCTATTCCATGACCACACCACTACCTCCTTTTCCTGCTCTTGAGTCATAGCCCTTCCTCACTCCACAATTTGCCCTCTTCCCCTCTTTCTCCACCTACTTGCCCCACCACCCACCTCACCAACCCTCGTCCCTCTCTTCTTCCTCCCACCTTTGTCTGCACTTTCCCTTCTCCTCCCCATCTGCACTCCTTCCTTAAATGCCCTGTCCTCTGGTACCCTCCCCATTGAAAAGTTGTATTTCTTGCACCTATGGGACAGATTTCCCTGATGTGTCCTTGTAAATCTTTTGCCTATAATTTTACCTGTCTGATAAACCTCACTCATGTTTGTTTTGTACTGTTTAATTGATATCTCTGTATGACATTTTATTGTATATGTTATTGTGCTATGTTGTTCTTACACATCTTTTCCCCCTTCCCCAGGATGCAGCTGGAAATAAGCTATTTTTAAGCTCAGTATGTCTTTCCTGGTGAAACTTTTGAAATAAATAAATACATAGGCTCAAATATTCAAATGGGATGCTCCATGAGCTAGCCCCCCTCCCTGTGCTCCCCGGCGTGATATTCAAAGGGGCAAGTTATCCTGAACAATTTCTGATGCACCACGACACATTGGTAATGTACATGGTGCAAATGCAGGGGGTGCGCCCATGCATACATATGTGGCACATCCCGATATTCAGCATAGGATGTGCGGCACACATGCTGGCACAGCTCTGATGTGCGCCACATATGAGGATGCAATGTTGAGCTGGTAGAAAGGAGGAACAACCCATGGCCACCCACAGGTGGGCTGCTGCATTGCACGGCACAACACAGCAGCTGCCAGTCATGGGTGGCCACCCGCACAGCAGGAACACCATCTACATGCACTCACACTTTCCCAGGTGGATCAGTGGACCCCCCCCAAGATGTCCAATAGTGGGCAACCATATGCCAGTATAGCACCCAGTGTGCTAGAGTTCCCCCTCCCTCCTCCCTCCTGAGTGGCCCGAATGCAGCAGTAGTGATGCAAAGCCCTATACCCAGTGGGCTGTTATTCCCCCCTCCATCCAGTCCACCCGATCATGGCCAGTAGTACCCAAAGCCCTATACCAGCTGGTGCAGATGCCCCCCCATTTGGCCTGATCATGGGCATGTGATAGAAATAATAAACCTGGTGGCCCAGTGGACCCCCCATCC
The DNA here is from genome assembly GCA_016271365.2 of Neoceratodus forsteri. Classification (NCBI taxonomy): domain Eukaryota; kingdom Metazoa; phylum Chordata; order Ceratodontiformes; family Ceratodontidae; genus Neoceratodus; species Neoceratodus forsteri. The sequence goes on along the minus strand of CM028131.1, from coordinate 956,728,810 downwards.
CACCCACAGAGGACCCAGCCCCCACGTCATAAGCGGCCTTCATTCACATAACCATGCCTGCATTGTACAGTATGGCCTGTGTGCCCATTGGTCTACAGTGTGGACCAATAGGCATACAGCACATACTGTATGCTGTCATTCAGAGAGTGGCGGGGTGGTATACGTGTGGGGTGCTGCCACCTGCTGATGACAGGGGGTGGAGCTGGGTGGCTGGGTCTTCTGTGGGTGGCATGTGAGGGGGGTCCACTGTGCCACCAGGATTACTATTTCTATCACATGCCTGTGATCAGGCAGAATGGGGGGGTTTGACATTTGCACCACCTGGTATAGGGCTTTGGGTACTACTGGCCATGCTTGGGTGGACTGGATGGAGAGGAGAATACTAGCCCACTGGGTATAGGGATTTGCATCACTACTGCCCACAATTGGGCAACTCAGGAGGAAGGGGGAACACTAACACACCAGGTGCTATACTGGCACGTGGTTGCCCGTGATCGGGCATGTCAGAGGAAGGGGGGATACCACTGGACCACCTGGTAGCCACATCTACTATGGGAGCCCATGTTCAGGCATACAGGTGGGGGGGCACCAGTGCACCAGGGGCACAGCATCTGCTGCAGGCAGCTCCACAGGGCACCAGGTGCATTTCGCCGGGCTGGTCTACACAATGCATGCAAATGGGGCCATAATGACATGCTAATGGCCCCATTTGTGCCTTGCATGTATTATGTCCCCATTTGCATGCCCTCTTTCTGAATATCACAGGTGATGTGCACAGTGCAACTGCATCTGCGCTGGAACATTCCCAGTCCTCCCTGTCTGTGTAATGTGCCGGTGCATTGTACTTGATCCATGCGCATTCTGTGTGATATTCAATGGTGGTGTGCCATAGCACATCACCTTTGACTGTCACCCTGTCCTGACCCTGGTGTAGCTCAGTTGCACTGCGCCCCCACTTGCGCCATTGCCTGGCACAGTCTGAATATCCGGACCATAATGTGAAAGTCCCACATTTACAAAACAATAGTAGAAAAACTATAAACATTAATGTAATGCAGTGAACAGTTTTTGGTTCTGGACATGCACACCTCCATGAAAATGTGCACAAAACACACACACACACACACACACACACACACACACACACACACACATGTAGCTGTTACAGCAGTTGTTCACACACATAGAGTGTGAGTGTTATTAGCAGGACAGGGCAGCTACAATATTTCATTTTCAGTGGGGTCTTACTTTTACACATTTTTCCAATGTATTTAGTGGAGTTAGAACAGGTAAAATGCAGAATCTAATTTTTACTGGTGTCCTGCTTTTATAAATGTTTCCAATGTAGTCACACAGGAAAGGTCAGTTAACATACAGAATTTCATTTTCAGTGAGGTTCTGATTGTACCTATTGTAACACTAACAAGTCTAGGATGCCCTAAATGAGTTGTCTCCATCTCAGCCTGTATGTTCTCAGTGACCAGATACTGTATCTTTTTGGCCAGTAGTGGGATGTGAATTGTGCTGAGTGCCCATTTTAGTGCATCATTTTTGCTCTGATTTTTGTTATTCAAACATGTTTGGGCACTCACACATGTCTGAGTATAGCAAATGTAGTGAACTGTGTGTAACCCCTCACCCCTGCCTTTTTGCCAAAACGACTGGTGGCATGCTGTTGAAGCTGACAGCAGTACCTGGTGGGGACCTGGGTTTGGGGAGGATGAGGTTACTCTGCAAAGGGGGACCTAGGTTTGGCTACTCTGCACAGGGTCACCCACGTAAATCCGAACACAGGAAGCAATAACTGTAATGTCCAGAACCAGGAATGGGATTCTTCAGTGTGGCTTTTATTCACATAATAGCTGAACAAAACAAAGCATAGCTGGACCCTCATGGGGCTACATTTCCTGGTAATGCAGATTAGAGGCTACAACGCAGTCCACTGGAAAAATGAACCAATTATACTGTTTTCAGGCTCTGGATCCACCAGGCACACAGCCCGGACTTGCACGTGCTTTGGGTACACAGCCCGACTGGCTCGGCTCCCCCACCAGCCCCTTGATTCATGGTCCATTGGAAGAATGAACCAATTATCCTGTCATGGCTCCCCACACCACTTAGAGTCTGCGACTCCTAGAGAGATTTCTTCCTTACTTGTTATGACTCCCCATCTCACAAAAAGAATTCTTCTTTACACTTGTTGTGGCTCCCCACACCACTTAGAGTCTGTGACTCCTAGAGAGATTTTCCCTTTTGCAACCCCACGTCTGAGTACTTCCCCCATCACTGGCCAAGTGCATGAGGCAAAGTAGCAACCACAGCAGAAATCCATAGAGGTGGACCTGGTTACTAAAGATGCGGGGTTTGCCCACCTCCAGCTCCCACAGCCCATACCCGTCCATTTCTCTGGAAAACTGAAACTTCTGAATATAGATTAAATGGTAGATGAACTGGTGCATCTCCTCTACATATTACTTGAAATCACACAGCACTCTAGCATTTGACACTACTCCACTAGTTTGGCCTAGTCCTATAGGCTTCCCAAAATGTAGCTCAATTCCTAGATTTCCTCACATATCCCAGGTTGAAGAAAACATTTTGCCCTCTCATGTTAGAGCAAACACTCACCCTTTAGTTGCAGGTGCCCCACGGGCGAATCACAAATCTTCCAACTTTCCAAAACAAAGGCTGAACTGAAATGGCAGCTTTTCTTCCTCTTGGCAGAATTAAGGGGATTGCCCCAGGAATCTACATGGGGATCTTTACATCCCCCCCAGAGGGAGGGGGCACTGAGACCCGAACAGCGGTCTCCACCACTTGAGCACACCTTACTTGCTCAAGACAACTGGACACTGACTCCTTCTTACTGAAGGCAAACTGGAGACTCAACCCTTCTTACTGAAGGCAAACTGAACTGACTCTTCCCTTTGAAAACTCCCAACATTCTATCTAACTCCCTCTGCTGCAGATTCCAATGTGGCTTATGCAGCTGCGAAAGTTCTATTGGTGATGTCATCCCTCAGTCTCAGCTGAGACTGAGAACAGAGTGAGACAGTGTGAAACCCATTTAACTGGAGTTTCACAAGCTGCCTTCCCTGCCTACCACTAGGTTTTACTGGGATTCTAGTAACCCCAGGTAACAAGGAGTTACACTCGCCCTTGACCAGGAAAATGACTGTCTGCAGTCATTATTTACCCGGCCTTAGGCCATCCCACCCTGTGTGCTACCTGTGGAGGGGGGTGATCATGCCCCCTCCTACCATGTGCAAGCACAGGCAGGTAACACTAAGGGCCTAGAGGCCTGTAGCTGACATTTCAGCCTCTACTCTATCCACTTACTATGGACACCTAGTAGCTCTGGTAGAACTATGCAGAGCATAGCTCTGATAGATCAGCACTGTGGTCCCCATGGCCACTGAGAACCACAGCCTGTCTACCCCCCCAACCCTCTAGGGAAAACCTATCTGCCTTTAACATAATACTCCAAACCAAAAACAACCCGGGGACCTCCCCGACCTTGGGCAACCTGCAACCACACCATTAAAATACCACATTACTGCCTCCTCCCTACCCCCACAACCATACCACTGGAAGGAAAGGGTTAATACAGCAATAACCATAACAATAACACCACAGTACTTTAAATTTCTAAACAATAAAGCACTGACGAGGAACTCTGATGAGCCCCTCCTCCTCTTCTTGTCTTTTCTTCTGTCTTCCCAGGAACACCTGTAAGAAAAAGAAAGACAAAACACACGCTCCTAATCTGCTTACACAGTCTACCTAAAACCCCTACCATCAAAACACTGCAGAATCCTTAAAAGACTTTTTTTTTTTAGAAAAAAAAGTTTGAAAAACAGTATTTACATTAGAATACAACAATGACATTATTTACGATATACATTTGGGGGGATGGAGTGCCCTAAAAGTCCCAAACTAGTGACCACAAGGCCCGAAGGCTAGTCCCATAAAGAGTCTCTCCCGGGCCGGAGCCCGGTGAAGCACAGTTCTAACAGGCCAAAGTCCCCAAGGGGAGCGTCTTTGTGGACAGTTCACACATTTTTGAAGTCTGTAGTGTAGGGTGTGTACTGCAATGTCATAAAGATAGAAAAGTTCGGACTTACCAGCCACTTGTAGTACAAGACTCGGCACCGACCTGCACCTCTGCTGAAGACTCTCCCTGGCAGCATTTCTTCCAATACAGCTGGGAGGACATCTTCTGGAACCACAGGAGAGCACAACTGGGAACAGCTGGGCTGATGTCATCTCTGGAGATGGAACCTTAGAACAGGAACAAAAAGAAAACAGCTGGTCCGACATCATCCGATTACCAGGCAATGAACAGGAAACAGCTGGGCTGGTGTCCTCTCTGGATCTGAAGTCATTTGGTGGGCCAGTTGATGGTTGCTGGACAGGACAGTACACTGTAGACTGATGGACGTGGGGTACCTGAGTCCTGGATATTCATATTGGTGGATCAATAAGGCACTTCACAGTCTTGTGTGGCAGTATTGGCTACCGCTGCTCAACTCTCCATTTTGTAGGCACGGGCTTATTTGCTGGGAGGTCCTTGCACTGAGGCCAATAGTACTGGGGGTCAGGAGCTACTTTTCATGGAACAGTCTATTCTTTACATGCTTGTTGGCCCCAGGATGCACACTTTTCATTGCTTCATCCCAGATCCAGGATTTCCTGCAGTTCTCAATCTCCTCCCAGACTTTTCGAGGAAAGGTAGGAAAGGCCATACCATAGATCTCATTTGCCTTTCTATGAACCAGTATCTCCTCTTTACTTGGTTTGGTCAATCTGAGACCGCTGGCCTGGCTTGGGGGTGGCCAGTCCTGGTTCTGCCAGCTTCGCATCCTTATGGAAATTAGAAACGGATCCCTGACTTCTTCCTCCTGTAAAGCCAGGGCAGTGGCATCACCACTTTCTTCCATATATTCTTCCAAGGCAAGATTTTGAGGCTGTGTACCCATTCCTTTTTCACAAGGCCACATACAGTAGGTTCATCATCATCTTCCTCTTCACTGAGGATCTGAACCCAGGAGTGAGCAGTCGTTCTCACCCCTGAGACTATCCACTCATCAATAGGCACGGAGGTCGACACCTCCCATTCAAAGGCCTCTCGCATCTCATCTTCACCTAAGAGGCTCTGGCTAGGTCCCCCACCCGGGGGCCTATTGATGCTTTATCTGAACTTTCTTTCTGGGATCCAGCATCCGAAACTTCAAGTTCTGGTTCTGTCTCTAACTCTGCACCCTCTTGCCTTGTGCCACACTCCCCTGAGGGACCTTCCTCCACAGGCTCCGCCTGGTGCTGTGTGCTGCCAACTGCAGATTCCTGAATTTTTGTCCATGTGGGGGCCAAATGAATTGGAGGCGCTTTATACAAGCCATATTTTTGTAGGCATCCAGCACAGTGAGGAATCATGAAGATGTCCCTTCCAGGTCCCAAGCATATCTGACATACACGCACTGGATAATTAGGAATCGCCACATCAGGAGGCAGTTACCCTCCATAGCACCACTTTTCAACATCTCTCAGTCTATTTACTGCTGCTGTTACTGCAACCCGGGCATGGTCCAGGTAACGAGCTGGTCCTGAGGCCATAACTGCAGAAAAATAAACAAACGTTCACTGTAACTGAAAGTCCCACTTTATTGAACACACTTTAGCTGTAAATGGCTCCTCTGCTGCTGTGTTTATTTACTACCCCACCCTGTAATGGCGGCGGCAGCACTCCTGTGCATCAACATTTAGAATCTGGGTCAAGCCACTGCGCACTCGATTTACACAAGCTACTGATAACTTTTACTCAAGCTGCACAACTTGCTCTGATCTGGCTTTACACACATTTACAGGATTTTCCTTGGACTTTTTACATGCTGGTATCGTTTATTTTATTCACAGTCCTCCTAAAGCTTCAGGTTTTTAGCACAGGATTGCCTGCATTTACTAGTGCTGCATTTTGCTATGACCCACAGTCTCTCTCTGGCTGCAAACTTTAAACTGAGGCTAATTTCATTACTGTGCACACAGTCAATGGCTTAACAGACTTGCACCTGCTGGCAGGACTTTACACAGTCGTTACTTGCAAAGCGACTACACTGCTGCACACACATTTTATATGGCAAAGACTGAAAATCACTGAGCAGTTTCTTGAATGTTTACTTACTGTTATCAGTAGCAGCTTGCTGCGAAGGGGGAAAAATGGCCTGCAGCCAGTTCTTGAAGGCCTCTGTACACAAACAGGTGGGTAGTCCTAGCGATCGTCATTTTAAACACCAAACTTGTAATTCTGACGATCGATTAGTGGGTTGAGCCTGATTTTAAACTTAGTCTATTTTTAAACTGTTTACAATGCTTTGAACACTCAGCGACGCTCCTCCACTGCCAGTACATGCACTCCACTCTCACTCCCTCTCGAATGCTGGAGCAGTATCTGTAGAGTTGGCTGAGGGCCGGGACTGATTGCAGCCTGCCTAACCACATGACACCATGCAAATGAGCCTCTTCTTCCTTGCCAGGGCTCTTCTCCTCAGGGCGATTGTCAAGCAGGCAAATTTAAACTGCAGAACGCAACTTTTTTTTTTTTCAACTGACTCCACAGCGGTAGCCCATTTCAGCCATTCAATATAGCCATTTACTCTGCAGTCTCTCAATTCACACAGAAAGCATTTCCAACATCCATGGCATAATTTTCCTTTTGCTACCCCTAGTCTTCCACTCTTTCCTTCAAAACAATTAATTTTTAAACACATTTCAAACATCCAGGGCATAATTTTCCTGTTGATACCCCTAGTCTTCCACACTTTTCTTCACAACAGTTTATTTTTAAAAGCATTTCAAACATCCGGGGCACAATTTTCTTGTTGCTACCCCTAGTCTTCCACACTTTTCTTGACAACAATTCATTTTAAAAGCATTTCAAACCCTGTAAACAATTTTGATGATGCAGGACAAAGGCACACTCTTTGGCTTTACAGCTCTTTGGTAAACAGTTGGCATTTTTTAAACAGCAGCACAAGATTCACAGCACACAGCAACACACTAGGGAAATTGCATCAGCTTTTTGGGCTACCCACTGCCAGATAGCCAAAACGCTAGCCCCCTTGCCCAAGCACCTTCCTTCCTGAACAAATCCAAAGCGGTGCCTCCATTTTTGTAACCCCTCACCCCTGCTTTTTAGCCAAAACAACTGGTGGCATGCTGTTGAAGCTGACAGCAGTACCTGGTGTGGACCTGGGTTCGTGGAGGATGAGGTTACTCGGCACAGGGGGACCTAGGTTTGGCTACTCTGCACAGGGGCACCCAAGTAAATCCGAACACAGGAAGCAATAACTGTAATGTCCAGAACCAGGAATGGGATTCTTCAGTGTGGCTTTTATTCACATAATAGCTGAACAAAACAAAGCATAGATGGAACCCCATGGGGCTACATTTCCTGGTAATGCAGATTAGAGACTACAATGCGGTCCACTGGAAGAATGAACCAATTATACTGTTTTCAGGCTCTGGACCCACCAGGCACACAGCCCAGACTTGCATGCTCTTTGGGTACACATCCTAACTGGCCCGGCTCCCCCGCCGTCCACTTGATTTATGGTCCATTGGAAGAATGAACCAATTATCCTGTCATGGCTCCCCACACCACTTAGAGTCTGCGACTCCTAAAGAGATTTCTTCCTTACTTGTTATGACTTCCCATCTCACAAAGAGAATTCTTCTTTACACTTGTTGTGGCTCCCCACACCACTTAGAGTCTGTGACTCCTAGAGAGATTTTCCCTTTTGCAACCCCACGTCTGGGAACTTCCCCCATCACTGCCCAAGTGCATGAGGCAAAGTAGCAACCGCAGCAGAAATGTGTAGAGGTGGACCTGGTTACTAAAGATGGGGGGTTTGCCCACCTCCAGCTCCCATAACCCATACCCAGCCATTCTCTGGAAAACTGAAACTTCTGAATGTAAATTAAATGGTAGATGAACTGGCGCATCTCCTCTACATATTACTTGAAATCACACAGCACTCTAGCATTTGACACTACTCCACTTGTTTGGCCTAGTCCTATAGGCTTCCCAAAATATAGCTCAATTCCTAGATTTCCTCACATATCCCAGGTTAAAGAAAACATTTTGCCCTCCCATGTTAGAGCAAACACTCAACCCTTTAGTTGCAGGTACCCCACGGGCGAATCACAAATCTTCCAACTTTCCAAAACAAAGGTTGAACTGAAATGGCAGCTTTTCTTCCTCTTGGCAGAATTAAGGGGGGATTGCCCCAGGAATCTACATGGGGATCTTTACACCCCCCCGGAGGGAGGGGACACTGAGACCCGAACAGCGGTCTCCACCACTTGAGCACACCTTACTTGCTCAAGACAAACTGGACACTGACTCCTTCTTACTGAAGGCAAACTGGAGACTCAACCCTTCTTACTGAAGGCAAACTGGAACTGACTCTTCCCTTTGAAAACTCCCAACATTCTATCTAACTCCCTCTGCTGCAGATTCCAATGTGGCTTATGCAGCTGCGAAAGTTCTATTGGTGATGTCATCCCTCAGTCTCAGCTGAGACTGAGAACAGAGTGAGACAGTGTGAAACCCATTTAACTGGAGTTTCACAAGCTGCCTTCCCTGCCTACCACTAGGTCTTAAAGGGATTCTAGTAACCTCGGGTAACAAGGGGTTACATGTGCTTATTTGCACTCAGTAAAGGGATACATTTTATTATGGTGACGTTACCATGTGTAGTTTTGGTTTTCAATACTAGGTTAGTCTACCTATTTCTGTTTCAAGCTTTTAGCCACAGACTGTATTGCTTTTAGCCACTGACTGCATTGCTAGCAACCAGTGTTCAAGAACAGACCTGGGTCACCTTGGGGGGGATGGACATCTGTAGGACAGGGAAAAGAATAAAGGCAACTGCATCATGGGACAGCATGGGAAAGGACCCCACATCTGGATACCTGAGGTGTCTCCAGGAAGGATGAGTACACACATGCCTGGGACCAAAAGGGGAGAAAATATATAGATAGATAGATAGATAGATAGATAGATAGATAGATAGATAGACAGACAGACAGACAGACAGACAGACAGACACAGACAGACACGGACAGGCAGGCAGACAAGCAGACTGACATACAGACAGATAGATACAATTTTGTTTTTATACAGGATAAATCATGTAATTAGGGAAAAATACCTGTTTACAAGTCAGTCCTGTAGGAAGAAAAGCCTTACAACTGTAGAACAGTTATGGCCGGTTCTCTTGCAGGCTCCATTCTGATGATTAGGTGCCTCTGCTCCAAGGTGGTGCAGCAGGACCATCAGAAAAAGTAAGTCCCACAAAAGGTAGGTGATGGAGGTGGGAAGACTGACCCAGATGGGGGCCAGACAGGGTACTGAAGGAGATAAACAGCTTCATAGAAAAAAAGTATTATAATTTATTACGCATCCCCAATGCTTGTAAGATGTATCTGTCTCTTTCTCTCTCTCTCTCTCTCTCTCTCTCTCTATATATATTTTTTTTTTTTTTTTTTACAGTAGTGCCCTTACCCCCTCAGCAAGATTGGCTGTTGCCCGAGGCATTCTGCCCCTGGCCCTCACCTAAGATGCTGTCACATTCTTAGGCACCTCAAAAACCTCTCTTCAGAGGTGGGACAACTTACAACATTTGCTACTATGCCCCTGCTTCCTCTTGTCAAAAACACCACTGTCAGCTCTATGCTGACCTAAAATGGCCTTCCTCAGTCACTCATTGATTCCTCTCTCTCTTGGCTTTCTGACTGATAGCATTATCAGATCTGGAACCCCAGCATCCTTAGCCTCCATGCTGTCCTAGCAAACCTCATCACATGGACTAAGGTGGACTGCTCAAACTCTGCTGCATATACCAAGGTGTAAAACAGCCAAGGGTGTCCATGCTTTCTCCCATGCTGTCCATTGTTTCTGGAACTCCATTCCTTTAGATATCCGGCAAGCACCAAGTCATGACCTCTTTAAAATGCAACACCTGCATTACCTTACCAAGTCAGCCTGATGTACATGCTTCCATCCACCTTAAGCCCCACTCTATACCTACTACTGTAGATTTTACTCCCTCTCCTCCTTTTTCACCTTACCACTATTTTCAACTCTTGTCTCTTCATCCCCTTGCACTTATCTGATCATCCTCTACCTTGTCTAGGTCTCAGTTCCCCTCCATTCGCGCTTTGCTCTCCTGCTACATTTGCTATTTTTCTACCTGCTTTTTATGAAGGTTCTTTAGAATATTTGGCACTTATTATTTTTTATATTACATATTTTTCTCTGAATCTCTGGGTGCTATTCTGCCCTGTGTTGTTAACTAAACTTGTACTGACCATTAATCATTCTGTATTGTATTCTTATCAGCTAAGTGTTGTACTGTATTTCCTCCATTGGCATGTATCACCTTTTTGTACCCTCCTGGGTCATGCCTGAAAATAGGCATCTCTATGTCTAGTGCACCCTACCTGGTTACCAAAAAGAAATATATATAAGACAAAGACCCTCTGTGCGCAAACACTGAGGCAAGGGTTACCCAAAGGGCATTTGTGAGGGAAGCCAAGTTTCAAGAAAATACAAAATCACACATGCCCCCACAATGCAATGCATCATGGGCTGCATATGCAAATCACCACAGTACATATATACACATATACAGTATATATATATATATATATATATATTTATATATATATCAGTCTTTTGGCTTGCTGCATGATATGAAAAGGGATTTAGGCCTCACGAAAAGGGATTTTGACACTCCTGAAAAGGGAATTGGCTCATGGAAAGGGATTTTGACATCTCACAAAAAAGGATTATTAAAGTTTACTGTTCCTTTGTCACTTCACTGCAAAGAAATGGTTAGGACTTTCAGGCTGAAATTTTCAGGGTACAAATGGCTTCCCCCAGGGGTGTGATATTTGCTGGTTTAGTGATGAAATTTATATCACTTACATACTTGTATGATTTTGAAGTTTGGAAATTTCCCATAGGAGAACATTGTGGCAGACACAGTATCTTTTGTCGCCTATATCTCAAGAATGGTTTGATATATGGATTTTCCACTACACACAGCTTAGTACACCTGTACTAAGGAATGATGCAGGTTGCCATTCCATGATTACAACTGCAGTGGAATTTTTTCAAATATTCCTATGGTTACTGAGATATTACCCCATTTGCAGCACATTGATTACTTGAAATGTCTCAAGGCCTGTGCTGCATCTCAACAATTATAGGTAGATGGAGTGCAGATACATGGCCTCTACACTTATGGATAGAAGGGAGAGCTTCCAAAAATTAATACCATTAAGGAGTGATGGGAGTGGGGTGGGACCCACAAGGAGATTAAGGTTAATTACACTGTCTATACACTTATGGATATATATGAGTGCAGGGCCTGGAGGGCCCTGTGATAGGGGCCCTGTGCAACCACAAAACACTATAGATTGATGGCCCTGCACTCCAAAAAACATTTGAGGGTAAGATTACACTTTCTCAAAAAGTAAGGATATTCACTGCAGAAAACTTTGTTAATGCATTACTGAGGGTTGAAACAACAAAAGAAGGAAATGAGGCATTAGGGTTTTCAACCCCAACACCCCCCAACCACTTCCCCTCCCTCCACACACAAACAGGCACTGGGGGAATGAGTTGTGGTTGTTGGGCCTAACTTTCACCCCATTCTACTGTACTGTAACATCTCAGCTTACTTAGACATGGAATGTGGTGAGAGTAAGGACCGAGAAACCCAATGCACAACCTGATGTCTATTGGTGTGTGGAGTATGGGGGTGGGGTGGTGGGGGGTGATAGGGTTCTAAACCCTAATACCTCATTTCCCTACTTTTGTTGCTTCAACCTTAACTGATACAGTAACAAAGTTTTTTGCCATGATATATACGTGTGTATATATATATATATATATATATATATATATATATATATATATAGTATATATATATATATATATATATATATATATATATAGTTTAATGTAAAAAAAATCCATTTACTGCATTAGTAGGGTTGTTCTACAGTGAGAAAAGTGAGGAAATTCGGTGTTAGGTTGAAAACTCCCTTGTCCCCCACCAACACCCCAACTGGCATTGGGTGTGCATTGGGGTCGTCAACCCTAACTCACCCTCATCACACGTAAAGCAGCACAAATGCAGGGAGGTGGGTGATAGTTGGACCGGCGACCCAATGCACACCCCAATGCTGGTTGAGGGGGTAGGGGTCAAGGGGTTTTCAACCTAACACCGAATTTCCTCACTTTGTCACTGTGGAACAATCCTAACTAATGCATTAAATTGAGTTTTGCCTCTAATTTCCTTTCTTTTGAAAATGATAATGAGAAATAGTGAATGATTGAGTGGCGGAGCAAGGGGTCTTTTTGGCTCCGCCTCCCGCCACGTGATGTCTTGAGGCATAATAACAGAAACAGCAACACAAACAGAAGTGCTAACAGTGGCACACATGGTAATGCAAGTGCGAATGAGAACAGAAAAGGTAACGCACACGGTAGCGTAGACAGGAACGGTCTGCCACGTAATGTGTTGTCACATAGTAACATGCTGCCTGCAAATGGAAATGTCAATGGGCATGGTGACACAAAGTGAAACAGAAAGAGAAACAGTACTGTAGACACAAATGGCAAAAAATAACAGAAACGCAAGTGCAAATAAAACACAAAGGATAACGCATATGGTGGCGTAAGCGTCAATGGTAAGTGAAACGAGTACGGAACCACAAGTGGAAAGGGCAACGGTAACAGTAATGTAAGTGCACAGGCTGGTTTTCCCCAAACCTGCTTAGAGAAAGACAGTAAGTACAAAGAATGTATGCATAATAATGGGTATCAGAGCAGAAAATGAGGACTTGGAATACTAAATAGGTTACATCTCAGGAACCGTACGACATAGAAAAAAAATTTAAAAGTCACATTATTTAAGACTGTCCTGGCTAGTATTGTACTAAGTCCCCATGGGGCTAAGCATTTTTCCGACGAAAAGTCCATATCTCGCACCGTTTCCGAGATACTGGCCCTGAAAGGCGCAGCGAATGCCGTAATGTTATCCTATGGGGAAAAAAGAGAAGTTCAGGGCACCATAACTTTGTCTTCCTGTAATATTTTTTCACCAAACCACTGAAAGGGACATATGTGGGCTGTTGACTGTCTTCCCTCCAAATTTCAGGAAAAAAGACCAAACCAGTATTTTGCAGCAGGGTGCCAAAGGATTCCTGTAATGTGTCGGACGCCGTCATGTTATCCTATGGGACAAATGTCAACTTTGGAGTGCCATAACTTTGCCGCCATGTAATATTTTTTCAACACAACACTGAAAGGCACATCTGTGAGATGTTGGCTGTGTTTCCTCCAAATTTCAGCCCCAAACTCCAAACCATTCTTTTTCAGCGGAGTGCCAAAGAATTACTGTTATTTTGGGAATAGTGTTGCAAAGTAGTGTCGCAATTTGCGTAAGCTTTCACAAAAATTTGCAACACTTTCGTGAATGCAACACTACTTTGTGAAAGTACTTTTTCTAGAAATTTGAAAAACATATTTCTGGGGTGTTGCATTTGCGACACTGTCGAACTTTTTGTTAACTTTTCCCATTGATTTATAATGGGACATTGTTTTTTGAATAACTTTTGAACCTTTTAATATTTTTTCACCAAATCTTTGAAAGGCACATCAGGGACCCTGGCCACACATTCTTTGAAGATTTTGGGCTGGTTGCGCAAACCGTGCGACCTGTATACACGACCGTAGAATTCCAGAAAAAGCATAAATGCACGCGCAGATCATGCTTAATAACTCCACAGCTGTGTATCTGACTGGTACAAAACTGGGCAGATCCCAAGGCCTATGGTTCTGATCAAGTATTCCAAATTTCAGCCAAATCTGTCAAACAGTTGCAAAGTTATTAAGGTGCAAAATTTTGGGTTCAACATAGAAATGGCTCCTCTACCATAATATATATATATATATATATATATATATATATATATATATATATATATATATATATAATATATATATATATATTAGAGCAAAAAACTCCATTTAATGCATTAGTTAGGGTTGTTTCCTGGCTGACAAAAGTGAGAAAGTAGCTGTTAGGGTTGAAAACCCCCTTGGACCCACACACCCCAACCGGCATTGAGGGTGCGCATTGGGATAAATCAGCCCTAACTCTCACCCATGACATGTGCAAATCAGCAGAAGTATAGGAGAATGGGGTGAGAGTTGGGACCCAGCGATCCCAATCGCGCCTAACTGAAGTGAGATGGGGTCAAAGCACAGTGAGCCTCACTTTGTCACTGGTAACAACCCTAACTCATTAACACAGTTTTGCCTCTATTCCTTTTTGAGAATGATAGAGAAATAGTGAGATGTAATGCTGCAAGGCGGGGCGTGGGGCCCTTTAGGCCCAGCTCCCATCATCGTTGGTAGGGGCCCTAAGCTCCCTCCACATGATTGTTGTGGCATAGTAACGGGGACAACAAGCACAAACAGAAATGCTAACAGTGAGCACATGGTAACACAGCGCGAATGAGAACAGAAGGTAGCGCACATGGTGGCGTGGCAGGAATGGGCTGCCACGTGATGTGTTGTCACATAGTAACATGGTGCCTGCAAACAGAAATGTCAATGGGCATGGTGATGTAAAGTGAAACAGTAAGATAAACAGGTACTGTAGACAGAAATGGCAAAAAATAACAGAAATGCAAGCACAAATGAAAAGCGAAGGATATACATGTGGAGGCGCAGCGTCAATGGTAAGGTGAAGCAGGTACGGATCCATAAGCGGAAAGGGCAACAATAACAGTAATGGCGCTTCACGCTGGTTTCCCCAAAACCTGCATTGAGAAAGACAGTGAAGTACAAATAATGTATGCAAAATAATGAGTATCAGTAGCAGAAAATGAGATCTTGGAATACTAAATACATTATATCTCAGGAACCGTCGGCAATGAAAAAAACATTTAAAAGTCATATTATTTACAACTGTCACCGATAATTTGAATCTTGGCCCCAGTTTGGGGCTAAGAAGTTTTCACGAAAAGTCCATTATCAGCACCGTTTCCGAGATACGGGCCTGAAGACGCTCTGAACGCCCGTAATGTTATCCTATGGGAAAAAAAGAAAAGTTCAGAGCGCCATAACTTTGCCTCCCTGTAATGTTTTTTCACCAAACTACTGAAAGGCACATCTGTGGGCTGTTGGCTGTCTTCCTTCCAAATTTCAGGAAAAAAGACCAAACTGTTATTTTGCAGCAGGGCTCCAAATGATTTCTGTTAAGTGTCGGGCGCCGTAATGTTATCCTATGGGAAAAACTGTCAATTTTGGAGTGCTGTAACTTTGCCGCCATGTGATATTTTTTCACCAAGCTACTGAAAGGCACATCTGAGTACTGTTGGCTGTCTTCCCTCCAAATTTCAGGAAAAAAGACCAAACCATTATTTTGCAGCAGGGTGCCAAAGGATTCCTGTAATGCTTCGGGCGCCGTAATGTTATCCTATGGGAAAACTGTCAACTTTGGAGTGCCATAACTTTGCCACCATGTAATATTTTTTCAATACAACACTGAAAGGCACATCTGTGAGATATCGGCTCGTTCCATCAAATTTCAGCCCAAAACTCCCAGCGGTTATTTTGCAGTGCAGTGCCAAAGAATTGCTGTCATTTTCCACAGACTAGAAAATTACTGGGTCGAATTTTAAAGCTGCAGATTATTGCGACACTTTTCGTGAGCACTGAGTAATTTTGAAAGTACTTTTCAGAAATTTGTAAAACATATTTCTGGGGTGTTTCTACAAAATAAAGACATGGCAAGCATCCTCAGGGCCCGACTAGGTGAATACAAAAAAAATTAGGTTGCTAGAGGGTCCCAAATTTAAATGCCAACCATTTTTCTGATCACCAACTGAAAACAAAATGGCCGATTTGCGAAAGTAACAGGCCCATTTGCAAAAGTAAAAATACATTTGCGAAAGTGTTGAACTTTTTGTTAACTTTTCCCATTGACTTATAATGGGAAACTGTTTTTTGAATAACTTTTGAACCGTTTAATATTTTCTCACGAAATCTTTGAAAGGCACATCAGGGACCCTGGCTGCAGTTCCCTGAAGATTTGGGCGGTCATACAAACCGTACAACCTGAAGTAGCGACCACAGAATTCAGAAAAAGCGTAAGCCGCAGAGATCACACTTAATAACTCTGCAACCGTATATCTGATCAGTACAAAACTTGGCACATCCCAAGGCCTATGGGTCTTGATCAAAATTCAAATTTCAGGCAAATCCATCAAACGGTTGCAAAGTTATTAAGGTGCAAAATTTGGTTTAACATGGAAATGGCTCCTCAACCCTAACTATGGTAGCACTACCATGCTACCATAATATATATATATATATATATATATATATATATATATATATTTTAGAGGCAAAAACTCTATTTAATGCATCAGTTAGGGTTGTTCCACAAATTGATGTTAGGGTTGAAACCCCTTTGCACCCCTCAGGCCACCCCCAACTGGAATTGGAATCGGGTGTGCATTGGGGTCATCAGCCTAACTGTCACCCCATCACATGTGGAAAGAAGCTGAGGAATAGGAGAATGGGGTGACAGTTGGGACCGATGACTCAATGCCTACCAGATTCAATTGAGGGTGGCCTGGAAAGAGCAAAAGCTCAACATCAAATTCCTCACCTTTTTGCTGTGGAACAACCCTAACTGATGCATTAATTGGAGTTTTTGCCTCTGATTTCCCTTCTTTTTGAGAATGATAATGAGACATAGTGAATGTAATGCAGCGACGGGAGCACGGGGGTGATGTCTTGTTGCATTGTAACATTGTGCCCGCAAACACAAATCATAATGCGCATGGTGACGCAAAGCGAAACAGAAAGAGAAACAGTACTGTAGACAGAAACGTTAAGAACAACACAAATGCAACCGTAAATGAAAACGCAATGGATAATGCACATGGTGGTGTAAACGTGAATGGTAAGTGAAACTGGTACGGAACTGCAAGCAGAAATGGTAATGGCAACAGTAATGTAAGCTCACAGGCTGGTTTTACCCAAAAGCTGTATAGAGAAAGACAGTGAGTACAAAGATTGTATGCAAAATAATGACTGTCGGAACACAAAAATGAGGACTTGGAATAGTAAATTGTTTATGTCTCAGTAACCGTATGACACAGAAAAAAAATGTAAAAGTCATATGAATTATCACTTTTGCTGGCTAGTTTTATACTTAGCCCCTGTTAGGGGGCTAAGAAATTTTTTGACAAAAAGTCCGTATCTCACACCGTTTTCAAGATACAGGCCCTGGAAGGCATGGTGAATGCTGTAATGTTATCCAATGGGAAAAAAACAGAAGTTCGGACTGCCATAACTTTGCCTCCCTCTAATATGTCTTCACCAAAAGACTGAAAGGCACATCTGTGAGATGTTGGCTGTGTTCCCTGCAAATTTCAGTCCAAAAGACCAAACTGTTATGTTGCAGCAGGGCGCCAAACGATTGCTACAATGCGTCATACACCGTAATGTTATCCTACAGGAAAAAGTGTCAACTTTGGAGTACTGTAACTTTGTCGCCATGTAATATTTTTTCAACAAAACACTGAAAGGCACATCTGTGAGATGTCGGCTGTGTTCCTTCCAAATTTCAGCCCCAAACTCCAAACCGTTCTTTTACAGCAGAGTGCCAAAGAATTACTGTTATTTTGGGCATAGTGTCGCAAAGTAGTGTTGCAATTTAAGTAAAGCTTTCACAGAAATTTGCATGTACACTTTCATGAATGCTACACTACTTTGTGAAAGTACTTTTTCCAGAAATCTGTAAAATGTATTTCTGGGGTGTTTTACCCCAAAACAAAGACATGGCTAGGATCCTCAGGGCCAGACTAGGTGAATACAAGAAGAATTAGGTTGCTGAAGGGTCTCAATTTTAAATGCCAAACATTTTTCTGATCACTAACTGAAAACAAAATGGCAGATTTGCGACAGTAACAGGGCCATTTACGACAGTAAAAAGTGCATTTGCGACACTGTCGAACTTTTTGTTAACTTTTCCCATTGATTTATAATGGGAAATTGTTTTTTGAATAACTTTTGAACTGTTTAATATTTTTTCATGAAATCTTCAAAAGGCACATTGGGGACCCTGGCCGCATGTTCCCTGAAGATTTCAGGCTGGTCGTGTAAACTATGCGACCTGTAGGCATGACTGTAGAATTCCTGAAAAAGCATAAACACATGCGCAGATCATGCTTAATAACTCTGCAGCCGTGTATCCAACTGGTACAAAACTTGACAGATCCCAACACGTATGGGTCTTAATTATGTATTCCAAATTTCAGGCAAATCCGTCAAATGGTTGCAAAGTTATTAAGGTGCAAAATTTGGGGTTTAACATGTAAATGGCTCCTCAACCCTAACTATGGTAGCACTTCCGTGCTACCATTATATATATATATATATATATATATGTACATGAATGTATTGTGTGTATATATATATATATATATATATATACTCATTTACATATT
This sequence comes from Neoceratodus forsteri, assembly GCA_016271365.2. Lineage (NCBI taxonomy): Eukaryota > Metazoa > Chordata > Ceratodontiformes > Ceratodontidae > Neoceratodus > Neoceratodus forsteri. The sequence continues at coordinate 956,710,210 of CM028131.1, read as the reverse complement.
CTATGCAAAAACTTCATTAATGCATCAGTTAGGTTCTTCTACAGTGCAAAGTGAGGAAATTCACCTTTAGGGTTCCCACCACTCGCACCCCACCCCAGCCCACCCCCACCAACAGGCATCGGTGTGTGCATGGAGTCCTTGGGCCTAACTCTCACCCCATCCCATGTGTAAACAAGCTGAGGTGGTGCAGTGTAGGAGAATGGGGTGAGAATTAGGGCTAAGGACCCCAACACACACCCTGATGCTTGTTGGTGGGGACGAGCTGGGGTGGGGTGCAAGGGGTGAGAATCCTAAAATCAAATTTCCTCATTTTATTCACTGTAGAAGAACTCAAACTGATGCATTAATGAAGTTTATTTGTGCAAATAATGTGTTTTTGTTGCATACTTTTTTGTATGGAAGTTTCACATACAGCAATTTTTTTTTTGCAAAACTTCCTGTCTTTTTGCATGTAGGATCACATAGAGCCTACTGTACTTTCACAGAGCTCAGCTGTGTTTGCCATCTTATTTTGCCATTAGCAAGAAATTAAAAATTGAAAGAAATATGTGAAAAAGAATTCAATAAAAAAAAACATCAGAATGTAACTAAACAGGACCTGTTTAGCTACATTCTGATTTAATTAGTTTTGTAACTGTGGACAGAAACACCTTTTTTAGGCACCTGAAATCTCTGGTGCCAAGCTTAGTGAGAGGACTGCTTCTCCCCTGTTCTCTGTATGAAAAAAGTGTTATTTTTTGACTCCTGCAGCCACAACTGGAACTCATGTCTATAGCCTGCCCATTTCCCTGATGTCTAGTGGCACCCCCACCTGCCGATCATTAACCCCTATCCCTGGTGTCTAGTGGCACCCCCTACCCTCCCATGGTCATCATTTATTAAATTCTGTCTGACACCAGGATGCCCACTTCCTTTTTTTTGCCTGACATCAAGGTGCCCAGTCCCATGTCAGTAATAGAGGCCCACCCCCTCGGCAGTGTGGGACACTGGGGATCCCACTGCCAGTGTCCCCAAATATTTTTTTCATGTTCCCTGTAAAGAAGAAAAAATCCCTGACATCCTTTTTTTAATTAATATACTTTATTGAGGTTCTTAATACCAACAAAAACGTCCTTCAACACAGAACACTATTAGATTAATAACAATAAATTCAAACAGTGATTATAATCCTCCAAATAATGTTCCCAACATCTTATTTTTGCCCTGAAATAAAGAAAATGGTCCCTCATCATCCCTGCCATCCCTCTCCCCCATCCCCACCCTACCACTTAACAACCACCACCCCTCCAACCCCCATTGCCTTATACTTACCTTAGGAGGATATATAGTGTCATCTTTGGTAGACCGGAGCAGGATGGTCGTGTTCTGTCAACAGGATATTTCACATTGGAAAATGTGGTATGTGCGAATTTTAGCACACACCATCATTGTTAACACAAACAAATTGCTTAATGTACATGGACAACATCATCCTGTATGGTAGCTCTCTTTAAAGAAGAAGTTATTGCTTCTAATTTGAACAGTGATTTCTGGGTTATGGATTGTAGGCTAAAAGCTAATCACTTGCTATTAAATAGTAAAAAAACAGAGTATTTTTTTTGGCTTTAGACAATGATTGGCAAAAAGTAGACCCCATGTTGTTCAAGATTCCACTGGTGCTTGTTTGGAACAAGTTTTTTAGTTCAAATATTTGGGGATTCTACTCGATCCCAGCCTATCTTACTTGTTACAGTCTACTTGCAGGCAATCAAAGATTAGGAGTATTGTTTAAACTGTAGAATGTTCTTGCTGAACAACCTAGATTTGCAGTTGCTAATAATTTGCTGTTATCCATAATGAACTACAACTCTTTCCTGTTCCAAGGTTTAGCTAAGACTGAAAAGACCTTGCTTACCACTAGTTTCCATGCAAGCTGTAGATTTGCTTTGAAATACCATTTTGGACTCATTACTGTATTTTATACCATTTACGGATTGGCTTCCACCAAATTTATATTGTCTTTATTGACTAAATTTTCTAACACAAAATGTTTTAAAATTGGAGTCCCTCTCTCCTCTATACCTGTTGTTTGAAATAAGAAATTCAGATAGGGTCTTACAATCTAATAGTTAATCAAGACCAGTTGTTCCTAAAGTCTCTACTAACGTGGGTATGTCTTCTCTTTCCTGCTCTGCTCCAATCCATTGGAACAATTTCCCTATAAATCTACATCAAAATACTAGTCATGCTACTTTTAAGTTGTTATTAAAACAGTATTATGTTGAGTCCTTGAAATGTGATTGTTCATTAATTGTTTATAATTGTTTTAAATATGTAAATATGTATGTACTTCTGTTTTATTATGTGTCTTTGACTGTTTTGCACAGTCCTGGGTCACATTTGAAAAAGGGCATTGACTCATATTGCTCACCTGGTTAACAAAAGTTTAAATGAATAAAATAAATAAATACTACATTTCTGAATGTGAAATATTCACTTGATTGACACATTTCATAAATACAGAAAACACACTTGAACAGTTGTGGTTCCCCAGTGGTGCAGGAGATAAGGCACAGGGATGGAACATTCAAAGGTCATGGGTTCAAAGCCAGCCTCTATCTTTTCCACCTACAATGAAGGTGGAAACAAATATAGAGAGACTGGACTCAAACCTAGGACCCTTGAAAGTTATGTCTCTATGCTTTGTCCTCTGCACCACTGGAAAACCAAAGCTGTTATGGTGGTTTACTCCATTTAGGAAATGTGTCAATGGTATGCATGTTTGGCCACAAGTGCATGGTTAAAGTTCTAAAATGTGGTATGTGTGAAAAAAGGTTATTTGCATACATACCACACTTTCAGACATTACCTATACACTTGTGGCTATACATGGATACGATTAACAGCCAAGCCACAAGGATCCCCCCTTCTCCTGTAGTGTGGGACACTGGGGAGCCCACTCTCAGTGTCCCTAGAAATTTATCTCCCCCTGAGCAGTGTGGGACACTGGGGAGCCCACTCCCAGTGTCCCTGGTCATGTCTACCCTCCCTCAACAGTGTGGGACACTAGGAAGCCCACTTCCAGTGTCCAGAAATAACTTTCTTTTTAAACTTGCAAGTAAAGAAAACAGTCCCCAACTTATTTTTTATTATTAAACCTGAAAAAAGGAAAATGGTCCCTTGTTGTCCCTCTCATTAATCCTGACCGTCCTACTGTGCACCCACCACCCTATGACCCCCTTGCCCTATACTTACCACCAGAAGATGTTCGCTGCCATCTTCTGTAGACCAGGACATGTCTGCACTCTTCAAAGCTGAAAAGCAAACTGAGTAAATTAGGTGCATGCAGTATAATGGCTTTTAATGGCATTTTCAACTTATGTTGATATCTTTGCCATTTTGTACATATTTTTTTCATCAGACTTTCAACATGGGCTTTTGGGACCCCACCTCATGAGCACTGTGACTGTCATTTCATTAATCAGGCCTGGAAGGTGATTTTGCAGCCACTATACAAAATCAACTTTAGGGACTTATTAATGAAACAACAGTGCCAGTGTTCATGAGATGTGGTCTCAAAAAGCCTATGTTGAAAATTTGGTGAACAAATTCTGCCAAATGGCCAAGTTACAGGCAGTCATTGAAATGCTACTATGCACACTCATAACTTTGGTAATTTTCCATATTTTGACTCCAGATTTTAAACATTGCCATTTTTTCACACCACCTCATGAACAGTACAGCTGTAATTTTTCACATCTGGCTCAAAACGTGTTTTGCATCTGTGGTTCAGAATGGCATTTTGGCATGAATTTGAAAATGTTCAATTATGGGGTTGATGAGGTAGAGTCATAAGAAGAGGATGTTCAAAATTTGGGGTCAAAATATGAAAAATATTTAAAACTTATGACCATTTGTTGCAATTTCAATATGACCACTTATAACTGGAAATTTAAAATATTTTGATCCCAGGTTTTCAACATAGTATTCTTATTACCTGACCTCATGTATGTCACAGCTGTCATTTTTTAAATCCTGTCTGAAATGTGTTTTCACACCTATGGCATGGAATGGAGTTGCAATTGTGCAGAGTTATGTTTTAGAGGGGATTTGAAAATGTTGTCTACTGGCTACATGTGCTAGGGTAATAAGATGGCTGTGCTGATAATTTGGCCGTGCATCTATGGATGGATGGATGGGTATACAGGGTCCAAAGTTAGTGTGCTATTTACTGCTATCCTTTTTTAACAATTGCAGATCTCCTGAATTGATAGCAACACTTTACTATGTGTTCAGAAATCTAAACTTCATCCCTCAACCTCAATTACAGTTTATGGCTGGGAAACAAAGATAAGGTGTCATGCTTACTGAAAACCAGAAACTACAGATCTTTCTTGAAAGACAGCACTGCTCAGATTGAAGCTAGTAATCACTTTATCACTCAAGTCCTGTTATGCTCAAATTAAGATATCCATACATGTACTGTTAGTGATCTTTGTTTCCCATCGAAAGTTAAAAACAATGTCAGAGTGAAAGGAAAAAAATGCTTATTTTTTCAGACAGAGAAAATATAGTGTGTTGTAGGGACAAACCAGACTGCCTCTAGTGGAGTAGCTGTAATGCAATTCCAGTTTCATGAAGCTCCTTCAGAATCTCATGAGCTCCATTTTTCTACTTTGATAGCAAGACATCTGCAGAGCTCCACACTGCAGCCATAAAAAGAGCTATTTTGTAATTGCAATAAGACACTTTGGGGTGTGCATTGAACATTTCTGACAGAGGCTGAAGGCACTTACTACACCCCTGGGCATGCGGTCAGATCTGCTCAATGCACACCCCATTGTGTCTTATTGCTTACCAGTTTGTGTGGAGGTGAACATTTGACCAGAGGAACCGAGAAGAATTTAGAATTTTTATGTTCAATGGCATCCATAAATTCCAGGAGGATTCCATTTATAAAATGATAGAGGGACTAGTTTCTTTGTGGTGTAATAGTACCTTCTGCATTTACTAAAATGAGAATTCTGGTTGGGCAACCATGCACAACTGTCATGATCTGCCACAGAGGAGTTTTGATTACATCAGGCCTTTGTAGCAAAGGTGGAGACATCTGATATAATCAGAGCCCTGAGGTAGCAGCACAGACTGGATCAGCATTTTCTACAGTGTATAGAGAAAAAAATGATGACAAAGTCATAAAGACATTTTGAGAGAACTGTTGTGGCCATCTCTGCACTGCACTACTCTAGTTTCCAAAAATGTAACCTTTTTTAAAAAAAAACTGTTGTATGATTTGTTACATGTTGTTAATCATTGTAATTGCAAATGATGTATTGTTCTATTTATGCTAACTGTTTTTATTGTATGTAATAATTGTTTTATGTCAGGTGTGGCTGAAAAAGGGCTCTGCCCAGTCTACCTCCTGGTTGAAAAAAAAACAAAAAACAGTCAGTCTTTGATGTGCACATAGCAGATTCCACAGCTGATTTCAACAGTGTCTAATGGAGTTTAGAATCAGCTACAATACTGTCCCACCACATAAGGGTACAGCAATGCTCCATGACCTCTGAACTGTTGCACAACAGTGTTTCAACTGATATAAAAATCCATGCTGAACAACCATTCTCTGTACACTATGTTGAGGTCTGTGTGTGGTTTCCATACACAACAATGCTGGGTCTGAATTGTGAGGTTGATGTGACAACCAGAGACTTTGAGAGCACAGCTCAAGAGTTACCCTGCTTGCCCTGGCAACCTCGAGATTCAGGTGCAGCCTTGTTAGTGCATGGAGAACCCTACATAATCTTTTATAGTTCATAGTTTTCTATAAACACTAGGAGAATTTTATTTATTTACATCTGTGAAACATTGAAGAACATACAATAACAAACTGGCTTAATAGTTCACAAAGTCCAATCAGAATCAAAGTTTGTGCCACTCGCAGAATTATTGCCTTTTTTTCTACTCACTCAGTGGTGGCTCACCTTCACAATATGATCACTGTGCTGTACATACAAAACAATCCTTTAGAAACATGATTCTAACTTTGGGTGGCAATATCAGAAGCTGTAGCTTGAACATGGCAGCTGTTGTTTCTTTTGTATTGCAGTAGTGATGTCGCTAGTGTAGCAGAACAACTCTGTTCAGGCATGGATTTCCATGCACAGCATTCCACAACACACTATGAAAAATATGTTTTAACCTGCATCTTTTCATTTACTTGTTAAAATGTAACTCCATTTATAATTGCAAAGAGACTCCAAAGTGTGCTTTGTTATGTTGTGTTGTGTTGTGGTGTAATGTACTTATTGGGTGGTTGAAGACACTTAGTGATGCATTGTGCCTCATAATGCACCCAAGGGATGCTATTATATCACATTATAAAATGGGCAAAGGATTTCAAGCAATCTGATTGGTTGTTAGCGATGCATTAGAATTGTCTAATGCAAGGCTAAAACTAGAAACCCAATTTAGAATACACAGACCCATTTTATAAGCACTATAAGCCACTCCAGGGATGTGCGTTTGACAGTTCTAATGCACGGCTAGGGGACTGGATGCAATCGGCTTGTGGCCTCTTACTTCACTACGCCCCCTAGCCGTGCATTTGAACTGTCTAACACACACACCATTGTGTCTTAATATTTATGCAAAGCACACCATGTCATGCATTATTGCTTAAATGAAAAAATAAGCCAACCTTATTAAAACTTACTAGGTGTACAGTACCATAGTGATCTGTTTCAGTTTCACTGTTTTTTTTTTAAATATTTTTGTCAATGATCCTTTAAAGTTGAATATTGAACCTTGTCTTCGTCATTATGCAGATGACACTGTGGTTTACAAAACAGCATCCACTGTATCAGAAATCCAGGCCTCATAACAAGGGAACTTTAATTCTGTGCAAGAATGATTTTCCAAGAGTGGCGTAATACTGAACACAAATGCACCCATTGTTCAATTAAATTAACATCCCGAAATCAATTTAACCTAGAGAAACATATATAAAGACATTGGGCATGAGTCTCAAAAGCAAAACTATAATGCAAGTTGCCTGTGCCACATGGGGATGACGCAATTGGCACCTTGGGTCACAGTTTGCGGTGATCCTGATTCTCAAACACCAGTTGTGGCAACATCAGGATGCTGTGCGGCAAAGCCCTCTTGCACTACCCTTGTGGCAAAAGCACCCATATGCCAGGTCACATGGTGGCTTGCGCCACAGCAGGGCTGCACATTCCCTTTTTTGTATTCTGTAAGCCTCACTGTGGACTCAGCAATGGGCTCAGCTTACACCAGCCACGAGGTAGTCTAAGCACTATATGCCAATGTGGTGAATTGGGGGGCTCTGAAAGTGGGGTCTGGGGGCGGATGGGGCATGGGGGTTTCATAGGAAGTGTTGAGTAGATGGTGGGCATGCAAAGGGGTGATGTGGCACCCAGCAGAGGTGCTGTTTATACAACTATTAAGCTAATGGAATGGTACCATGGGGGTCCAGGGACAAACAGTGCCATGGCTCCAGGTGGGCACAGCCCTGGCAGCAGCCCCAGCCTCAGACACTGTTTGTCCCTTTACCTCCCTGCAGTACCATGCCATTAGTTATATAAACTACACTCCTGCTGGGTGCCACATCACCCCCTCATATTTCCACCATCTTACCAACTCCCCCTATGGCACCCACCTTTACCCCTTCTGCCTTGGACTCCTCCTGGCAAATATGTTTCACTACCTCCCAACCATCCCGGCTAGTCTGATGTTGTACTGGGTGGGGGGGGAGCTGGATTCCTGTGGCAATTCCTGCAGGTTCACCACTTATTTGGCACTAGCTTGTGGGTGTGGTAACTCATGGGTTTTTGGAGCAGAGACCCCTGTTTTTACAGAATTAGGTGCAGGGTCCTTGATGTGCTCCCATCTCACCGTAGATGTGAATATGTATTGTGCTATGGAAGCACAAATCATCAACCAAATTGTCAGCAAAGCCTTCTTATTACCTCACCTCATGAACCTGTACTGAACATTTTGAAATCCATGCCAAAACATCATTCTGCGTCACCAAAATGTCATTAATGCACAGGTGTGAAAACACATTTTGACCAAGATTTAAAAAATGCAATCTGTCTTATTCATGAGGTGGTGTAAAAATGACTATGTTGAAAATTTAGGGTCAAAATATTTAAAATTACCAAAGTTACAAATGAGCATAGAAGTATTTCAACATATGTACTTAACTATGCCATTTTTACATATTTTGACCCCAAATTTTCAACATAGCCTTCTTATGACCACACCTCATGAACATTCTAACATACTAACATACTAAAAGCCAGCAGAATAGGCCTATCATTCTTTCATGTGTGCTCAGTATCCAGCCCTTAGAGGGCGCTTCCCCCCTCCTTGTCCCCGTGAGTCTTGGCTTCAGTACCCTTATGCATCTGTCCCACCCCCTCTTGAAGCCCTCCACAGTGTCTTGCTCAACTAGGCTCCTGGGCAATGCATTTCATGGCTCTACCACCCTCTCTGTGAAGTAATGCCTTCTACATTCTCCCCTATAGGTTCCTCCCTCCAGTTTCCACTTATGCCCTCTGGGTTTGCCCATTTGTTTTAGCCTGAATATTTCTTTGGCTCCACCCTGTTAATCCATTTCACATATTTGAAAACCTCAATCATGTCCCCCCACCTCTCCTTTCCTCTCCTCCAGTAAGTACAGCCCAAGGACTTACAGCCTGTCCACATAGGTCCTATCCCCCATGCACCGGATCATCCTGGTTGCCCTCCTCTGGACCCTCTCCAACAGTGCTATGTCCTTCTTAAGATGCGGCCTCCAGAACTGCACGCAGTACTCAAGGTGCGGCCTAACCAAGGCATCGTACAGAGGTACATAGATACATAGACAGTGTCAGCAGAAAAGGGACTATGGCCCACCCAGTCTGCCCATTTGAGCTTGTAAATTCAGTTTATGTTTTCCTAGGTCTGTTGCCCCTTACCCCTGACCTCCAGAATTCCTTTATGTCTATCCCATGCATTCTTAAATCCCGTGATAGTTTCAGCCCCCACCACTTCCTCTGGTAGGGTGTTCCACTTGTCCACCACCCGTTCTGTGAAGAAATTCTTCCTCACGTTTCCTCTGAATCATCCTCCCTCCAACTTCATCCCATGCCCTCTAGTCCTGGAACATCTTTTTCACTTAAAAATAGTGTATTCCTGCACCCTGTTCCTCCCTGTAAGATACTTGTATGTCTCTATAATATCCCCTCTCTCCCGCTTCTCCTCCAGGGAGTACATGTTCAGTTCCTTCAACCTGTCCTCGTAGGAATACACACACCCCATTGTGTCTTAATATTTATGTGCATTCCTCATAGGTAGTATCACCTCACTGCTGCTGGACGTTATTCCCCGGCCTATGCAGCCCAGTAACTTGTTTGCCTTTGCCGCCGTTCTTCTGCAGTTCTCACTGTTGTTCATTTTGGGGTCTACCACCACCCTGAGGTCCCTTTCACTTGAAGAGGCTTGCAGTGGAACCCCTCCCAAGATATAAACATGCCCTTGGTTTCTGACCCCCAGATGCAACACCCAACACTTCTCCGGGTTAAACCTCAGCCCCCACCTCCTTGCCCAGCCCTCCAGGGTGTCCAGATCCCTCTGGACTGCCACACTTGCTTCCTCCCCATCAGCCAATGCTCCCAGTTTAGAGTAATCCATGAAGAGGCTCGAAGAACAAGAGCAGTCAGAATTTTCAAATCCCACCTGAAAGGTGATTTCAGCAAGCAACTGTAAAATTGCCTTTCTGACCAGATTTGCATAATTCCACTGTGATTGTGCATGAGGCGGGGTCCTCAACAGGTCAAGCAGAAAATTTGGTGTCAACATATGCAAAAACAGCAAAGTTATGCTAAGTTGAAAACCCTATTGAAATACATTGAAACACACTAACCTTAGTTTCTCATATTGCAGTCAGCAGTTCCAGCAGCAAGAAGTGTCTTAGATCGGAGAGTGGATCTTCACCCTGTGAACTATTCAGGTGTGTGAGGGTGTGCAGGGTCATACTGGTAGATGTGGGCTGGTGAGTGCTGAGTGGGAGATGGAGGTGGGGGGGTCAGATTGGTGAGGGATATTTTTGTTTGCAGGTGAAAAAAAAACATTGAGGGATGGTTTTCAAGACTGGGACAGTGATTGAAGGATGGGAGGTGCCACAAGACACTAGGGCAAGTCACAAACTAACAGGGACAGTGACTAGAGGGTGGGGGTACCACTAGACACCAGGGAAAGACCACAAACTAATGGGGATGGTGACCGGAGGGTGGGGGAGTGCCACCAGACACCAAGGAAAGATACAAAACCAACAGGGATGGGAATTGGAGGGTGTATGGTTCTACTAGACACTAGGGAAAGATAATTCAAATTCATTGTGAGCCAAAATTAGTTTTGTGGTGTTTGGAGGTATTTGGCATCAATTCAAAACTGGGAAGTGCAAAAAAAATAATTAACCGAAGGAAAAAAATTACATTGTGCATGAACTGCAAGATTTATTGTTGTAAAAAGAACTGCTGTATTTAATCGATTAGCATGTTAAGTTTTGGCTTCTAATCAAGGGCCACTATAAAGGTGGGATGCTTATATCATGTCTGCTCTCTCAGCAAGTATTTTTAGCTCCTGATTCCCCCGGTTCAACACAATTTTAAGACACCGGTAAGCAAATCTCGAGCCAGGCAAAAGAAACAATTTTATCTACAGTCCTTATGATTTTTATTTGCCAGCTGCTAGATTACATAGGGAAATAGGAACATAGGAATGTGACAGCAGAAAAGGCCCACCAGGCAAACCTAGTCTGCCCAGGTTGCCTAGGTTTCAGCTAGGTCTTACATGAAGTCCCCCCCCTTGACAGCCACCCCATATGCCTATCCCATGTCCTCTTGAAACCTCCCACCATTTTCTCCCCCACCACCTCCTTTGGCAGCCTGTTCCACTTGTCTGCCACCCTTTCTGTGAAAAAGTATTTCCTTATGTTACCTCTGAATTTCCCTCCCATAATTTGCAAATCATGACCCCTTATCTTGGGTCTCACTCTTTGCTAGAAGATGCTCCCCAACCATACCTTACTGATTCCTCTTATGTATTTGAAAGTCTTAATCATGTCCCCCTTTCCCTCCTCTGTTCCAGAGAGTACATGTTCAGGTCACTCAGCTTCTCCTAGTATGATAAGTGACTGAGTCCCCCCACCATCTTTGTCACCATCTTCTGGACCCATTCCACCCTCTCCACATCCTTCTTGAGATATGGCCTCCAGAACTGGACCCCATACTCCAGATGCGGCATAACCAGCTGTGTGTACAGGGGAACAATGACCTCTCTTCTTCTACCGCTGATCCCCCTCCCTATGCAACCCAGCATTCTGCTAGCCCTTGTCAATGCCTTCTCACACTGCTTTGCCACTTTAAGGTCCTGTGAAATGATGATGCCTAGGTCCCTTTTCTGTTTGGTCACCTCAAGTTGCCTCCTCTCCATCCAGTACCCTGCTTTCCCATTTCTCTTGCCTAAGTGCATGATCTTACACTTCATCGTATTGAATAACAGTTGCCACTCCTTGTACCATTCCACTAGTTTACTCAGGTCCCTATGTATTGACTCCACCCCACCTGTGTGTCCACTCTACCACAGACTTTGGCGTTATCCATAAATAGAAACACCCTCCCTTCCAAGCCCACTGACAAGTCCCCAACAAATATATTAAATAGAAAGGGTCCCAGTACCGATCCTTGGGGAACCCCACTAATGACACCAGTTTCCCCTGAGGAAACCCTATTTACCAATACACTCTGTTTTCTGCCTCCAGCCAGTTCAGCACCCACCTTATTACTGTCTACCCTAGTCCCAGACATCCCAACTTGTGCAGCAGTCTCCTGTGTGGCACGGAGTCAAATGCCTTTTTAAAATCAAGGTATGCGACGTCCACCAGTCTCCCTTGATCCACCATTTTGGTAACCCAATCAAAAACACTATCAAGTTTGTCTGATAGGATCTGCCCTCACTGAACCCATGCTGTCTTTGATCCAGCAGGTCATTTGCCTTCAGGTAGTCAGTGATTCTGTTTTTGAGCAGTTTCTGCATGATTTTGCCAACCACAGATGTCGAGCTCACAGGCATGTAATTGCACACCTCCTCCTTCACTTCCCACTTATGAAGGGAAACCTCATCTGCTCGCTTCTAATCTTTAGGTACCACCCCTGAATTTATGGAGCTGTTAAACAGAGCAGTCAAGGGAGATGCTAGTGCACTCCTCAGCTCCCTTAGCACCCTGGGATGAACCTCATCCAACCCCATAGCCTTGTCCACCTTCAAGCTGTTCGGTTCACTCAGGATCTTCTTCGCCTGAAAGGGACTTGTGTCAACCCCCTACCCCACTCCCTCCTTAACCCCCATGTTCCTACCCTCCCACTCTTTCTGCTCTGTGAATGCTAAGCAGAAATAAATATTTAGCAGTTCAGCTTTCTCCTGAGCCCCACCCACCTGTTCCCTGGTACTGTTTTTTAACCTTTGTATCCCTTTTTCAGTTTTCCTTTGCTCACCTATATACCTAAAAAAGGATGTATCCCCTTTCTTGACTGCATTGGCTATGCTCTCCTCCATTCTTGCCTTTGTTCTTCTTACCTCTCTTCCTGCTTCTCTCTGCCTCATCTGATACTCTCCCAATCATCCTCCCTCAATGTCATCTTGAACCTCTTGAATGCTCTCTGCTTAGCTCTGATGCTCTGTGCCACCTCCCTGTTAAACCACAGGGGCTTCCTCTGCCATTTATTTTTACTCACCCACCTTGCATAAAGGTCAGTAGCCACAGAATATCCCTCTTTATTTTATCCCACATCTCCTCCACCCCTCCAAGTTCTCCCAACCCTTCAAGTGTTTGTTGGATGTATTCCCCCATCCTGTTAGTCCAGTGAGCAACAGCTGACTTGTATACTGTAAACCACAGGGTGCTGTTATCACTGGACCCAAGGTTTTCCTGAACCGAGAAAGACACCAACAGCTGTGTGTGAGATTGGAGATCAAGACATGTGGGACCACTGCTTCCTTCAGAACATGGTATGCAAGTTATATTGAGATCCTTTTTCTGCAGGTGCTTCCAGTCTACCTGCCCCCAGGTTGGCAGCCCTTTCATATAGTTTTTCACTTATTAGACTTAAGTCAGGGGCAGAAGTCAAAAGTAGGAGCATTGTGTTGGAAACAGGGAGTTTTGTTCAAGTCACAGGGAGCCACGACAGCTCCCTCTGTCAATGAAAAATTGCTGTGACTTTTGCTATTTTGCTATTCAGCTGCATGTGGTGTCTGTGTTGGGGTTAACAGTCATGCCACTTTTCACCCTGTTGTTAGTGTCTCTGTTCAGTTACAGGGTCATCAAGTTGAGCTCTTTGTCAAGGCAGCCAGCAGTAGTAAAATCATTTTACCCAGTGGTCAGTGTTTGTGGGGTGGGGTCAACAGTCATGACCCTTGTCACCCTGTTGTCAGTGCCGGACTGACTAAAATAGGTTAACTCAAATAAGCAGAATTTGGGCAATGGCTAAGCATTCAAGTCCTTATGCAATCCCTTTTGAAGGTTCCAAATTAATGAACTTTAAATGCTGGCAGTGGACTGTGGTGTTTTGTCAATTAGAACTGCAAACCACAAAACTTTCCTTGAAAAAGCCTGAATTATTACATGTGAAAAACTAGGATTGTTGTGGAAGTAAATAAGATTTCAAGGAAAGCTTTGTGGTTTACAGTTGTGTTTGGCAAAACACCAGAGTCCCCAGTTAATATTTACAGTGCATAGGTTTATGTGGTGGTCGTCCCATGGGGGGGGACCGGATCGATGATTACATTATTCGGGTACATGCCAGGTCAGTGTTTGTTTTTGGTGGAGTCAACAGCCATAACACTTGTCACCCTGTTATCAGTGCCTCTGTTTAGCAGAGCAAAGGTGGAGGATATTTACTTGTGTGCTCTGAGTCATGGCAGCCAGCAGGAGTAAAATCATTTTACCCACCGGGTCAGTGTGTTTTGGGGGGGGTCAAAAATGATGACACTTGTCACCCTGGTGTTAGTGTCAGACTTATTAAAGTTCAGTTAAAGTAGTTCCATGTCATGGTCATCGGGGGGGGGAAGGGTGGACCAAATGGACAACTACAGTCAATGTTGCTGGCTGCTGTGAGCACAAAATCTAAAAACTCAAAACGCTAAACACACAGCCAACCAAAAGTATATATGTTTCTGCCTGAAGTCTGATATGGTGGACTTGGGTGTGTTTCTGACAGATGAACGGGTAGATGGCAGGGCTCTTCTAGTGCAGTACTTCAGTTTTCTATGGATGTGTGCTGAATGACTCTAGTCTGCTCTTACTGCAGCCCATAGCATGAGTTCCAGCTATGGCTGCAGAATTCAAGAAAGTCCCAGTGCTCTCATACAGAGAAAGTGGGGGATGGGTTACACCTAAAGAGGCAGCTTTTGTTAAAATTTAATTTCCAGTAATTCCCACCCTTTATGCACTCCTAAAAATTCACAAGAATGTTATTGATCTACTATTAAGACCAATAATATCAGGGATCAACTCAATTTCCAACAACTTATGTAAACTAGTTGATTTTCATTTGCAGCCTTTAGTGTTCACTCTCCCTTCATATTTGAAGGATAGAATGCATCTTTAACAAAAATTAGAGCAATTTCAATGGAAGGAAATTGATTCTTGGATTACGATTGATGCCACCAGTTTATACACTTGTATATCTTACCATCTAGGCTTAGATGCAGTTAGACAGTTCCTGAATATAGGGGGACAGCCATTGGAGAACTCAGAATTTATCCTAATAGCCCTGGAATTTATTTTTAATCAAAACTTTTTTACTTTTAATAGAGATATTTTTTTTTCAGAAATGCGGGACAGTGATGGGGGCCAGAGTAGCCCCAACTTATGCAAACATCTATATGGGGTATTGGGAAGAAAAGAATGTTTTAAATAGTAAATATGCAAAGCACATCCTTTTGGGGGGCTGCTTTATTGACAATATACTGTGTGTCTGGGAGGGTCATGATGCAATCAGACTCGAAATTTTGGGATATATAAATACAAATACTATGAATTTAACATTTACAACTGTATGTAATGTAGAATCAGTTCAGTTTTTAGATCTTCCACCGCAGACCCTCCCAGACCACAGGGTAAAATCAATGAACTATAGGAAGCCATCTGCAGGCAATGCTTTTCTGCATTATAAGAGTTACCATCCTAAACAAATTAAATGACTCAATTCCTTATGGGCAATATGTGAGCCTTTGGAGGAACTGCACTGAGACTTCCTTATTTGAAAAACAAGCACATGGACAGACACAGCACTTTACAGGGAGATGCTATGATCCATTGATTTTAAACCAAGTCTTGCATAAAGTATGATGTATGTTAAGGGGTACATTATTACAGCCCAAGAATAAAAGCAAATGCAAAAATATACATGGAGATGGCACAGATTCAAACAGTCAGAAAAAATTGATTACACTTTCCACTGAATTCAATCCTTTGGCAGGACAAGTAGGTGCACTAGTACATAGATTGTGATCAATATTACAAGCAAACTCTATTTTAAAATTTAATGTACAAGAAGCCGCATGGGCTACTTTTAGAAGGAGCAGAAATTTGGGGGACATGCTTACATCTTGTCACTTTGAAACTAAAAAGAAAAGAACACATATAGTAACAGTGCCACATACTTGGTTGCTCCACCACCCAATAAGTTTCTTCACTTGCAAAAAAATGTATCAGTTGTAAATATGCATTAGAGGGCAGATTCTTTATGAAAGATGATCAGAGGGTTGAAATAAAACATTTAATAACTTGCAATACACAATTTGTGGATTATGTCGCATGGTGCCCTTGCAAGAAATATTATATCGGTAAAACAATTTGCCTTTTAAAGAAACGCATGCAAGATAATATGAGATCAATAACTAACAAAGAAGAAAAACATGTTTTGGGTTTACATTTTGATAAATATCATAATTCAAATGTGAATCTGAATGTTTTCAGATTTGGAGCATGTGCCTCCCTTACAAGAGGAGAGAACAGAAAGGAATTATATCTTCTGAAAGAAACAAGATGGATTATGGTATGAAAACACTAGCACCATGGGTTTAAATGGAAAAGTTGATTATAAGCCATGTTTATAAAAAAATAAATTAGTTTCATAACAGCTGATTGTACAAACTGCCCTTCTCTTTTGATACTAGAACAAAACAGCCCTAAACAGGTGGATTATGGTTTATTTTCAATTAGTGTAGGTCTGATTGGTTTGTGAAGTGATGAGTTCAATCACAGTGAACCTTTTATCAGCTAAAACTTTTTTAAATAAATATTTTTTCACATTATTCAGTGTACATGCTGTAAAGATATTTATAAAAAAACAATTATAATAATGAATCAATAATGATTAATAGGTTATTGTAACTTGGTTCAAAGATGATTGAGGTGTATATTTATTGTTTGTTTAAGTGATTTAGATCTGTGATTTGTAGTTGTTTCCTATATTTTTTATATGTGTCTTTTCTATTGGTACTGGGATTATTTGCACCTGTGTCCTTAATTGTTAACACCATTTGCTGTTTTGACTTTGACACATTCCCTTAGAAAGACCCACATGGTCAAAGTGATTTGGTTAGAAGCAGTGTCTTCATGTCTAAATAAACTCACTTACAGTATTTGCAATACTTTTGAGCATTAGTTTCAACCTGAGTGTGACCATTTCTTCTAGGATTCTGCTATTATTGCAGCCCACAACGTGAGTTCCTGATGTGGTGGCAGAAGTCAAGAAAGTCCCACTGTCCACATACAGAAAATGTGGGTAAAGGGTTCCTCTCCCTAAGTTTAGCACTCTGGATTTTGGGTGCCCAGGAAACATATTTCTTGCAACTTTAAAAACAAACAAATACCAGAATCTAGCTAAATGGGTCCTGTTAAGCTAGGATCAGGTGTTTGTTTTTTAAAATATATAATTTGTATGTACTTTTACTGTTTGTAAGTTTAAATAGTAAAAAGTAAATGGCTGCTATCTGTACTGTGTTTTTTCCCCCACAAGTAAATCCTACAGAAAACCACTCGTGATATTTCTTTTACCTTTCATGATAGTTCTTTTTACCTTTTGCACTACGTTTTTTTTACCAGTTGCACCAGAACATGAACTAAAAAATTGCAGTTTGTTTTACCTTTTGCATTGTTTTTTTACCAGTCGCACCAGAACATTAACTTAAAAATCTGTTATAACTTTAAAGCAGCAGTATTTGTTAGTCAGTGAAAAAATTCATCATATAGTTCTTTTTTAGCAGAAATGTATTTCTGATAACCTAAGAGTCATCCTAATAAATTTTTGGTTTTTTCACCTATTGTTAAAACTTTTTCTGTAGCTGATTTTGTAATTAATGACTCACGTCATAAAAAAGATGGTCACCATTCACCATGTTTAAAAAATCTCTTCCCCTGGTGTTACAGTACTTGTTGAATGTACATGCTAGATTCATGCTGTACTTGCATTAGGATGATTCTTACATATGTTTCATACAGTAAACAACACAAAATATTACATTTCTTTCATGGTGGGTGTGGCATTGGCATGGTATGGGCGAGGGAACTTTTAAAACTTCAAGACCCCATATCCTGCTTCAGGAATGAAAGAAAATGAAAAGAAAAATGTGTATCTTAATATTTTTCCCAGACAAACCTTACTACTGAAACATTTTTGTGTGGTTTCTAACAAATACTGCTACTTTAAATTGGTATAATATTTTTTCACAAACCTTTCAAAGGCACAGCCCTTAAATATCTTGCAAACTAACTTCAGTAATGCATCAATTGGGGTAACCTAACACCACAAAAGTAGGGAAATATGACACTAGGATTTCCAACCCTAACACCATACCCCCACCCCTCAAGCAGCAAAAGGAAAAAAAAAATTAGGATTTTGGGTCTCTGATATTTTGGTGAATCAGTGGTGGGATTTTCAATGGGTTGTCAGCTCTAATGCCAACCCATTCCATGAGCAAGCAACATCACACATGATCTCCTTTCTTCGTGGAGGGCTCACAGGGCCCTTCATGAAAAAAAAGCTACACCAAATTATGTTGGCAACCTGTGGCCAGACATACTTCCCTACCTTTAAAGAGTGTATCATTATGAGGCAGTGCCTTGGAGCCATACCTTGTGCTTGAGATTAGAGGCTATGGGCTGGGGAGAGGGGTGACTATTAGGGATCACAACCCCAAGGAAGATCCACCACTGATTTGTAAACACTCTGGAGACCCCAAATCCTTTTTTTTTCATTTTTCTTCTTGGTGAAGGGGTGGGGATTTAGTGTTGGAAACTCTAATGCCACATTTCCCTACTTTTGTGGTAGTAAATTACTCTAACTGGTACATTAACAAACTTTTTTGCAAAGAACTCCCTTTTTTTTCAGATAGTGGAATAGTATCCTCATTCATGCAGATCCCTTTGGGACCTGGATGAACAGGTGCAGATGTGCATGGTCCTCTGCACCAAGCACCAAGGGAACACTCCGTTTGCCTACGGAAGTGCAGGGCGCTGCTGACCCTGCCATTCTGTACAACATCAGATGTTGACATATCTTCCTGTTTTGTTTTTTAATATTTTGACCCCAAATTTTCAACATAGCCTGGTTACAAACCCACATCATGAATTAGGTATGTGAAAATTTTCAAATCTCAAATGAAACATCATTCTGTGGTACAGGTACAAAAACACATTTAGGCCTGATTTTGTAAGATGACAGTTCTTACGTTCATGAGGTGATGTGAAAAAATGGCACTGCTGAAAATATGGGGTCTACATATTAAAATTTATCAGCGTTATCGGTGTGTGTTGCAAATTTTGGAATATTTCTATCCCAAATTTTCATCATAGCCTTCTTAAGAACCCAGCTCAATAAGAAGGGTAAAGAAAATTTTCAAAACCTACCCAAAGGTTGATTGCGTATATCAGCATCACCATTCTGTGGCACAGGTGCAAAAACATACTATGTCCAAGATTTCAAAAATGATGGTTATCACTTTCATGAGCTGATGTGAAAAAATGGCTATGTTGAAAATTTGGGGCCAGAATATGTAAAATTACCAAAGTTATGAGCACACATTGCAAAATTTTAACATACACTCATAGCTTTGCCATTTTGAATATTCTAACCTCACATTTTCAGCACAGCCATCTTATGACCCCCACCACATTAACAAAGGCAGTGAAAATGTTCAAATCCAGCCCAAAAGGTGATTTCACCAAGGAACCATTACATTGTTTTTTGAGTCAGATTTGCATAGTTCCACCACCATTGATCTTGAGGTGGAGCCCCAAAAAGGCCATGTTGAAAATTTGCTGTCAAAATATGTAAAACTGACAAAGATATGCATCAAAATTCAACCCCCTATTGAAATACATTAGTTTCTCATATTGCAATTGGCAGTTCCAGCAGCAAGACATTTCTTTGATCAGAAAGTGAATCTTTGCCATGGGACATGTTCCAGTGAGTAAGGGTGTGTCATGGTGGGGGTAGTGGGGGGCAGAGTGAGACTTTGGGGTGGGGGTCAGATCATAGAGGGACAGTTATTTTTTTTTATGGGATTAAAAAAAAACTTGAAGGACAGCATTCTTTTTCACAGGGAACTTATCTGACACTGATGATTGGGTGCCCCAGTGTCAGGTGACTGCTCAGCAGCACTGGTGGTGGGCACATCGTTACTGACACATATAAGATGGGAACTGGGTGGGTGACCTGGAGGGGAGGGAGGGAAAAACAAATGGTACCAGGGTTGTGCCCCTTGTCTGCATATGTCATTTCTATTCTATACAGAAAAGTTTGGGGAGGGTGGGGAACAGTCAATCTAGAGAGAAAGGGTAAGAAACAAACTGTACTGGGAGTGAACACCCTGGTCTGCTTAATAAATAAATAAGATAGATAGATAGATAGATAGATAGATAGATAGATAGATAGATTGACAGACAGTCAGACAGACAAAGAGAGTTAGACAAAGAGATTAAGACAGAGACAGACAGAACTGGATTGGCAGCTAACTTCTCTCACTGCAACCCACAGCATGAGTTTCAGGTGTCGCTGTAGAACTCAAGAAAATCCTGTTGCTCTCATACAGAAAATGAAGGTGAATAGCTCCTCTTTCTAAGCTGTGCACCCTGGTCTTTGAGTGCTCTGTAAAGGCATTTCTGGCAACTTTTCAAAAAACTCAGACACTAGAATTTAGCAAAACGGAGCTAATTTAGCTAGGTTCTGGTATCTGTTTGTTTTAAAAGACATACTTTTTATGTATTTTAAATGTATGTATGTTTAAAAAGTAATAAGGTCGTCCACCTTGATTGTTTTTTTCCCCTTATGACAAGTAAATAATGCAAATGAATATTTGAGATAGTTGTTTTTACCTTTCATGATTTTTTTTAACAGTCGAACTTCAACATTATCTCATATATTGTTATCACTTTAAAAAAAGTATAATATTTTTTCCCCAAACCTTCAAAAGGCACAACCTTGGCACAAGCCCCTTCAAACCTCAAAATTTCATTACAAAATTCCACACCATCTAGGCTGTAGGTGAGAGCAAAAAAATATGCAATATTTAGAATAGTTTTTTGATTTGTTTTTGGCACTTTGTATCAACAGAACCATACAAGATGCTGTCATAAAACTTTTCATGTCTTGAGATTCTGACAGCTTGTCCAACCATGCCAAAATTTGTGCTATTTCATCAAACAACGCCAAAGATATTACAGTGCAAATACTGGGGTTGAACCCTAATTGTTAGGGGTGCTACTTTACTCTTATAATATACATGCAGTAATGTCCCTATAGTTAAGGTTGGTAGACTGCTTAATGTTAAACCACAGTTTTTGCATCTTAATAACTTTGCGGTTATTTAACAAAATATCTCAAAATTTGGCATGCGTGGTCAGGCTGATCAGATTCACAAGACCTGAAAAGCTTTGTAATGCAAGATGTTTGATTTTCAAGATATGGAGCACCAAAAAATGGAAAAAAAAACATGTTTGGTTTTCCTATACCTAAAATTGGGTATTTTTTTGCTCTCATCCGCAGCCTCGGTGGTATGGAAATTTTTCATGAACTTTTCAGGGTTGAAGATGCTTCTGAAAAGTTTTGTGAAAAAGTATTTTATGGTTCCAGAGTTATAATGGTTTTAGAGCTAACATCTTGATGCAAACAGTAAAAAAAAAAGATTGTGAGCGCTTATGTTCATGGTTTGCCTGTCGTATTGAAGCAAATGACAATTGTGTGATGAAAAAATTCAGATCATTCAAATGTATAAAGTGCATACTAGTGTATGTGCTGCTCATGAATGAAAACATTACTAAAACATAAAGTTCGGGAACTCACCACCTCATAAATTAAATGGACACCAACAGCCCATTCAGTGAAATTAAAAAGTCATTTACTGACAAAAGACTGGAGTGTGAAACACCCCACAACACATCCTGCCTGATGCATTTCAGACAGATCTCTGTCTTTTATCAAAAAGGCCTTTGATAAAAAACAGATATCTGTCTGAAATGCATCAGGTGAGACATGTTGTGGGATGTTTCACACTCCTGTCTTTTGGCAATTATAACTTTTTAATTGCATTGAATGAGCTGTTGGTGTCTCTTTAATTTATGAGGTGGTGAGTACCCAAACTTCATGTTTTTGTGGTAATGATCATGATGTCCACCATCTTGTTTTTTCTTTTAAACTCAAGCACATTGAAAATACATTAAAATGATATATTTTCAAAAACCAAATAATGGACCCTAGCTAAATGGGACCCATTTAGCTAGAATCTGGTGTTTGCTTTTTGAAAACCTTGCCAAAAATGCTTTTCCTGGGCATCCCAAAATCCAGAGTGCCGAACTGAGTGAGAGGAGCTATTCACCTGCATTCAAAGTATTAGAACAGTGGTAATTTTATAAATGCTGAAGTCACATCTGGAGCCGTGCTGCTGACATTAGTTCAAGCAGTGAACTAGCCATTCCTTGCCCTCTCTGTCTCTGTCTTTCTCTCTGCCTCTGTGTCTGTTTTTCTGTCTGTCTGTTCTTCTATCTCTGTGTCTGTTTTTCTGTCTATCTGTCCACCTGTCTGTCTTTCTGTCTATGTGTCTGTCTGTCTGTCTGTCTGTCTGTCTGTCTGTCTATCTATCTATCTATCTATCTATCTATCATATCAGGGTGCCCATCCCCATCTTTCTCCCCCTTCTCCTCCAGATCACCTTCCTGCCCTTCCCAATGTCACTTGGAGTATAAGGAGCAGAAAAGGCAAGACCCAAAGGCAACTCCTTTAGGACAAGGTATAATAGGTCATAGTTCCTCTATTATCAGTATGCTTTCCCAAATTCTTTTTAAAGTTTTCTTTGTTTGTACTTATAATAATATATTCTGGTAATCTGTTCCATAAATTTGCTGCACTTTGCGTATAAAAATATTTTCTTTTTTTGGTTCTGAAGTGCCCTTGTTTTACTTGTAATGGATGTCCCCTGACAGTTAAAAGATCAGTCTTGTATTCAATATTCAATTCATATATCAAAGTTGTATCATTCATGATAGTATGATAGACGAGTATGTCACCCCACTGTTGTCTGAGTTCAAGACTATACAATCTTAAATTTCTCAGCCTTTCTTCATACGGTAAATCTTTTTGACTTTTGATGGTTTTTGTGAATCGGTGCTGGACCATTTTGATTTTTAATATTTCCTTTTTATTATAAGGACTCCACAGTTGACTGCCATAATCTAATTACGGCCTAACATAAGATGGATATAGAGGCATGAGTACTTCCTGTGTTTTACTCTTTATATTTATTTTTATTGACCTCAACATTCAATTGGCTCTAGCTACAATAGAAGTACGATATTCTTTTAACTCAAATTTGTTATCTATCATAACACCAAGGTCCCTGCCGGTTGTTTTTTCTTGTATTGTTTGGTTGCACACAATGTAGTTATGACATGGATTTCTATTGCCAAAGTGCAAAATGCAGCATTTCTCTATGTTTAATTTAATTCCCCATTTCTCAGTCTACTTGACTATGGCATCAAGATTCTTCTGAAGAGAATCTATTTGATCTTTAATGTAACATGGTCCTCCTTGTTTTAAATCATCTGCAAATTTGGTTATGTAATTATTGGTATTTTCTTTCATATCAGCAATGAACATTTGGAATAATATAGGCCCCATCACTGACCCTTGTGGTATACCACTTGTGATACTTCCCTCTGCTGGCAGGTGTCCTCTTATGGGTACCCTTTGTGATCTACCATTTAGCCAGGAGTCAATCCATCTTATGATGAACTTATCAATACTATAGTTGTCGAGTTTTTCATGTATTGCCTAATGGGGTACAGTGTCAAATGCCAGACTAAAATCTAATAGTAGGGCATCCACTGGAATGCCATTATCCAAATTCTGACTAAGACATTCATAAATGCAAACGAAATTAGTGGTGCATGAATGACCCCTTTTGCATCCATGTTGATTTGTATCAAAATAGAGAATGTTATTTAGTTGTTGCTAAATTTTCTCTTTAATTAATGTTTCAAGGATTTTACATGGTATGGAAAATAAACTTATTGAGCTGTAATTGTTCGTGCTCATCTTACAACCATTTATGTAGAGTGGGGTCCCTAGATTTCTTCCAGTCAGTTGGTATCATGCCAAAGTTTAATGACTTTTCGTATAAGATTTTTAATGGTAGACATATATAGTTTTTCATTAATTTTAGCATAGGAGGTGTTATATTGTCCAGTCCTAGTGCACCATGTGGTTTTAGATTGTCTATAAGTTTTATAATATCTTCCATCTGATATTAGTGCTTACCTGCCCCACTGTTGTTATTTGTATCATTGGTGGGATGTTGTTGTCCATTAAAAACATAGCAAAAATATTTGTTGAACAGGTTTGCCATTTTGACTGGGTCAGTTATATTCCCATTTTTATCTTTTATTGAAGTTAGATCTTCTTTACAGTTTTTGAGTGAATTTATATAGCCATAAAATGGTTTACCATTTGATTTTTTTTGCTGTTTTTGCTAACCTTTGTTCATAGTTCTTTTAAATCTTATTTACTTTATTTTTACATTTTTTTTGTAGTTGTTTAAAAATATCCAATTTCTATCTTTAGTTTCTATATATGCTGTAGGTCTTATTTTTCTTTTTTGCTAACTTGACCATACTATTTGTAAGCCACTTTGGTTTCAAACCGTTATGATTGTATTTGTTTATACTTTTAACATGAGTATTTGCAATTGAGAGTATAGTTTTTTTTTATAAGTCCCCATGCCGCATCTGTTAGTTTGGTTTCTAACACTGTACTCCAGTCAATTTTCTGTAAGTCAGCAGAGATTCCTTCAGTGTTAACAGTTTTAAGAAGATAGATTTTGGTACATCATTTTACAATTTAATGATTATATTAATTTAAAAAAGTTATAGAAGTATTGTCATTATTGCTTATCAGTGCTGTTACCATACAGTTGGTGATATTGATATATTTAAATGTTAGGACCAATCTGTTTGGTCTAGTGGATATAGTGACATATTGTGTTAGATTATTTTCCTAGACACATTTCTAGAAAATTCCTACTTTGACTAGATGTTGCTTGGTGTATAGTCCAGTTGATATCTGAATAGTTAAAGTCACCTGTATGTATTACCTTACCCATATCTAGGACTCTAACTATTTCAACTATGATTTCCTGGTTTGATTCCATTGATGTGTTGGGTGCCTTGTAGCATAGACCCAGAATATAATTATTATGGTTGTTCTTTATTATTTGTAACCATAAGGTCTCTGTATTATGGAACTGTTTTTTTTTATCTTAGAAGATATATTTATAGTTGTAAAATGTTTGGAAGTGTAAATTGTGATCCCATCTTTTTGGTCTGTCTTGTCTAAATAAATTGTAGCCTGGTATGTGTTTGGCCAATTCATCTCTCTCTTGCCATCATGTTTCAGTCAGTAAGGTGACATCAACATTTTCAATGTACAGCAATTTTTGAAATTCTTTGAATTTGTTATTCAAACTCCCCACATTACTTGAAAAAAAATAGTAGTCTGTTACTTTTGAGTCTAGGACAGTTTGCTGAGGATCTCAACAGTTGGTTTGTCCCCTCCCCCTTATCAGTTTAAAAGGACTTTATCCATTTCAGTTTTTATCAGATGGCCCTGAATTTTGTTCCCTTTGAAGTTCAAATGCAGTCCATCTTTACTGAATACATTATATGCATATTATGTGAAATTAATCCCAAGAATTAATTAAGACAATTCTTTCTTTCTCATACCAGTTCTTAAGTCTTATATTGATCCTCTTAATTATTTTATTTTTCTCAGTCCCAGCCCTTGGAATGGGAAGAAGACCTGACAGGTATTTCACTCCATATTGCTTGATTTTTAAGGCAGTATCAATTAAGTTCCGACATATATCTTTTTCTTGTATATGTCCAGCATCATTGGTGCTGACATGAATAGTCACTATGTGTTTGTTTTCTGGCCTCTTAAACACCTTTTGAATTACCTTCTGAATATCTTCTGTTTTTGCCACAGGGTAACATAGAACCATGCTATTTTCTTTGTTTGCATTGCATATTATTGAGTCACACTTTTTATAATGGAATCAACTAATACTATCAACTCCACCTAGGTATTATTTTTGGGGTTTGGGGTAGTGTCATTAGGGATATTTTCAGCCAAAATACTAAACCTGTTTTAAGTTTGAATATCCTGTGCTAATAGTGCCCTACGTCCCTTTTCATATCTTTCCCTTTATTTACTGTGTACCACTGATCATCAGTTCCATTTTCATATTGTTTGTATTTCTTGTAACAGCTTGTGGGTGTTTCTGCTTACTCATTATCTACTGTAACTGAGATTCATCCCTCACTTTTTTTTTTGAACCAAGGGTAGGGTTGTGTGTTTTTTGACCAATATGATTTCTCCTTTGGTGTTCACCTTCTTGCTTAATATGCAAAATTTCTTTCAAGTTTTGTAATTCAATTTGTACATTGTTAAGGTTATAGAGAGTTATTTCATATTGCACACACATGTCACATTCGTAATCTCCCCCTAATTGACTGGTGTTTTCAGTATACATTTTTCATTTAGAGCATTGTATGAACCTCTCCTCCAAACACATACCATTTAGAATACTGGTAGTTGACTCAATATTTGTTTACTCCCTTTTGTTTAGGTAAGGAATTTCAATACTTAGAGGAGTTGGGCCTCCAACCCTCCTAACACACCCGAGATGTGCACAAAGACATGCACCTCAATGCGCAGTAACCATGTGCATGTCATGGCCAAGTTCACCCCGCTCACTCAGGGAAGCTGTTATATAGCTTGTGACCAGGAACCCCCCCCCGGGTCACATGACCGGCCCTCAGTAGGGAAAGCTACAAAAGATTACTTTAAAAGTCCCTCACAATCCTTAAAAGGGCTTTTAGTATTAGTCTTACTGTGTGCTTCAGTTGTTTAGTCCTCAAAAGTGGCATTTATTACCTCTAGCTGGGGCTGTAGCTCCATGTCAGGCTTAGTAGAACTACAACTCCCACTGAGCTTCCTGTCTCATTGCTAAGAGACCTACTGCTACTGTACACACAATCACAGTACAAGGTCTATGACAAAGTAAAAACAAATTTCAGTGCTCCCAGAACCCTGCCAAGCATATCTCACTGCTTGGGATGCAGTCACATAAAATATGGACAAGGTTTAAGATGAAAGAAAAGATTGAGATGTAAACAAGTGCATAATTCACTAAAAAACAAATTGTAAACTCGTTTTCTGTATGATTAGCAGACCTATCAATTTTGTAAGTGTGTGTATCTGCTTATATTAGTTGTGTTGAAAGACATTATGGATTGTCAGTTTGACATTGCGAGTGAGAGAGCACTGATGGGCACCAGCAGTAGATTACCTCAGAACCTCTGTTTTCAACTTCAGCCCAATCATATTGAAGCTGGTGTGAGTGGCATGACATTTACAGTCTAACTTTTGTAGAGAACATTAGACAGGTTTATTGTGAAAATGTATTTCTTTACGTTTGTTTATGGTGTGTAAGCATTTGTTAAATACAGTCCTCCATGTAAATTCATATACTGAATGACATATAGAGATATTTTCCTGCCAGCTGTATGGAGACAGAAGGATTGATATTCAACACATGGCTGTCAGTGTCAGCAGCTAAAGGACAGACTGTCAGAGTCTGCTGCTCTGTTTGAATGTCTGTATTAGTTTATTAAATTTTGACTTATCTATTTTTTATACCTACATGGAAAATAGTTATGTTTTCTGTGGTAATGATCAGTTGTTGTTTATTTATTTATTTATTTATTTATTTTGCCTTTTTTTCTCTCAGGAAACAGGAAACTGCTTATTATATGTTCTTTCAGAAGTCACAGGAGATTTAATTGTAGCTACTGTGATTATCAACTGAAATACTATTTCATTTAATGAAAGCATTCAAGTTATGCAGTATCTTCATATTACAGATAATATGCCAAAAAAATCCAAATTTTATCAGGTAATCACTTAATTATTTTTTTTTTCAAATTCAGTTGTCATACTGATGTCAATTGTATTTTAACAAATTGTATAGATATGCCATTACTGTGTATGTGAGCATTTTATTGCATCCTTCAGAATTTGATATCAGAATATATTTAATTCAGGAAACATGAGTGACAGATCTGATTGCAATAGTAAGGGTGTCTATTTTCTGAAATATCATCTACCAGTTTGTTTTTTTTGGCATTGAATTTTCAAACTGTATACACAAATTGTATAACTCAAAACAATGCATGCAAAAAGAACATCTTTTCTTTTACAGTGACATTTCTGAGGATCACAAACTATGCAAATTAGCACTTTTGAAAGTGTATTGTCCACTGTCATATTCTGAATTGCCAAGAATAATACTATAAACTATTACATCAATCATTGTAGTGTATTGCTGATTATTTGGTATGAAAGCAGAACTGTGTGATAGACATGAATGCATTAGTCTGTATAATAAAACAATACATTTTCACACAGATGTCAATACATTTGGCAGAAAAAAATCCACATTTCAGTCATTATTGTGGAAGTGGAAGCAGACTGACACCCTCAAATGTTGGATTTCTGAATTTACTGTAAGGGACCCCATATAGATTAAAATACTAAAACAAATAGTAATCATTTGTTTTATCCGAACATCTTATGTCATAAGTTACAAATTGACTTTTTATTGAGAGTATGTCTCAAAATCATTGCCTAATAGTATCAAATGATTATATTACCAGAAAGCATAAACAAACATGGCAGGAAGCATGCATTAACACCTGTATGTATAATAAGAGCATTCATTGTCTCATACCGAGGTCAATAATATTGGACTAAATACATGTTGCAGTCAGTATTGTGAATGAGTCAATAGTATGCTATCCTTCAAAGGCTGGATTTCTAAATCTTTTCAATGCAAGACTTCCTAGACACTGAGGTACCAAAAAAAATAACTTTTTTCTCTGAACATGTTCTGGCACATTCTAGAAAAATGATTGGCTTACTCTGATTATGTGTCAAAAATATAACTTGATAGCATCAAATGCATTCATATCAAAATAATAAAAAAAGGAAATCTCATGTTTTCTGATAGATATCTCTGGGAATATCCCATCAGGCAAATACTGTGATGGGTGCTGTCAAATAACTTTATATGCATTCTGTAATATTATGAATGCCCCAAATAGCCCTTCAAAATATTTCATACCGGCTAATTTAGTACTAAGTCAAGGATGGGTTTGAAAGCATAAACCCATGCATTCACACCTGCCTGTAGAATAAAACCATTCATTTTCTTGTACAGATGTCCATGATATTTAAAAAAATGCTCATTGCAGTAAATACTTAGGCTCAGATATTCAAACTGCGCTCAAAATGAGCGCAACAGCAGGAGCAAGCAGAAACCAGTTGCACAAATGCACAACAGGTGCGATATTCAAACATGGAGCAGAACAAATTGCGCAAGCAACCAACGTCTGAATATCGCACAAACTGTGCCATAGCGCAACCAGGAAGGAGAAGCTGAGCCGAAATGTTGCGCTATGGAGCAACCAGGGCAGCCCAGCTGAGCATTCCAGAGGTGCCATAGCGCAAGCAGAACCCCCCCCCAGAGCAATGGAACTGCACATCCAGGGAGGCAGGCTGGGGCCCACCACCAGCCATGCCACACATGGGCACAGGAACACACTGCAGAACCCACACCACACCTGCACACCCCAAGCACAGCATCACTGGGGGTGTGACAGATGATCTACTGGCCCATGGGGACAAGCCAACACAGCATAGAGGAGCTATGACACCCCAGCACAACCACTGGCATGCTGAGAGTGCCACACACAGGGGGTTGACAACCACAGTGCACAGCAGCCCCCTGTATGCACAGCACACCCTGCACTGTGACCCCAAGACACCACCTATGTGCAGTGGCTGGCACTGCAGGAAACCATGCAGCCCCCCAGCACCACGGCAACCCCTGTGCAGCACAGAAGCCTACAAGCCAGACACACCCCAGCACCCAGCAGTGGTGGCAGCAGACGGCAAGACCAACAGAAAGTCACTGCCATGCTGAACATACCTCCCCATGCACACACAGGCACACACACGCACACACACCCAGGACCATACCACCCCAGATGGCATGTACACCCCTGCAACTGAGCACCCATTGCCAGCTGCAAATCAGAGACCAACACAGTATTCATATCAAAATAGAAATGTATATTTAAAATATTAAATAACAAAACCAAGAGAAACTATTTACAAGGGGGGATGGGTAAAAGGGGTGTTCAAGGGGGAGGGATTAAAAACTTGGAGAGGGAAGGCAGGGTGGTAGGGATGGGAGAAGTGGGAAGGGTAATGTGGGCTATGGCCCAGCCGGCTGCTGGTCCTCCCCCTGCTGGCGCACCATCCTGTGCCACCTTCGCCGAGCTCCATGGCGCCGGATGGCTTGCAGGATCTCCTGGTTCTCAAGTCCAACTTGGGTGAGGCGCCGAAGATCACGTGCCATCCTGCTGAGAACCTCGAGGCCTAGGAAAATGGGAACACAGTCAATGGCTGTGACTGACCACAACCCTGAACACCACCCAACCTGCAAGCCATATAGCCCAATGTCCCACACCTGTGATGGCATGCACCCACTCACAGTGAACATGCACATGGCCATCACAAACAGGCGGCAACAGCTATGCGCACCACTGCACACACACATTGCCCATGTCCATCACAGCACAAACAAGGCTGTCCAGTGATGCAGCAACATGGTGCGATGCCAGTTACACAGCTATGTGCCCAGTGCATGCCTGGACCACCAGTGACACATACACAGACGTGCTGTGATACTGGACAGTAATGCATGTCACCTGTGTCTTGCATACATACATAGATACATAGACAGTTTCATCAGATAAGGGCCTATGGCCAACCTAGTCCGTCCATTTGAGCTTGTAAGTTCACTTTGTTTTCCTAGAAGTCTGTTGCCCCTTACTCCTGACCTCCAGAATTCCTTCATGTCTGTCCCATGCATTCTGAAATCCTGTGATTGTTTCAGCCCCCACCACTTCCTCTGGCAGGGTGTTCCACTTGTCCACCACCCACTCTGTGAAGAAATCCTTTTCCATGTGTCCTCTGAATCGTCGCCCCTCCAACTTCATCCCATGCCCTCTAGTCCTGGAACATCTTTTTCACTTCAAAATAGTGTGTCCTGCACCCTGATCCCCCCTGTAAGATACCTGTATGTCTCTATCATATCCCCTCTCTCCCCCCTCTCCTCCAGGGAGTACATGTTCAGTTCCTTCAACTTGTCATCATAGGACCCATGATGCAAGCCATGCACCATCTTTGTTGCCCTCCTCTGAACCTTCCCTGCCCACTCTATGTCCTTACGTAGGTATGGTCTCCAGAAATGTACACTGTACTCCAGGTGGGGCCTCACTAGTGTCTTGTATAGTGGAATTATGACCTCCCCTGTCCTGCATGGTTGTATTGTGCAGGGCTAGTGGACTTCCCCCCCCAGCATGCAATAGCATCCATGAAGTCATGATACTCACATTGCTCAAGCAGCTGTGTCTGCTGCTGTTGCTCTTGCTGCCATTGCTGCTGCTGCTGTTGCTGCGGCTGCTGCTGCTGCATCCGGGGGGCGACTCCTGCTGCCACCGGGGCCCTGGCATGGCCCTCCTCACCCCCGGCCCTGCATCCTCACATCCCAGCCTGTGGGAGACATATGTTGAGACAAACATCAGTGTGACTCAAAAGCAGAGTGCCCCCTGCCCCAGTGAGAGTGCCTGCCCACACAGCCATACCCATCCATCGCACAGCTGCACACACTGACACAGCCAACCGTGTCCGAGCCGTCACCTATGCACAGCCACCAAAGCACACACACACCCCTACAGAGAATACAGGTGCATAGATGGTACACTCACCTGGCCTCAGCACCATGCCCCACCTGGCACGTGCCTGCAGCCTTGCCAACATGTCTGGCTCCCTCCGGCGGAGGTCACTGTACCGGTGCCGGCACTGCTCAGCAGACCGGCGCCATCCAGTGACCCCCACCAGGTCAGTGGCCACTTGCTGCCACACCTCTGTTCTTGCTATGGTGAGGGGGGCCTCACCATAGAGTGCCTCATACTGGGGCTCTACTAGAGCCACCAGGTTGGCCACCTCCAGTGGGCTCAACACACAGCCCTCCTCCTAGCCATGTTAGCCAGTTTACAGCAGGCAATATGGTGCCCTGCTGCACCATAACCCATGTGGAGATGTTGCCAATAGACCACCGCGAGGCTCCAATCGCGCTTGTTCGAACAGTGCCATCACTTCACATAGCACTGTCACCAGACAGCACAATAGGGACGTACACATGGCAGGCAAACAGCGGCAGGGGGAAAAGGGCATACACAAGGTCATGAGCAATGACGCAAGGCTACGCACAGCGCCATCTGACGTATAGGTATCCTGCACGACCGACCAGCTGCGTACCAGTGCCACAGTGGACTATTGCGCAGTAATGCCACAGCGCCATATAGTGTCCAGTGCTGTAGTGCCACTGGCACAATGGTGGCCATGGCCTGAATTGCCTATTGTGCTCAGCACATCAGCAGCACCACAGACGCATGCGTAAGCTATCTGGGCATGTGCGATGCAGTGTACCACACAGGCACAGATCTGCGCCATTGGCTCAGCCGACTGTTCCGTATTGCGCAAAGCGCAGATTCGCGATATTCAGCCGACATATGCAAATCATCTGATCAGCCATTCAAGGGTGCAGTGGCACGATTTGCATGTCATTAAAGTTGCTCCACTCCTAATTTGCATGTGTTGCACTATAAATGTGCGACAGTGGGCTGTGCTGGCCAGATTCGGTTACTGCAGGTGAGAGGTGAGTTACATGCTGTGTGATGTTCGGGACAATGCTCATGGGGAAATGCTGTAGACTGCACAGTGACAGGTGTCCACTTCCACCCATGCAGATCACCATGACCGAGCAGAGCCAAGGTGAGGGTGAGGACAGTGGGCATAGGAGGAGGCCCAACTTCACAGCGGCAGAGACGGAGGCCCTCTTCCAGGCCTACCTGGAAGATGAGCCACTATTGAGTGGATGGAGGGGCACCCCTCAGTCCTGTGCAGCTGCATGGGAGGGCATAGCTCGGGCCGTTAACCTGCACAGAAGCCACCAGCGCTCCGTGCAGGAATGCAAGAAAAACATGGGGACTGACCGCAGGAGGTTGAAGGAGAAGGTGGCAGCCTTCAGGGCGGCACGTGCTGGCACTGGCCTGCCAGTGGTGTTGTAGCTGACCCCACATGAGGAGACACTGGTTGCAGCCATGCAGCTGAGTGCCATTGCGGGCATACCAGGCGGAGGATTTCAGACAGGTGGAAGCCCATCACTGCATGGTATGACATGGTGGTGGTGTTTGGGGGGGTGGTGGCGGTTGTTCACATGCACTCACATGTACTCTCTTTCTGTTACAGATCCTGTTCATCTTCAGGAGATGGTGGTGGTGGGTCCAGACAGTGATGTGGACCTGCTGGACATGGAGGAGGGACCATCCACCTCCACCACCAGCCAGCAGGCACTGCAGCAGCATGCACGCTGGGCCAACAACTCTGGTGTCAGTGATACGGGTGCGGGGCTGCACAGCCTGTGTCTCAGCAGTCTGGCATGCAAGCATGCCAGCATGCTGTGACCATGGCAGTAGCACGTACCTGCACCATTGATGATAGAAGGTCTGCAATGGGCAGTGATAGGTGTGTGTCCCATGACAGACACATGGCAGGCCAGCACATGCCCCTGGGCCTTTCTAGTTCAAACCTGTGTACCAGCATGCTGGCACAGTCCCAGGCTGTGCCTGTCAGCACCGGTGGGGCAGCACCGGTGGCTGTGCAGGTGTCTGGCACTGTTGCCAGCATGGCGGTGGAACAGGTGGACCTGGGGGCACAGCGGTTAGAGGGGCAGCAGCAGCAGTCACACACCAGGTCTGGGGGTACAGTGTCAAGCAGTGGCACATGTCCACCACCCTTTGATCTACCCATACCTGGTCCTGGCGAACAGCGCCCACCCTCAAGGGGTGATGTGCATCAGGACTGTCCACACCCTGTGGGTCACGATGCCATTGGGGCACAGTACCCATTGGACACACACATCCACCTGCTGCAGGAATCAGTACAGCTGCAGGGGCGGGTTGCAAGGTCCATGGAGGCACTGTCGGTGTCCGTGGAGCGGCACAGCAGGGAGTGTGCTCGGGACCGAACCGAGCTGGTCCGTATGCGGACGGATGTGACCGCCGCCATTGACAGGCTGACCCAGGCAGTGGTCTCTGTCATGGACGCATTGGGCACACAGTCAGGTGCCCCTGTACCACACACCCCACACAGTGCACTCTCCACTCCCCGTTCCTGGTGTCATGTGACACCAGGCCTGTTGACACCGGGTTCTGCTGTGGGCATCCCGAGCACTCCTGGTGCAGGTTTGTTCGGCATGCTGCAGACCCCTGTGCGGACAAGGTCATGTTCGTGCAGTGGGACCCATGGTGGTGCAACAGTGCCACCCCATGTGGCCCCTGCTCAGCCTGCCCATGCTGTTGGGTCACGGCCGGGCTGCACACGCATCCGTGGTGGCCGTGGGACAGTGCTACATGACTGGGCTGTCTCCCAATCGCGGGCCCTGTCTGGTGCTGCCCTGTGTGCAATGTGTCATGGTGGGCAGTGCACTGCTGGGTGCTCTGCTCACCACACCGACACACGGACCACCTGCACACCCTCCCAACTGTTGTCCACAGGTGCATGTGCATGATGATGCCTGCATTGCACTGTACACCAAGGTGCAAGGGTGCCCAGGTTCTGACACACGTACTTGGACAGTACAGGTGGTGGGGGTGGTCGGTGGTGCTGTGTGTTAGCAATGTCGGTTCTGCAGTGCTGTGCATCTGCCCATGTACGTTCTGTGCCTGGTGTGTGTGTGTGTCCATATGAGTGCTCACCCCTCCCTGATGGTGTGTTGGTATGCCTGGACCCTTCCAGTCCCCTGACCTTCATGCACCCCTGGTGTGTTCCCCTGTGTGCCTGTAGTTTTCGCATGGACAGTGTTGGTTGCACATGTCCCCTTGACTTACCTGTATTGTGTGTAGTGCTCCTCTGTGATGGTGTCCTGGTGCAGCTGGGCCTGCCGGATCAGTCGGGGGTCCCTCCGTCCTAGGGGGGGCTGCTCATCACCATCATCACCGGCGCCACCGGCATCCCCATCGCTGTCCCCCTGTTCAACCTGTACGGCTATCCCATGGTCTTTGGCCATGTTGTGCAGGATGCAACAGGCCAGGAATATCCCACAGGCCTTTTGGGAGCTGTACTGTAGGGCACCACCAGAGGTGTCTAGGCATTGGAAGCATGCCTTGAGCATCCCAAACACCCACTCTATGATGTTACGTGTTGCGGCATGTGCCTCATTATAGCATAGCTGCGCTGGGGTCGTGGGGCGCCGGTACGGTGCAAGCAGCCAGGGACAGAGTGGGTATCCGCAGTCACCTGTGTGGAGATAGTGGAGAGCAGTGTCATGTTCAGGTCCATATTGGCCATCCCCCTGTGTGCCACTACCGTGGCACCTGTGTCATTCCCACCCTTGCCCACAGTTTGCATTCCATACATGTGTACTCACCCACTAGATGTCCTGTGGGGATGTCCCCACTCTCGAATCGATGGCACAGTGCAGACTGATACCATATGAAGGCATCATGTGCTCCACCAGGGTGTGTGGCACAGACATTGATTATACGCCCAGTGGCATCACACACCACCTGGCAGTTGACACTGGAGAATCCCTTTTGGTTACGATATGCGTGGCCATCGGGGCCAGGTGGCATGTGGATGGCCACATGGGTGCAGTCTATGACCCCTAGCATGCCAGGCATATGTGCTACTCTGTGGAACTCCTGCATGTTTGCTGTATGCTCTGCCACGATGCTGGGGAAATGGATGTACTCTGCAGCATGTGGCAGCAGTGTGCTGAGGAATTGGGTGAGGATGCGTGATGTGGCTGACTGTGTAATGCTTGTGGTGTCCCCTGTCAGCCTCTGGAAGGTGCCCGTGGTGAGCATGCACATGCAGGCTGTCACCTTGGTCTCCACCGACAGAGCGTGACTCCGTCGTGAGGGTGCCTGCATCACATCACTGCACAGCTCACAGAGCCGTCTCAGTATTGCCCTGTTCAGGCGGTACCAGCCCACGATCTCTACATCTGTGTACAGCTCAAAGCTGATGCGGGCACGGTACGCCTGTCGAGGCATACCGCCCGATGGGCCCCCCTCCATGGCCATCCCCCCTGCAGCATGGATTCTCACCCCCCATTACAGCTTCCATGTGGAGGCTGGCACTGTCCATCTCCTGCCTTCTGCCCCGGCTGCTGTTGCTGTGTTACCCCGCTGTCCTCACTGCTACTTCCAATGCACGGGCACCCCACTGGCCTCTACAAACTATGGGAAACACTTTCCTTGCCTGCCCTTTTCAGTCTGTCTGTCTGTCTCTGTCTCTCTCTCTCCCCACTTGACAGCCTGGTGGCGTTCTTGCGCTTCCTTGAGCCTTTTTATTTTGGCTCATTTCCGCTAGTCGCCAGTTTCGGCTGTGCCACTATTGCGCTGTTACGCAGTCTTTAACATCGATTGGCGGTCTTTATGCATGGATCCGCCTTCCGGTTGCGCATGCCTTTCATTTTCATTGCGCTATTGCTCAGTATAAGCTGGGTAACTGCCTCCTTCTGAATATCGCTAAATGGCGCAGTTTTGGACTTGAGCATGAGCAACCCTGTTGCGCATGGTGCAACCCTTTTGAATATCTGGGCCATACAGGGTAAATTGGCAATGGCTTACTAGTGATAGAAAAAAACACATAATCAGAAGTTCTGTTATTTGTAACAAACAAACTTGTATGTCGATAAATAAAAAAAAATGTGACTTTAGATCTGAGTTTACAGCAGGAGAGATTATCACTATTCCCACATAATTTCAGAGTCAATACCATCATTAGCATTAGTGTTGTCAGTGAAACTGTCAGAATGTACTGTATAACTCAAACATTCCATGTATCAATACATCATTTCAGTCTACATTAAAAAAGCACTTTCTTGTTACTTATTTGAATAGGGAAAAATTAAACAGGTCATATATACTGTAACTTATGACCTAACCTAAATCTCTAGAATCTGTGTGTTTTGCCTCAGCAGTCTTATGAGACTATCTCCAACTCTGTCTATAGTCCTTTTTAGGACTGCATAGTGAGAGCTATGCTGATGTTGTGCTATTACATAGAGGAGGGGGCTCACACTTTGAGATCTTCAAGCCAATACCAGACTCAATGCTACCGATATTCTTAAAAATCACTAACAAATTGGCTCCAAGAAAAATCAGGACTTTTCCCAGTATAGCCTTTGTAGTACCAAGGTCTCCTTAAATGGCTTGCACATTTTGCTTGTCTTCCATCAAGACAGCATTGAAGTTAATATTTACGTATTTTTATCACACAAACCTGAGCACTACAGAGGGAGGAAAGTAATACAGCATGCGAGCTTGCTACAAATTCCAGGATTAGGAAAAGCAAAACATATGACACTAACAGTAAGGCAAATGTGACGGGAATGCACTGGTATATGGAAAGCCAAGGGAACGAATGATAGTCTTATCATGGAAAGAAAGCAAGTGAGCACATGTACAAGTGATTTGTATTAAGTTCCTTCCTCTGGAGTGCTTAGGTTTGTGTGATGACAACAAATAAATATTCACCACAACACTGTCTTGATTGGAGACAAGCAAATTATGTAAGCTATTTAAGGAGACCTTGATACTACAAAGGCTATACCATGAAACGTCATGAGCTTATTTGGAGCCAATGTGTTTGCAATGTTTAAGAATATCAATGTCATTAAGTCTGGTATGGGCTTGAACAGTTCAAAGTGCAACTGCATCAATGAAAAATAAAAGTCTGCTTGAGCAATTGAAACTTCAATTGACCAAATGTGACACCTATTTGACACATTGTGAATCCTCATGTTGTACTTGAACAATAGTTTGTTATAATGCAACCTGTTACTGAGCACTGATGGGAGATACTAACTGGAGTCACAATAGCTATTGACTTTACAACATTCTTTCTTTCTGCATGATTGTTAAGGAGGTGAAATCATCTTTTAAATGTCAAATTCAATAATTGTATATACTGTCTAGTTCTATAACAAGTAGCACATCCCCTTTTATCTACTTTAGAGGCAGGTTTTTGTTTTATTATATTAGGGACTGAGTTCCATTAACTGAAATTTTACTTTACACATTTCAGTTTACTAGTTGTTTATCGATAGCAGACTTCAGACTCATAACTGGTTCCTGTTGTATCATATAAGGTGCCATATTACCTATCGGATGTCCACTTACAAAATTCAAAGATGTACTGGTGGCAAATGGGGGTATTCAAACCCAGCACCTCAGCACATAATGAACAATTAAAAAATATAAATGTAAGGTATGACCAGCCCATTGGCACAGTGGTAGCACTTCTGCTCATGATATCAATGACCCAGGTTTGAGTGTAAGCTTGGTTTGCCAGTGGATGGCCAGGGGGAGGATTAAGTGTCCCACAGGATGCTCTCCTCCTCTGGGGAGGGAGGGAGGGTAGGTGCCCTCGCTTTTTATAGTGCCACCTGGGTGATCATGGATGGCAGTGCAGCTAAGGATGACAGAGGAGGGAAGGACATCAACTGGGATTGTGATACAACAGCACACCTACATGTAAATGCACACCCATAGATCCCCTCCACAAGCTGATGTCCTTGGGGCCAGGAGAAACAATGAAAACGGACCCATGGATGAAGGGCCACCCAGCACTGCAAGGATCTCCCTCCTTGAACCACTGTGTGTGTCTTCTGATGAAACTAGAAGCTCAAGGGTAAGCCCCTCCACCTCATCCCTACTGGGGAGAATAGTCAAGGCTGCATGGGGAATGTCTACCATGCCAGTCTGAAATTAAGAGGGGAAAAAGCAAGTATGCTTTGATGATTCTGGAAGGAGTTCAAGTGCAGGGTGAGAAGTGGGCATAAAGAGAGTAAAAAAAACGCAAGTGTAGTTTTTGACAAAAGCGACATAGAGGTGCTCATTGTCATAACGTGTAAAATACAGTATCAAAACAGGTCATGTGAAATATTAGGAATAGATGCAAAATCATGTTTGTACTAAGACGTATTCTGTATTTTGTAAGATTCCAGCAAATGATCAGGGAATGCAATCTTCCTAGACATGCTGCACAGAATTTACAGGGGATCTGCTGCAGATAATTATACCACCTCACAGGAACATCTAAAACAAAAAAAGTGTTTTCATGAATGGCTATAGTTTGGTAGTACAAATCACTTATTACATAGCATCAAACTAAAGCTTAAATAATAACATAAAGGAGGAACAAACAAGAACATCAACAGATGGCAATGCATCCCACAAGACAAACTTGAGACTAAACCAAATGCTTAGGAATAGCTATCCAGTATGGGCAGGGTAAAATAAAACATACAAAAAAAAAACATGAAGGCAAGACACTATATTGCTGTTTTTTTTTAGATAATTTATTGTCCTGTTGAACACTCTAAAAAGTGTAGCTACATCCTTGACTGTTTTCCTGTCCCCTTTAAATGTTTCAACTAATACATTAGTTCTGTAATAAACTATTATTTGCAGATATAAACAAAATATCCTGCATGATGTAAACTACCAAATTTCTTCTCTATATTAGAAAGCAAAATCAAATGAAAGTAGAATGAGTAAACCGAGCAGGTAAATTGTGCAATTTGGTATCCCAATGGTACTCAGGATTCCCAGCTTGCCTTTTCTTTGGGGACCCGAAATGAATTACATCCTAAGCAAACAATTTCATTTGGCAAGTACATATACCTCTTGCAAAGGACTTGACATACTTATCAAACATTTGAAGACTTATTTAGTTATGGAAGCATTTTATGGAGAACTTATCCTGGATCATTTACTAAATGGTGCTTTTTGTTTTTTTCTTTCCAAATAAAAAATAAGAGAGATTGCCCGAGTATAGTTTAATGCAGGTCTCACCAGCTTCTCTTAAATCCAAACTGTTCATTCACATTTACCTTCTACAACAGGTCACTGATCAGTAATTTATTCTCAGCATTCTGAATACCAGTGATCAATGGAATGTTATAATTGAAACCTGAGCAGGCATTCTGCATGGTTTAATTTAAAACAAAAACTCATTACAAAGTGAAAATCATCTTGTCTAGATGACTTCTCTTATGATGGCTGTTCAAATCTGCAGTAGGGATGGGGGTACTTTTGACACATTTAGATGGCCTCCAGAGCATTAAAGTACAGATAAAATGGGAAAAATAAACATTGTTAGGACTTCACTTGTTACAGACTCCCTACTTAAAGAAAGACATTGAACATCTTGAAAAAAATACAGAAACAGTTTGCCAAGTGGATGCTTGACTTTGGAGTATGAGGATACATTAGCAACCCTAAACCTAATGTCCCTAGAAATGAAGAGACATAGGGGAGACCTCCTATTTATGTGGGATGTAATAAATGACCCTTATCTTTTTTCAGAAATGGGCTTTAATTTTAAATAAAACAATACAGAGACTAGAGGTCACCCTCTACAGCTATCCTACTAAAGACATAACACTAAAGAAAGGAAGTTTGTTTTATGCAAAGGGTGGTCACGGGATGGAATGCACTACCTCTTGAGATCATCTCTAGCAAAAACAAATTCAGCTTCAAGAATAGACTAGATAAGTAGTTATTAAAGAAACTCAAGGTGTCCTTGTTAAGGGTTTCAGTGATAGGAGCTAGCATAGAGATCTTTGCCTTTTCCTTCAGACTTTGCCTTAGCAGTAGTATTATAATTAGCATAGCCTGTCCCATACTTCTCTGACCCCTTTCCTCCAAAATTAGGCACAAATGTGAAAAAAAAAGGTTAGGGACAAATCTCAAAAATAGTTGTCATATCAGCTTATCAAGCTGTTGCAGCATGGGGCTCAGTGGAAAACTAGACTACAACATTATTGTTTGTCACTATTTTATTTTGTAAAAGAATACTTCTCACTGACAGAAATGTTAAATTGAAAAGGAACTGAAGACATATCAGAGGTAAAATCCAGAGTGTCAATGAAAATAAGTGGCAGTCAAGAGGTTTGGTGGCTAGCGCAGAGAGGAGGATTCTGGGAGATTTCATCTGAGCAGTTCACTTTTTGCTGTGGAGGATTCAAGAGGAGCAAGTGAGCTGCAGTGCTGAAATGCTGATCTCTAGTTTATAAAAGGTACAATATTGTTGCCATACCTATTTGAGGTGTTCAACATTCTTTTAAAAACGTCTTTCATCCTTTATTGCACAGTGGAATGCTTTTATAATTGAAGTGGATGACCCCAGAGTCAAATTCAGAGTCAAACTGTATTGATTCAGACCCAAAACACAGCTGCTGAGTTGCTGAAATGCTCTCTAAGTGGTCCTGTGGCCATGTCAGGAGAAGAAAATATCCTGTTAGCTGCTGTTAACGGCAGCAGTTATTAAAACAGATAATGTTCTGTTTTATCTTTTAAGTTGCTTCTAACTTGTTTTTTTTCCTGAGACAAACTTTAACAGCTTGTTATAAGCCTGTGAAACTGATTCAGTCTATAGTATGCCCGCTACTGACTCATAAAAATATCCTTCCTGATATAACTCACCTTAAGCTCACAAACCTTTATGTGTAATACCATTTCATAGTGTTTTTTTTTTTTGCTTTAGTTTTAAAATGTATTTCTTTAAATAAAACCTTAGAGGTAAAAATGTATTTGATTTTCCCATAAAACCAACAATCACATGACCTAGGGTCCAGGAGCTCAAAAGCACAAGCATGGCATTCTGATGCTAGATGCATCATCTTTCCGGACCAGAACTCCATGCACCAAAGAAATGCAAGAGTGTGAGCAATTTCTGTCTTGGCTAGAATGCTCACTAGACGTTATTTTTCACTTTTCAGTAACAAGTCCACTAAGCCTTCTTGAAATTTAAGTGAATTTAGTACCTCTCCTTTCTATAAAGACACTTACACAAAACATTGTAGCAAGTAATTTCAGCCAGGGAACCAGTAGTCAGCTCAGTCAGCATTTAAATCAATCTGGGCCTTCAAGTAATCAATTTAGAGACTCTGACATGCCGATATTTTTCAATGGAGTTTTTAGCTTGTTTCTTTATTTTACGGTAGTGCGCTATATCATTTGCTTTCCTTTCCATTTTATTTTTTGCCCACACTAGTGACCGTACTAGAGAAGGAAGACTGGTCTACCAGCAGCCTAACACAGGCAGGGAGAGAGCAGTTGCAGAGGATTAACGAATGGATTGCTGAAACTCTGAGCCTAAAAGAAAATCTAGTGGGCAGTAGTCGATATTCTGTGTTGGAAGTCCCTGAAAATCTGCACCCGTGGTTAAAGACAGCTATAGAAGGAACTGTTCTGGATTTTATACACTTGCACCAGAAGTTCTTTGACACATGTCCGGATTGGGGTAAAATTTTAAACTGTACGAAACAATCTCCATAAGAAAACATCTGCACAATATTCAGCAAGGGCTAATAAGTAATTTTTGAACCCCTTTAGGGCTCCCTGAGGCCTTTCTATTCAGCAAGCTCATACCTATATTGAGAGAAAGGTTTTTGCTTTCTTCAAGGTAATAGTGACTTTTTAACCAGGAATTGCTTGCTTTCTTGTCTAATTGACTACTCTGTTGAACCAGTTTATGAAAACTTATTTGCACATAGAAATTGATTTGAC
This sequence comes from Neoceratodus forsteri, assembly GCA_016271365.2. Classification (NCBI taxonomy): domain Eukaryota; kingdom Metazoa; phylum Chordata; order Ceratodontiformes; family Ceratodontidae; genus Neoceratodus; species Neoceratodus forsteri. The sequence goes on along the minus strand of CM028131.1, from coordinate 956,667,831 downwards.
ACTGTAAAGTACTGTTGTGGGCACATTTAGTTCATTAAGGGTATTTATCTGCCCTATTTATTAGCACATATAAATCATGGTGTTAACTAGAAAACAAGTTGCTGAGGCCGATTTAGCTCTTGTGGGGGACCTAAATGCATTGGAGGGGAAGGAAATTATCTGTGTACATCAGTCTACTGCTGATCAAACTGAATACACTGAGGTTAAGGATTAATCATTCATTAATGAATAAAGGAAAGTGCAATAAAAAAATCTAAAAAGAAGAAAAACAATAAGACTATAAAACAAATCAAGCCTAGACCAAAACAAACTGTAAGGAGACAAAAAGATATGAATTTAAATTCAGAAGAAACAAAATAAGTAAGTAAACTACTTCCTAAGCAGACCAAGATTAGTGAACATTTTGATAAACTTCACAATATAATTTCTGGTCTGGACCTCCCAGGAAGAGATGTTAATAGGCCCCAGGAATCTATAGAATCCTTTAGACTTTCTTCCACACCTAAACTCTTTGATGTAACTGATCAAAAAATGAACAGTAGAAACAGCATCTCTTCTGTAGACTCAGTAAATATTCTATTGAGTGGTGGAAATCAGATAACTCAGAATCAACAAAACCTGGGTTTGTAATTAATAAGTAATTGGAATCCTTCCAGTCTCCAGTACAAAATGGTCCATCTACTCCATCTAGTCTAGAGCAAAATGAATCAGGTTTATTGGTATTCTCACCTGAAACTTATACTCCACTATCTACCAGGAGAACTGTGGGTCCAAACACCCTGCAAGAGAATATGAATGGGGTTTTAGAATATTTACAAACTACTATCTTGGAGTTCAAGAAACTTGACTCAGAGAGCAGACCATGAAATAGTAGTAAAAATACCTCTGATCTAATGGCAGGTTACCCTTTTGCTTTAAGTGAGGACCTCAATGACTTTATGAAAAACCTTATGCTATACACCTAATGATTTTGCACCAAATGGTCAGTATACAAAATGAAATGGAAACTGTCAAGCAAAATGTGATAACAAATAGTTACAGACTAGAAGATATTCTGGTCACATTAAAAAAGCTTTTACCAGATCCTCCTCATTCAAGCTGTTTGATCCTAGAGGAATCAATGTAGCCAAGACCTGACTTCTCATTAGTGGAGATTCCCCTGTTTCCTGACAAAAATAAGCAGAAAAAGAAAAAATGTAATAAAAAAAAGTTTAGAAAGCCAGGGAGTGTAGGTAAGGGCAAGTTGCAGGCCCAAGACATCCACATTTCTGTACTAGATGTTGTAAATGTGTTGGAGAATCAGTCCCAAGAAGCCCACTCCAATGTAGTACAAAATGAGATGGCTCATATATGTGCTGAAAAGGACGAGACTGTAGTGAATTTAGTAATCAAAAATAAAAGGAATAAGTTACACAAAGTCCAACAGGGCACAGAAGATCAGATAAATCAAAAGTTAGCTACTCAACAGACAATCAATTCAGATATAATTACAATAACTAAGGTATGCAATACCCTAGAAGAAGAACTAAAAGCTTTAAGACAAGACATCAAAAACTGGTCTGAATCCTATCACATCGGGCAGCAATGTAATGCCAATAGGTTACCACAAGTACAGTCAGTTAATGAGTCCCAAAAGATTAGCCTAGAGAACTGTGCAATCTTGAGTCTTAATGGATTCACTTGGGAAATGGAACAGCCTAACTCAGTTAATAAAACCAAGATTGTGCACCTGTTAAGGGCAGGCACTTGTTTGTAAATTTTGGAAAGAGATTTTGTAAAAGTATGGAAAGATAAAGATGTAACAGGTATAGAATGTGTTTTTTTGTTCTGCACATCACCTCACCTGGCTAACCATATTTGATTAAGTAACAAGGCACTGAATAACTTGGGTTGTCAAACAGATTATATAAATAGAGATACCCTAAACCCCCAGGTAACTAATAAAACCTTGGATTACTCTCAAATTATCTTTGGCTTTAAGCTTTTGCCCAATGAAAATGAGTGCAAATTAAGGAATGCCCTTCAAAATCTGTTCACGTATTTTCTACAAATCAGACTGGACAAAATCAAAATCCTTAAGGTACTTAGAAGATCCTATAAGAACACTTATGCCTAAATTGACATGCTTTTACAGTCTTCTGATGTGGCAAATATGATTCTACAAAAAACTGCCTCTTTGGATGAGATTGGTATAAACAAAGTGGGAAGTGACTTACTCACTGCCACTAATTCCAATCTAACTGAAGTAAACCCAGTGGTAAACAAATGGCAAAATGAAACATTGGCCATATTTGGTATAAGAAAATCTCCTGATGAAACAGACCAGAAGCTTAAATTCATTCTAAAGTATTTGTTCAAACATGTGCTAAATATCCCGAAGATGATAACTGACTCCTTTCTACCAAGGCAGGTTGGCCAGGAGATTGAGAGTGACTAAATATTAATAAATATTACTTCCTGAGAAACCTGTAATAATCCTATAGCCCATACAGTGACGCTCGATAGGCTGGGTATCCACATTGTTGACTGGGGAAATCAAGGTTACAGCCAGTGCAATACTAATGAGGAATGTAACAGCAAGAAACTGGCCAATAACTATTTTGGGCAAGACTGGTCATTTCAGTAAAGTGGACAGCCAAACCATGTTTAATGTATCAACTAGAAATAGATTTTCAACTCAGTCTCTGCATGATTCCTGACTTGTGAATGTAAATGTGAAGGATGAAAAGTGCAGCTCGAGGGTAGACACTGAATGGGCATTTCTTTCTTGGAACATCTCAGGTTTAATGACCAAATGTGTGGATGCATACTGGAAATGTTTTATTCAAAACCACCATCTAATTTGTTTATAAGAAACATGGCATATGGAAACTGTAGATTTCTTTCTGAATGGTTATAGTTGCTTTCATGTTCCTGGTAATTAGCAATCAAAGCTAGGTAGGATGTTGGGTGGGCTTGTAACCTGGGCTAAAGTAGATAAAAATCTCATTGCTTACCCTACAACTAATAACTCATTTGCAGAAGCCCTTTTATTACAGATAGATGATTTTTCCAGCAGTTTACTAAATGCGTACATCCCTTCCCCTAATTCCAAATATTTTTCACCTACTCAATGGGAGGAATTGGATTCTCTGATACAGTATTGCTGGGCAACTACAGGCTGTTATAATATTCTTTTTTGTGGTGACTTTAATGCCCACTTAGGTACTTTGGATGGTTATGCAGACAGTGATATACATAGCTGGGTACATAATAATGTTTCTGAATTTAAGAGATCTGCACTTGACATGAGACTAAATGCCTCGGGAAAAAGTTTATAGGCTTATTGAAAGCCCACAGTCTTGCTCCCATAAATGGTAGTATAAAAGGGGACTTAAGAGATAATGTAATGTACTGTAACTCCTTGGGTGCTTCAACCCTGGATTTTATCTGCTGAAATGGTTCTCTGGAACAGTGGTCCACTCTGTTGATCTTGACAAGAGGGGAAAGTGACAATTTCCCTGTGACCCTAACATGGGGTCTAAGCCCGATGAAAAATCTAATACATTAAGCTGTCTTGAAATTAGAGGCCAAGCTAAAATTAGATGGGACCCAGGTTATATAGAGTCTGTACTTTTGATAATCAAAGAATCTATCTTTAAATTTGATGATTCCTCAGCAACTGGTCTAACTTTTGAATTTCTGTCCACACTGAACTCAGAATGCTTAGAAAAAATTAGGCAAATAATTTCTTTAAACAAAAATACAAAATCAGGACAGAATGTTATTACTACCTGGTTTGATAAGTAATGTCACAAATATAAACAAATCATAACAAAACTAATTATGACTACAAAAACCCTGGGGAGCAGGAGTGTATATAAAACTTTAAACAAGGTAAGAGCAGCCTATAAAGATTTTCTGAGTAGTACATGCAGGGCCCACCAATTAAAGCAATGGGAACACATACTTACTGTAATACAAAAGAAGGACTCTCAGTCATTCAGGCTTCTTACTGCCAAAGGTACAAATAACAGCAAATATCAAATTGATTCTTATATCTTCTTGGATCATTGGACTACTCACTATAAGGATCTTTTTTTTGACTGGTCCTTGGTAGTGACCAAGGTTTAAAAGATAATGCAGCCCACCCTTCATGCATGGCATATAAAAAAGCATCAACTCTGGTTGATAAGCTAGTCCATAGCCACTTTGTAAATAGCAATAGAAATGATAGTACCTGGCTGAATAATGATGCAAAAGGTTCCTTTCTCTGTAAAAGATGTACAATGTGTACTTAAATAAAACAAGAAAAAAGCTTTGTAAATGCCAGTAATGGCCATATCTATGATATATGATATATGACATTTGGTACTATGCAAAAACTCACAAGAACCCAAGCCCTACCCTCCTTCCACTCAGACATGAAAACTCACTTCGAAAATGTCCCCACATACAAGTACCTTGGGGTTTGGCTTGACCCCACTTGATTTCTCTATGCATTTCAATGCCCTTCACTCCAAACTGCATCCCAAACTAGGGCTGCTCTGCTGCCTGAAAGAAAGTCACCCCCTCCTTGTCACATGTGACCTAGTGATTAAATGGATCATCTCTTCCTTTGACTATGCAGATGTGGTCTATAGAGCTGCCCCTGCAACCTCCCTCTCCAAACTCAATGTCCTTTACAATGTCTTCTGCTGGTTTGCCACTAACTCCCCTCACTTAACTCATCACTGTGACCTCTACTCTTCCCTGTCCCTCCAATCCCTCTCCCAGAGACACTTGTCGCACTGTACTGTACCACCTTCATATTTAAGTTCTGGTTTGGGGCTCTCCCATCTTACCTTGCATCTCTCCTCAAAGTTGCCACTCCATCCCCATAGAACTCACGATCATTCTGTGCCTGCTGTTTTTTGTACTCCCATATATCTGCACCTCAGCCGGCAAATTGGTCTTCTCTTATTCACTTCATTTCCTCCAGAACAACATTTCTACATTAAACCACTTTACCCCCACCTTTACCTCACTTAAATGCTTACTCAGACCTTCTCCTACTTCATCCTGCACTTGTTCTAATCACAGTTACCCACTTCTCTCTTCTTCCTCTGCCTCTCATCTCCTCTCCCCATTGTAATCCTGGGTTATTTCTCCATATTGCTGATTTGCTTTATTCATGTTTCAGCATCATCATATAATAAATGTTTGTATATACTGTATACACAATGTGTTATATTGTAAATTACTGTATATATTGTATAAAACCTATGTATATCTGTGCTTTGTCACTACTTTATGTTACCCTTCTATTGTATCTGTATACCCTTCCCCATGTCATACCTGGAAATAAGCCTTGCTCATGGTACCTTTCCCAATTATCAAATTTAGATAGATAGATAGATAAATAAATAAATAAATAAATAAATAAATACATATGTCAGTTGATTACATGTAACACGGAAGGCATACTTTATTTGGCAACATGTAGCTGCAATAAATCCTATATAGGCAAAACAAAAAGAAGTTTGAAAACCCGAGTAGGGGAACATGTCTGGACTATAATGAAACTGCAGCACATGTTGCCAATTCTCAAAATAGTGAAGAACATATTTTTAAACTTGTGGGATTTGATAAGGTTAATCCGAGACCAAGATTAGGTAACTTTAATGATCTCTTGCTGACCAGGGAAGCATTTTGGATTATTAATTTTAGAAGCTGATAAAAATTTGGATCTGAATTACGGTTTTGTACTTAAACCCTTTCTAAAAAAAGAAATAAGCACCAGATTGCAAACACTATAGTGATACTGTGAATATTAGAACAAGATATCCTTAGTCTTTCATTTTGGATTGAACTCTATGTAATTTTATGATGTTCCCTATGCTGCTGATCCTCCTTCCTTCATTCTCTTCCCCTTTTTCCCATCCCTCTTCTCCCCATATATATATATATATATATATATATATATATATATATATAGAGCAAAAAACTCTGTTTAATGCATTAGTTGAGGTTGTTCCACAGCGACAAAAGTGAGAAATTCGGTGTTAGGGTTGAAAACCCCCCTTGGTCCCCCTGCCCACCCCCCCAACCGGCATTGGGGTGTGCATTGGGGTCATCAGCCCTAATTCTCACCCCATCACTTGTGTAAGCAGCAGAAGTATAGGAGAATTGGGTGAGAGTTAGGACCTACGACCCCAATGCACCCCCAATGCCAAGTTGGGGTGGGTGGGGACCAAGGGGGTTTTCAACCCTAACATCAATTTCCTCACTTTGTCACTGTGGAACAACCCTAACTAATGCATTAAACAGAGTTTTTTGCCTCTAATTTCCCTTCTTTTTGAGAATGATAATGAGAAATAGTGGGCCCCGTGCTCCCGCCATGTGATGTCTTGAGGCATAGTAACAGGAACAGCAATGCAAACGGAAGTGCTAACAGTGGTGAACATGGTAACGGAAGCGCGAATGAGAACAGAAAGGGTAATGCACACGGTGGCGTAGATGGGAACTGTCTGTCACGTAATGTGTTGTCACATAGCAACATGGTGCCTGCAAATGGAAATGTCAATGGGCGTGGTGACGCAAAGTGAAACAGAAAGAGAAACAGTACTGTAGACACAAATGGCAAAAAATAACAGAAACGCAAGCACAAATAAAAACGCAAAGGATAACGCACATGGTGGCATAGACGTCAATGGTAAGTGAAACGGGTACAGAACCACAAGTGGAAAGGGTAACGGTAACAGTAATGTAAGCGCACAGGCTGGTTTTCCCCAAAACCTGCATAGAGAAAGACAGTGAGTACAAAGAATGTATGCATAATAATGGGTATCGGAGCAGAGAATGAGGACTTGGAATACTAAATAGGTTATATCTCAGGAACCGTACGACGTAGAAAAAAAATTTAAAAGTCATATGATTTATGACTGTCCTGGCTAGTTCCAATGAAATGTCCGTATCTCACACCATTTCCGAGATACGGGCCCTGAAAGGCGCGGCGAACACCGTAATGTTATCCTAAGGGAAAAAAGAGAAGTTCGGTGCACCATAACTTTGCCTCCCTGTAATGTTTTTTTCACTGAACCACTGAAAGGCACATCTGTGGGCTGTTGGCTGTCTTCCCTCCAAATTTCAGGAAAAAAGACCAAACCGTTATTTTGCAGCAGGGTGCCCAAGGATTCCTGTAATGCATCAGGCGCCGTAATGTTATCCTATGGGAAAAACTGTCAACTTTGGAGTGCTGTAACTTTGCCACCATGTAATATTTTTTCAACACAACACTGAAAGGCACATATGTGAGATGTTCACTGTGTTCCTTCCAAATTTCAGCCCAAAACTCCCAACCAGCATTGAGGTGTGCATTGGGGTCATCGGTCCTAACTCTCACCTCATTCTCCTATACTTCTGCTGCTTTACACATGTGATGGGGTGAGAGTTAGGCCGACGACCCCAATGCACACCCCAATGCTGGTTGGGGGTGGGCAGGGGTCCAAGGGGTTTTCAACTCTAACACCGAATTTCCTCACTTTTGTCACTGTGGAACAACCCTAACTAATGCATTAAATGGATTTTTTGGCCTCTAATATATATATATATATATACATTTCTGAAGTTTCATAATTTCTGGCAATATAATATTGTGTTTTCTCACTTTTTTCTATATTTGATTTTACTCTGGTGATATATTTCAGCATGTTTACTAAGGTTTTGGTGTAATTGGGTCACTTGTATGGTTTTAGCCAATCAGACACTTGGATCTGTTATGATATCATAATGAAGTTTGTGGGATGGTGTATTTAACTGCCAAGGTTTATTGAATGAACTAGCCTTTGAGAAAGGACATTATGTTATCCTAAATGCATCAGGCATTTTTTTATGCCATATTTATGCCTTAAATAAATATATTTTATTCCTATTTTGAAGGCCGGTGCCCTTAAATATTTGAGGTCGTGTATGCTCAACTCTTCTTCTTATGTATCTTTTTTCTGACCCAGCTAATGATGAGTTTATTTTCAATTGGGATAAGGAGCCATGAGAGCTCAATTTAGACCAATTACATAGCAAGAAACATATTTTTCAATAGCTAGCCTGAAAAGGAAAAAAAGCACCAGAACCAGACTAAATTCTACTAGAGGTTTATCTTCTTGCTCCATCCTTATGGGCCAAACTATTAACCTCTTTTTATAACCTATGTATACTAAAAAACCAGGTTCCAATACCCTGGAAAGGTGCAACCATAGTTTCTGTATTTAAGAAAAGAAACTAAGCAAATCCTAAGATGTATAGACACATTTCTCTCCTGGATATAAATTAAAAAAAATGTTCTCCAGAATGATCTTAGATACACTCCAAGAGCAGCTTGATAAAGTAGGAAACCTCTCAGAGTTTCCAGCATGTTTCTACTCAGGATACAGCACTTCAGACAACTGTTTTATCTTATTACACCTAATTGAAAAATATACAAGGCTAAGAAAGCAAAAACTGTTTGTGGCATTCTTTGACTTTAGTGCAGCCCTCGACAATGTTTTGAGAAAATGTCTATGGCCAATTATAACTCAAAAAGGTGTTCAATTAGAGCTAATTGACATCATAAACGATCTTTATATGGATATTTGAGCACAGATCAGAACAGGTGCATTGGGTCAACTTTCCAGAAAAATAACCACAAATAAAGAGTCAGGCAGGGGTGTGTTCTGGCCCCAGTTTTACTTTCCGTATATATAGACCAACTGATTGTGGAATTGCTACTTTCTTCCACAGATTCTCCACTTATAGGTCTGAGGCCCTGTCTGGTCCTGGCCTACACAATGATTTGGCATTGATAGCTCTTTCAGAATTTGGTCTTCAAAAAAAAGCTAAACATTTTGAATAAATACACATCTTCTCATAACTTACAAATAAATGAAAATAAAAGTCAAGTTATAGTTTTTGGGTCTAAAAACCTAAATAGAACCTGACAAATAGGGAACAACAAAATAAAATTAGTCTGGTCATATGTCTATCTGGCTCTAACATTTACCGACAATGGTCATTCAGATCAACCCATAAAAATCCAATTAATAAAATTAAAACAAACAGTGAGTGCACATCTGAAATTTAACAATAAATATGAGGGTAATTCAATTTTACCATTAATAAAGGCAGCCCAGGCCAAATATGTAGCACAGGCTTTATACCTGAGTGAAATATGGGGAGTGGCAGAACTAACTTATTAGAACCTCCCTCAAATAAATTACTGCGAACAGTGTTGGGTGTTGGGGATTGGACCCCTGCCCCATTGGTTAGAGCGGGATTGGGCTTTCCGTGTCTAGAGGCTCAGTCCACAGTAAGGCTAATGAGCTATTGGATAAACATTACAAGAATGAATCCACTTACTCTTCCTCAAGAGTAGAGATGCAGTGAATGTTTAATCCGTCGCAGAAGTGGACATGAAGTGGCCACTTCGCATTAGTGGAGCACAACACGAAGTGGGCACTGCAAGGTGCTCACTTTGCATCATTATTATCACCTCTTTGTATTGCCATTATGCCTTAATGCAAAGTAAGGTGAAGTGAGAAGAGAATTGGCAGCCCCCACACATCACATGGCTTACAGTACTGTAAGTCACATGCTTTAGCCAGGCAGGAAGGACGAAAGTGAGTCAGAGAAGCAGTTTCACTTTCTCCTTTGCATTTGTAGAGGGAGAAAGCATTGTGAGAGAAGACTAGGAGTTAAAGTGCTTGATTACCTTGCCGCTTGCATTTCAGAAGAAAACCAACAGCTTTTTTAAAAGCTATATCTTTATTTAATTTTTGTATTGTATTTCTGTTTTTTTTGTTAGTGAATTTGTTTGTATAAGTTTTGTTTTGTTTTGTGTGTGTGACTGACTCTGTGTGTCACTGAGTGCCAGTGTGTGTGTCTGTGTGAGTGTGTCTGCCCGGGGACTTGTTGTGTGTGTCAGGATGGACCCAGGAGAAGCCAAATCATTGGTCCATGGGTGCAGTCAGAGGGGAGTGTGGCCCCATGGGGGGGGTGGGACAGTTGTGTCATGCTGGGCCACTCCTGACTCCTGGGTGTTCCTTCCCCCATGTTCAAGCAACAGGAGCAGCAGCAGCACCAGTATCATCAGTGGCTGCTGTGGGTCCACCTTCTCTGCCACTACCACCACCACCACCGGTAGCAGCAGCTGTAAGGGCACCAGCAGCACACCCTCCACTACCTCCACTGCCACATGAGGTGCCTTGGAAAATGTAGGTGGTAGAACTCATGAGAGGATTGTGTCTGGTCCCCCCCTGCAGCTTCCCAGTATGGGAGTTGTTTAACTCTGTGGGGGGAGACAGCACAGTGGTGGTGTGCCATCTGTGTGGTGTGGTGGTGTGCATGACCACCGTGGGACACATTTGGGGGCTGGTGGCCAGTGCACCCACATGCTGAACCACCAAAGGGCAGAGTGGCAGGCTGCCATGGAAGGGGCCAGGTGTCCACCAGCTGGCCTTTTTGTGGCAGTGTCCAAGGGTGCTGCTGGGGTGGGAGTTGTGCTTCATCACTGCCACAGCAGGAAGAGGGCTAATACAGTAGCTGCTTCACCAATACCACCACCACCACAGCCACCAGCACCACTCTCTCCACCACCACCCTCCAATACCTGGATTCCCTGCTGCAGTGGACCCTGCCACAGTCCCTGCAACACAGTCTGACATCACCCTGGTGTGGGCAGCTCTTTAAAAAAACAATTAGCTGTTTGGTGCTTTGTAGAAACCGGTGAACAGAATAGAACAACAGCAGCAGCAAATAGTTCCAATGCTGCACCTGCTGTTGGACCACCATGGCATCCCATTGCCACAGTAAGTTAGGGGATTGTTTTTTGCCCCGCACCCCAACCCCACCTGACTACTGTGTTGTACTGTTTTTGTGTGTTTTTTCTTTATTGTTATTTAATCATGCACATTTTCCCTTCCAGGGGAATCTTTCTTGCACCACATAGTGCAATACATTTGTGTGAAAACGCCCATAATTTCATTACAGTGTGTCACATGATGGAGGAATTCCCATTCTGAAAATCTGCCCACGTTCTGCCTCCCTTCTCAGCAACGTTAGAACGTGATGGCAGGGAGGTCATGTGTGCATGCTCCTTACAGTGAACATCCGATTGTCCAGCAGCTTTCCGAATGTTTCTTTATGTTATAATGGTCAGTTTGTGGTGAAAAGTGTGGGCACGTTTCCAGTAAGAAGAGCCTTGTTAGTGGAAACATTCCCACATTTCACCACAAAGTCAGTCTTATAACATAAGGAAACATTGGGATAGCTGCTGGACATTCACTATAGTGAAGCATGCACCTACGCTTCCCCGGCATCACGTCCTAACGTGGCTGAGAAAGGGGGGCTTTTCTGATTGGCAATTCCTCTGTCACATGACACACTGTAATGAAAATATGGGTGGTTTTCACAGAAATATATTGCACTCTGTGGAGCAAGAAATATTCCAGTATGAGTAATGCCCCCACATATTAGTTTATGTGCATCATCATAACTATGTAATGGGGTGAATCTCTGTAAAGCAGCAGCACAACAATCTGTTGAGAACTCTGACCTATATTTTTTAATGCTATGTTACAACTTCCTTTACTTACATCCTGACTGACTGGAATGATACGGGAATTTGCAGTAGTTGAGTCTGCTCTACTACCTTTTTTCATGTATGAAATAATGAAAGGAGCATTCCTTTTAAATTGGTGCTGACTAGGTCTTTGTCATTGTTTCCCTCTGCTTTTCTCCATCATATCAGTTAGTTGCTATATATCATTTCCGTTGTTAATTAACAGTTATGCAGCAAGCAGTGTTTTATGACACCACGGAAAAATAGTTATTTGAAAAGCAGCTGCAAATTAATGCAAACCAGGTCCAAACAATATTGGAAGGTGTGCTCATTTTTTTTATACATGACAAAAGTAGTCAAGTAAGTAAAGCAGACATAAATTGTGAAAAGAAGTGTATCATTCAAGTCACGACTCAGAGATAACTAGTGGTGGCTGTGGCAATGTAAAGTAACATAAAAAAGTACAGTTCAAAACTGTCAGAACATTCATGCAATGTTGCTTTAATTGTGAAAATGTCAGTATGACAACATGAGCTCACATTGACAATCACAGAACACACAAAAGTGGCACAGAGTCCCCAGATTTTTTCTGTAGGCCCAAAATGCATCTTGCTTGTGTGCAGAAAATTGACAAGTGTCAACACAGTGTAAATGAGAGTGTTTCAGCACATACAAAGTCTCCCAGAATGAATGGCGCTCTCAGTCATGCATGCAGTGGTGGCACAGAGTCCCAGATTTTTTCTGTAGGCCCAAAATGCATCCTGCTTGTGTGCAGAAAATTGACAAGTGTTAGGACAGTGGAATGAGAGTGTTTCAGCACAAAGTCTCCCAGAATGAGTGGCACACTGAGTCATGCGTACACTGGTGGCACACAGTCCCAGATTTTTTCTATAGCCCCAAAATTCATTCTGCTTGTCTACATAAAATTGGCAAGTATTAACACAGTGGAATGAGGATGCTTCACCACATACAATGTCTCCCAGAATGAATGGCGCACTCAGTCATGTGCTGTGGTGGCACAGAGTCCCAGATTTTTTCTGTAGGCTCAAAATGCATCCTGCTTGTGTGCAGAAAATTGACAAGTGTTAACACAGTGGATTGAGACTGTTTCAGCACATACCCCAGTATAGAATGATGACTGTGAGCATCGTGTTGCTGGTCCAATGTGTTCTGTGAGACATTTTGAGCAAATGCAATGTGATCATCTCAACTGGATTGAAGGGTGCCCTTTGGTTATACACTAACAGTAGCCTTGGTGATAGTTGTGTATTTTGTAGATGAGATGGGGGTTGACATGGACATGTACTCATGGTATTGTTCTGCATCACAGGTCACACAGAAAGTGTTGGTGTGCACATTCCAGTGCTCAATGAGAAGTTTTTTTGTGTTGAAATTGGAAACAGATAACTCTCAAGCACATGAATGTAAGTATTTTTTTTTTGTGGGGTAGGGAGAATCGAATTTGCAGGTTTGTCTGTAATAGTTTCTTATTTTGTTACTTCTTCACAGATTTCATCAGCATCCTTCTGGAGTCTGGTTGTTAATGATAGTCACAGTCACCTAATGAAATGACTTCTGCGTACTGAATGTGTGCCCAAGCTCAGGGGAAGGGAGTGCCTAATGTTAAAGAACTTTTTTGGATAAGTTTAAGTTCAAGTTTATTGCAGAAATACTCCATTGAGCAAGCTCATTCACACGGAGGTCCTGAAACATTTACACATACATATCATTATTACTCATTCACAAGGAGGTCCTGAGACATTTACACATACATATCATTAGGCCACTTTGACAGAACAACAAAGCATCTGGAAGTTTCCTAAAAAAAGAAATGAATGACTTCTTACAACTTAATTGTTAAGTGTCCCTCCCTGGTTCTCAAATCTCAATCTAAAGTCAAGTTACATTTCAAACCCACATCTTGTCAACTAACACAACCTGAGTTCAATATTTGCCGCAGTCTTTCCAAAACAATGAAACAGATGAAATAAAATCTTCATTCTTACCAGAATGGATTTCACATGGATATTACATCGCTTCCTCTCTGTACAGTACAGCTAAAGTACCATTCCCAATGAGTTTTAGCGATGGAGCCTTTTTTTATTACCCTGTAAAAGAAACAAAATAAGTGTACCATATGTGTTTTACCATTGCGGCTCTCAACAGCTACAGAAAACAAAACATACAACTAAAGGAAGTGAAGCAGCATAATAAACATGAGTACACATACTCACTGTATGGTTTAAATATTAAGAAGCTTTGTGTCTGTGACTGATGGACATGGTGGTCTGGACAGACTCAGGCTCAGTGGTGGCAGTGGCAAATATCAGTCCCGGTGGTGGTGGTCTGGGAGATGGACAGACTCAGGCTCAGTAGTGGCAGTGGCTAACATCAGTCCCTGTGGTGGTGGTCCGGGGGGTGGACAGACTCAGGCTCAGTTTTGGCACTGGATAACATCATTCCTGTTGGAGGTGGTCTGGGGGGCACACTGCGTTTTAAAAACATCAGTTAAAACCTGCCAAAATTAACCACATCATCATCCTCATAAAGAAAGCTGCCCTCACAGTCATCAATGTCTGAAGTCTGACCACTGGGAAATTATTTCTGCATTGTGTCATTATCTACATCAGTGGTGGGCCATTTTAGGCAGCCACTGCCAGTGCCACCAGGATGCTCCATTTTCACATCAGCAATACCACCCTGACTAGGCCGGGGTATGAATACCGAGGTTGCAGTCTATGCTGGTATGTGCCTCTCATTCATTTTAATGAATGTTAGAAAACTAACATTTGCAGGAAACAGGTTTATCCGATGATCCCTGACTATTGCTTCTGCTGAGCTGAATACCCTCTCAACACTTACACTGGAGGGTGGGCATCTGAGGTACTTCAGTGCCACTGTAGTCAGCTCTGGCCATTCACTGACCTTTCCACTCCAGTACAAAAGAGAATCTTCAGTTAACATCAGATGCCTGTTTTCAGACAAATATGACTCAACCATTCTCTGTGCCACACTCAGTCCAGTTGTTTATGCATCATCCTGTTCTCCTGAATCATTTATTTCACAGATACCCACTTGGGACAAAGCATCCCAAAGTGGGTTGATGCCTGCCACTTTGGATGACAGACCATCTGGAACTGCAGTCCCCTTCCCCTTGCAGGATATGCTTGATGGTCCTCCAGGTACATCTTCAGCTGGATTATGCTGCTTAAGTTTGCTGACCTTGACACGTGGCTTCTGTGCCCCATGAATCAAGTGCACCAGTTGACCACTGATATTTTTTACCTGTTCAGGCCCTCCCTCCAGTACTGATGCAATTCTACGTTTGTATAATGGGTCCAGCATTGTTGCTATGGCAAAGTTGTCACTACACTGAATGCTGACAACATGATGGTTCTGGTTGAATACTGTCAGCATGTGTTGCAGCAACATACTGTTACCACCATCTTCGGCAACATCAAGGCTATGCTGTACATTCACCAATGTCTGCCTCAGCACCAGCAGCAGTGGAATTGATTGGCTAATGGAGGCAGACTCACCACTCACTGCCTGTGTGGCATGTTCAAAAGGCCACAAAATTGTTATTACAGAGTCCATGAGGCGCCACTGTTCAGTCGTCATAGACATGGAGGCCCTGGAACTGTCACGAATAGTGTACATAACAAGATATTCTGAGATGGCTTCGTAGTGTTCATACAACCTCTCTGCCATGTACAAAGTGGAGTTCCATTGGGTGACAACTTCCAGCTTCAAGTGGTGCTGAGCAGGCTGTTTTGTATCTGCAGCTGCCGCAGTTGGTCACGGGCCTTTCCAGATCTTGAAGAGTGAGAGCAGATACGTCATGCAATGATCTGCATTTCCTTTATATCAGGGTGCTGCAGAAACTCCAGAAAAACAAGATTTAAACAGTGGGCCATGCATGGAACATGAAAAAAAAATACCATTCGTGATGCATTTCACCACATTTAACACATTGTCACTTACTATGAACACTGCTCTCAGGGACAGAGGGTTTAGCCATCTGTCAATTTCAGTCAGTACCACATCCAACATGTTCTCAGCAGTGTGTGAACAAGTCACACTGTGCATAGCAATCGTTGCATGCTGTTGAATTCCTGGAAGATTGCTACCACAACAATCCACCTTACTGCACTGATTATTCACACTGCCAACATCACATACCACCCCCAGCATCTGTGCCCAGTGTGCAGTTTTACACAAATATGAACTCCCTGCTGTTTTGCCACTTGTCCACATATCCATACTTAAATGGATGAATGGAGAGGAAGAATGTTGAAGGGCATGTCTTACTGAGTCAGACACAATGCAGAACAACTTGGGGACAGCACTAGTAGAAAAGTATGTCCTGGATGGGACTTTCCATTTTGGATAGGTACGTACATCAAACCGCCGGAACCCAGAATTCTCCACAAAGGAGAAGGGTGAGAGATCAATTGCCAGCATTTCCGCTACAGCAGCATTAAGTTTATGTGACACTGTATGATTTGTGGGGTACTTCAGCTTATGCGCAAAAACACTCTGTAACGTGAGCTGACAAACGTTTTACATGGAGTGTGTTGATCACAAATGGTTGTGCTCTGTGATGAATGGCATTGGCAGGGGGGTGGAGTGTGGACATTTGATGAAGACGGTTGCACAAGTGATGATGACAAAACTAGAAATGATGTTATTTTGCCAGATTTGCCAAACGGGGTTGATGTACCACTTGCACTAGACATACTGCATTCACCACCCCCACCACCACCACAAAAACTGCTACTCTCACCAGCATTGGACAACATTTCAAAGTCATTATGGTCCTCCACCTCAGTATCCCTGTAGTAATCCTCTGCTCTTATTACCACACTACTGCACATGTTTACTTTCCTACTGGGCTTAACAGTCATGGAAGGGGATAACATGCTGGCTATGGTTGCCAGTGACGAGTGTGAATGCCCCACTGTGGTATTAGCTGCCAGCTTGTGCTGGGTCCACAGTGCCAAGTGTCTATTCTTAAGATATGTATGCTGTCCTCCTGTGCAAGGATGGCTCCCCTTTTTACCTTGACTCACACACACATGGCAAACCTGGCAGATTGCAACTGACTCATCATTTGCATCTTGAACAAAAAAATCCCAAACAAGGGATTGTGATGCTCTGCTTTTAACACGTCCATGATGTGGCTTATTTAAGTCCATTATTATAAGCACTGAAGTGGGGGGGAACGTGATGTTTCGGGCACTGCACACCTGGACTGCAACTGACAACCATGACTACCTATCATATTGATAACTGGGTTATCATCAACTAAAACTGGAAGATCACAAGTTTTTACGGGGGGATTCCTGCAAACAGACTCAGACACAGCCACTTTGAATTTCTTTTTCTCTGGTTCCCAGCTGGGGTTAATTATATCATCATCATATCCATCAACATCACACACATGCACATCTTCTGCTTGTATGCTACCATGTGGACTGCATGTTGCAACAACAGCATCATCATCATCATTAGATTCATCATCAGCATCTACACCACCATCACCTGATATTTTTTCACCACACTGTGAATCACTGCATGGAAAATGCGTGATGTTAAGTGCTACAGTGGACAGAATATCACATCGCATGCTATCATTGACATGATTATCAGAATCCTAAGGTTCAGTTACTGGGATGTTACTGGGAAGTATGACATCATCTAGGCTGTCACTCACTTGCATTGCTTCACACTCAATGTTTTTTGATATGGTACACTGGTTGGAATTAGAACTTGACGCAACAATACTAATACTACCTCCATTACCATTAACACCAGTAACACTAACACCACCAGCTAGGAAAGCATCATCTCCTCCAACTACATGTGAAGCTATTGATTGGACTTTGAAAAACATTGCAGGAGAAATACCTTTCCTCACATCAGCAATGCACTTCTGCATCTGCGTCCTACTACCGCACCCACAGACCATCTTACTGCCTACATTGCCATGGCGAGAAACAGCTTTGATGGCACGTCTCTTTGCAGGCATTTTGGGGGATCAACCACTATATTATAACCAAATTCAGATTTTGATATGTTAACTCTCTGATTGGAGGGACGCTGGATGTGAAGCCAAATAAACAACTGCAGCTTCAGCAACAGATAAGAGACTACTCTGAGACTGTCACAGAATTAAAACAACTTCAGTAACCAGTAGTGCTGATGAGGTCACAAAAACAATCCAATCTGGTAAAAAATACCTTTTGATCGGGGGGGAGCACTGAATGCAGACAGTGCAGATTTTTATGGCACTATAAGTAGCAAAACTAAAAACAAATACCACGATCGCAGTACAAAATCAGGCAGCTGCAGTAGATAGCAGGTTCACACTGCTGTGCCTGCAATTACACTAGTCTGTGGCACAATCAGAGGTGTATTATTTGATGCACGCAATGCTGCACACACACTCACACACAGAACAGTTTGTGTACAATACTAAATGAGGAATGTGTAGCAAATGCAAAAGTTCAGTACTATGCCACATTACGTATTATAAATTTGTAATGTAAACAACCTGAACTTATGACCTGCTGCACCACATCCACACAACAAACAGCAAGAAGATTTCAACTATTACTGGCAATATTACTGTGTGTACATTAACACAGTCAGTTATATAACAAAAATATAACCAAAAAACAAAGAAATCACTATTTCCCCAACTTAAATCTACCTACACCACAGATACAGCCCTCCCCCAAAGCACTCTTTCACTGTCTTTCACTACACACACTCAATGTTGTAAATTAACATTCAAAATCCACACAAAAACAAAAATACTCGATGATACGAGCACAGGAGAATTTCCTACAATCGATGAACTAAAGTTGGATCCCCCCAAAAAAACATAAAAATGCTTTTTGAACAGCTTTTACAACATTCCTATCACAGACAGCTATCAGAGCACACTATCTCTTACTCCTTCCTACTCATACTACCCCAAACTGAGGCTGTGCAGATCAATATAGAGCCCATGTAACCTGAAATCCCATGAATCAATGCAAAATTCACCTTTGGAGCTCTGAAACAAGACAAAGTGAGGCAAAATACACTGCCTGCAATGCACTTCACCTTAAATTTGGCAGAGTAGTGGTCTGGGGAGGTGGAGTAATGCAAAGTAGTTGTTTCCAATGGACTTTGTGTTCCTCATTATAACGTGAAGTACTCTGCTTCATGTTGTGGAGCACTCCGCAAATCCTCCTTTGCTCCGCGTATCGCTATGTGGAGCAGATTGAGCCCACTTCGCCCACCACTACTCAGGATTGTCTAAAGGAAAAAAAGAAATGGGTCACATTGGGCTGTAAAAGCACAACCTGGTATAAAAACTTAGATTCAGCCCTACAAACTCACAGCCTTCAGTATTTAAAAAACTATGTGGATAAAGGAATAACCATTAGCCTAAAGTACAAATCTTACTGTACTAAGACAATTACAAACTGCAGTAAAATGGAAGACTGAGAAGTAATAGCAAAACTTAGGATATCCCCCTGGATTGATAAAAATGACAACTCAGTTGCCTATAGGCATTATTTGGATGTAATTGTTGATTCAGACCTTAGAAGGCTTTATACCAGATACCATATGGAACAATTTCAAAGTAATGTATTTAAAGCTAGACATAAGAAATTATTTGACCCTAAAGCAATTTTATGTAACTGTACATGCCAAGAAAAAGAGGACATAGCACATGTTGTCTTTTCTTGTCACTGGTATAGAAAACCTCAAGCTTTTTGGTTAGCACCAGTATGGTCAGGAATTGGAACCAGGGAGCAAGATGTTCTGCTAAATATCATGCTTACCACAGAGAATGAATTTGTAATAAATAAAGTAGCGGGATACTTTATGGCCATCTCAACTATTCACAGGAGGTTTAACTGATGCACTTTCCTGTTAAATGTTAGCATATTAACTCATAAATGGCTGTGTCCATACTTATGTGTAACAATGTGAGTGTATATATATATATATATATATATATATATATATATATATACACACACATATTCTATTCCTGTAATATTGTGTTTTAGGTGCCCTAACACATTTGTAATGAATATGTCTTTTTGTATGAATTTTATATTTCTTCTGTAAAGGTCTAAGACCGAACAATAGAAGTTTTTTCTATCTAGTGCAATGATTTACATTACAAACCTCAGTCTGGATTTTATTTTGTCAGCACAATCTCTGGCAATGATCGTACTATCTTTCTTTTGTCTTAGTGTGTAATATATTATACTAGTGTGGGTGTGGGGTGCACCCTGTTGTTATTTACTGCATTCCTAAACCCTGTATCGAGCACATTGTCGATGGTCCATCTTCAAATCTTTCATCTCTTGCCTGGGAAATTGCAGCTAAAAAGTTTCTATGGTAATGTAACTGTTAACAGCTTTAAAATATAAGATTCTGCTGGAGAAGTGAGAATTAAGTCCTGCTTAATGTCAGAGCCCAAGGTCCTAATGTAAATTATCTATCTATCTATCTATCTATCTATCTATCTATCTATCTATCTATCTATCTATCTATCTATCTATCATCTATTTATCTATCTGTCTGTCTGTCAGTCTGTCTATCTCTATCTTTTGATTGATAGATCGATTTGTCTGTCTGTCTGTCTGTCTCCACGGTGAAAAGTAATATATATATCCATGGTGTGGTCGCAGATTCTCTTTACTGTCTATACTTTACCTTAAATTCTATATACTCAATAACCACACCCAATGGTTATTCCAATAAACTCAGTTTATTGTCTGCACACATATGTATGGGAGCCTCAGTTAAAAGACAGAGAGCTCCCCGAACTAAGTTTTACACAGTATTTTATAGCACTTCTTATCTTGGAAACACACTAACATTTCAGTATAAATCAATCATAGTTTTTAGCAATGTAACAGAAAAACAGTTTCATATGCATTAGGTACTTTTCCACTGGCTTATTTCATCACTGCTTAATACATATACCTGGGTCAAGCTGACCTAATAGAAACAATGAGTTTCACTCACTCCATGGTACCGTACAGCTTGGTTTCAATGCATCTACATGTTCTTATCTTTACTTCGTCCAAGCCTGCCCAAGCCTGCTATTCAGGCTGGTACAATCAGTTCTGCTCAATTTTATCTAACTTATTATTTTTCACAACCTAAGGAACTAGTTTCAGCCAGCACGAGCTATTGCTTTCTGCTCGTTTTGTGATTCTTATGAACTTATAATGACCCTTAGTTTCTACTCAGACCTGGCTATATTCAACTACACTAGCAGCTTCTACATTATAATATATTGTAACACACTTTACTTTTTATGTATGCATGAATCCACTTCATATGTATGCATAAAAGAAAGATATATAAAAAGAAATTCCTCCACAATGGCTTGTCTGTCTAGCTGTTTAGCAATTTATGTATCTAGTATAATTTTCAGTGGACCATACTTCTGGTCCAGTTTACTGCTGGGTGACTGACACACTGCTAAATTGACTTTCTCGGGATAACACAGTGAATGAGTGGCTGTGGTGATTTAATCATGGGTCTCTTGTTTCCCAAGCACATGATCTGACTGCTGGACCTCAAAGTGTCCCCATATCTACTCTGGTTATGCCCCATTTAGTTTTATTGATTTATAGTACTTATACAGAAAAAAACAATAGTGTAACCATTTATAAGAAATTAAATGAATGTATATAGCAGTACTTTGGCCCCATGCATTTATAATCAATAAACTGTAAATACAGGAAGTTATTTGCACTAAAGTGTTTACAAAACAAACATGCAAAATGACCCCCCGATTTAATATGGTGTGTCCTATTTTGCATAAGCTGCCATGTACTTTTGTATTCCACAAATGTCAAGATGTTGAAAAATTACCGCATCCCAAACTCTTCATAATCCCTAGAAGTCTTGTGCTTGAAGAGCCATAAAAATACTGGTAATGGAGCTTTTCAAGTTGATGGTGAAATATTTGTACTTCTCAGTAGCTGCACCTCATCAGCTTCTCTTTAATCTGAGCTTCAAGTTCATTCAGCTTTGCCTTCTACAATAGCTCAGTGGTCAGAAATGTATTCTCAGCATTCTGCATACCAGTTATCAATGGAATTTTATAATTCAAGCTTGCACTGGCACTGTGAATAGTTTAATTTATAATACAAACTTATTACAAAGCAAGCTTCTTCCATGATAAAAGCACTGCTTGTCATGTTTCCCTTGTCTAAAGGATCATACTCATTATACATGTTGTACTTTACTATAGGGATGGGTGGGTGCCACTGCTCTGAAAGTAGTGAAATAATATAGAGGACAATACTAGCATATGTAAGTTATTTATTTTTCTCCTGAGACATGCCTGCCATGAGAAGCCATCAATTCTTTTCTAAATCAGGTGACAGCTCAGCCACAGACATGGAACTGGTGGTTAATGGATTTGTGACAACTGGTAACATTTGTGAGACTTTTTTGTTTTACTTTTGCTTTGGTCCTGTAACTGCTGAATTACAAAACTCACAACTTTCAACAGTCAAGGATGCATTACTGTCTTCCCAGTTTTGCCATCTCTCAAATGCATGATGGTCCAAGAATTTAGGGTTTATCGTGGAAGTCAAGTTTCAGAAGAAAAATAATGTAATACAATTTTCTTTACATATTTGATTGTTATAATTTACACCTGTGATCTAATTTCCACGTACTTCCAAAAAGATGACAAAGTCAGAAGGTAGGCTTCTGTACTTCAAACAACCAGAATGGATTATAATTTCCACTCCTTACCTGATATGTACAGACTTCCAAAAGGAGACAGGGTCAGTAAACAAATCTTGAGAGAATATCCTGTTCTAATGTATAATGGACCACACAGAGGTACTCACTGAATTTTACACCTGGGAAAACCAAAAAATCATGTGGATGTCTTGCTCTAATGTCAAAGATGCGGCTCACTGTGCTGTATGGAAGACCTTCTGAATAACGAATAGCAGTCAAGTGCACTATCAGGCAAATATAAAACATGCTTGGGTATTTTACAGGTGCCAGTATTGTAAATCAGCACACAATGTTTTGTAACAGCTTTACTTCCATCTACTGGAATCATCCTTTTACAGTACATATCACTGTTGCCATCCTTATAGTACCACTCAGTAACAGTCTCATTGAAACAGTCCACAAAGTAAGACCTCTTGTGTTATCCAACAAAAAGCATTGGCTCACTGTTCTTCTTGCCTTCTTCTTGAGGAGTAATATTCATCAGCACACTTGCTCTCATTCTGAGATTATACGGTACTCTCTCTTATTATTTGAATGGGATGCGAGCCACAGAATTGTAGCAAAGGAATTAGCCTACAACAATGATCAAAAACAAGCTCAAGCAAGGAACATATATATTCTGGTACAGTATTTAACTGGATCAGTCACATAGTAAATGAGTTACTTGTTACAAGCTATCAGTGCTACACATATACTGTATGCTTCAGTAAAGAAGAGAAACTGGGAAAATACAAAAAATCTGCCAGCATCAGTGTACTTCCTGGTGACATTCATGGATACCAAGTATCCACTATCGCAAATCCGATTCATGCAATCAAACATGCTTACAAACTGAAATAAAAACGTTCCTGGTAACCAGATTCACATTTTAATAGTGCAGGTAACACAATCAGACTTTTAAAATTTATATTCAGTTCCATTTTTAGTCAAAACCAGATGTTAGCATGCAGGTAGACACAGGCCCTAATCCCAAGAGATACTTGGGGCCCCCCTCATCACAACCATGACCCTTCACCATGACTGTGCCCCATTGCTGTGACCGCACCCCTTGGCCATTGCATATCAGTTACTGAACCTTGAAGAAAAATAGAAATACAGTAACTTAGAAATTGGCCGAGAAGGATGTCTTAGCCCACCTTGTCTGCCCTGTTTTCCCCACCTACTGTGCTCCACACACCCCACTTGCTCTTTGGTCTCCCCCTGCCTTATTTCTAAGCTCCCCTTTGTATCTATCCCTTGCATGCTTGAATCCTGTTACATTTTAGCACCCACCACCACCTCCACTGGGAGGCTGTTCCAGGCATCCACCACCCTTTCTGTGAAGAAGTATTTCCCCACATCTCCTTTGAGTCTCCCTCTCCAGTTTAATAGTGTGACCCCTTGTCTTTGAGTATCTTTTTATATGTAAAATGCTACCTTCATGTACCTTTTTAATACCTGTAAGGTATTTCAACATTTCTATCATGCCCCCCCTTCTCTCCTTTGTTCTAGAGAGTACATATTTAATTCCTTGAGTCTTTAATCATGGGGCTTCTGATGCAGGCCCTGCACTATTTTGGCTACCCTCTTCTGTATTGCCTCAACCCTATCTATGTCCTTCTGGAGACGGAGCCTCCCAAACTGGACACAGTACTCGAGGTGGTACCTCACCATCGATCTATACAGGGATAACACTACCTCTGTCTTTCAGATGGTTATGCCCCCCCTTGTGCTTACTGTGATGCTTGGCCAGCTGATTATGATTATTGTATGATATTGGTAGTATAAATAAATGGTCAGTGTATGAAATGTCAGTCTATGAGATCTGGCCCTTTTAAATTACAACGTGTCAGCAGCTTGTATTACACTGACCAGGAGATCTCTGTAGTGTAATTAACTTCCTTGAAAAATTGTATTTTATGACATTTTATGACCTCCTGCTTTTGAATTTGGAAATTATATATACATTTTATTACAACAGGACAAGGACGTCATTTAGCTGATTCCTGTTGGCGATCTCACACCTGGGTGATGGACTGCAGGGTTGTATACCTCAAATGAATTGGTTGATCAAAGACTCATAATTTGAGAAATTGGTTTTTGCTGATGTCACATTATTAACATAACTGCTGGTAGGAAATCATTTATTGTAATTTCATATTCTAAAAGGAGGAGCTACATGTCTCACAGAGGGGGTGTGGAGACACAGAGTTTAAACTGATACTTGTGTCTGAAATGAATGTCATATCATCTTGGGACTCTGGAGAGACACAGCTCTTTGATCTAACTTTAAAACTCACTTCCAGAGGTAATACCTTAGATGGCAAACATCTAAATGTATTGTGGTAGGAGTTTTTGTTTTGAACTTTTTCCTTGTTCTTTTATGTGAGTGTGAGCTTTTTGATATATTGTTCTGTGATTATATTTTTATGTTTGCTTGCATGCATGTGCAAGAAACATAGTGCCATCATCTGAGTTTTCATAGGTGTGGCACCCTGTCTTCCAATTAAGTCAGTGTGTTTGCAGACACGGCCACAGTTTGCCAATGAATGCTGCAGCTGTCTATGACAGAAGTTGAAAATGTAGTGCCCTACAGTTGAAAGGGAGAGCTTCACTTCAGTGAGCAGTGATGAGACAGTGCATGCTCATACGCTCCTCCCACACACACATGCATATTACATGCTCATGCATCCCCCCCACGCATACATTGCATGGCTGATGGGGATGCCCAATCCCCCATCTGCTCTGCTGCACTCCCCCACAAACAGAGTTCCAGGTGCCATGCTGGAAGCCCACACTAGCATGGCAACAGTCTGTATGGCTGACAGGGGTGCCCAATCCCCCGTCAACTCTACTGTCCCCCTCAAGAGACTACTGGGTGCCATGCAGAGACCCCAGCCCAGCATGGCAACAGTCTGTATGGCTGATGGGGGTGCTCAATCCCCTGTTGGCTCCACTGGCCTCCCAAACAGCCTTCCAGCTGCCACACTGGGAACCAACCCCAGCATGGCACAAATCCCACATTGTCTAAGGAGAAACAAAAACCTGCAAAAAAACTTTCCTAGCTGAATGTCCTGATCCCCTCCCACCCTCCCCCACCCACACCCAACCTCTGTGCACCCTGCCTCCCCACACCCCCATCTCACCCCATACTTACCTCCAGAGTTCGGCGTGATGATCTTCGGTGGACCAGCAACACGTCTGCACTCTTCAAAGCTGACCACAAACTGAAGAAATGCTGGTAAGCTGTATAATGGAATAAATAGGGTTTTTTCAACTTTGAAGCATATCTCAGGCATTTTTGGGAAGAATTTTTTCACCAGATTTTCAACATGGGGGCTTTTGGAATCCCATCTCATGAATTCTGTCACTGTCATTTTGTTAATCGGGCCCGAAGGGTAATTTCGCAGTCACTGCGTGGAACCACTTTTTGGGACTGATTTATGAAATGACAGTATCACAGTTCATGAGGTAGGGTCCCAAAAGCCCTATGTTGAAAATCTGGTGAAAAAATTTCCAAAAAGTACTGTTTTATGAGCATGTGTTGCGCTGTTGCTATGCACGCTCGTAAGGTCACGAATTTTCAATATTTTCACTCCAGATTTTCAACATTGCAATTTTACCACACCACCTTATGATCAGTATAGCTGTCATTTTTCACATCTCACCCAAAATGTGCTTCCACACATGTAGCGCACAATGGTGCAGTCGGTGTGTGAAATCAATGTTCAGGACAGATTAAGAAAATCACAGTGACACTGTTCATGAGCAGAGGTGCTAAAATGGCTATGTTAAAAATTTGGTTAAAAAAGTCCATAAAATGACTGTGTTAGGAGGTCTAAACCTCACTTTCAGGTTATTGACAATATTGGGAACGCAAGTAATCACAGACATGTTGCATTAGAGTAATATACAAGTTTACTACTACCAAAAGGATAAATCACAGTTGCCCTAAGCAGTTCTTATGAATACGAACCTGGAGCTAGTGCTAAGCATTCCCTATACCTCAAGGTTTCTCTGTGTCTCTTGGGGTCTCTCCTGAGGTCTCCAAGATATAAGGTTTGTGCATTACATTATATACCTATGATAATTACTATGGTTACTGTAAGATAGAAACATTTCTAGTTACAGAGATGAGCACTATTGGCTAAATTAGAGGTGGCTCCGTGGTCCAAGATTACATTATACAATTCTGTAAAGTCATCAGTTTGAGAAGAAAAGAGTTCTTATGCAGAGTCTTACATAACTCAGTGTAGTAGTATAAATTACCAAAAGGTGACAATGCCATCTTACATATTATAATTATTCCAAGGACACAGGTGCCTTGGCATCTTACAAGTAAGAAATACACAGAAAATACATAGCAGAATATATGTATTAGCAAGCAAAGTGTATTACAACAATATGCATTCATGTCCTGACATCTACTCTTGTACAGTAGATGCCCATAGCCCCATATGTTAGTATAACACATGCTTAAGTGCTAGCTATCTACGGTGTACCTCTGAGGGTACCAATTAGGGTGCAGGGACCTCGTGTAACAACTGTGTTGTGAGTGACCATTGCACAGTTTACACGCACCCTTGTAAGTTCATGGATTTCTAATATTTTCAGTCGAGACTTTCACCACTGACATTTTTCCACACTTCCTTATGAACAGTACAGCTGTCATTTTTCACACCATGGCCGAAATGTGTTTTCGCACTTCCAGCACAGAAATGCATGGTCACTGTGGGAAATCACTGTTCGGGACAGATTAAGAAAATCACAGTGACACTGTTCATGAGCGGAGGTTCCAAAATCCCTGTGTTGATAATCTACTGTAAAAAATCCCCAAACTAATTGCATTACGGGTGTGCATTGCACATTTTCTATGCACACTCATGACGTCAACAGTTTTTTTAATATTTTCACTGCAGATTTTCAACATTGCAAGTTTTTCACCTCCGCATGAACAGTACAGTTGTCATTTTTCACATCCTGTTCAAAATGTGTTTTCACACCTGTGGTGCCAAATGGCGTAGTCACTGTGCAAAATCAGCAGTTGGCTAACAAACTGATATTGCCACTGTTCATAAGGTGGAGGCCACAAGAAACCCATGTTGAAAATTTAGAATGAAAATGCCAATGAACTCCTGAGGTGTTAGGGTTTCCAACCATAATGCCCCACCCTGTCGAGATTGACAGGCATTAGGGGTGTGACTTGGGATTCTTGCCTGTAATGCTTATACCATTCCACACCTTGCAGCCAGTGAGAATCGTCTAGGTGTGCATTGGACTCTTCGACCCCAAAGTTCACCCCATTCTCCTATACAGTACCCATCTCACCATATTTCCTGATGGAATGGGGGTGAGCATAAGGGCCAAAGACCCCAAGGCACACCGTGACACTTGTCGCTGTCTGCAGGGTAAGGTGTGGTGAAATGGCATGGCGGTTGTGTCTGATGACCCAACGGCACACCACAATGCCTGTCAGTCTCTGCAGGGTGGTGGTGGGGTTGGCTTCAGTTCAATACTTCACTGCCATTTCTATTATGCAGCTCTCTAACTCCTACACTACCAATGCCAATGCCAGCAAGCAAACAATTCGGCATTGACAAATGCTTGTTCATATTTATATAATCTTTCAGTAAAGTACATTTTCTTAAGATACTGCCTGGGTCTCCCAGTTTTCTTTCTGCATGTGGAATGCCTGTATTATTAAGTCTGACAGCTCTTCAAGGGCTTGATGGTGTTACTAAGCTTGGTAAAAGCTAAACTATACCTTAGGTCTCTAATAGAGTTTTAAATGTTCATTTTGGGATACCTGGATAGGTGCCCTTAGGTGAAATATTTACTGCACCCCCCCCCCGAAGAGAATATTATCTGAGCCTGTACATTTGTGTATGCTAGCATAAGGTTCATAGTTTGAATCCCCCCCAGAACTTGAGACTAAAGGTGATTTAGACCCAAAAGCAGACAGGAGGGTTACCCTGTCTGTTACCTGTTCACACTATTGCGTTCTGAGTTTGGCACTATGGAAGTAGAGGACCTGACCTGCTGAGTGCGTCTGAGACACTTACTGTCCCTCAAAAGTAGCATACAACATAAATAACTAAAATGCTTCAAAATTAATGAAACTAATAATATATGTATGGAAAAATAACAGTCTGAATTTTGATCATTTAGAGAACATAATTACTAATTGGCCTGGTAAAAACAAAATTGGGATGTGAATTGTCATGATGTGCACTTCTCTAAAGGCCCCCCAATTCCCAAACACACATGTATGTGCTTGCAGTCTGGGTGTTATCATTTTGTCCTGTCAGATAAGGCCCAGAACAGTGTAGCACTCTACAGTAACCCCTTGGACCACAGAATCACAGATTGTGCTATGAACTTGAATACAAAATACATGTTTTGAAATTTCATCTACAGTTGTATGAATGTTTTCAACTGTTACTGCAAAGTGCTACACCGTTCTGGAACTTATTAAGCATTTGGGCTGGCCGCTTATGTGTGAGTGCACCACCTTATCCCGGCAGGTCGCAGCAGCTGCTTCTTTGGGCTTTGTCCTGTCAGGTATTATGAACCTGGATGTGGGCTGGGATAAAGACCCATCTCTAAAAGAGGCTAGGTCCTCAAGTGGTGTAGGAATTAAGTTTGTAGTTTACTAGAGGAGTCATGAACTTTAGAGATTATATTTCAAAGTGAGTGATTGTTGGAAGAAATCATTCCCAGGATCAAAAATGTATGTTATTGATAAGTAAACCAGGATCAATAAATGGCAAGATTTACTAATGGGATCCTGGAAATAAGTTCATTTTTATTCATTCTTAAAACAGAGCTATATCAAGGTCAGAGTTTCAATATGCATGAGATGAGGGAATTAAAAAAAAAAAAAAAGAGTACAATTTTTAATTGTACCACTAAAATGCATTGTAGATTTCTTAATTTTTGGAAAGAGATTAAATATTAAGCACATCCATTGAATTGTATTGTAACTCTATTATATTTAATAGTAAGACTTGATTCTAAGTGAGGATTGTTAGTGGGGTTGGAAGACAAAGCAAAGGAAGTGGCCCTGTTCACACCTTAAAGGTCAGCCTGGCCAAGGCCCCTTAAACTAACATCTGCACTTAACACCTAATCAGGGAGGTGAGAGCCATGCCACAGTTCATTCCCAGTCTTGCTCAGATTGCTCAGTGGCTGTGTCCTTTACAAAAAAAAAATGTAGCTCAGCCAGAAAGAAGAGTATACAATAGTAAATATAAGTTGGGAATTGCTGGGTGCCCCATGGCAGGCTGGGGACCTAGGCCTGTGCCTATGTTGCCTGTGCCTTAATCCAGCCCTGCTCACCATTGTACTCATTAATGTTTGTTTTTAAATCAGGGAGTTTTGTGCCATACCTCATCAGGGCCCGGGGAAGTACAGCCATAGGCATTCACGTTTCTCCATCATCACAGTCACAAATGCAGTCACAAATCATGATTTATGATCACGTCACAAATCACAACATTATTTTTTTTCAATAGTTACTTGGATGTATTGTAAGCCTGTTTTGTAGTATCTCTCCATGCTTCACCACCCCACCATTGTACTCATTAATGTTTGTTTTTAAGTCAGGGAGTTGGACGGTATCTGCGGTACATACCCAGACTGGAAAGAAGACTGACTGCACACATGCAGTTTAGCACAGTATACTTGCACTGCTCAGAATACAAAGTGTCATGCATATGGAAGACAACAAAAAAGGGCATAATTACATACAAGGGTCAGGGATGGTGGAGGAATACATTTTCTAACACAGCAAGGAAGGTCTGAAGGGGCACATGGTGTGAGAAAAAAAAACTAATATGCGATCCCTGGTGATCCCACAGCAGTTCCAGCATGGACATAATTTGGCAACTGATGTCCCTCTATGTGATCCAGCTGCTGCTCCACAGCACTCACCCTCTTGTTGTTCTTCTCAATAGCACTCCAGAGAACTGACAAGTCAGTCTGAGTTACACGCAGTTCTCTGGGGTCCACACATTCTACAGGCTGACTTGCTGGTGGTGATGGTGGGAGTGGGGGTGCTGGTGGAGCAGCAGGTGCTGCTGTGGCCCACCTCTTCTTAGGGATGTTGCAATGCATAGCTGCAGCCCAGAAAAGACAAAAAAGTGTAGCTTTTAAAAAAGCTGTTGGGTCTAAATCAAAGTTAAAATCTCCTCCTCGCTTTGATTTCAAAAGTATCAGCAGTCATAAAACACACTACTCTCTCTCTGTCTGCACAGGAGAAAGTAAAAGTGTCTGCTTGTATGACTCACTTTCTTTCTGCCTAGCTAAAGAGCATGTGACTTACAGTACTGCAAGCCATGTGATGTGGGGGAGGGCTGCCAAATCTGAAACACCAAGTGGATCACTTAGAAGCATAATGAGGAACGTGAAGTCCATTAAAAACAATGACTTCGCCTTACATCGCACTGACATTCCGCCTTAATGCGAAGTGGTAATGACAAGGCGGAGTGAGCACTTTGCATTGCCCACTCTAAGTAGCGGAGTGGCAACGTGAAGTACCCACTTTGCGTTCACTTCACCAGCAGAATTTAAATTCGCTGCATCTCTAGTTTCCACCTCCAAATAGGAGTGATCATCTGAGGGGTGCAGTTAGTTGGAAGAGCCTTGTTTTCCACAACCACTGACCGAGCCCTGAACTTTGGTACCTTTCAGTTTGAACCGCACCATAAAATGTCACCTGATTTTTGACACCTCACATTCTTCACAAAGTCTGTCATCAATAGGCTCATTGTAACTACAAGAAACTGATTTGCCACTGCCAAACAGGAGAACCCATCTGAGGGGTGTCATCAGTCAGAAGATGCCCTTCTCCACCACCTCCTACCCAACACTGAACCTTTGTGCTCTTGGTGTGAGCCAGACTCCAAAGGATCATTTGATTCACACTCTTTAAAAAGGGCTATGGGATCTGGGACATCTCACTCTCTCCAACAACAGATTGGGCTTTTATTGGCCTAGTGGAGGCAAAAAGAGTCTTGATTTGCCATGGCAGAGCAGAAGAGACAATCGGAAGGGTGTGGACAGTCAAATTAGCCCCCACCTACCACTATTAACCTAACTCTGAACCTTTGTATCATTTGGCATGAGCCAGAGTCAGAAGGGTCACATGGTTTGCCTGCAACCAATCAGGCTGTAGGCTCTGGGACATCACCCACTCCTGCCTTTTATATTGTTAGCATGACCAAGAAGCCCATAGTACAGAAGCCAAGGGTCAGAGCATAAGCTTGGGAGACAGCAGCGAGCTGGAACCACAATTATCTGGGGTGAACCTACTGCTTTACCTTTGCAGAACAGTTTTTATGCGAAGAAACCCTGATAAGTTATTATCTGTTTCACATGGGTACTGCTCTGCATC
This sequence comes from Neoceratodus forsteri, assembly GCA_016271365.2. NCBI lineage: Eukaryota > Metazoa > Chordata > Ceratodontiformes > Ceratodontidae > Neoceratodus > Neoceratodus forsteri. The sequence goes on along the minus strand of CM028131.1, from coordinate 956,636,122 downwards.
ACTATTTATTACTCTTATTTATTCAGCCTTTTACAGTAATTCTTCCAATGGCTAACCATGGAATTGCACTAGTTATTACATATGGCCACAAACTTCTCTCCCAACCTATCTAAAATGGATTGAAGAGAGGTCTAGTAAAAATACATGCTATTTCAGATGTATTAAACCTGATGTCGTACAGTATATGTAAGAAAGAAGATTTGATAAGGTTCGGGGTTGTTGTCTGAAAACATCATGCTGCAGGCGCATAGTGAGACGTGAGGAGCTTGCACCAAGTGCCTAACATCACCAGGGAATTGCATTTAGTAGACAAAAAAACAACACCTATGGAATATCTTAATTCTGTCATGAAATGGGTCCCACGAGTTATTTTATGATGTAAAACTTTAAAAAAAATGTTTTGTTTGTTTTTAATGAAAGGTAATTCACCTACTACAGTAAAAGTAATGTATTTGTAGTGCAGATGATCTTGGTTACCAGTAGAGGGCACCTGCATTGTGATTATTTTACAGGTTGCAGGTTAATCCCACATAAATTAGGTTAGGCAGCTCAGTGTATCTTTTTCTACTCACCCTTTATGCCTCCCCACCCGCCCCAACTGCCAGTACCGCCTGCTGTTACTGCATGCTATTTTTTAATAAAAGAGAAATCAGTAACTCACCCTGTAAAGTTGGATCTTCATGTGGCTTTGAGTGAGCAACTCCTGGTTTCACCAATCAGAGAGATCAGTGGATCAGAGCAGCCATATCACATATACATGTTCTTCATTATTCTAATAAAGAATTAAATAAAATGGATTCAGAAAGCTGCCAGGTACCTGGACTTTCAGGAGAGAGCAGAGGTGGAGGCAGTTGTGGTGGTGGTGGTGGTGGTGAGGAGGGGATGAGCCATGTCACAGGAGAGAGGCAATCAGGGACTGCATACCTGCAGCCTGAGAAAGTGCGGCAACTCAGAGTCCTGGACTAGAGGCCTGCAAAGACAAAATGAGAAAACAATGTTACAAGAGGTTAGTTATTTATTGAAAATATTTGTTTATGCGGTATACGTTTGTAGTTGTCTGGGGATGGCTATTCATTTTGATGTGTTTAAATGTCAGTAAGTGGATTAGGGCAAGTAATAGGGTTTCTTTACTAATATGGCTGCTAGCGTTTTTTTCAAAGTAACTGAAAAGCATGGATATGTGGGATGCACTGCATCCTTCTTGCTGTAAAAGTACTAGCCACAGGGTTGTTGTTCTATGAGGACATGGGTCCTAACCAATCAGGATACAGGATTTTCTCTACCCATTTTATAATATTATGATATCCTACATGTCCTATCTTATGTTCTCTCCATACCTTAAGGTTTCCACATCAGTTCTACTAATATGCACTGTCCTTGGTTACTTAGTTTAATTGATCTCTGGGCATGTAAATGTAATTTACCTTATCTGGATAGAGAAAAAGGGAATGTGTTTGAATATAACTAAGCATGTTTGCAGTACTGTCATCTTGCCTGGTCCTAGACAATGAATGGTACTGTATACAGTGCCTACTGCTTGTTAATTATAGAATGAATGCCTGCCCCCCCATCTTAATTAGCTGTGCAGTGACTGCAGGATTGCTTAGCCCTGTTACCTCACAGACTAGCCTCTCCTTCCAAAATGGCTATGAGAGATCTTTTTCATCCTGGTTCTTCCATAAACTATTTATTCACTATTACTGACCTGATATTTATTATCTGTTTATCTATTTATTGTACTTTGTGGTGACATATATGCAGATCTTGGCCCAATGTCTCCTCTCTTATTTACTGCAGATGCTTTTAAAGAGAGTGGTCTATCTATTGCAAAATGTAACACCAGAAAATGAATATCTAAATGAAATGCTCTGCTGTAGTGGGTAACCTCAAGCTTCCTTGTTTTTGTTATTATAAGAGAAACATAGTTAAATAACAGAATACCTGTTTCTGCTTTTACCTTAGCAAGGTACCAGTTATGGAGGAACAATTGTGGAAAATGAGAAGGTGGTATGGTGATTTACAGTGCCATTAAACATAATGTAAGGCTTTTAAACAGTATTGCTAGCATCCCTGGAAGAGAAATATATATTTTTTTTAATTGGCATTGATAATGCCAACATCCAAGTCACTTTTGTTAATTGTCTATCATCATCCACCTATAGATGAAGTAACAACTATTAACAGCCTTTCCAATTATCTTCTCTCAATGAGGGATTCTCATGAACTCCATATTATGGGGTACATTGATGTGGGTTATTATAAGGGTAGGAATGAAAAAAAATATCTGCTTGGTTGACAAAGTTCTGGGAGCCTTACATTAATGTTTTTTTTTTTTTTGCAGCTAATCTTTTTATTAGGAGATTTCAGATTATTACATATGTAGAATCATTAGACCAAATGGCTGACAAAGTGGTTACAAGCATGCCACTTAATACAAACAGCCGAGGCACCATACAAACAACCATATCATGCTGGTGTACATGTATTACAACTGACTTAATGAAGTATTAACTGTGAAGCATCATTAAACCTGGAAAATCCTATCATGGGTATACTAAGAAAATCCAGAGACAGGTATTTACTCACTTTAAAAAGGTGGGCTCAACAACGACAGAGCATCTTCACAGAAACTTGCTTTTTGGGGGGAGGGACCTGTATGGCCATCTGGAGGTGGGACACTCAAGATAGCTATAAAGAAAAGCCATTGCAGTCTTTTAACAATTAATCAACCATTACTACTAGGGTGGTCATGGGGGTTTCAGTTTGTCCTTCGAATATCTGGAGGGCAAGGCATGGTTACTGTGGTCAACATAGGTTAAATAAGGGGCCCAAAGTGCTTCAAACTTGTTTTAACACTGGTTTTTAACACAAGATATCCTGGTCAGGGTGGCCAACCATTCTATGGCACTAAGCCACTCTGCAAGGGATGGAACCTTTAGGGATCTCCAGCAACATATGATAAGATGCTTACATTCTACCGAGGCCTGTATGAGCCACAGTGTAGATGCTTTGGAGAGAGTGAGAACCTCGGGTATAAGCCCTAATAGCCAAAGACCAGGATCTGCTGGAAGGGACATCTTTAAGATAAGGAAACAATGTAGGATTACTGCCTCCCAATAGGACTTCAAAGGATTACATGACCACAGGATGTGAAGCAGATCCGTGTCTGGGCCCTTACATCTCCAACAGCAGTTGAAGGAGAGAAGTCCCGTCTTATTTAGTTGTCATGAGGTATAGTACCAGAGGTGCAGTATTTTATTCTCTAAAAGAAGGCTTTGGGGAATACAGCAGGCCTGGTGAGTTCTCAATCAGCACCGTTACCATTGTAGATCAGTAATGGTGATCCGTAAAGCGTTGACCCACTTGATTTTGGCAGGCAGAGAGGGTATGGGAGCATTATCTCTTTGAAATCTCTGTATAAGACCAGCCCTACCTTTGGAATGCGTAATCCAGTCATCTATAGGAAGAGAGGGCTTAACAATTTTACGTTTTATACAAGTGACACAGGTGCATATTTTCTTAACCCAAGACTGGTATAGGCTTCTCATTTGATGGTATTTCTAAAAATCACTGTGGGGGAGGCCATACCTGTTTTGTTAACCCTGGAACGAGTCCATGTCTGAGTGTTCTGGGGATCTCAAGTCCCCAATGTAAAGTATTCATTTAGAGGCCCAGTCCACCCAGTTCACGTGAGATTTATTACTACAGAGGCTGGGTTATTCCAGAGAGGGGTATGATTTCCCAAGCCAAGGCATCGAGAGGTTTTGAGGCCCAATTTTTGCCAGGCTTTATCTGCATGATGGATGGAGAGCCAGGTCTTGTGTGGCTTTGGAAGGGGGTGAGGTACCAGTGTGGAAACCGAAGGGCCCTGCAAGAGATCTCTTTCAATTTGGGACCATGCCAGAGAGTGAAGGGAGTGACAGGGACACACCTCCTTTAGGGTCTTTGCTACTACAAATGCTATGGAGTACTGAGAGAAGTCAGGTAGGTTCCAGCCTCCCTTCAGGTTTTGAGCCCTCAGTTTAGCTCTACTAAATCTTGGTCTGTACGAACCACATAAAAAGGAGCTGATCAGAGTGTTCAGCTTTTGATTCCATTCATCGGAAAGAAGAAAGGGAATATGGTATAGTAGGTGGTATAATCTAGAGGCAAGCAGGATTTTAATTGTGGCAATCTTGCCTGCCAGGGAGAGGTGCAAATGAGCCCATCTGTTCATGACAGATTGTAGTTTGATCATTAGGGGTTTAAAGTTTGTGTCCATTAAGGATGAGAGTTTGGAGGTAAGCCAAATGCCCAGGTATGTTATTTCAGATCTTGCCCGGGCCAGACCTTGGGAATCCACAATGGCCGATGTTGTGAGAACATTAAGAGGGAGGATTTCAGACTTTGCTAGATTGATGTTCAAGCCTGAGATTTTGCCGAATGTTTGTAATGTAGAAAGGATGTGTGGTAGGCTGTGTGGTAGGTCATGGGTCAGGATCAGGCAGTCATCGGCATACAACTTAGTAATATAACTTTAGTCCTTAACCTGAAGTCCATGTATATGAGGGTGATTTCTGAGGGTTGCCGTGAGGGGTTCATTAGCTAAAACAAAAAGTAGGGGGGATAATGGGCATCCTTGTCTGGTCCCTCTCTGTAGACAAAATGGTTCAGAGAGGACATTATTGGTAAGGACCCTGGTGGTAGGGTAGGCATAAAGAGTCTTTATCCAAGTGATAAAGTATGGGCCTAAGTTGAAAGTGTTCATGACTGTGAATAAATATTCCCAGCCTACCGTGTCACAGGCCTTCTCAAAGTTAATTGCAACCGCTGCCGTTGGGGTGGGGAGGGAAGCCACTATCTGTATTAAGGGTTCTAGGGCCCGGATATGATCAGAACTGATTCGACCCTTAACAAACCCCACCCGCGAAGGGTGAATAATCTCTGGAAGGAATTCCTCCAGTCTAGTGGCCAAAAGCTTGGCCAGAATCTTGGCATCAGTACTGATTAAAGAAATAGGCCTGTAACTGAAGGGGAGGGAGAGATCTTTACCCTCTTTTGGCAGTATGGTAATTATGATCTCAGATAGGGTTGGAGGGAGCTGCACACACGAGTGTGCCTCATTCAACATGTTCACCAGGGGAGCTGTAATCAAAGGCTGAACTAGTTTGTAAAAATCCACTGAAAAAACATCCCCCCAGTTGCTTTATGAGGAGCCTTCTCAGTAATAGCTCTGCCAATTTCTTCCTCTGTTATGGGTAGGTCTAGTGTGGCTTTCTGTGAGTCAGAAAGCCTAGCGAGAGGCAAGGGCTCAATAAATTGAGTAAAAGACTCACCATACCAGCAACCATGGGAAGAGTAAAGAATTTTATAGAACTTGGTCATAGTGTTATTAACAGAGGTGGAGTTCATGGAGAGCTTCCTTGACCCGTCCCTTAAGTTGGTGATAACTCTTTCAACTTGTCTTTGTTTTAGCCTGTAGGCCAGCAACTTGCTGGCCTTTTCACCCTCAGTTTGGTAATGGTGCTGGATTCTATGAATATAGATCTCGGCCTTCCTGCTGACCAACGTATTGATTTTTAAACGAGTGGCAGCCAGAGCGGTTAAAACAGTCGGTGTCTGAAGCACTGAGGACTTCACTTTATACTTAGCCTCCATATCTTTTACAGTGTTCTCTAGCAGGAGAAGCTCCTGGTCCCTCATCTTTCACCTATATGAGGCAAAGCTAATGATACCTCCCCTAACAGTGGCCTTGTAGGCCTCCCAAGTGCTTGCAGCTAAGGCAGAAGAAGGGGGATTGTGAAGGAAAAATTCTTCTGGAGCCACCTGAAGCCACTGGGTGAAGTCCTTATCATACAGCAGGAGGGGACCCAACCTCCACAGTAGTGATTTGGAGATTTTTAGAGCGGGTACGAAGATAAGGGAGACAAGGGCATGATCAGAGATATATATTTGGGAAATAACTACCCTACAGGTGGCCTTAGAGATGTTAGGAGAAGTGAGCCAATAATCCAATCTACTAGCCATTTGGTGGGGTGCAGAGAAAAAGGAGAAATATTTTACTGAAGGATTCAATACCCTACACACATCGGACAGCTGATGCACAGATATAAGATCTTGCAGTGCCTGCTGTACTCTGCAATGGGGCTCTGATCTGGCACTGGATCTATCCAGAAGGCTGTCCATTACCAGATTAAAGTCACCTCCCATGAGCAACTCAGGATTTTCATATGTTATCCATGAGTTTTTGTGAAATAGAGTAAAACAATTTGGAAGAATCCTCATTGGGACCATATATATTTGCAAGGATCAGGGGGCCAGAGGGTGTAGAGACCTTCAAAATGACCCACCTACCATTTCCCCCTCTGTAAACCTCTTTAGCCTGCCATTGTAGTGATTTATGTAACAAAATGGATATACCCCATTTGGCCGATTTTGCCGTACAATGAGCTTCTGCACCTACCCAATCCCTCAGCAACTTCACAGCTTCTCTGGAACTTAATTTAGTCTCTTGTAAAAACGTGACTCAGGTGCCCAGTTTTTTTAGCTGGGAGTACCGCTTTTCTCTTTATTAGAGAATTCAAACCCATGACATTCCAAGTAGTGGTTGTGATATCTGAAAACTCAGCCATTGTCAGGATGTTTCCATTTTGCATGCCAACAACTATAAATAAACACTGATGCTAAGTAGAGTGCTAGCTAAAAGCTAATATGAATATTCCAACTAAATAAGGGTCCCCACCCTAACTTAAGCAGCCCAACAGGCCTAAACAGGGCCATAACATGTTCTTTGCAGGTCCTAATAAACACTGAAATCACTTTTATAACTATCGGTAAACCTGATAGGACAACGAAGAGAAAAGGAAACCTATATACCACCCTGGAGTGTCCCATATGTTTCCAGAGTATCAACGCAATCCAGGGGGTTAGGGTAGGTAAGTTAAAGAGCAGCTCCTCAGCTGAAAGGTAGGTCAGCATGCTGAACAGACACTGAGGTGCCTCACCAAGGACAGAGTGGGGGTGTAGTCTGTTTTCGATCAAGGAGGAGGCAAATTCACCATCGACTCCCAATGGCCCAAGACTATCCCTGGGGGCATGTGAATAACCTGTGGGATTAGGGTCGCACGAGGAGGACAGCACTGTACGTGCATCTCTAGCCATCAAAAACATTGTAAAGGGGGTGCCAGTTCTCCATATCCTGGAATAAATACACCTACACCAACCCTAAACTAGCTTTCACCAATGGGTAGAAGGAGCAGGGAGAGCCAGAATGTATTGAGAATTATAATGACATTAAGATTCTTTCAGCTTAGTAAAGAAAAGAAAATAAGTACCTCTACTGGAATGGTAGGTGCAATTAACTATACATTGGAGTGTCACAAATACTGTCACCATGGTGATATCATTGCAATATCAGAGCCCCTAGGGTGTAAGAATGAGAGGGACATTCATAATCCAGACAGCCCTTGAAATATAGTAACCACTAACACCAGTAGGCTTGTGCCTGGAAATAACTCCATAGTAAACCTTCTGAAGCCATTATAGCTCCCAATAAGTCTCAGGCTTTAAACGTATTCCATAGGGCAACATTCTACAGACAGCCCACATTCTATATATTTTTACTCTACTCCACATGAGAGCTATCCCCTGAGTGCCAGAACACCTTATGTGTAGAAAGCAGCAGCCCCAATCTGCAGGAGAAGCTTTGTGGAATTAAAATCCCAGAAAAGTTACAGGGTAACATGTCAGGGGCTTGTAATATGGAGCTAAATCAAAACCCCTCACCTGAAATCATGCAGGAACCTGCTGGCAATTAAAAACTAAACAGAATGAAGTGGCAACAACCACTGATGCTACATAGTGTAGTAGCAGGGCTACCCTGTAGAGCGCATAACAGTAATAACTCCTCAATGGAGGAGATTAACATAAAACTAGGAGCCCAACTACTTACATTTTAATCACAGATCAGGCCGGACTGTACAAGGCACATTTAATCCAGGACCTGAATGTCATTTGTGAGTCACGAAGAGCTAGTCATGCGGCTGGAAAAGGAATGGAGAAAAGGTTCTGGGGCTCATAGTAATAGGGACTCAGCATACATTGCACAAGGTGGATGTTATAGCCTGGCCCTAGGAAACGAGGCATTACACCGAGGGCAAGCTAGGGAAGCCCTGGACTTCCAGCTGCCCATATATCACAGCAAAACATTTGACAAAATTACATAACTCTGGGATCTTTACCCATCTTGCGGCTTCACTAATAAAGACATGGAGCTCCTGTCCTTCTGTGGACTCCGAGGTTCAACTGCCCAGTCTGTCTTGAAGGGAGCTCTTTCAGCCAGCCCCTCAGTATTGTCCAGGTGGAGTACATCTTCGTGGCTGTTGCTTCTATCGGGCATAACCAGGGTTGCTGGCAACAAATCTCTGAGCGGCTCATATCTGTTGGACAGCTTCATGGGCATGAAGTAGATGGAGGAGCCATTGCTCCCTGAAGCTGGTGGGACCTGCTGTTGGCTCCTCGAGTGATTCCTTTGTTGTTTCTCAGTAGAAAGCAGAGAAGGCTTCTCCGACTTGCCAGGTGCTTTCTTTCGTTGTCTACCCCAATGCTGTTTCTGCCATTCAGGTCTTCCAGCTGGCACTGGGGGAGCATAGAGTTTTGGCCCTGAGAGCCTTCAGGAGGAGCAGAGGTATCCATGAATGATGTGGCATCACCATGAGGCAGAGGGGTGGACTTTAGTTGCTGCCCAGCTTCACCACCGATGTCCTCCAAGAAGAGTTCTACCTCAGCTGGGGAGTTAAAGGTAAGCTGCTCACCCTTATACAGTACACATAATTGCGAAGGGTATCTTAGAGAGGTTGGAAGGTTTAACTTGTAAAGGGCCTGCTTTACCAGACGGTAGGCTCTGCATCTCCGGGATAAGTCATATGAATAGTACTGGAATATCTGAACGGGAGCCCCATCCCAATGCAGCATTCTGAGGTCTCTAGCAGCTTTCAGACGTAGTTCTTTAACCGGGTATCTGGCAAATTTACACAGTATTGGGCGAGGACGGTCCCCAGGCTGAGGCTTTGGGGCTAGTGACCTGTGGGCCCTCTCTAGCTTCAAGAGAGGGAGGGAGGTTGTTCAGTTTAAGCATTATTGGAAGAGAAGTTTGCAAAAAGGAGATCATGTCTGGGCCCTCAGTCCCCTCTGGGAGCCCCACAATCTGAATGTTTTTTCTTCTCCCTCAATTTTCAAGGTCATCAACCTTGGCCAGTAGATACTGTATCTGGTTATGATGATCCCTAGCTTGGATAAATTGGTCATGTAGGATTTGGTCTTGCTGTTTAATTTGAAGCTCAGTATCCACCACTCTGGTGGTTAACTTCTCAACGTCATTTTTGTGTTAGAGGTGGTGGAAATGAGTGCTGCTGTATCCAATAATGCTTTGTTTAGCATAGAGGTAATATTACCCAGTTGTTGGTCCACTGTCTGAGTAAGGGGGTATCTGAGGCTCATTAGAGTGGGCCATCTCCTGTCTTGGGACAGCTCCCCTGCTGGATCCTGGTGGTTTGCAAATGTCTTACAGGCCTGAGGTAGCAATGAGAAAAATCTTCAACAGACAATAAAATAGCAATCCCTTGTCCGATTTACTCACTTTAGGTAGATTTAGCTTCAGCTCGATGTACAGAATGCAAATCCAGAGAAACATCCTGGAGATATGGGTGTTGAGAATTCGGATGTAACAGAATAGATAAGAGTGGAAATGCAGTAGCTTATTCACACAGCTTGCATCTTGGCTGGTTAGCTTTGCCCCACACACATTACTGTTAGATAAATATACCTGCTGGATCTGATCACATGGTGTAGTAATTTCTGGTTTTCACGGACTTGATTTAGATAAGCCTTGAGGGAATACACACTAAGTTTAATGGAACTTGAAACAGAGAATTTAGGGGTCCTTAAAGAGGGAGTTCAGCCAACATTTCTGCCATTACTAAATTCATAATTTGGATCAGCATATCCCCAATTAACACTGTGTCAAAATGAGATCTCTACTTTGTTTAGAAACTACAAGTCATTTTGTAACCCTAAATTTCCGAATGTGGTGGTGGTGCACAATCCTGGAATATGGTGCTGGTGCACAATTTCAGAATGTGGAGGTATCGCACTGTCCCGGAATGCTGTAATGGTGCACAGTCTCAGAATGTGGTGGTAGCACACAGTCTTGGAATGAGGCAGTGTCACACAGTCTCAGAATGTAGCAGTAGTACACAGTCTCAGAATGTAGCAGAGGTGCACATTACCTGTCCCGGCCTCTGCAAGGGCTCCATATTGCGCCGTAAACACAAACCCTCCTCTCTTCCCCAGAGAAAGACAGTCATCCCTTGGACTCTCAACCACCCCCCCCCCGGTCCTCTAACTCCAGAGTCTGTTTCTGAACTCGGGATGTCGGGATCACAGAAGGACTCCTTGTCATTAAGCCAGTAGGTTAGCATTCTTTCTTAATTAAATATACTATCAAATGAGCACTGTTGAATCTAGGTAGATCCATGGCCCCTGATGAAGACTTTTAGTCAAAGTGCTGAGACTTGTCAGGTTACAAGACAGCCAATTGTTCTATATATCGTATGTACACTTTTTCTAGCTTTTTTACAGTGCCATTGTGTACAGTATTAATATCTTGCATATAAAGCACTGGAAACACTTTTTTTTGTGGTATACAATAAATCTGTGAAAGCCCAGCAGCAGGAGAAAGGGTGGTGGATGCATGGAACGGCCTTCCTCAGAAAGTGGTGGATACGAACACAGTGCAGGGCTTCAGACAGGCATGGGATAGGCATAAGGGTGCAATACAGATGAGTATGAATAGATAGGCCATTGACAGAGCAAAGGCCAATGGCACATTTATAAGGTAGAAAAAGAAATGGGCAGACTGGATGGGCCTCTAGGTCCTTATCTGCCATCAACTTCTATATTTCTGTGTTTCTATGAGTGCTTCATTTTTGTAACCTCTAACAAACACCTTGCAGGGCTGAGAACAGGAACCTTCCCCAGTCAACCTGTCAGACAGAATGGTCCAAGGAAGAGGCCTACCCCTACTAACAACTCTGGGGACACAGTAGGAAACTGCCAGAATCAAAGGATGCATAACAAATGCACTTCATAGTCTGTTAAAATGCACTAATCACATGTCTGTGATTTTAGCCACATCCACAATATTTTGAGGAACAATGTCTCAAAAAGTCACTGTCCCAACCACGTTGTAGCAAGAAAACTGCAGTTTTGGGAACAAGGGGAGCGTCTTACCATAAATGAAATGAGGGAGGCTCTCACTACCCCACACCAACTCCCTACAGGGTACTGTCTAGGGTGAAGATAGTCTATAATTCAGTGATCAGATTTCAAACCACTCAACCACTTAAAACCCATTATTACACTTTGTATGACTCAGCTAGCTGCCTTTCTCTAGAGGACAGAATGAAGTACAAGACCCTAGTTTTTCTTCGTAATGGAGCTATTTGATTTGCAACTTCTTAGTATTCAGTCTGCCTTTTGTCCATCCAAAAAGCATAAGGGAAAGAAGATCACAAAAACAGTGACAGTTTAGTATCCCACTCATGAGAAATGGTTTGGGACAAAGGTCCTTATTTATACAGGTCCACCTCTTGGTACAACACTTCACCTTTTATTGTCTCCTCATGCAAAACCATTGGGAGTTATAAAGATGTGTGTCTCAAATGTTTGTTTGCCCAATCTAATTTTAGAAAATGGGCAAGAAATGTCCTTCCTTCTGATTGGCTGAGAACCCCGGCAAGGGGTACATTTTATGTACAAACAAAGACTGGAAAATAGCTAGTCCCAGTGCCAGCCTGCCCTTGCACAAAATATATAACTGTGCCAAGTCTATTTTCAAAATCTTTCAGCTGTCATTTGTTGCTCTCACTTAGTGAGATTCAGCTCTATAATCCCATTCATAAATACACAGCAGACACAGTAAACATAACATTATTTATCTATTTTAACAGGTTTAACATTCATTTTAGTACTAATTTGCTCCACTAATCTCACTGCCCACATCCTGGCCATGCTTCCTGTACAGTTCCGTACTATGACCGCTCACCTGCTGTCTGTGCTGCCACAAACCAGAAACACATTTCCATCTGTGAGAGCATCAAACATAAATGTACCACTTCTCTCATCCCCCACCATGCTCTTACCACTATGTTTTAAACCAGCATCAGCCTCTCTCACACAATACCAAACCAGATATGGGAGTCTGGGAAGCCAGTCTGCAAATGAAAAAGCTCTTCTATGAGAATTCCAGATGAGGGGGGAATGAACCACTGAAAAAAAGAAATACTTTACATTAAAAACAGCAGCACCCTGTACTGGCAGCTGTACAGAGGGACCACTTTACAACAAAATACATTAATATTCTTTTCTACTATGTTTTAAGGATGTTTTAACATTTTAAATTATTTAATTAAAATGTCACAAATAAATCATTTTATTAGTGCAATAATCCTCCAGTATGAGTGTTATGGGCTATACTGTACCTTTTAGGGCTATAAGATCCTCTACCTGCAGAGTTGTGTCTCATTATTCCACTGAATAGCCTGGTACAGCCCAATGCCACCCATCCTGTTGGTTATTATTATTGCTAGTTTAATAGATATATTGATATATTATATTTATGATTGCCGCTATACTCATGTGGTGGAAAGCCCCACTCGCATAGCACTGCACTTGTGGACAGGTGTGCACCGGGCACTATTCACAAATGGCCACTACCTGTCTGTGGCTCACCTCTGCACACACAGCAGGACCTCACAGGACGGCAGGGACTGAGTAGCAGACCCATGCAAGCATCCAATCGGATGCCTGTATTGGGTCCAGGAGTGCAGGATGGTGCAGGATGGTGCAGGTCCAGGTGCGTGAATAGCTCCTGCAGGCACCCAGACCCATGTGGCCATGCCACTCTGTCCAGTGCCCCCATGTAATACCCACCCAGCAGCCTGGGGTCCCCTTCAGCAGCAACCCAACCCCCAAGAAGACAGGACACTCCACACAGGCAGCATTGCCATGATCCTGACAGGTACCAGATGCAACCCCCCAACACACACACACCAAGAGGACCCCATCCCTGGCAGTGACCTCCCCCAATGCACAACACTGCCTCATCCATTGACCCCATGCCAGAGACCCACCCCCAGATCTCGACCTGGTACCCCGGCAAAAACATTGGTGGTCAGTGGTCTCCCCAACTCAACACCCAGAGGTGCCCACACACACATACCCGATCTCCGAACCTGGTACTGTGGCACATTTATTGGTGGACAGTGGTTTCCCCACCCCCCTGCAGCACTGACAATATCCCCCATACCTGTATGCCAGTGCCGCGGCTATTTCCAATGAGCAGCACAGCCCTCCACACACCTCCTTGGACACCCACCATACAACTGATGCAGGGAAAATGTGGTATATTTATAGATGGCACACACCTGGTATCAGTTGTATGGCAGGCAGCCAAGAAGGTGTGTGGGACTGCCACTCCTGGCACAGCCCCGCACTACATGCGTAGTATGGGGGGTGCTTTTGGCGCCAGCAGAGTAGGGGTCCATTGTCCACCAATGTATGTGCCAGGGTACCAGGGTCAGGTATGTGTGGTGGCACCCCTGTATGTGGGCGGGATCATTCACAACATCAGGGAAGGGGCTGCCATGTGGGGGTGGGTGGGTGGATGATATCTGTGATATGGGGATTGAGCTGACATGCTGGGGGTGGCTTCACACATGTTACTGGGCTGAGGAGTACTCTGTGGGTGCGAGGGCCTGGCAGCATATTGTGCTTATGGCAGTGTCCCTCTTGTGTATCTGGCACAGCCCTACACCTCCCTGAGTGATGCACTATGCACTTTTGTGAATGGCACGTAGTGCAGACACACTCCCCACCAACCCCCAGCGTGTTGCTGTCCATGGAACTGGGGAATTGGGCTCATAATTGTCTTGCACCCCATTAGTGAATGCCATGTGGACACCGCTCTGCAGCTTTCATGCATAATGTTGCCTACATGCCCGGTTTCCACAGTGCATAGCTATCGTGCATAGGGCCCGATGTTTATAAACAACTGGACACATTAAAATGGACTAATTTAGCTCACTACATCTTCCAGTATGACAAATAAAATAAAATTAAATGAACTATATATAGGAAGGATAAAACCTTCAAATAAGTCATTACCACTAAAAGTCACAGTCTGGCCAGCCCACTCCAGAGACACTATTGTCAATCCAATAAACAAACTGTAAACCTTCTAATGTGATGTGTATAATATGATGTCATCTGTTAAGTAAAGCTTGTCACCTCACTCATCATGACTTGTATATCAATGGAATGAGTGCCCAGTTATGCAGAGGAGCACTGTTTTCTAGTCTGTCCTCAGGTAGTCAGCTGATAATATTCACTGTTAGTGAGCAGCAGCAGTGTCCAAATTGTAATTAATAGCAGAAATTTAAATTAAAATAGAAAAATAGAAAAAATACAATAGAAAGAAAGAAAATACATACGTAGATGGTAAAATAGTGTGAAGGCAGTGTAATAACCTACATTTTTTTTGTTTGCTTGTTTCTTGATACATAATATTTGGTGTGTATTGTATACTGTAATTTGAAGTTTTCCCACCAGTGTCAACTCAACAAGGCAACCAGCAGCAGGACACTCTGCACCTCAGCAGGGAAGTAGGGGAACAGTGAAGGAGTGAAACAGGCATGTGGATATCCACAGGAGGTAGCAGGGAACTGAGAAGTTCTACATGACAACTGTGATAAGATTCCTGTTAAACTCTTGTTGTAGCTCACACACTGCAAGGAAGGGAGAAGGTTAGCGCTATGCAAAACATTTGGAATAGGTGGAGACATCCTTTCTAGGGTAGGGGTAAAAAGGGTTTAAAGAAAGCAAAACAAAAACAGGCAAGGTAGAAAATAGATATGCTGTGAGTGAGTGGTGCAGTGCAGCGGCTGTGGGACAGCAGTTTTCATGGAGACTTTCTGCTGATTGCAGTGCTGCCCCATCTGCGTGTACGTCTCTGGGTGGAGGGGGGAGGTTGCTAGACTCCATGCCAAGTTGGCCAGGATTCGAGGGCCTCCTCCACCACCGAGGGACCACCAAGTCTGACACTGCTGCCTCAAAGGATTCCAAGAAGGAGGAGTGGCAGTACTATGGTGGGCTTCAGAAGAATGAGGGTGGTGAGTCAGAGGCACATCCCCCATAAGTACCGCTACAGAATTCCTATGTCACTGAGGCAGGGCAGGACTGTCCAATGGAGGTATCCATAGTAGTGACCAAAGAAGATGTGGAGATCCTCCATAGTGGAGACCTCATGGAGGTTGGCAGAGGACAGCAGAGGAGGAGGAAACAACTCCTGGTGGGGGACTCCTTGAGAGGGGATAGATTTGGGGACAGGAAGGGAGGATTTAGGGAACTTAGGTGCCTATCTGGCACCACTGTTCTGAGGATAGGAAGCAGATTGCTAGTGCAGCAGGATGGGAGGGAGAGCTGAATGTCATTGTCCACCTAGGGACTAATGACCTGGCTTAGGGATGAGGCTAGGATAGTGCAGGAGGAGTTCATGGAGCTGGTGAGGGTCTTAGACAGGTAGCACACTCAGTGGCCTTTCTGAGGTGCTGTCTGTCTATGACGGGGGGGATAGGTACTCCATACCAGGAGCTTCAACCCATAGTTGAAGGAGTGCTGCAATAAGGAGGGTTTGACTACATTGGGGACTGGTCCTGACCTGGATGGATAAGGGCTTAGGTAGAGGAAATACCTGCATCCATCTGGGAGGGGTATCACAGTACTTCAGTGAATGGTTTAAATGTTACAATGGTGAGCATTTAAACCAGCCAAGGGATGGTGAAAGGAAGCAGGAGGCACAAGCTGTCCCCAGAAGCTGATGTAGTCAGTAGGAGAACCCTAAGGGTACCTACAGTAATAACAAGAAAACAATGGTAGAAATGAAGAGGGATGGGAATGAGGGCAGAGGTGGTAAGGAGAGAAGGCAAATGGGCAAAAGGGGTTGACAAGCAGGGTGGTAGCAGAGTTTAGAATGTCATGTATGAATGCTCAGAGTCTGGAAAAATCTAGGACCTAGAGACCATTATGACAGAGGGTGACCTGGACATTATTGTATTACTGGTCATGGTGCAATGAGAACCATGACTGGAATACAACCATACCATACTATACTCTGTTCAGGAAGGACAGGTTAGGTACAAAGGAAGAGGAGAGGCTCTTTAGGTGGTGGATAGCATAAAAGCAGCAAGAAATATAGGGATAGAGGGAAGGGCAGAGGTACTGTGGGTCATCCTCGAGACAGGGAATGGAGTCGCTATTTGTACTGGTGTGATCTATGGACCTCAGCATGTTGAGAGGTGGATATGGTTCTGGTGGAAGTCATCCAAAAGAAGGCAAATAAGAGGGAGGTGCTGCTGGTAGGGACTTCAATCTACTGGATGCAGATTGGAATATACCAGCTGCAGCTTCAGCCAGGAGCAGGGATATCCTGGACCCCTGCAGGGGGTGTCCTCAGGCAACTAGTAAGAGAGCTCATGAGTGAGAGAGCAATATCAGACATTGTACTCATCACTGGGGACAGTATTGCAGGTAGGTGGCCACCCGGGGACCAGTGATCACCATAAGGTGTGGTTATATATAAGTACTGTGGGAGAATCAAACCACACAAAGATGAGGGTCCTGGACTTCAGGAGGGCCAATTTTACAAAATGAGGGAATGTCTCAGGGATGCCATGGCAGGGGGGAGGACTTGGGTGGTGTGGAGGAACAGTGGGATAAACTTAAAGGGGTTATAGTGAAGGCAACAAACCTTTGCATCAGATAAGTAAGCAAAAGCAAGGAAAAAGAGATGGCTATGGCTCTTAAAAGAGGTGACTAGAAAGCTAAGGGCAACTAAAGTTAACATTCGGGAGATATAAGGAGACACAGAGGGAGGAGGATTGGGTGGTGTACCAGGAGAAGCAGAGGAAGGCAGGGAAAGCAGTCAGGAACCCAAAGGCACAAATGGAGGAGAAAATAGCCCAGGCAGTAAGGAAAGGTGACAAGACATTTTTCGAGTGTGTAAGTGAAAAGAGAATGACCAGGGGAGGGATTGTAAGCCTAAAGAGGGAAGCTGGGATCATGTGGTGGGGGACCAGGAAAAAGCCGACATCTTGAACAGATGCTTTTATTCAGTGTTCACAGAAGAAGGGAGGTGAGGGACCACAGATAAGTGACAGGTGCGCCAAAGGAAGGGAAGTGGACACTAGCCCATTTACAGAGGAGAGAGTCCTGAAGGAACTTGCAAACTGAAAGTAAACAAGGCAATGGGGCCAGATGGGATGCATCCAAGGATGTTGAGGGCACTCAGAGAGGTGTTGGCTGTATCTCTGACAGTCCTGTTCAACCACCACTGGAGATGGGAGTGGTTCTGGAGGACTGGAGGAGTGCAGATGTAGTCCAACTTCACAAAAATGGTTGCAGGGAGGAGGCTGGCAATTACAGGCCAATCAGTCTGATATTGGTGCTGGGAAAATTAATGGAATCACTACTGAAGGAAAGGATTGTGGAATATCTGGAATCCAGTGGCTTACAAGATCTGAGGCAGCATGGATTCACTGAAGGAAGGTCATGGCAAACAAATCTGATAGATTTCTTTGACTCGGTGACCATGGAATTAGATCAAAGTGGAGAGGTGGATGTGGCCTACCTAGATTTCAGTAAGGCTTTTGACACCATTCCACAATGGAGACTTGTAAACAAGCTGGGCAGCCAGCCTAGGAATGGGTCCAAAGGTGGTAAATTGGGTAAGGAAATGATTGGGTATAGGTGAAAGAGGGTAGTGGCAAACAAAGTTCACTCCAAGGAAGAGAGTGTGACCAGAGGGGTGCCATAAAGATCAGTACTGGAACAAGTCCTCTTTAATGTCTTAATTAGCAACATTTCAGAGGTACTAGAAGGGAGGGTTTGCCTTTTTGCAGATGACACTAAGATTTGCAATAGGGTAGACACTCCAAGGGGGAGAGGGTAGTGGAAGTAATGAATAGAAACCCAAGAAAGCTTGAAGAGTGGTCAGGAGTGTGGTAACTAAGTGCAAAACCATGCACTTGGGGCACTGAAACCCAGGAGCAGTGTACAAAATGAGAGAAGTGGTACTGATGACTACCAAACAGGAGAGTTCTGCGGGTAATCATATCTGATGACCCAAAGGTGGGCAAACAGTGTCAAGGCAGTGGGGACAGCTAGTGGGATTCTAGTGTATAGGGAGGGGTATCACCAGAAGAAAGATAGAGGTGGTAATACTGCTGTATAGATCACTGGTAAGACCTTACCTTGAGTACTGTGTCTACTTTTGGAGCCACAGCCTCAATTTTCAAAGTCCTGAGGTTGATGAAAGTTGCCTGTGCCAAACATAAACAGTGCAAGTGGCACCTTGTGTCAAACACTGCCCCACTGAGCTATTCACAAAGGCAGCCTATGTCAGCCACAGGCTGCCTGTCCCGAACAGGGCTTCTACCACCCCTATTCCCAACAATGGGCTACAACATGGTTTTAGGGGCATGAGGCAGATGCAAGTTGCCAATCAAATGAGATTCACAGATATCTCCCAGAGGGAGAAATTCATGT
Organism: Neoceratodus forsteri; assembly: GCA_016271365.2. Classification (NCBI taxonomy): domain Eukaryota; kingdom Metazoa; phylum Chordata; order Ceratodontiformes; family Ceratodontidae; genus Neoceratodus; species Neoceratodus forsteri. The sequence continues at coordinate 956,617,483 of CM028131.1, read as the reverse complement.
CCTTAGACAAGCCAGGGTTGGCCTAAGGGTACTTAGAATATTCTCCCCTGGAAAAGCTGCCTGAATGTGGCAGTGCACTGTGGTTCCCCCTCCCCGATCCCAAAGTGGCGGTACAAAAAATAAATAACTACAAATCCCTCCCTAGTAGTCAAGCGGTCCACTCCCCCACCCCGATGCCATCTGTAAGAAATATATGTATGGAATCCCCCTTTCCTAATGGTCTAGTGGCCCCAACCTGATGCCTGATCCCATAACAACTAGATCCCCTTCCCCCTACCTGATGCCACCCATTATTAACAAACATAATACTGTCCCCATCCCTGGTGTTCCTGTGTCCCCCCCATCCCCAATACCACTAGAAGGAAATAATAATGAGCTTGGTACATCCAGCAGATCAGACATGAGTTTGATTCTCACAATCTCCACTTGAATACTGTGTGACTCTGAGCAAGTCACTTAACCGCCCAGTGCTCCCAGGTTGCCCCTGGAAACATGCACTTGTGCCTTGTGGGCCTTACCCAGTTACCAAAGACAAAAAAAAAAAAAATAATTCATCTCTCCCTGATGCCCAATGTCACTTGTTGATGTACAGAAACAGCCCATGCCTGGTGGTCTAGTGGCCCCACACATAAGCAGGTAGTACTCACCACCCTGCACCCCCCCATTCTGTAACAAAGCTGGGACTGACACAGCCCACCTCACACCTCCTGGCTGGCTCCAACTGAACTGTCACAGAGTGCCTACTGCAATGTGTATGTGCTCATTGGTCATTGAGTATTTACACTTTACTGTATGGCACTTGGTGACAGTTCAGTCTGGGTTGGCCATGGAGGTGTGAAGTGGGCTATGCTGGTCCTGGCTCTGTTACGGGATTGGGGGAGCAGGGTGGTTGGCACTACCTAATGGGGTGGGGGGATGGGGACCACTAGATCACCAGGCATGGGTTGTTTCATTCTGTTTATCAACGAGTGGCATCACGCATCAGGGAGGGGGATGGGGGAAGTATTACTATTATTTCCTTCATGTGGCATCCGGGAAGGGAAGGGCCACTGGAACACCAGGGAGGGGCCAGTATTTGATTCATCAATAAAGGGTGGCATCAGGCAGGTGGAGGGTGAATCTATTTCTTACAGGACCAGGAATTGGGAAGGGGGATGGGTGATTTATTACTATTATTTCATAAGGACGGCATTAGGGTGGGGGGCCACTAGACCACCAATGAAGGAGGCTGTACATGATGGTGCAATTACAGGGCACATTGGGGATCAGATAGGGGAGCTGCTACCAACATAGGGGTGTAAGGTAACTTTTCATTTACAGGGCACATCAGGGAAGGGGCCACTAGCCCAACAGGGACTAGAGCAACACAAAGCCACACCGCAGCTTGCAGCTAACCCTTCTAGTATGCCATCTGTTTGGTACACTGCCACAGTTGCCGCAAGCTGCAGAACTTTCTCACTCTCCCTTAGACAGGGAGAGCGAGAAAGCAGCCACAGGTTCCTTGAATCAAGGAGGTTATTTTCTAGACTACACTGAACTGAATTATTACTTTTTGGACCTGTGTAAGTAACTAGTATTGATTCTGTTTTTGGGGTGGACTTTTCTTCATTTTAAGTTTTAACTTTAATTTACAAGGGAGGAACTGTAGCTGGAAATATTTACAGTCAGCTGTGAGTAGACCTGTTACTTAGCCTTTGTGAAATAGGTGTCTGTTAAGGGAGGAGCTGAAAGGGTCCTAATTGAACTGAGGATTTATAACTGAGTTGTTTGTGGTCTCTGTCTGCTGAGCCAGAGACAGGAGAGTGAGAAAGCAGTCACAGCTTCCTTGAATCAAGGAGATTATTTTCTAGACTACATTGAACTGAATTATTACTTTTTGGACCTGTGTAAGTAACTAGTATTGATTCTGTTTTTGGGGCAGACTTTTCTTAGTTTTAAGTTTTAACTTTAATTTGCCAGGAAGGAACTGTAGCTGGGAGATATTTGCAGTCAGTTGTGAGTAGACCTGATACTTAGCATTTGTGAAATAGGTATCTGAAAGGAAGAAAGGCACTCCCTGGGGTGGAGGGTAAGAGTTGTAGGTGATTGTTTCTAGGCCGCATAGGTTTACTCCCACCCACCCTTTCCCTCACCCTACTCACCCCAAGTACATAACTTCATTTATAACAGGGGCTCTGACATCACTTCCCCAAAACTGCTAACAACATACACCTGTTCTTATCCTTAAAGGCACAGCACACTGAATGGAGGTAGAGACACTCACAAGCTTGCACACACTAAAACAAGAACAAAGAAGCATCTGTAACTGGAAGGGACACAGACATGTGGGGAGTTGTGCAATGCACTGGCTGTGGAGCAGCAGTCTTCCGGGAGACATTCTGGAGACTGCGTTGCTGCCCTATTTGCAGGCACCTCCTCGGTCTGAGGGAGGAGATTTTTATCGTCTCCATGCTGACCTCTTAAGGATTCGGAAAACCTGTTCCCCCACCCAGGGACCACCCAGGCCATGACCACTACCTCAGAGGTTGCCAAGAAAGAGGAGTGGTTGGACCACGGTGGGCTAAGGGAGGGTGAGAGTAGGGGAACAGAGGTGCATCCCTCGAGATGTGCCTCTCCACAATTCATTCGCCACTCTGGTGAAGCATGGTTCCTCTATGGAGGCACCTGCAGTGGAGACCAAGGAGGATGCTGGGAACCTCCACAATGGAGACCCACAGGATGGTGGCCCAGGACCCCACAGGGGAAGGAAATAACTCCTGGTGGGGGACTCAGTTGTGGGGGGTAGAACTGGGGGAGGGAGGGAAAGGGGTATGGTGCCTGCTCAGCGCCAAGGCTTGAGGACAGGAAATGAATCCTCAGGATCATGTGGAGCAGCGGCAAGGGGAGGGAGCTGGATGTCATTATTCACCTAGGGACGAATGACCTGGCTGAGAATAGGATCAGAGCAGTGCAACAGGAGTTTGTGGATTTGGGGAGGGCCTTAAACAAGTAGCACACATGGTAACTTTCTCAGAAGTGCTATCTGTATGGCATGGATGAGGCTAGGGCACTCTGCACCATGGGATTCAATGACTGGTTGAAAAGCTGGTGCAGAGCTCAGGAATTTGGCTTCATTTGGTACTGGGGCTCCACCTGGAGGGATGCAGGCCTATACAGGTGTGATGGTCTGCATCTATCCTGGAGGGGAACCAGGATCCTAGGTGATAGGTTTAAATGCCTCAATGGCAAGCATTTAAACTAGCCAAGGGAGAGGCACTGAAGAGGAGAAGGGAAATCCTAGCCCCCCCCAAAAAAAATCAGGGTAATTGGTGAGGTAAACACTAAGATAGAGCAGTCTATAGGGAGAAGGGCAGGGGTAAATGGAGAAAAAGACAAAGGCAGTAGGGACAGGGATGGGGTAAAAAGAAATAAAGCCATAAAAAAATGGAAGATAATAAGTACCAATGCCCATAGTCTAGGCAAAAAGCTCCCTGAAATGGTGGCTTTGATGGAAGAGGGATGCCTCTATATTATGGTAGTTACAGAAACATGGTACACAGAGAACCATGACTGGGATGTCAACATACCAAGGTACACAATCTACAGGAGGGACAGAGAGGAAGAAGAGGAGGAGGAGGATAGCTCTCTATGTAAGGGAAGGATCAGAGCAACAGAGCTAAAGGGTAAACAGGGAGGAGAGGACACACTGTGGGTCACCCTGAAGACTGGAAATGGCTCCGCAATACGCACAGGGGTTGTATGCAGACCCCCATCTCAAGGGGAGGAAATGGACAAGGAAATGATAGAAGGCATCCTTGGGATGGCAGAGAAAGGGGAAATATTGCTGATGGGGGACCTGAATATGCCAGATGTTGACTGAAGCACCTTTGCTGCAGCCACATCCAAGAGCAGGGCCATTCTCAATGCCCTACAGGGGGCATGCATCAGACAGCTAGTTTTGGAACCCACTCTGGAGAGAGCAATCTTAGACCTGGTACACTCAAATGGGACAGACAGAGGATCTCTGATCTTGAAGTAGGTAGCCATCTGGGAACAAGTGACCACCAAACAGTGTGATTCATGATAAACTTAGCTGTAGAGTCAAGCCACTCAAAAGTGAAGGTACTGGACATCAGGAGAGCTGATTTTGTCAAACTGTGACAGTGCCTCAGAAAAGCGCTAGCAAACAGGCAAGAAGGTGGGGTGGAGCAACAATGGGGAAACATCAAAACTGCCATCACAGATGCAAAAAGCCTTTGTGTGAAGCAAATAAACAAATCAAAATGAAAGAAAAAAAAACACTATGGTTCTCAAAAGAAGTGGCGGGGAAGGTAAGGGAGAAAAAGATAGCATTCAGGAAGTATAAGGAAACACAGAAGGAGCAGGACAGAGAAATGTACCAGTTAAAACAGAAGGAAGTGGGTAAGGAAGTCAGAATAGCAAAGGCCCAAACCGAGGAAAAGATAGCCAACTCAGTTAAGAAGGGGGATAAAGCCTTTTATAGGTACATTAGGGAGCAAAGAAAGACTAAGGCAGGGATACAGAGGCTGAACAAAGAGGAAGTTGGTTGGGCAGAGAGCGACAGTGAAAAAGCAGGGATACTGAATGAATACTTCTGCTCAGTATTCACAGTGGAAAAGCAGGGGGAAATACCTAATCCAGTCAATAGAAGCACTCTGGATTGGGAAGTTGATATTAGTCCTTTCACAGAATAAAGGTTTCTGAAAGAACTCTTAAAACTGAAAGTGGATAAAGCAATGGGGCCTGATGGGATTCACCCCAGAATTCTAAAAGAACTAAGGGAAGAACTAGTAATACCACTGACTACCCTTTTTAATAAATCATAGGAGGATGGTGTGGTACCTGAGGACTGGAGGAGGGTGGTTGTGATTCCCCTTCACAAAAGTGGGAGCAAGACAGAGGCAGGAAACTACAGACCTGTCAGTTTGACCTCAGTGGTAGGGAAAATGATGGAATCACTTCTGAGGGAAAGAATTGTCAAGTACCTAGAGGCCAGTTGGGCACAGGACCCAAGGCAGCATGGATTCACAGCGGGAAGATCATGTCAGACAAATCTAATTGATTTCTTTGACTGGGTGACCAAAGCAGTAGACCAGGGAGGGGCTGTAGACATGGCCTACCTAGACTTTAGTAAGGCATTTGATACAGTCCCGCACAAAAGATTAATAAACAAATTAGCCAGCCTGGGAGTGGATCCCAGGGTGGTAGCCTGGGTAAAACACTGATTAGACAACAGGACACAGCGGGTAATAGTAAATTGAGTCCACAGTGAAGAAAGGAGGGTTATTAGTGGGGTACTGCAGGGTTCTGTACTGTGGCCGGTCCTTTTTAATGTCTTTGTAAGTGACATTGCAGAGGGACTGGAAGGGAAAGTATGTCTCTTTGCAGATGACACAAAGATCTGCAACAGGGTTGATACACAAGGTGGGGTGGAAAGGACAAAAAGGGACTTGGCAAGGTTGGAGGAATGGTCAAATGTATGGCAGCTTAGATTCAATGCAAAGAAGTGCAAAGTAATGCACCTGGGAAACAAAAACCCAGGGGAAGAGTACACAATGGGGGGTGAGATACTGACAACAAAATGGAAAGGGACATGGGGATAGCCATATCAATGTGGAGAATACAGTAAGGAGGGCTGGGGGATACTGGGATGCATAGGGAGAGGCATCACCTGTAGAAACAGGAGTTGTTGGCCCTCTGTACAGACAATTGGTAAGACCACATCTGAGTACTGTAAACAGTTCTGAGACCCCATCTCCACAAAGACATAGACAGGGTAGAGGCTGTCCAGAGGAGGGCAACCTAAATGATGCAGGGTCTGCATTAGAAGACATATGAAGAAAGACTATAGTAACTAAAGATGTATAGCCTCGAGGAAAGGAGGGAGAGGGGACATCATAGAAACTTTCAAATACTTCAAAGGAATTAACAAAGTCCAAGAGGGTAGCATCTTTCAGAAAAAGAGATGGCAAAAACAAGGGGGCATAATTTGAAGATAGAGGGGACGGCTCAGAGGTAATGTGAGGAAGTATTTCTTCACAGACAGGGTTGTGGATACATGGAACAGCCTTTCTGAGGAGGTCATAGAGTCAAAAACAGTGGGGAATTCAAGAATGCATGGGACAGACATAAGGCAATTCTAGTGGGTGGTAGGGAGGAAGTAGGCTGTTGGTTAACTAGGATCTGCAGCTTATCTGTTAGGTAGGGAAATGGGCAGACAGGTGGGCCAAGCGGTCCTTACCTACCATCAAATTCTATGTTTCTATGTAGGACTTAGCTGCCGGGACCCTGTTCGATAGAGAATTGGGTGCAGGGTCACTGGTGCACTGGGGTTCGGCGCAAGCTGCTGTTTGCTGCAGCTTGCTCTGATCCAAGCCCCCTTTAAGAATCAGGCCCCACATCTCTGGAAGGATATAGCTGGAGCAGTGGTGGTTCAGAGGAGGGCAACTAAAATGGTGCAAGGTCTGCATCACAAGCCTTTCAGGAGAGACTAAAGGACCTCAATATGTACATCCTGAAGAAAAGGAGGAACAGGAGGGATATAATAGACTTTCAAATACCTCACTAATTTATTTATTTAGTTTTTGTTGACCGGGTAAGTGCACTAGACAAATCCTGACTATTTTCTGGCACAACCCCAGGGAAGGGGAACACAGATGAATGCCAACTGACCTTGAACCAAATTAAGCTGTTCGTAGTATTTTTTTAGAGAATGAGGGAAATTTGGCCAGGACACCGGAAATTTCCCTACTCTTTTCGATAAGTGCCATGAGAGCTTTACTAATATAATATAATACTAATATAAATGAGTTTCAAGAGGGAAGCATTTTCCAAAAAAAAAGATGCTCAAAAACAAGGGGTTATGCCAAGAAGCTGGAGGGAGTAAACTTAGGGGAGATGTGAGGAAGTACTCCTTCACAGAAATTGTGGTTGATGCCTGGAACAGCCTCCCAGAGGAGGTAGTGGGGCCAAAAATGGTAATGGAATTCAAGAATGCATGGGATAGGCATAAGACAACATTAGTGATAAGGAAGGGAGGGGCGGTTAAAGCTGGAGATCAAGTAAGGTCTGCAATGTTACAGTAGGTAGGGAACATGGGCAGACTAGGTGGGCCAAGTGGTCTTTATCTGCTATCAAATTCTATGTTTCTATGAAAAATATGACACTGGGGGAATATAATAATTGGCATGGAGGTTAACCAATGATACAGGAGCTATTAGCCTTGAGCTCTGCAATGAATATTTAAAAATAATGATTGAACAGTCAGTAATTTCCTTGGTATTAATCAGTGTCTTTGGTTAAGGGTGGCCTGAGGCACAGCTGAGGTCCAACCTCCCCAGCAGTCTTTAATCCACAGGAAATTATAGGCTGTGAGGTCATTATTGCAATTATGCCTATTAACACCTTTAGTGGGGGAAAACCCTGTTTTAAATAATATTTACAAACACACATGCTCCTTTCAGCTGATTCAGGCTTTTCTGAAGGATTAGCACCAGTACAATAGCCAATCAGAGCACATCTTTGCCTCCTGATTAATTAATTAGACTTATTTTAAGTATTAATGCAGCTCAGCACTGGGTCCTGTTGGTCTTAATGATTTGCAGAATCTTTTACACCATTGCAAACACACCAGTCACCAGGAGTGGCATGCCAACACCACCTGCCACAAGTAAAGTAATGTGATGAACATTCATTGTTATAAAATGGCATGAGGAAAGCTAGACATCTCATTGGCCAAGAGACATCAGCTGACCATACATTAAATCTCGATATATGCACAGTCATCCTGGTCCTAAACCACATTACACAATAAGCAAATCAGTCCTCCTATAACCAGAACTATCTTCCATCAGCACCCCGCCCACAACCAGAACTGATTTTCCATCACAAATGTGGCTGCTACCTTTACACTGTAAAAACCTTCAACTGGGCCCTAAAATACAACTACCTTAAATAACAAATAAAACAAATTAATTAAATGTTTTTTCCTTGATCATCACAGTCTCCTTACACACATAAACAATTTAGGCCCTGTCCACACTACACCTCTGTAACACTACGGAATGCCCAGACCGTTACAACGCTTTGCGTTCACACCTGTAACGTTACAGAGGGCATTTTCATAACCGTTGTTGAAACCACATATGAGGTGGTTTTAACAACTGTTATGAAACCATTCCCGCCTTGGTAACGTTACCAGCGGTAGTGTAGATGGGCGGTAACGGTCCCCTGCAGGGCCCAAAACGTAGCGAGAGCTGCATTGTGGATCGGGTGCCGCCGTAATGGTCACCCGGCTCCTGAAGTGTGGACCGGTGGTGCCTGTCCCGTAACAGACACCACCGCTCTGTGCACACACTGCACCGCTCCCCGGCCGTAACGGATTGCTTCCGTTACCGGGCTGGAGTGGTGTAGTGTGGACAGGGCCTTTGAAACAATAAGTATTGCTTATAGTTTTCATTACAGCTGTTTCTTTTCTGACAGTGAAAAATACCCCTTCTATCTTTACCATGTTCATCAGGGAAATCTCTTCTGCTTTCCCTGACTGTGAGATAACTGAGTCTGTGGCTTTAGAAAAGGCCTTTATATGTGTATACATTATGTTAGAAGAGGAACATTCTGCCAGTGGAATTGAGGAGAGTTTTGAATCCCTGTATTCCAAGGAAAACATTCCATGATCAACATTCCATTTCTTGAATGTGGGGAAACACAGAGAAAAAAAACAGAATGAAGAAAGTAAACAATAATACTATATAAACAAAGAGAAAAGGTGGTAAATGACTCACCCTGCTGTTTAGCTTTTAGGACAGAGCAAGCAGTTCATGATGCTGTCAGTGAGTGTGGCAGTTTTGAACCACGCTCATGCTTGCAGTATCGGGCAATTGAGAAGCCTCTGTTATGGCTTTCTTTTAGTTTTGTCTACATAAAAGAAAATGAAATAAAGTAAGGGGCCTATGTGTCACACTTGGAATGAGGAAAACAGTATTTGTGAATTGTGGCTGGCAGGGGAATATGAAGCTAAGTGGGCTTGAGGCACACACTGTATAACAATATCTTTAATCTAGCACCAATAGGTGGAAGGACTATTTTCTGTTAAAAGCACAGACTCACTTACATTTTACTTATTTAAAAATGTGTTTCAAAAAAAAAACTGCTTCTAAAATAAAGGGGCCATTTTGTAAGTGCAATAAGACACTCCAGCGTTATGCTTTACGGTGTGATAACCGCACTCCTAGGGACGAACGGCACTTGGCCTTCAGCCTCTTGCCTAACTACGCCCCTAGGAGTGCGGTTATCACACCGTAATGCATACCCCGTTGTGTCTTATTGCTTACTTGTTCTCAAGGCTTGTTTACCCCCTCCGCACTTATAGTCTTCTGAAATTCATGCCAATTACTGCACAGCTGGCATTATAGCCTAGAGGTTAGAGGAATGAAGTTTGAATGAGCTTGTTACATCCAACAGACCAGACCTGAGTTTGATTCTCATAAGCTCCACTTGTATACTGTGACTCTAAGCAAGGCACTTAACCTCCCAGTGCTCCCAAGTCACACCTGAAAACAGGCACTTGTGCCTAGTGGGCCTTACCTAGTTACCAAAAGAATAAAAACAAAAACAGGGAGTCAAAATGGTTCAGACAAACTCTCAAAGCTGAATCAAATTCATAAGTCCCAACTCCTAGCCAAACTGAATTTTACAAATGTCTACTTTTCTCCATCTTCCCTTCTCCAATAACTTCCACCGCACCTTATTTAAGTGTCCAGTCAGCCATATTTTATTATTAACAATATCATGTAGTTACATTCTAAATTTTTCTTTCATTCAAATCGCACATCATCATGACAATCTTTTCATTTTCTTTTAGCTCCTTGAATCCCATTTTCTACATTCACCACCCACCCCACCCACCCCAATTTACACTGGTGTCATTTTCTTTCTGTGTCCATCTTTCCTGCTGGGTAAGAATGCACCAATATCCCTTCTCTGGTACACTATGGATGTACACCCAGAGGTACCTGTCCCCCCACTTTTGATGTACACCAAGGCCAGGTTCATCCTCCTACCCCTCTAACCCCTTTCCCTTTTTTCTCCCTGCATGATCCTTTGTCCTTCCCCTGCTGTCCATCTTCAGCAGTCCTGTAGCGGCTTTCCTTCTTCTTGTGTCCACACCTAAATCTGTTGTCCACCTTCAGCAGTCCCCAAGAATGCCCTCTCACTTGCCTTGTTCAGAGTTTTCCAATTAGTCTCTATCTCACCTTTTTTTGTATCAACTACCCTTTCACCATTGTTCCTTGTTTCCATCTCTCAGTTAATTTAGTGGGTGGGACAAAGCATAGGCTATCAAAACTGTGAAGGAAGCCTGCCTGGCCCCTTTTTAACTCCCTCCCCACTTTCTCTCTCTCTCTCTCTCTCTCTCTCTATCTATCTCTCTCTCTCTCTCTCTTTGTCTCTCTCTCTCCTTTTCCCTGTGCAATCCACTCTTGCTTTGCCTCACCTTTCTCTTCCACCTTTTCTGTCAATCACTTACTAGCCCCGCCCCTTACACCCCCCCCCCATAACTTGCTTGACTAACCCCAATGTGTTCTGGGACACATGGGCCTGCCTTTTATTCAGGTAAGCATCCTTGTCAGCGGATCCACTTCCTGAATAACACACCACACATTATTGGTTGTGTTCTCAGTCAGCCATGTTTTATTATTAACAAAATCCTGTATTTACATTCTAAATTTTTATTTCATTCGAATCATACGTCATCATGACAGTCTTTTAATTTTTTTTAACTCCTTGAATCCCATCTTCTATGTTCATCTCCCCCCACCCTCCCCCAGATGTACACCTGGGGTCATCATCTTTCGGTGCCCATCTGTCCTGCTGGGTACAGATGTACACCCAGAGGGTTCCATGTGATAATGGTGATCACGGAATAGCGATCGCTGTTAGGGTGAGTGTACATCGGCGAAAATCAATTAAGGCGATGTACACTAGCAGCGACTGGTTTTCTATGTTATGTGGGGGACTGCACCCCCCACCCCCCACCCTGGGGGGCTTGGACCTCACGACACCCCTACTAAGGGATTCTCAACTCCAGGGAGTGCATGTTGGGGGTGTAAAACTTGAAAAATAAAAAACTCTGACATGATTCAAAACACAAACCCACCCAGAATCAAACCTGGCACACTCCCACCCTAGCCCGCCACCTACCCACCACACATGGCCAGTTTGGCAGTTGACCACTGCACTACACCCCACATACCCTCCCTCCCTTCCACCAGTTGCACGACGTGCTCCTCCCCCACCCCACTTCATGCCGTGGTTCTCTCAGAAAGTCTGGAAAACTCTTCCTGAATCCTCATATGTTCTCAGGGTCCTTGCTGAAAGAGTTTTGGAAGAGAAGCTCAGCTTCTGCCAACCAGTCTCCCATGTGTATGCTGGTACCGCCATTTTCTGCTTTCTGCCGCTGGGCGTGGCCCAGAACCTGTCTAACTGGAGATGGAAAGGCTGTCAGCCACCGTGTTCGCACCCCTTTGATGTGCTTAGTCTCAAAGACATATTCAGCCTCAACCCTTGTAGCACCAATTGTCTTATCACCCTCATAACTGTCTCTGATATGGCCCTCAACCATTCAAGGCATCAACAACTGCCCTATTGTCACACCAAAATGTTACCTTTTGGTTGTGCAAATCCTCTCCCCATACCACTGAGGCCACCTATATGGAAAGGATTTCTAAAAAGGTGATTTCTTGCATCAGTCCCTGTTGCACCCATTCCTCCGGCCATTACTCTGAAAACTCTCTGCCTTTGAAATAATCTCCCAACCCTATCCCCCCTGGCAGCATCTGTATATAGGGCTAGGTCTGTATTGAAGACCCACTCTTCTTGCCAAAACATCACCCCATCCTTTGACCATAGGAACTCTTCCCAAATTCCCAGGTCATCCTGAACCCGCTTTGAAATATACACCCAATGATGGGGTCTGGTGGCCCCTCACATTGCCCTTGCCGTATAACATGTAAACACCCTTCTGGAGGCTATTGTACAGCATACAAAATTCAGATGTCCTAAAAGTTGTTGCACTACTTGATATGGCGCCCGTCTCAGCCCTGTTAGGGCATCCAAAAGCCCTTTAAGTTTTTGCACTTTCTGTGCCGGTAATCAAAACAAACCCTCACCAATATCTGTTTCAATCCCTCCACCTCATCTTTTGCTAGTGGTACCTCCCGCTGTCAGCACATATCCCAAAGCAGTCAGAGCATGCCGTTCACACCCTCCTACCCATCACCCAGCTGAAGGAAATCATCCAGGTAGTGGATGACTGCCCTATGCCCTTAATGAGCTCCGAATACCCACTGTAGCCACGAGCAAAACTTCTCAAAGGTGGCAGATGCTACAGAACAACACATGGGCATGGTCTTATTAAAATACAACTGCCCCTCCATATGGAAACCCAGTAGATCCCAATCCTTGGGCTGAGCCAGAAGCAACCAAAAAGCTGCTTCGATGTCGGTCTTGTCCAGCCACGCCCCTTGACCACCCTAATAATCCTTACCGCTTCCATCAGTGTCAAGTAGGTCATCATGCTATCCTCTTTACTAATATAATCATTTACAGACCCCCTTAAGGATATGATAGATGGTGAATCACTCAAAATTCCCCTGGTTGTTTCTTGGGTATCAGGCCCAATGGAAACACCCTGAAATTGTCAATGGGGGGGAACGGAAAAAGTCCCTCTACTCTCCTTGATTCAATTTCTTTCTCAATTTTCTAGGCTAGGACCTCCTCCTTTCCCTTTATAGATCCCAAATTTCTGGCCTTCGTACCTTCCATGTGCCCATGAAATGTAAACTGAAACCCTGGAAAAACCCTCCATCGGCACCCTTACGGCCCTCTGAGACTAGTTGCCACTTGCCCAATGCTGTAAAACCTCTAACCTAATTGGTGTCTTCATCAGCTGGTACCTCATCTCCCTCTTCATCCTGTTACACCCATTATCTGCCCACTTGCTCAAAACCCCTTCCTCCCCCAAAACCTCTTCCCCACCCCCATTTCCCAAGCTTGTCCCCTGAAACCCTGAGTGGCTGGCCTGAAAGGGCCAACTCCCAAAGCTATTCCTACTGCTTCTTTCCCCATATGATCCACATCAGGAGGGGAGGTTGGGATTGGGCACTCTTGGAGCAGGCATGTTTGAAGCTGTAGTTCACCCAAGAGCATTGCACTCTATTGTATCCCAAACATCACTTCCGTAAGGCCCCCACCCCGGACCATTCTCTATTGCTCCCTCCCTGCACTGTCATGGTTTCAAACCACAGGTCAGAGTGCCTTGTGTCCCATCTTAGATTGCCATTAGAGTCCATCCTCTGCCAGAACATTTCATCATACTGTGTCCAGTTGGTGCCTCCACTCATTTTATAGGCGCTGTGCAGTATAAGTGAGTCAGTCAGAAGTGGCGTCACCAACTCTGCCAGTTTCTCTTGCATGATGGTGCTGTAGTAAGTGAAATCCACTGATCACACATCCCATGTCTTTCCCCAGAGACTGCTCAGCCTCTCTCCTCTTCCCAATAAAATCAGTGCCACTGATGTCCTTCTTCCCAAACTTTCCTTTTCTTCGTATTTCTTTACTGCCTCTGTTAACTAAAGTGAATATATCAACATAATTGCCCTACCAAATCTTTTCTTTTGTACCCAACAGCACAGGATCCCCAATTTAATTCCTGGGGTGCCTATGTCCATCCCCAATCCCCCATGTTCCCCGGCTCTCCTGCCTCTGTTCTTTGCTCAGTTGACATACTCTTCTTGACTTCCCCCAGCACCTTCTCAAATTCACTAATTCAGTTCTCTCCCATGAAAACCATCACCTGCTCTTACATACTCCTTTATACTACCTTCCAAAGTTACATCTACTGTACCTGGTTTCGCTAGTGCCTGTGATGGCACTGGTCTTGGCTGTAATGGATGGTCTGGCACTCTGATGTTCAGAGGTGGAGGCAGTTGAGGTGGAGCAGGGGCCAGAGGCACCCATTGGGAGCCTGCGGCTGTGAAGAAGCTGGCTGAGGCTAGGGTGTTGACGGTGGAGGCAGAATGGTGGTCTGTAAGTTTGTCAACTGGGGCTGAACTGGTCCAGCTGGTTCTGGGTCCCACAGGGCCACCTCCTTTGGTGGCTTCTTAGCACCCCTTGCCCCTGGTATCCTGCCATCTTTCCGCTTCCTCCCCCTCCTGCTGGTCTCTGGCACTGCTGCGGTGTCTTCCATGGCATCAAGCATTCTATGTGCCTTTTCCACCAGGTCCATCACTCCTCTCATTGCCTCTTCTTTGTAATTCTTGCACCCTCTTGGTACCATTGTCATCTACTCTGGTAACTGTAATGTAATGCATACAGTAGGTAGATAATTGGCCTGCAGTTACCCCCATTCCTCCCAGTTGCCCCCCTTTTTTGTTTTGGCCCTCATGGCCATGCTAAGCATGTCTTGATCTACAGCTCTATGCCCTTCTTTCACTTTGCTTCAGTCGGCCTCACCTTAAACAATGTCTTCTTTTTTTTTTGTACACCAAGCTTTCTCCTCTCCACCAAGGAATTAATATAGTACCTCCTTCAGATACCTCAGGGTCTGGCTTGATCAGCACCTCAACGTTTCTACTCCACGTTGACGCTGTACTCAAGAAGCTTCACCCCCAGGCTTGGAGCACTTCACTGTAATCTGAGACAACATCCCAGAATCTGTCTGTAGGGCCATTGTGCAGAAAATGATCCTCCCCATCTTCGACTATGGGGACGTACTCTACAGTGCCGGTCCCAAGTCCACCTTAGCCAGGCTGGTCCCCCTTTTTCACTCATTCTGTTGTTTTGTACTAAACTGTCCTTACTCCACACACCACTGTGCCCTCTACCACTCAATGAATCTCACATCTCTTGACAATTGCAGGCAGCTGTATTGCGCCAAGATCCCAGCCAAGTAGTTGTCCCAGTTACTCCCCTCCTACCTCACCGCTGCTCTAGCCAACCCATGCACCCTAGTATATTCCCTCAGAAAACTTGACTTCCGGTCTTTAATGGTCCCACATAGGGCCATTGCTGCTGGACAGGCAGCATTCAGCTACCGCTTTCCAAAGTTGTGGAATTCCCTCCTTGTACACATTCGGCACTTCTCTCCCCCCCTCCCCGCGCATCTTAGTTCCTTGCTCCAAGCTCATTTCTTCACTACCTGCACATGTGCCTAGGCAGTTTTTCTAAACCATTCTGTGTAAATATCAACAAATTCTTATACCTATAGAGCTATATTTATGTCAATGTGTGTAAACTGTGCATGTATTCTGCTTGTTCCCCGGATCCATTATGTCCTTATATCTGGACCCATTGTGTAGCAATTTCCCTTCATGGGTCTCAATTGTACTGTTTGTCATTCACCTGTGTATTTGTTCCCCCTTCCCCCAGGATGCAGCTGGAATTGAGCAGTAGCCTGCTCAGCATGCCTTCCTGGTTAAACGCTTAAATAAATAATATTACAAGGTACCCATAATACAGCTGCTGTGGTAGCTTAGAACCAAATGCATGCTCACTGATCAATTCTGCTGTTTACATCCCCCTTAAGAAATGCCCCCAGACCACCACCTGTGTCACCTGCGACTTTATCTCACCCTTCCTTGCATCCTTACTGCTGTGCCCCTACTAACATGCTCTCTTTCTTTCATTTTCTGTTTTTCTTTGAAAGTCACCACCACCCTTAACCTGAAGTCACAACCATTCTTGGCTGTGTTCTCGGCCTGGTGCCCTATCTAATATGGTGGCCACCCATAAGGTGCTGTCTGCCATCTTGTGCCACAATGCCCTGAGTTTTTCTTTTGTTATGAACATCAGCCTCCCAGATAATTCAGCCTATCGAAAAAAGTCTCCCTTTCATGACCATAGGCCATCTCCTGAAATCTTAAAACCTAACCTCGATCCTAAAATGGTGGCTGATCACACAGTGCTCCCTCGGCCTGTACCTGGGCCTGTCCAGCTGCTGCTGGCATGCTGTCTGGTATCCAACAAAAACAGCAGCCCCCTCCTGCTAGAAAAACAAATCCCACCCAGTAACTCTCTTTTGGTAGGCTTCCCTCTAACAAACTATTCCCCTTTACTTTTCCTCTCTTTTTTTGAATTGCTCATATTCCACGATACCAGGTCCCCTCTTCTAAGATGGTGGTCGGCGATGCAGTCTCCTATGGCGTCTCCCTAGGCCTTTGTGCCTCACTTTCTTGATGTTTCCTAGCAAAAATGAGCAAAATACATTTTACAACTGCTCTCTTGGCTGAAACCAACTCTATTTTTCTGTCCTTTCTTGGCCACTAAGCACCAAGCATTTTCTTTCTATCTCTTCCCTTCTCTGACATTGAAAGCCTTCCCAGGCCACGCCATCCTCCCAGGAGCTTGCCACATCCTCTGACTCCCTAAAAAGCTGATGGTTCCACTCTTTTTTTTTGTTTTTTTGAAAACCTCTTCCTCTTGAGGACAGATGGTGGTCAGCAATGTAACAAATGCTTGAACAACACATTTTGGCCTCCCCCCTTCACACTGGGAACTCACCAAACCACTGTCATGAAAACATCAGTGTTTAACCACATAAAAACACTCAGAAACAACCTGTGACCCCCACAGCTTGTAATAAATCATCACATGTAGCTGAGCATTAATAAATTGCACTTAAAATAGTTACAGCATTAAAATACCCATCTAGTCATCTTTCTTCTTTCCCACTTCTAGCAATCAGTCTTTACTTATTTTCCAATATTATTTTACTCACTTCCAAAAATCCCATTCTTCTTCAGTATCCTACAGTAAAACACATACCCAGTTTCAGGAAAAATACCTCTACCAGTAGCTTCACAACTATAAAAAAACCCACCAACTGATGTGCTGGCCAGTGAACAAAAACACAGGCTAGCAAAGGTGCTCAGTCGGCCATATTTTATTATCAACAATATCCTGCATTTACACTCCGAATTTTTCTTTCATTCAAATTGTACATCATTGTGGCAATCTTTTCATTTTCTTTTAACTCCTTGAATCCAATCTTCTATGTCCATCTCCCACCGAGGTGCTCAGTCAGCCATATTTTATTATAAACAATATTCTGTATTTACATTCTAAATGCTTCTTTCATTCGAATCATACATCATCATGACAATCTTTTCATTTTTGTTTAACTCCCTGAATCCCATCTTCTACCTTCCTCACCCCTCCCTCCTCCAGATGCACCCCTGGGGTCATCGTCTTTCAGTGCCCATCTCTCTTGCTGGATACATATGTACACCTGTACCACTCCTCTGGAGACCTCTGGATGTACACCCAGAGGTGCATGTCCCACCAGCCTTGATGTACACCAAGGTCAGGTTCATCCTCTTACCCCCTTCCCCCCTTTTTCTCCTCACATGCCCCATTGTTCCTCCCCTGCCATCCACCTTTAGCAATCCTATAGTGGCTCTCCTTCTTCTTCTTGTGTCCACCCCAAAGCTGCTGTCCACCTTCAGTAGTCACAAAATAATGCCCTTATTTGCCTTGCTCAGCCTTTTCCAATTATTCCCCTTTTTCCATCAATTACCCTTTCCCCAGTTCCTTGTTTCTCTCTCTCTGTTAATTTGGTTGGTGGGTGGGCCAAAACACAGGCTAGCAAAATTGTGATGAGAGTTGGCTCTCTGTGGTCCTTTTAAACCCCCTCCCCACTCTGTCTGTCTGTCTCTCTCTCTCTCTCCTTTTCCCTGTCTAATCAGTGCTTATTTTGTCTCCCCTTTCTCCTCCCTCTTTCGTGTCAATCACTTACTAGCCCTGCCCCTCCCTCCATTTATTGCCTGACTGAGCCCAATGTCTTTGGTCAGCTTAACTGAGTCATATGGGTCTGCATTTTATTCAGGCAAATCTCCTTCTTGCACACTTTGTCAGATTCATCATTAAAATTAAAATCAAGAATCACATGGATCACAGTTCTGTACTCTAAGCATTATGCCACACAGCCTTCCCAACTGGAGAGAATGTATATCTGCCATTTCACTACGTATGAAGTACATCTGAGCTAGAAATAAATGAGTCACTCTTCTAATTATTTATTCATTAACTTTTTCCTGTAAATAACATTCAGAATTTCAAATTTAAATAAGAATGTTGCACAACAGCTCTATAGCATGCAACACAATATGCCTAAAAGGATGAAGTTTACCTGTTCAAGATAATGTAACCATATCCTACAAAGCAGGTTGGAATGTCATGTTGCAAATGAACTGAATAAAACATGTTAAAATATCATAAAACCTTTTGTTGTCCAAGATTCCTCATAAGACACTGAACATGAGGTAAGCTACCCCTTTAGTCAGCCTGTATCATTTGCCTGGACTGTCTGTTCATTTTTCTGAAGGAACCAGATTTCAGCTTCTTTCTCCTGCCTAAAACAAGCAGTCAATTTTAATTAACTCAGTTTGCAGGAGTCTCTGGCATTTGTGGATACTGGGCACAGATCCAATCCCCAGAGCACTGCTGATCAATTTGCCTGGGAAGAAGTAAAAAAAAAAGATGTTTGCATTGAGCCTGTGAAGGAATAACTTAATATCTTAACAGGAGCAAGAATCAAAATCATGAAGAAACAGAACCTTTAATAGACTCCTAAAATATTTGGTCTCATTCTTTTTCATATTAACTAGTGATGTATAGTGATAAAACCTTTGTAATGTTTAAATAAATGTCTGCATGCCACAAGTCATTTAGAAATGGCAGTTCATAGGTTTTAATGGAATAGTTTCTGAGGTGAGATTGACAAAAATTGACAGGGTGTTTCTTGGACTAACTCCATGAGACATCATTAAAATAGAAGAAGCTCTACATTAAATTTTCAAGAAAGCAGGGATTTTTCTTAGGTACCGAACTGCAGAATCTCACATTGCTTTTGCTTTGCTAAATCCATTTAGCTTGTTTGGACAGGTTAAGGAGAGAATGCTGAAATTGAAAATTTAAGTTAAAATGATTTAACTGACATTGGCTTGGAAAGTTCCAAACAAATCTAGGTAAATCAAATTGCAATTAGGTAACTTCATCATGAGTTTGATATTAATGACTTGAAGTAAACAATGCTAAAGTATTTATTATTTATAAAGATTGCCAAAGTTGAAAAGGATAGAAAATGGTAGATTTTATCAATCAATCAAAATCTTTATTTATCCAGGCGAACATCATTGAGCAGAGCTCTTTACAAGATGGACCTGGTTAGAACAGGTCGGTTAACATCCATCATAAAACATATAAATACATGTAAATAAGTATATAAACACAAACACAATGGTGCAGTAATAGGGAGTCAAATGATAAAAGGAAGACAAGGCAAGCCATAACAGAGGAGGATTCAAATACTAGGCGGCAGGTCCACCATTGAACCATGTTCCTGTACAGAAGTACCAGTTAGTTCATTTACCAGAGGAAGTCACTAGTACTAGCCATGAAAATGGCTTGGAGAACCACCAACTAATGGCAGATGGGGTACCAGGTGGGATATGTCATATGTAAGTGAAGGATAAACATTGTGAGAAGTGAAGTCCCAAGGATAGGTCGGTAGAACTGATGTGGTGGTGGAGGCCTATGGGGAGAGGAAGGGAGTTAGGACTTTATATTATGATTGCGTGAGAGTAACCGCTCTGGAAAAAGATGGTGCCATGCTGGGTCAGCCAATGTGAGCTCTTTGTTTGTTTGCCAAGTTTATTTTATTTTATTAGCTAATTTATTTTATTTGTTTTACTCACCTTGAGCTCTTGTTACTGTTTAGCGTTACTGGTTTGCGTCTCTTTGCACCATCTCTGTGCATCTCAGTATCGTATTGATTTAATTTGTTTTGCCAGTTTGTATAAGTACATTTTTTGATTATTTGCCGGTCATTTTAACACCTCAACAACCTGACTGCTGGATGCCTTGGTTTTACCGTTTGACTGTTTGGCTTAGCTCTTCGGCTGCTTTGGTGTTTACAGCTGGCAGTTAGCAGTTTGTATGTGCTGTTTATACAAGTCATGGAGCTGTGAAGCTGCTGGCTGCTTCGGCTGTGTTTTACGGCCATACTGTGGATTTGTGGACTGCGAAAAAGGGAGCCGTGGAATTGTGAAGCAGCTAATTGTTTTAAAATTGTGCCGTGGACTTGTGGAATTGTGAAATTATGAGTTGGATTACTTGGATATGAATTGCTGGAAGTGGACCTGGTGCTAGTGTGGAGACAAACAGACTGTGTGAGGAGTGGAGTGGATTACATTTGACTGTGTGTATATCGCTCTATGGACTCAGATGGTGGCCACGCTGGGTTGCTGTCTGTAGGCTCTCTATTCAGAGAGTAAAGTCATTCTTTTGCCTGTGGAATATTCACTACAGGAGAGCTACAGGAGAGGCTGATCTCTTTTTCTGACCCTGGTGACTGTATTGTGATCAAAAGTTTACTGCTGTTTATCGCGCTTTTGTTTCTCACCTGGAAACTGTGTGTTTTTTGGCCATGAGTTTTCTGTGGTCGCTGTTTGTTTGCAGACACACCATTGCGGAGTTTTCTTCTGCTGTCTCCCTGAGTGTGGATTGGGGTCAGTGCACCGCTTGTCTTCTGGACTGCTTGCAAGTTGTAAGTTGCCTGTGGGACGTTTTGTTTGAGGAACATGATTTGACTTGGACTCACTGAATTCATTGAGGAGCCCACACTGCATGGGTGTGCCTGAATTTGGGGAGCAGTGACTGTGGTTGTCTGGATCGGATGGTGGAGCAGATTGGCTGTGGCCATTCTGAGGAGTGGACTACCTTGAGTCCTGTAGTCGGGTATTCTCCGGCCTTTAGTCTGTGGAGCATTGGTCCTTTGGGACCTGGAAGTTCTGGAGGTGAAAGAAGGGTGTGATTCCACAAGCTGTGGCTGTGAGGGGTTTCGGCCCTAGCTTCTATCCCGGGGGGACCGTAAGAGATTGATCAGAAGATCGGTCATTCTTCTGGTCTAGCCCAGGGTATCTTTGGATCATCTGACTAGGTTGGGTGCTCTGTGGTTACCTAAAGAGGGGGTGGTAGTGGGGTCTGGGTTTCCTTCGTGGGTCTGAGCTGGGCTGGAGTATTCACATCCATTGAGCTCACTGATTTAGCTCCATCTTTGTGTGGGGAATCCTGAGGAATTAAGAATCAGCAAGTACCCTTCTCCTTGGATTATTGCTGACTGGGTTTTAGGAGGAACTGGATTCTAAAACTGCAACTACTTTGATTAGCTTCTGAAACTGCAAGTTTTTGATGATTTTGCTGAGGGGTGGGCTCGATGCCTTGTGCATAGGGCCCGTGGTTATCTTTGGCTTTCTTTTAGTCTGTTTTTATTTATGGACTTGTGTTTAGCCTGTACACCTTATTGAGTAATACCTTTGATCCGTTACTGAATTTTGGACTATTTAAAGGAAAGTGTGGGTGGTGAGAAAGCCTCACTAACCTTAAAGCCCTGGATTCTCAACAAAAAAAAATCTAACTTTTTGGCAGTGAGAGTGCCAATTATTTCAACTGGATTGCTAATATTGTGTATACTTCTCTCCTACTTGCTGTGAGAGGACTTTTAGGAGGAATTTGTTTACAGTTGTTTTAGTTGTTTTCTTTTCCTCCTATCTCCAATACTTTGAGAGGGTCAGGGGGAAGTTAAATTGGTTTTGTTTAGTCATTATTATTGTAGTTATTTTTTAATTTAGATTATGTTAAATTAGTAGTTTAGTAACTGTAGTTATTTAGTTGGATTTAATTGTATAAAGGATTGCTTTTTAAGTGCATATTATTTTGTTTTTAAAATTGTTTAAATCTGAGAAGTTGTAATTTATGAGATGTGCCTACCTGTTGCCCCTCCTGGTCATGCACTACTCAGCCTCTGCCCTCCACTCCCTCCGCCCTTTTCATACCCCCCGTCTGTTTTTTTTTCCATCTCCCAATGCTATCAGACTCTAGGCATTGCCCGTAGATGGGGGAGTGAACAGTGGAGGCAAGTGGAGCGGAGCTCTCCATTAGGGTGATTAAGCCCAGGAGATGCCCTGGGGTGAAGTGGAGCTTGGGCCGAGGACCACCTTGCTTGTCCCTATACTCAAATGCAACATCATTAGTGATGGGCAGGTAGTCGGGGCAGCCAAGGGGTTTTGTCCAACCCGGGTGATGTTGTGCAATGCCAGATCTATCTGAAACAAGTCTGCTATAATTTCAGATCTTGTTGATTCATCAGATCTGGCGTGCATCACTGAGACATGGCTGGATAATAATGCAGGACCAATATTGGAGGCCGCAATTCCAGCTGGGTATATGGTGATACATCACCCGAGGTTGGACCACGGGGTGGGGGGGGTTACAGTTTGTTTCAAGACCGAATTTGCTCTCACTAGTGTTCCAGTTGAGGAGACCATCTCTTTTGAATGTACTGTTGTAACAGGTGTAGGCTATCGAATTGCTCTCATCTACCATCCACCAGGAGATGAGAAGCAGTTCCTTAAGGAAGTAGCAGACTTCGTTGTCGACTTGACCTTTGAGTCTCCCAGGCTGATGGTCCTTTGTGACTTTAATGCATGGCTCGATGATGAACTCTCACAATTTGGACAACACTTCCTCCAGTTAATGGATTCACTGGGCCTAACACAGGTGGTTACCACTGCTACACATAAAGGTGGCCATTCTCTTTACTTGGTCTTCCTCCTGGGGATCAAGGCATCTGACGTGGGAGTGGAACCAGTCAGCTGGTCAGATCACTACACTGTGAGATTCAATTTTGGCACCCCACCTTGTAGGCTGACCCCTGTGGTGATGGTCAAGTACCACCCTTTGCGAAATATTTCTTCCAATGGCCTTGCTGTGGTTCTTGACCTATCACAATTTCTTGGGCATTGCAATGATCCAGAGGCATTGGTTGTGGCTTATAACACCGCCATTACCTCTGCCCTGGATTCTAATGCTCCAGTTCATGTGCATCCTCTCTCCCTTCGACCTTGGGCTCCATGGTTTGATGGGGCCTTGAGGGAGTTGCAGCAACTTGGACGCAGGTTAGAATGTTGTTGGTGGAAATCTGGCCTGGATGCCAACCATCTTAGACTGTTAGAACATTATCAATTCTATCAGTCAGAAATCTCTTGTAAGAAGGCAGAATTCCTGTCTGGGGAAATTTCTGCCACTCAGAACTGACCAGCTCAGCTATTCAGAACTGTGGACAGATTGTGCAACCCAACCTGTCTACAGCTCCATGAAACATTTTCACAATCACAATGTGATGAGCTCGGTTCTTTGCTGATAAGGTGGCTGACATTGGTCAGAGATCTGTGTGACACATTCTATCGGGTTGCTAGTGGCCAGGATCAGGTCACTGCCCTTTGTTTTCCTGGAGTACCTTCGACCACCCGGAAATCATGGATTTTATCGGATTGTCCAAGGGCTGCATCCTACCTGGTGTAATTTAGATCCAGGCCCTACCTTCCTAATTTTGGGGTGTGCGGGATCCATTCTACTGGCTCTTGCACAGATAGTCTGGTGTTCCTTGACTTGGGTGAATATCCCTGTTCCTTGAAAGAGGCAGTGGTGACACCCTTGTTGAAGAAGCATCTTTGGACCCAGACTGTCTTGCCAACTACAGACCTATCTCGAACCTTCCCTTTGTGGGGAAAGTGATTGAGAAGGTGGTGGCAGCCCAGTTGGAGAACCATTTGACCGTCCATAACATCTATGAACCTCTCCAGTCAGGTTTTCTAAAGAGGCACAGTACCGAAACTGCGCTGGTTCGGGTGCTCAATGATCTCCTGATGGTGAGAGACCAGAGAAAATGGTCCATTTTGGTGCTATTAGATCTGTCATCAGCATTTGACACCACTGACCATGGGGTCCTATTGGAGCACCTGAGATGTATTTGTGGGCTCTCTGGGATTGTTCTCAGATGGTTCACTTCATACCTCACGGAAGAACTCAGAGGGTGGTGTCAGGGTTTTTCCTCTGATCCCATCTCCCTATTCTGTGGGTTCCTCAGGGCTCTATATTGTCCCCATGTTGTTTGCAGTGTACATGCTTCCCTCGGAGACATTGTGAGATGGTATGGGCTGAGGTTTCACTGTTATGCAGATGATACCCAGCTGTACCTATCCTTGCACCTAACCAGGAAGGAGCTATCTCAGTATTTAACAGCTGCCTAAATGAAATCCAGGATTGGATGAGGTCCAGTTAGCTGAAGTTGAACTCTGGAAAAGCCGGAGATGTTGGTATTGGATCCAGATCACCGTTAGGGGACCTATGGCCAGCGCCCATCTGGATTGTTTTGGGATGTCGAGCAACGGGTCTCTGCATGGGTGCAAAATCTGGGATGATATTAGATGCAGGCTGACTCTTCCATCTCAGGTGTCAGTGGTGGTAAAGTCATCTTTTACCATCGAGAAACATTGCCAGAATCAAGCACCTTGTTCCGTCTGGTGATCTATCAACTTTGATCCATGCTTTTGTGACCTCTTGCCTTGACTACTGCAACTCGCTTTACCTTGGGCTTCCGGGTTGATATCCGCTGCTTGCAGCAGTGAGAGAATTCCACAGCCCGAGTATTGATGGGTATCGCTAGATCTTCCCATATTACTCCTGTGCTGTGGGAACTGCACTGGCTGCCAGTTCAATGGTGGATTACCTTCAAAGTTGGATTACTGACTTTTAAAGCACTGCATGATCTGGGCCCTGATTACCTTAAAGAACTCCTGATTCCTTACCGCCCTGTGAGATCACTCCGCTTAGCCAACGAGGGGTTGCTAGAGATTCCTAGGGTGATGTTAAAATCTGCTGGGGCCTGGGCTTTTATGTTTGTGGCCACTTCCCTTTGGAATTCTCTACCCCATCAGACTAGGGAGTGTGCGACCGTGGGGAGTTTTAAACAGGTTCTTATATCCTTTTTGTGGGAAAAGGCATATGGTTTTACTGTCCATTAATTTGTACTGTGTGTTTTTATAATATTATGTTTGTATCTCTGTTTCTCTATTCTGTATTTTATCTTAATTTATTGGAATGTGCCTTGACACTTGAAAGGTGCAATATAAATAAAATTATTATTAATTTTATTAGATTGTGGATGACTCCAGTATAGAGTTGTGAAAAGAAGGCTGGAGAAAGCGAGACGATAGACCAGTATCAAAGGGAGGACAGAGGCATCAAGGTGTTACATGAAAGCATGATGACGGACCAGGGCCAAGGAGGAGACAAGCACTAGAAGTAATTCATTCATGGTTAAATGGTACAGGTTAGCATGATGAAAATTCATGGTCATGGGAACAATTGCACTGATCATTTCTGAGATGTGAATATAACAGCTTGAAAGATGAGATGCCAATGGGTGACCTCAGTTTCAGTTTTTTGCAATTTATTCCACAAGGAGGACAGTGTAAAGCTTAAGAAGCCCTACCAAAGCGAGAGTTAACTTTAGAAACCATTAGTAGGAGAGATTTGCAACTTCTCAGGGTGTAATTGCCCATTGGTTTTATAGGAAAACAGTCTGTAATGTATTGGGGCAGTTTTTGGAGATGGCTCTCAGGGTCCATAGGCTGCATTTTATCACACCTGAATTGAAGAGAACTCCACCTCACTGATTGATATAGGGAGCAGTGGTGAGTGGAATAAGGCAGGTCTGTGATGAACCTCAAAGCTCTATGATATAATGTGTCAAGTTTAGTGAGGAAGGAAATGGGACAGTGGCTGTAGAGGATGTCAGTATAATCTATCAAGGACAGAAAAGTTGATTGTGCCAGCTGTAGTTTGGCATCTCTAGTTAAGAAGCAGGCTATCCTAAAGAACAGGCCAAGTCTCTGTTGCAATTTTTTGAGTAATTCGTCAATGTGCTCTATAAAGGAGAGTCTATGGTCCAGCCATACTTCCAGGTATTTGAATTTAGGGACAGACTCCAACTTCTTGCCAAGATTTGTAGGAATCTGTGGCACAGGATCTGATAGGGCTGAATTTACCATTTGTGAAGATGGAGAAATAAGCATTGCTTTTGTTTTCTTGGCGTTACGTAATAGTTTTTTTTGTTTAGGAGTTGGTGTTGCAGCAGGTTGAACTCAGATTGAAGGTCATTTCAAGCAGACTGTATATGACGGGTGGCTTACGTAAAAAACTGTGTCATCTGCAAACAGATGAATGTTGGCCTTAGTTATGCTTTCATCAATATCATTGATGTATATTGCAAATAAGATTGGTCCTATGATAGAACCCTGGGGAACACCTCTTAGGAGAGATTTGAGAGTTGAGAGATCTCCTTCCGCTTTCACCTGCTAGAAATGACCAGAGAGGTAGTTGTTGAACCACTGTAAAGATAATGGATCAACACCTAGTAAGGCCAGAGAAGAGAGTAGCAGAGACTGGTCAGCAGTGTCGAAAGCCTTGCTCAGTTCCAAGAATATGGCACAGGTTTGATTCCTGTTATCTAGCTCTCTTTGCCAGTCATTAGTCACTTTGGCAAGTGCTGTGATGGTGCTATGTTTAGCTGTAAACCCTGATTGGACTGGATTAAGCAGATTATTAGCCTCTAGGTACTGCCTCATCTGGCTACTTATGACTTTTTCCAGTAATTTTGACAAGACCAGGAGAATCGATATTGGTCTGGAATTATTTAGATCACAGGGATTTCTGGACTTGAACAGGGGTATGATGTGTGCTGTTTTCCATATTGAAGGAATGGATCGCTAAGTTAATGATAGGTTAAATAAATGGGTTATCGGCACGGCTAACACATGGTTGGCCACGTTCAAAAAATATGGGTAGATTGTATCCGCACCAGAACTTTTTTTTACATCCAGTTTTAGCAGTAGGTCTTCAACTTCTTTCAGAGTAGTAGGATGCAAGGAGAAGACTGAATCAGTAATGCTAGTATCTGCACCTTGATTATTCACCTGAAAGTGTATCAGATTTGCAGGGGAAGTGTCAAAGGCTGAGCGTGCTGTCGCAAAGTGATTGTTGAAGACATCCAGAACTTCCAGTCTGTCACTAATGGTGGTATTGTTTAAGGAGATTTCATCAGGTAGTGAGCCACCGGACATGTGATCAGACAAGTCCTTGACGGTTTTCCAAAAGTTTGTAGGACTTTTGGAGGCACAGAGACCGCGTTTTGTGTGCTTTTTTCCATAGGTTATCTCTTTCAGTCACTGCAGATTTTAATAATGGTGTGAACCATCTACATGCATTTTTTACTATTTGCACCTTAACTTTAGGGGCATATTTATTTAGGGCATCTAGGATAATTTTGCTGAATATGTCGAATGCTGATTGCATGTTTTTTGCCAAATAGAACTCTTTCTAATACAAGGAGTGTTTCAGTTCATTTAAGTAGGCAGTGAGATCAAAGTTCTGTCTAGATCTCTTTGCAGCAAACTTCGGTGAAGTAGTAGGTTTGTTGCTTGATCTTATGCAAGCAATAAATGAGTGATCACTGAAATCACTGAAGAAAGGTGCCACCAAAGGAGAAGAGATGTTTATTTATTTATTTATTGAAAATGTTTCACCAGGAAAGGCACACTGAGCAAAAAGATACTCATCTCACGGTGTGACCTGGGGGGAACATGGGAGGAT
The DNA here is from genome assembly GCA_016271365.2 of Neoceratodus forsteri. Classification (NCBI taxonomy): domain Eukaryota; kingdom Metazoa; phylum Chordata; order Ceratodontiformes; family Ceratodontidae; genus Neoceratodus; species Neoceratodus forsteri. The sequence continues at coordinate 956,589,934 of CM028131.1, read as the reverse complement.
GGTATACATACAGCAGTCAATTGGTTGAGCATGGAATGGAGCAATACAACAATTGTTACATAATTAAGTGAGATTACATACAAGCTTGTTACCTGAGGAGAACGGTACAGAACATGATCCTCTAGGTAAGTGTAATACATAATTGAATACACATCTAGGATTATACGTGAATATGTAAGTGCTAGTAACAGAGATTTAACTGATGCAAGAATTTCAAGTTGGCAGCAGGAGATGGAAGTAGGAGATTTGGGGTAGAGGAGAGGTGGCAGGGCTGTAAAGTAAGCACTAGGTTATTTAGGGAGGAGGGAGGTTTGGGGAAGGGAAGGGGGAATCAGACAGTAAGAGCATTGGTTGTTGGGGCAGTGTATAAACCAGACAATTAGGCGAAGGCCAAGCCGCTGGTCAGGCATGTAAGGAGGAGGGGATCAGGGGATGAAGAGAATCCATCAGGGGGAGGGAAGTCAGGGGCAAGCACAATTCAGTGCAAGGAAGTTAGTGAGGGCAGAGGATAGCGAGTGTTTGGAAGAGGAATGGTGGATTTGGGCCGGCAGGCCATTCCAGAGATTAGGAAAGAGGTAAAAGAAAGCTGATTGTCCTACAGAGGTCTGTCTGTGAGGGATTGCTAATAGTCTGGAGTCAGTAGACCTGAAGGCGAGGGCGGGGGTAGGGGGGAGGATAGGGAGGATACATGGTAGGGAGGAAGGGAACCAAGCCAGAAGTTAGAAACAAATTTAGCATATATACATAAATGCTTACAGAAACAAATTTAGCACAGTGAAGTAGGCACTGGTTACTCAGGGAAGGAAGGGCCAGTGAATGGAAGAGCTTTCGGTGATGGGTGTGGGGGGGTAGCAAGGGCAAAGCAGCAGAAAGCATTAAAGAGGAGATCCAGTCTGGTTAAGGTGGACTTAGAGGTAGAGCTGTAAACAACATCGCAGTAATCGAAGGATGGTAGAATCATTTTCTGGACTATTTCATATCTCACAAGGAGTGGGAGACTTGACCAGTTTCTATAGAGGGCACCAAGCTTTGGGTGCAGTTTTGATAGGATGGCGTCCACATGTAGGGAGAAGGAGAGGAGGCAATCAAGCCAACCCCCCAGGTACCTAAAGGAGGGCACGTCTTCAAGGATGGTGTTATTTAGGGTTTGGAAGATCATGGGGGATGTAAGTCTGGATAGTCTCTGTCTAGTGCTGAATGACATAGAGACAGTTTTCTTGGCATTTAAGGAGAGTTGGTTGGAGTTAAACCAGTTTTGTACTTTGTTGAAGTAGGTCTGACGATTAGAGATGACTTCTTTGTAGGTACGGCGGGAAGAGAAGAGGACCATATCATCAGCATACATGTGTATTGCGGTAGTGGAGCAAGAGTTATGCAGATCATTTAGTTGGATGGCGAATAGGGTGGGGCCTAGGACTGAGCCCTGGGGAATGCCGGTGGTAGTAGGGAGTAGGGGGGAAATGTAGTCAGCTATTTTAGTGGATTGAGTTCTGTTTTGAAGGTAGGCTCTGAACAAGTTTGTGGTGGACACTGCTAACCCAGTCCCTGATAGGCAGGATAGTAGGAGGGAGTGGGATACCATATCAAATGCTTTGGCTAGGTCGATGAAAACAGCGGCAGTGATTTGTCCTTTGTCCATCCCGGAGAGGATGGATTGAGTGAGTCTTAGTAAGGAGGTGGTGGTAGAGTGTTTTTTTCTAAAACCGGACTGGAATGGAGTGAAGAAGTCAGTTTCTGAGAGAAAGATGGAGAGTTGAGATAGTACTAAGTGTTCCTGGAGTTTGGCGAGAGTGGAGAGGAGGGAGATGGGATGGTAGTTAGTTGTGGAGGTAGGGTCACCTCTTTTAGGGAGGGGTAGGATGGTGGCATGATTCCATTCAGTGGGAAGGGACTCGGAGATAAAAGAAAGATTTAGCAGGGCCGTGAGGGGAGTAGCGATGGCAGGGGCAGATAGGAAGAGGAGTTTGTTGTCGAGACCATCGGGGGATTTACCTTTAGAGGGATTCAGGGCTTGGGGGGCATTTAGGGTTTTGATGGGGGAGATGTGTCTGAAGAAAAAGGGGTTCTGACCAGGCAGTAGGAGGTAGCTGTCTGGGGAGAGGGTATGGTTACAGGAGGAAGGGAATCTAGGAGGGTCGTATCACAGGTGGTGAAGTAGAAATTAAACTTGGAGGCTACTTTAAGATGCGGTTTGTTCACTAGGATAACATCTAACAGGGAGCTGTTATCCACATTCTTTTTATTTGCTAGTGTTGGTTCGACAATGAGTTGCGATAATCCATGGGTGCCACAGAAAGCTACGAGAGAAGCGGTGGTTTTAGATAGCCAGTCTAAATTAAGATCCCCAAGAATAATTATTTCTGAGGATTGTTGTTCGATGATATTACTCAGATGAGGTAACAATTGTGGATCAGCAGAAGGAGGTCTATAGCACCCTATGATACATAATGTTGAAGTGTGCGAGATGGTGACTTGAAGAGACAAACATTCATAAGCATATGCAACAGATAAAACACTCAGACAGGATGCCATATACTTATCCTTGACACAGATGGCAACCCCTCCAACCCTGGAGTGTCAGTCTGCTCTAAATAGCAGATAGTTAGGGATACTGACTTCCATCTCAGAGGTGGCCGGTCTAAGCCAGGTTTCTGAAACCACAAGGATGTCTGGTCAAGTATGGAAGACCCAGGCCTGGATCATGGAGAACTTTTTTAACAGACTGCATACATTAATGTGGAGAAAACTCATGGCTTTCAGTGTGGCAAGGTCAGAGGGTGATGTGATTGCAGCTGGTGGCCCCAGATTGAGCTCCATATTTCCTGAGCACAGGAGAAGAAGGTGTAAAAAGTTTTCTTAGAGTGGCAATAGTAAGCTTTGTACTGGTAACCCCTTTACGTCATTGTGGACCATCGTCCTGGGGGGGTGTGCCCCAACATTTTTTTCCCTTCCCACTAAAGGTGGCAGAGACGAGTACTCTGACTGCTATCTGTAGAGGTGATGCCTCTATGATGTTGACGGAAGTCATAAGCTGATGTGGTAATTCATTTCGTGTTCCAGCTTTAAAGGTAATATGAAAATAGTGAAGAACTGGGGAGTTGAAAAGGCATATATCCACATAGGGACAGGAACTAGTTACAGAGCAGATCAGATTAGTATCCACAGTAATAAAGGCTTGAGGTGGCACATATTGGGCATGCGATATGAGATAGAAGAAGGACCAGAACAGGATCCACCATTTGATACACATAGTGGAATAAGGATGGGGGGGGGCTAGAGAGGAGTAAGCTAGAAAGCTGGGGCGGGGTTTATGTGTATTTAATCAGGACTGTTGGGGTGGCTGGGTGGGTGAAAAAAATTGGCAGCTAGGGCTCCCTTCCTGGAGGTAATCAGTCCCTGAGGCAAGTCTGTACCTGCGTTTCTGTGAGGGGCTGGTGGCTTCAGACCTGGACTGTGGGTGGCAGTCTGGCAGGTCAGGTTCATCAGAGAACCATGGCTGTGGCTCTGACTGCCTGCATTTCTGTGAGGGGCTGGTGGCTTCAGACCTGGACTGTGGGTGACAGTCTGGCAGATCGGGTAAGTCAGAGAACCACGGCTGTGTCTGTCAAACTACCTGGAAGGAGAAGGCTGAGGAGAATTAAATAAGAAAGTCATGTGGGCTGGGGCTGCTTGTGGAGCTAAAAAGAAATGCAGACTGGCTTAAACGGGGGGTGTTGCAGACCAAGATGTTAGGCAAGGTGTCTCCATGTCTGAGTGAGCAATAACAGGGTTATTTAAAACACAATATTAGCGTAAAACGTGAAGGGGGGGTTCAAAGGCCTAAGCTGAGATCGCTACTGGTCTTATGAGGAACACAGTACAGGCATTTACAATAAATCAGAAAACTTCAGCTATGAAATACAAACAAGAAAGTTTTAACAGAAAACATAATCTAGCACAATATAATCAAACATTAACAGTGCAGAGCTATATGGAGCCAATTGGAGTGCTCCTGGGGCTGACTGCAGCCAGTGGGCCACAGCAGTAAAAGACTCTGTATTTAAACCCAGAAACAGCTGTCCACATGTAAGGAAAGCAAAAATTGGCAGCTAGGGCTCCCATCCTGGAGGTACTCAGTCCCTGAGGGCAAGTCCACACCTGCATTTCTGTGAGGGGCTGGTGGCTTCAGACCTGGACTGTGGGTGGCAGTCTGGCAGGTCGGGTATGTTAGAGAACCACGGCTGTGGCTGTTAGACTACCTGCGTTTCTGTGAGGGGCTGGTGGCTTCAGACCTGGACTGCGGGTGGCAGTCTGGCAGGTTGTTTAGGTCAGAGAACCACAGCTGTGGCTGTCAGACTACCTGCGTTTCTGTGAGGGGCTGGTGGCTTCAGACCTGGACTGCAGGTGGCAGTCTGGCAGGTCGGGTTCGTCAGAGACCCAAGGCTGTGGCTCTCAGACTGTATAGTTATATAGTGAATTGCATGTTCTTCCATTTTAAAGATTACAATAAATCCAAATAAAAATTGATAAATTCTTTGGGCTAGATTTTCAAAGACTTATAACATCATTGTAGTGCAATTACATTAATTGGGTCAAGACTATTAGATCACCAAAAGATGATCTAACTTTTGGTTGCAATTACTGCAAGATGCATGTCAAATACGACATATTCATCAAAGTTCTGATGCATGCATCTTTTTTTTGGCATAAAGTTCGTAAAGAGTTATGAATGCATCACAATGTCTGAAAATTGGAAGCAAACATTCTGATTAGTTTAAAGTGCATAGCTGCATTAACAATACTGATGAAAATGTGTCTAGATGTTTGAAAATACAGCCCCTTTCCTGTGAAACACTGCTAGTCGGTCGACAATTTTGTTGTCAACCAGTGTTACAATGACTCCTTTATGTTGACTACATTTGCAGTCGGCATAAAGAGAGTCACCTTTGACTGTGTTTTCTTAGGGGGCATTGCCCCACAACCCCCCACACCCCCTGCTACTAAATTAATCCACTCTGAATCAGAAAGTTGCTTCAGGAAGGGTGCAATACCCACAGAAAGCAATGCTGGGGTCCCAACCCGACACTACAGTGACCTGGCACTATTGTCATTGTAGTTTTGATCTCAGTAAAATTGTCACTGTAGCAATGGAATACCACTAAAAGCATGTTCTGGTCACTTAGAAAGATGACATTTTTCCTAAATCTCACTCTATAGCCAAGGTTCTCCCCTATGTGCTTCCTTAATTCATACTGTGCCTCTATCTCTCTTTCCAACTCTGACCTTCACTTCCTCTACCTAAACTGCAATGTTTCCCATGACTCAGAACTCTCCTTTTTATCTATTTATTTATTTATTTATTTATTTTAGTTGTTTAACTAGGTATAGCACACTAAGCTGAAAGCTTTTTTACAGGAGCGACCTGGGAGCACAAGGAGGTTAAGTGACTTGCTCAGGGTCACACAGTATGCAAGTGGAAGCTGTGGGATTCAAACCCAGGTCTGGTCTGCTGGATGTCACCAAATTTGCAGCTCAGAGCTTTAGACCACTGCACTATACTGCCTCCTAAAGATCTAACATCTAAGATCTACAGTGTTTGTAAAGTTGTCTTCTTTTATACCCATAACACTTTATGCATTGGTTTCTCCTCTGCTGAGATCTTTATCCATGCTTTTGGCCCTCTAAATGCAATTACCACTATTGTACTCTCTTCTCTTTAGGATACCTAAATCCCAATTCTCAAGGCTTCTACCTGTCCAGAATGCTGCCAACATAAAGTCTAAAACGTCTGAAACAGGTATAGTACAATCACAAGCTATTGCACTGTACATATTTATCAATCTACTACCATATTCTTTGTTTTTGTTTTTTTTTGTTTACAAAGTTATTTATCAGTGTGTTTACCCAGAATAGCTAGGCTAAGATATATTTCAGTTTCAGTTTGTTTTTTAATTCTACCCATTTCTGTGGCTGGGTCGACTGGAGCACTGGGAGGTTAATTGACTTGCTCACAATCATGCAGTGAGTATTATGCTTTAGTAGTGTTTAAACATGACATTTTCTGAATTTCCATTTCTAGTGCTCTAACCACTAAGCCCAGACTGTATTCAGCAGGGCATAATGGATAATTTCAATGAACCTATATTTTAATGTGCGGGGATAATAGTGCTTGTGCATTTACTGTTAGTGTTTGGCGCTTAACTTGTACTGATTTGGCCTTACTCATTCCCACCCTCATTAGAAGCTGAAGTAGAAATGGAGGACTGGGACAGAGGATGAGAAGAGTGCCGGAGAAGGGGGAGGCAGGGGGGAGGAGGGTGAAAATTGAAACGGCTAAGTGATGCTGAGCTGGGTACATGGGGTTAATTAGGTGGATTATCCCCACCCATTGAACCATGGCCAGAACCCTCCAATTCAATGTGCAGGGATAATAGTGTTTGTGCGTTTACTGTTATTGCTTGGTGATTAAGTTGTACTGGTTTGACCATACTCATTCCCACCCTCAGTAGAGGCTGAAGCAGGGATGTAGGCCCAAAAAGGAAGGTAAGAAAAAAAATAATAATAATACCACCTCCAACTCATGGAGAGTGAACTCGGTAGCTCGCAGGAGGGGAAAAATCCCCATTTAGAGGAGGAAACCTCTGAGGAACCATGGCCACCAATTTGCCCTTTCTCTGGGCATACTAAGAGGAGATGGACTGAAAGACGGAATGGAGTTTTTGTTCATGGTTTGGAATATACGATTCAAAACAGGAACAAGTCCATCTGCTCAGTCTCTTAATTATATGTGTTGGGAAGTTATTCCTTGAAGCTAAAGATGCCACTCCTATATGAAATGAGTGACTAGGAAAGGAGAAAGAGTCATATCCCAGGCACTGAAGAACACATCTGATGGAGTCCATGAACTATTTAGTAGTAAGTAGAGAGGATTTTGAAGATGGCAGCAGCAGAGCAGATATATTGGAATTGGAATGGAATTGGAGTAATTGGTCTAAAATTCTGATCGGACACCAATTACTGAAAGTGGGAAAGTAATTTATGAAGACTCCTTTATGTAGTCTGTCAGTTTTGGATGATGGAAGGTGCAGGGTGTAGTGATCGCCTTGTTTCTGCAAATGTTCCACAGTGAAGAAGGAAGAAGTACAAGGCGAGGATATGGCAAATTCACCAGGGCAGAGAAACCCATAGAATGAGAGGCTGATGGCAGCAGATATGATAATATTTGAGGATGGTTCTAAAGGATTTGATCAAAGCAGGTCAAGTAACTTTCTAAATATCGAACTATCAATAGATTGATGTTTGGATGGCCTCTTAAATGATGATTTGTTGATACCAGTCAATAGTAGTTTAATTGAAGGGTTAGAGAGAATGGAGTTCATGGTGGGATCTGATTGAGTCAGGAAATACTGAATGCCAGATAAGTATTGTTTGATAGCATCATGTGACAGACCATGCATTTGATGGCAGTAAGTGATAAAAGCTAGTACATGTTGCAGGGATGCAGGTACAGGGGGAAAAGAATGTATGACACAGGACGTAATGTATTTTCTCCAGGCTAAAGTATAGGCAGATTGGGTGCTCATATATAAGGCTGACCACATCATCTTCTGTGCTTGGGCCAAATAGAATTTTAAGGCATGATTAGGTCTTTGAACCAAGGAGGAGGGAACATAATTGAGTCTGCAAAAAGCTGAACAAGTAAAAACTCCTTGAAACAAAAATGAGATAGATAATCTGCAGCAGCGTTGGCAGAACCTGGGATATGAAAACAGCTAATTGAAAAGTTATGAAGCAAGGAAATCCATGTCAATCTCTGCATGAACAGCATTATGGAATGTGATAATGATCTGCCTTTGTTAATAATGTCAAAGGTAGCCTGGTTATCTGAAAATATAGAGGTTGTTTGTAGGGATCATAAATGTCCCCAAGTGAAGGTGGCCGCCACTATAGGATAAATTTTTGAACAAGGATGAGGTGGAGGAAAAGTGTGGGAGCTTGAAAATATCTGGAGGCCATGGAGCAGCGATCCATGAATTATCAAATTTATCAGCAAATCCAAAGTTTGGAGAAGCATCAATGTAGACCCTGGGAAAGAGTTCAGGAGACATCCTTATAAAACATGGAACAGCCATTCCGGGTCTTAAGAAAGGGAGCCCACATAGCTAAATCAGATTTTGCTGATGCAGAAATTGAGATATGATGATGTAGTGCAGAGACTGATGAAGCCAAATCAAGGAGATAAGATATAAAGGAGCAGCCTTGGGGAATTATGCGCATGACAAAGTTTAAATATTGTAGGAGTGATAGCAGTTCTCGTTTTGTGCAAGGAAGGCCTTGTAGAGAAGGAATGAACCATGGCTTGGATCTGTTGCAATTTGCCTTGGGGTAATCTTGCTTCCATCTTTGCAGAATCTAATTTAATGCTGAAAAATTCCAAGGTAGTCACAACTGATGGTGTTCTGTGTTGAAATATGGATGGTTAATTCCTGAAAGAGCTTCTTTAGAGAAGAGATGCATGCTGCCAGGGGTGGTGCTAGGAGGTTGAATAAGCAAAAAATCATCTGGTAAGTGTATGACAGCTGGAATTAGACAGATGTTGAGTAACTGCCAACATAGGGTATCTGAAAAGATGTCAAACAACTTGGGGCTGCTTTTGCATTCAAAGGTCAGGTGTACTGCAAAATAATAGGCGTTCTCCCATTTAATGCCATAGAGATGCCACAAGGAAGGGTGGATGGGTAGGAGCTTGAAGGCATCTGAAATGTCTGCTTTTGCCAGCCAGAAACCCCTGCCAAACTGCTTTATGGTGGTAATGGCATCATCAATCTGGGCATAGGATAGAGAAAAAAGCATTGAAAAATATCAACAAGTTGATGCTGGGAGTATGTGATGCCCTTGGAGCAGAGAGATCAAAGATAAGCCTTTTCTTACAGAGAATTTTTGGGTTACAACTCCAATAAGACAAGCACAATAAATGGGAAAAGGAAGATACTGGAATGGTCTGATGAGGAACCCATGAAGAGGTTCTTTCTGCAGCAGTTGTTGGACGATGTCTGGTTCATGTGTTGAAGAAAGTAAATTCTTATACTCGTAAGAATCAGACAGGAGAATTGTGACACCAGTACGGAAGCCTTCTGAGAACCCTGAGAGTAAGAACTGTACCAGGAAACTGGAAGGATGGGTGGAGGGCAGACGAGCTAAGGCATTGTTAGTCACCGGAGTCGAGGGATGCTGTAATTGTCATTGCTTGGGATGAGGAAGATTTAGGATATATAGCCCTTGCATGGGCTTCTCTTCAATAATTGCAAAGATGCAGGTATCTACAGTCATGAGTGGAACAGCAGGACAAGTTGAAATAGTTTCAAACCAGTTTTCCATTGATGAGAGTAATGGGGCGGCCAAGTCTATCATGAGATGAGCATTGCAAGGCAGCTGTATTATGTATACTGAATTTAATGGAAGAAGGGGCTGATGAAGGAGGATGGCTAGATGAAGAATCAGATACTGTTAATAGGCATAAAGAAGCAACATGTGAAAAAGAGACACATAATTGTCATGTAAGGGCTCATTGACTGGCAAAGTGCCAACAGAAAAATTTGTTATCCAAAATGCCCCATTTGAGTTTCATGCTGAAATGTGCTACAGCAGCTGCCACTTAAGTAGAAAAGAATTTATGGTAGTTGAAAAAATGGGTCCCACCATAGTGAACTTCAATGCTGACCACTAGATACATGTAGAAATCGAGTTCTTCCCACCTGGAAAGAAAGGAGAAACAGAGTATGTTTCTATAGAGGCTAAAAGCCAGGACAAATTTGGGAATAGTGAGCATTTTTGGCAGTCTAGGGTCCTTAATTTTAGGATGACAGAAACATCTCTGCAGGAGATGACTCTGTTTTCTATGGAGTCATAAGACAATATGAGCAAAGATATCAGATTAACGTCCTTTCTTTCAATGATGTCCTTGCGGAGATGACTGGGAACCAGATGAATAGGGAATGTAGTAGCTAGAGCTGAGGTTTGAGAAGGCATAACTTGATCCGATGGAGAAGCTAGATCAGCTGGAGTAGCTGAGCTTATGGTCAGAATAGGTGGAGAAGCGTCTACTGCACAAGGAGGCTGCTGGATGGTAGGTTGAGCAGGGAGGCAATTTTCCAACACTGAAATGCAAAATTGGACATCAAGCATAGATGAAGCTCATTGCTTAATAAGGTTTTTGATCTCGGACAAAGCCTCAGAGGTTGGTTGAGATAGAGGATTAGGAGGGTGAGGAGTCTCCTTGGATTTGGCTGTCACAAAGAGGTCAAAAAGTTCCTGTTTCTTGTCCTTAGAAGAGTAAGCGATGCCCAGTGTTTGCAGTTCTGTGATTAATAGGGGGACAGTCCAGTCCTTCAAGGAATATTTAGATTTTGAAATACATTTCTGGAGGGAAGGAGGAGGGGAAGTCGAAGGTCCTTCTTTTGGATTGGGAGAAGCCATGGTGAGATGAAATACTCTGGTGGACTTGAGGGAGCACTTGTGATAAATACGTTGGCCTGCAAATGTTGAAGTATGTTTCCACGAGGCATGAAAGATGTGACCTGCAACCTCCACATAGATGCAGGAATTTCAGCACAGGAAACCCTGTAAACTCCAGGTAGATACAGGAGTTAGAGTAAAAATCTGTGACCTCCACATAGGACAGGACAAAGAATTGATATAACAGTGATGAGCCCTGTGACCTCCACGTAGGTACAGGGATAATATTGAAATGATATATAATATGTCCTATGACCTCCACGTAGATTCAGGAAAATGAATATTCAAATGTAAATATTGGTCCTGTGACCCCACGTAGACACAGGACAGTTATATTGAAAGATAGACAAGCTACTGTATCCTCCACATAGATGCAGGAGCAAAGATGTAACCTCCATGTAGGTACAGCAGGTAAATAATTTGTTTGAAAAAAGAGAGGCTCCAGGACTCCCACTTGAGTCTAGGTGCTTTTTAAATGATTTGGTATGCTAGCTTGAGCTGCTGGTGGCAGAAATAGAGAAACAAGCTACTCAGAGGAAATTAGTCAGTACAGCTTTAAGGAGGACAGCGTAGGGAGAGGCGAGGAGACTCAAGCCCCCCCCAAAAAAAGGTAGAAAAGTAAAGGAAGCAATGAAATAAAACAGGAGTATGGAGCTGAGGATACAAGAGGTGGGGGTGGATGGGACGAGAAGCCCGAAGTACTGGGAGAAAAAAGCAGGAGGGGAGGAACAGCAACAGAAGGAGTAGGGGGAGATCGAAAAAGCACCAGATAATGGAGTGTGAAAGAGCAAAAAGAAATGGTAGGAAGAGAAGAAAAGGGGGAAGCAGCAAAGAGCAAGCAACAGAAAAAAAAGTGAGCAGCTGAAGCCCACAACGCTCAGTTCAGTGTCCTAAATTGAAACAGCTAAGCGACGCTGAACTGGGTGCATGAGGTTAAGTATGTGTATTATCCCCGCCCACAGAACCACGGGCAGAGCCCTCTGAAAGTCCTATTTTTTTATTAATGCTATACTTTCAAATTTTGGTTCATTTTATTTTATTCTAGTTCAGATTTTGCTATAGTTACATCTTTATTAGTCTTTTGCTAATTTCACTGGCTATTTCTGTTTCAGACATGGGGTAAGCACCATTTTAGAACTGCATAAGGTAGAATATGTCTCTTTCAGGTACAGATTTATGCAGCAGAATATGGACTTATTTTGCTAACAGTATAAGAGCTTAACGAGGGCATTCCAACCAGTAACTACAGTGCATCTGAAACTGACATACTGTACATCCTGAACATACTAAATTGACAGTAAAGATGGGACTACAACAAAATGTAAACCTACTGTATAATCGCATAACAGGTTCTACAGAAATGAAAGGTTTTATGGTTAAAGACATTTCACCTTTAATATTAAAATGATAATATACCAAATTAGTTGGGGTTCACAGTAGAATCCATTCAGAAGTTTTAGTGCTCAGCATGTGTATGCAGGAGGAGTAAAAAGCTACTCTTAACAGAGAGATTCTCTTCGCTTAAGGTGGTCACCACTTAGAATGTGGAATGAAGACATCTGTTTGCAGCACATCAGGCAGGGAGACAGAAGAGACAAAAGAACAAAACTATGGAGGGGCAGATGTTCCTGGACCAGAAAAGGGTGGTATTAGTACAGTTTTAAAGGCGTAGTCACTCATTTGTATATTAGGCTCTTACTATGCTGAAGGATTTTGGTACAGATGGCACATGCTGCTGCTATTCCGTGGGAATAGTTCTACAGAACTGATAACTTATGCTGCTGATCCATGTGATCACTGCTGTTTTACCATGCTTGCCAGTGCGGTACTTACTGTTGCTTATGTCCATCTGTGATTCAATTGGCAGGAAGTCAGTTTGTCACAAAGACAGGTGGAATAAGTATTATACTTTAAGAAAGATATCTTTTAGTACCATAGATAAGACCCCTGTCTAATGAAATTCTAATTGTATGGACTACACACACCATATGTCTCCCAGACAGTTTTGATAATCAGGACTCCATTGTACTTGCAAGTCAGTTAGCTATCTAAGTACTACAAGTATATGCACTGTCACTTGTAAAAATCCCATCCTGTACTTGTGCTAAGGATGAGTCAAAGCCAAATTTGCCCTGGGGAAACATGCTGTTTTGGACATCAGTGCAGCAGGTCTGAAAGGACTTGGTTTCCTTTTAGCATTTTGAGGTCATGAAGCAACACATTTTACAGGGAGTACATACTGAGCATTTACAAGTTGTTGGCAGCCATATAACTGAAGCACCCAGTCAGCAACAATGAAGTTCAGAAGCACTGTGTGCTGCCCTCAGTTCAGTGCCATTTCCATCTATCTCTTGCTCTTGCTTTCTCTCTCTCTCTCTCTCTCTCTCTCTCTCTCTGTCTCTCTTTCTGTCTGTCTGTCTCTCTCTCTCTCTCTCTCTCTCTCTCCTCTCAAAAGGGAAAGTCCTTGGTTACTTGGTTACTTGGTAGTTGGACAAAAGAAGGCCGAAGCCCATCGAGGATGTCCTCCACACAATGTGGATCATTAATGAATTATGTTCTATCCAGAAGCCATTTATCAAGTTTGAATTTAAAGATATTTATATTCTGGCAGTCAACAATTTCCTGTGGCAAGGAATTCCAAATTTTTGGGGCTCTGACAGTAAAAGACTGCTGTCTTTTGTTTGTTCTTGTTATGTTGATTCCTACTTGTTTGTTGTGTATTCTAGCTACAATTTTTCTGGATGTAAAGGATAATCCCCATTGGCTCATTAATGTAGCTGATTGTAAGATTTTAAATAACTGAAGGAGATCGCCCCTTAGTCTTCTAAATTCGAGTGAGTAAAGCCTTGTTTTATGAAGCCTAGTTTCATAATCCAAACAAGAAAGATGGGGTATAATTTTTGTGGCCCTTCTTTGAACTTTTTCAATTCTTGTAATGTCCTTGGCTAAATAGGGACTCCATAAAGGTGAACCATAGTCTAAGTGAGGTCTGACATGGGTTTTATACAAGGCCATAATGCACTCCTCGGTTTTAAGGATGAAAGTATTATTAATTCTACGTAAGAGGGCATTGGCATGATTAGCAACCTTATTATAATGATTTGAAAAAGACAACTTGTTGTCAACCAGTATAGCCAGATCTTTTTCCATGGGGGATTCCCTAAGTATTGTTTGTTAAGATGGTATGTTTGCTTGAGGTTCTTTTTACCTATATGTAACACTGAACACTTAGACACATTAAATGGCATTCTGTTAGTTGTCGCCCATGATTCAATTTTTTTGAGATTGTTTATAAGAACACTCCTGTTGGTTTCATTATCAACTGGTCCTCCTAATTTAGTATCATCTGCGAACTTTGATAAAATATTGTTTGATGAGATGGTAAGGTCACTAATGAAGATACTGAACAGAGTGGGACCCAACACCGAGCCCTGGGGGACACCACTTGACACCAATCTTTCATCTGATAGTTCCCCATTCACCCTAACGGTTTGGGTTCTATTATAAAGCCAGCTATTAACCCAAGACACAATACAATTAGAGAAACCTAGAGCCAGTAATTTATTTATTAGTATGAAATGTGAGACTTTATCGAAGGCTTTACTATAGTCAAGCAGAATAACATCCACTGGAATGTTTAGGTCTAGATTTATGCTGACTGAGTTATAAAAAGATAGCAAGTTTGTTGTACAAGAGTGCCCAGATTTAAATCCGTGTTGTGTAACGTCGTTTAAGTTTAATGCCAGCATTTCTTCTTTGATTAAGTATTTAATATGTTTTTCTAATAATTTACATGGAATGGAAGTAAGGCTGATAGGTCTGTAATTTTCAGCTTTGTGGTGTACCCCTTTTTTAAAGAATGGCATGTCGGTAGCTGTTTTCCAGTCTGAGGGAACATTAGGCTCACTAAGGGATTTATTAAAAATAATGGTGAGTGGAATAGCGATATTATTGTATGTTCCCATAAGAAATTTAGGGGTTATATTGTCGGGACCTGGACTTGTTGTTGACTTCAAAGTGTTTAAGAGTTTGAGGGTATCAGAGATGGTGATAGTATAGCTAGGTGATGTACTAACGTTGGCATATGTTAAGGGTTCGTTGTCTTGTTCAAAAACAGAGCAGAAGTATTTATTAAACTCAATTGCAGTAACCTTATCTGAGAGGATGGTGGTATTATCTATAATTAATGGGCCTATTTTTTTTGTATCTCCCTTTTTGTTATTTAGATATGAATGTAAACTTTTGTATGAGTCCTTAGTATGAGCAATTCTGAATTCTAAGTTCCGTTTAGATAGAACAATTAGGGCCAGATATTCAAAACTTTGCGCTGGGCAAAAATCATTTGCACAGGTTTAGCGCGGGATTAGCGCGGGTCTGCCATATTCAAAAGGCCAAATAGCGCGGGCAAACTGCATTAGCGCCAGCCAAAAGTATAATGTATGCAAGGGGCAAACTGACATGATACAAAAGCGCAATGCTATATTCAGTGGCTAGCGCTGGCCTAGATGGTTTAAGCGCGACCTAGCGACAGTTAGCGCGTAGATTACCGCCCAGAAAAAGCTGGTCTTAATCCTGAGCAATCAGCTTTGCGCAACATAAATGGCTGTGCGCGGGATTTGCTGGGGTTTAGCGCGGGTCTTGCGCAACCCTAATACATAAATATAACACATAGATAAAGCCAAACATAGTGGAAGCTTGCTGCTAACCAATGGCATCACAATGATGCCATCATCTGCCACCAGTCCCAGCCATGCCAGGCAGTAGTGGTGACCCTGCCGCCAGTGGACAGCATGGCAGTGTAGCCATACAGCACACACCTGCTGACCACACATATCTGTGGACAAAAACAGATGCCAGCACACACATGCAGCACTGTGGGCATGGAGGATGTTGAGGGGAGTGTGTATGGGTGGCCAGGCTGTGCCACAGACCAGGTGTGGCCACAAGGCTGGGACTCAGCCTGCAGTGCACATGGGCCAGTATTAGGAATACCCCCAACACTAGTGTGCCTTTCGGATACTATATGCCCCCCCAGCCACATACCACACAGCTTACAACTGCCACAACACACAAAGCCAGATATGTACAT
This sequence comes from Neoceratodus forsteri, assembly GCA_016271365.2. Classification (NCBI taxonomy): domain Eukaryota; kingdom Metazoa; phylum Chordata; order Ceratodontiformes; family Ceratodontidae; genus Neoceratodus; species Neoceratodus forsteri. The sequence continues at coordinate 956,574,351 of CM028131.1, read as the reverse complement.
GTCACTGTGAGCATCACATGCCACAGGTACAGCATCTGTGGGTCACACAACAGTGTAACAGTAATGTCGACTGTCAGTAAACACCTGCAGGTTGGGCCTGTCACTGTGTACAGTGCAATCAGCATCACTTGCCCTACACACCATAGGCAGTGCTACGTCCCTCACACTACTGTCTCCCTTGCTACTGTAGTGTCTGCTGTGCACTGTAGCATGCCCTACAGTGTGACAGTTGCATGCAGCACCACCACCACCTGTGCCTATGCTGTCCTGTCCCCTGGGGTACAATATGCTATGCTATGCTATGCTGTACTGTTTACCTGTAGCCTGTAGCTATCATCTGCACTGCCAGACTGACCTACAGATGGAGCTGCGGTTGGACCTTGTCTGCCCTGTACTTCCAGACTGACCTACAGGTGGCTCTATGGGGACCCTGCAGTAACGCTTAGGCAAACTGTGTGCAAATCAGGGTATAATGAGATGCTAATCAGGTTGTTTGCCCAGAGACTACCTAAGTAGGCTCATTTGCATGCACTTTTGAATATGGCACATTTTAGCTCCGGGCAAGCGTGTTGCTCCAGGCTAACTTTCTTAGCTCCCAGCTAATGTGTGGCGCTAGTAGTGCAGGGAATATTGTAAAGTTTTGATCACTGTTCTTTCTCATCTGCTGCTTCCTGCAACTGTACTGAGTCCATGCATTTGCTGGCACACACATTGGCCACGTAGTTCGTCTGTACCTGCCCTCACGTTGCTGTGTACTGTGTTGTTGTTGTGGGTTGCACTTCCTGGTTGTTTTATTCAGTGCTGTCTTATTCCAGGGCAATGTTTGCCCTGCACTCCCAGCCCAGTTTGCATGGCCTCATTACCATGCTATATTCAGAAGCTGTTTGCCCTGGGCTATTCCGTTTGAATATGGCTTGCTTTGTGCTCCGGGCTCGGTTTGCCCGCTGGGCAGTGCTAATTTTGCCCCTGGGCAAAGTTTTGAATATCTGGCCCTTAATGTTTTAAGATCCTTAACTGTCTTCCTGTATTCTATTAGTTTTCCCTCTGATTGTTCAGGTTGACACTTTTTTAAACATGTGAACAATTTACATTTACAAATGCTGAGTTTTTTAATTTTATTGTTATACCAGGCAGGAACCTTGCCTTTATTGTTGTATTTCTTTCTTTCTTTCTGGCACATGTTGTTTTTCTAAATCGTGCACAATTTCTTTAAAGAAGTTCCATTCATCATTAATGTTAAGCAATGAAAGTATTGAGTCCCATGGTGTGGCTATAAGATGCTCGTTGATTTTTGAGAAATTTGCCTTCGCATTTTGTTTAATCATACAGTTATTTGTACAGTTTTTATGAACCAGGAGAATGGAAAATTGGATTGTCATGTGATCGCTATTACTCAATGGGTCCAAAACTCGTAGGTTAGACAGGGAGACCTTCATGTTGGTCATTACTAGATCCAATATGTTATTCCCACATGTTGGTTCTCTAACTAGCTGAGTGAGGCCAAGATCGGTGATAGTTGAAATTAGCTGTAGATCATACTGTCTGATTCCTGATAGTGTGTCCCAGTTTATAGTTGGGAGATTGAAGTCCCCTAGGAAAATTACTGACCCCTTATCCGCTATTTGGGTAATTTCTGAGGATAGTTGTTTAAGATATGCAATATCTGAGGAGGACGGGCAATAGCAGGTGCTGACCAAAATCTGGGGATGACCATTAGGTTGCAAGTAAACCCAGATACTTTGAGTTTGTGTTGGTAAGGAGGATTTGAAAGATGGGATGTTATTGGTAACATAAAGACTTACTCCTCCGCCTTTGTGGTCATCAGCTCTATTTTTACAGTAAAGTTTGAACCCTGGAATGTTTGTTATCCACTGTTTGTCCAAGTTTCCCCATGTTTCGGTAATGGCAATCAATCCTATGTTGAATTCATGAATCTTTAAATCTAGTTCTGCCATTTTAATTTTGTTAAGTGCCCTTGCATTAAATGATAGGACGTTCAACTTGTGTAATGGTAAAGTATTAAGAGATGGCTTTACAGGCCTGGTCTCCCCCTTGTGTTTTAGTTTAAATGTTTGTTAATAAATGACAAAAACTGGTGGCCAAGAAGAGAACTTCCCCTTCTGCTGAGGTGCAGACCGTCCCAGCAGAAGAGGGAAGGATTGTCATTAAATTCCTCCCAATGTGTGAGACAAGCAATGCCCTGCCTAAAACACCATTTTCGGAACCATTCGTTTAGTGTTTTAATTTTTTTAAGGGTGCAGTATGAGGCTCGGGGTATGGGGAGGATTTCAGAAATACCAATACTATATCCCCTTTCATTTAGTATGTTACATAGAGAAACAATATCTTGTTTAAGTTGTTGTAGTGGGATTTTAGTAATATCATTAGTCCCAGCATGAACTATGACTAGCAGATTATTGCTTGCTGCTGATAAGGCAGTTTTGTCATAGAGGTTATATCAGAGACCCTAGCTCCCCTATAACTTGAGCAGGTCCTATTTTCTTTATCAGGGTTACAGATAGTACGATCGATAAATTTGATCATGGAATCACCCAGTACAAAGACCTGTGTGGGGATATTGTCATGAGGAGGAGGTGGGGGTGTCAACCTGGATGTTGGTTAATTCATGTTTCTGGTTAAAGCTAGTGTCATCAGCTGGAAGAAAATCCAGAGGTTCATAAGAATTATGCAGCACAACTGAGGAAGAAGTGTTAAACCCCCGCACTTGCAGGTCTATTCTCTTAGATTTTGAGGGTGCAATAGTAGATCAAGGGGTTACATCTGGAAATGGTAATAGTTCTGAGGGGGAGTGAGAACAGTGGGGGGTTGAAGCAGTCTTATGTACTTCATTATGTAGAGAGTTTATTCTTAGAGAACCCTGTGGTGCATCGGTATGGAGGGAAGTTGTGTTATTAGCTTCCAGTAGGAGAGACATATGGTCTATATACTCCTCTAATGCCTCTATTTCTGGATCAACGACAAGTTTGGTAGCATCAGAGACCATTTCCACTTTATTTAGAAGTCGTGCTACTTCTTCCTGCAATGATTTAACCAATATACACCTGTCACAGATGTATTTGGCGGTCTGTTTGCCAATCCCATACGTCTGACAGGAGGTACAGTATTTGTTAGCTCTTTTCATTGTAACACAGTCTAACAGACACTGAAGACAAACCAAATCTTAGTACTGTACCTTGGGCTTCTCTATTTGAGTGTCACCGGTTTTGGTTAGTTATTGGGCATGATCCCGAGTCCCACGATGGACACGCACTATGACGTGTCTCTTGGCGTCTCTGCGGCAGCGACCCTGTCTGCACGCCGTCAGCCTACTAGTGCGAGGTTTTTATTGTACCAAAACTGGAAGTGCGTCACCGCGCGACTTCCGGTTTCACGCTAACACAAGAACAGGCTTGTGGTGTATAAAATATTAAAAGTAAAGCCTTTAGAAAGGCAGAGTTTTCAGGAGTGACTGTTCAGTGAGAAAAATGCTTCCCCCCTGTGTGAAGCTCTATTCAGTGTTGGAAGATGTATTTGGAGAGAGGAGGGCTGACCCCTTAGTCCTCCTGTATCCCACACTGCTCTTGAGTCTCCAAACCAGGAGGTATACTCCCCACTTCAGTTAGCACCAAAGACACAAACAGAGTGCAAAATTTCAGTAAGTTTCACAATACACAAAGAATGGTATATATTTCAGGCACACACACTCTTTAGGCAGCAGCGTGTTACCTGCTGGCCGCTCGCTAGTGCAGGAAGAAACCTGATTTATGTGAAAAAAGAGACTGTTGATCCCAAAGCTGTTAAGATCAAACAAAAATCATATATTTTCATTCCAGTTAGCTGTGCTTCATGATATATAACCGTAGTTACAGGTAGGCTTGCTAGTGAAATTGTACTGAACAACAGAGAGATTATAATGTAAGCCTTCACTGGCAGCTGCAGGCCCTGAAGCAGGACCAAGGCAGAGTGTACAGTATTTAGCAGACTGGGTAAGATGCAGGACAGGTTAAAATATTTTTTTAATAAGCATTTTTTTGTTGAATGCTGGTGGTGTACAGTGCACCAAAATCAATATTTATTTTAATTTTATTTTTGTCATACAACGGGAATAAAGCTAACTGAATTCAACGCACTGATGAAAGTACCGAGGGATTTTGAATGATTTATTTGACAAAACGTGTATTACTGAAAACTGGTAGTGCAGCAGGGCACAGAAATTCATCTTTTTAGTTTTGACCTGTGTGTATTGTATGAACCAGTCAGCCAGTCAGAGAGTGAACAGATAAGTAGACTTCTATATGAGACACAAGGATTCTCAGTGGGGTGGTGTGTGGTCTGTCTGTGTGTGTGTGGGGATAGCCTGGTGGAGACACATTTCCCTATCACCTCACAAGTCATGTGCTACTGTGGTTTGGCCGTGCACTAGGCATGGGTGTCAAGCTGGCATCTAAGAGTCCACAGCTATTGTGAGTTATCAATGTTAGCATCTAGCGGTGGCTGCACCATGTCATCATCTATTGTCCAACTGTTGTTGATGTGTATATAAATCATGGATGGAAGAACAGGAGAAGAAGTTTTGAGGGTGGGAAAAGCAGATAAATATTTCACCATGCCAGTTCCACCAAAGAAACTAAAACAGAGAATGGGAGTACAGGCCATATAAAGACAAGGACTGGATAAATGATAGTGCAGTCAAATAAACCATAGTTCATAGAAATCCACTGATTACACTTTCACTGCCATTCAAGCAGCCTTCTTTGCTGGTCACCTAGTGCATGTATTGATGAGATCCTTCTGAACTATCTAGAAGTCCACCAGTTCCCCTCTTCCTTCTTTAAATGTGTCCTTTCTCTACATGGCATATAATTGATCCAGACAGAAATGTAAAATCTAAAGCATCTTCTTTCAACTTGGCACTTTCCTCTACACTGTTTTGATTTGTTTCAAAGCATTTGACCTAGTGAATCATACCCTGCTAAAATATAAATGATCATCCCTTGGAGTCTCCCCTCACTGCCATTAGATGATTCTCAAGTTACCTTATTAGCCGACAACAGTTTGTCTAGTATGGCAAATCTAACTACTCCCTAAATACTATCAATGTAGGAGTCCTCCAAGGTTCCATCTTGGGCCCATTACTACTTTCCATCTGCATCAATGACATCCCCATCTCACATTCTTACTGTAACACCCTGCTATATGCAGATGATATGGTGCTCTAGCAAAGTTCCAAGTGTCTGAGTGACATCAATTCTAGGCTAACTGCTGACTTTGGCAAAGTTCAGAACTGGCTCATCCAAAATTGCCTTGTCCTGAACTCTAGTAGGACATGGGCTGTGCTCTTTGGGTCCACTCATAAATTAAGGGCTTGCTCCACTGGTCTAGACATGGACTGCCCAGATGACTTCCAGGTCTCTCTGTCTGGCTCCTTCAAATACTTAGGCATTACCTTTCATCCAGCCCTGGACTTCTCACTGCATATATTTAACATATGTACGTCCATTAATGCCAAACTTGAATTCACCTATAGGGTTAGTTATGCCATTGCCCCCACAGCAAGGGATGCAGTTGCCCAGAGAGTCCTGCTCCCTTGCCTCCCCATTGGCTCATTTCTTTCTTTTTTTTATTTTGGATTTTTTGACCCCACGCCCTGATCCTGCATTCAGAGGTCAGCCCGGCACTACCTGCCATCCCCCCATGCCCAGGCATACCACCCTGGGTGGGGACACTGGGCAGGCTCCCCCACATATACACTGTAGGCAAGCCCCAGCTCACTCCCCAGGTGAGGGCCGCGGGAGTGGGACTGCCTCGGTGGATGTCAGAAGCAGTGGAGATGGTGGCAGAGCAGGGCATCATGCTTGGGGGATAGCTTTTTGTGAAGGGATCCCCAGATGGCGAGGATGTGCAATGATGTCCAGTGTCTGCCCCACCCCCCAGGTAATGGCTCTGGGCACAGTAGTACCATCTGCCACCGCTAGGGGTCTGTAAAATGCTGTACACACTTCCCCCTCCCCTCAGAGAAGGAGAGCAGTCCCTAGGATGTTTGATCCTTCTCTCCACGGCCAGCCTTCCAACTCCCAAGTCCAACACTGAACTCAGGATGTCAGCACTGCAAGCGGACACCCTGCCACTGCACCAATATGCCTGCCACAGGCTTAGCTATTTCTTAAAGGCAAGGGCAAACAACCTAACTAAATGGAATATCACCTACAATAACATATGCAGATTTGCCTCATGAGTGCCTCGACTTACCCACCACTGCAAACTATGCTCCAGCCTTGGTTAGCTACCCCTCCCCCCCGATGACTCTATATCCTATGCTGTGTCATTGACAATATCATCAGGTTGTCCACACCTTCTGATCTGGCTGCTATGTTAAAGCCCTCAGACCAAGATTATGCTCTATGTTCAAATAATCTCTTCCTCCTGACTCCTCCTAAGTACTCCTCTAAGATGGGTGATCAGGCATTTGCCTCATTTACTCTGAGAGCCTGGAACTCCCTCCCCACCTTCAGGTTTCCCATTCTTAACCCATATTCATATGAACATATGAACATTGCCAGCAGAAAAGGCCAATTGGTCTATCAAGTCTGCTCAATTCTGCAGCTAGTAGCCCTAGTCTGCAAATATTCAAAAAAAGAACTTTGTATCTTTCTAGGTTCAACAGATGTTTGCTCTTGTATTTAAATCTGTATTGGTGTCAGCTGTCTTATGAAGTCCAAATTTATTATTGCACTTATTATATTTGATCCTTAGTGACATTGTCTTGTTGGATGTACTGCAACTTGACACTTTCCTCTACATTGTTTTGAATCATTTCAATTAACTGAGTTTTGCCTGTTATTTTAGTCTCTGTTATATGACATATTATGTTTTTACTGTCTTCCTATTCAGATGTAATGTTGTGACCCCAATGCATTTTGTATTATTTTCTACTGTCTTCGTAATCTCCTGGGTCATGCCTGAAAATTGGCATTTTTACTCTCTAGTGCACCTAATGGGTCAACAAAGATTAAATAAATTTCCCCCCCAAACTATTTTACCTTTACTGTACATTGTCAGTAAGGTAATGAATTCAAAACACCATGAGGAAAGGGAGTAAAAAAGCAAGCCTAAATCATGAGATCAGTTTCAAGATTCATGTTTTCTTGGCACATAAATAATATTAATATTAATACAAAATCGCACATGCCCCCACAATGCAAAGCATCATGGACTGCATATGCAAATCACCACAGAATAGTATGCTGGTTCAACTTTAAGCAGAAATGCATGGTACCGGAAGGCCTCTCACACAGTTTGCAAAGGTTGCCAACCGAAGACAGAGACACGTGTTTTGTCCTACCAGGACTCATCAATATGCCTCATCTGTTTGACACCCCAGAGGAATGAACCAGCTACCCTAAGATGGTCTATCTGGGTTATGTTGCAGTGAACCCAATTAAAAAAAAAAAAATTTAAAAGACAAAGAACCTCTGTGCACAAGCACTGAGGCAATGGTTACCACAAAGGGCATTTGGTCGGGAAGCGAAGTTTCGAAGAAATACAAAATCACACATCAATATTAATAAACCCAAATAATAAATTGTTATAATTTGGGTTTATTATTATTATAGACAACTACAGTATATCAGCATGCACAAAACTGTTGATACATTTAAATGCACTTTATAATGCTATATATTTATATTTTGATTTTTGTTAGCAACATTTTATTAATGCATGCTGATTTTAAAAACAATGGGCCAGAATCACAACGATCAACTCAGGACGCAAAGCAACTTGCGTCACAAAAAATGGTGTAAGTAGCACTTGTGTCATGAGTTGCATTATGTTGGGATTCAGAAATACAGCCTGCAACATGCTGCTGGCTGCCTGCACCCAAGAGAACCAATGCACCATAAACTCTCTTATAACATGGCATAAGGGGGGTTATGGCAGCAGTTGCACCCTATTCAGGAATGGTGGCTGCAAAGTCCCCAAATTGGGATTCAGAAAGAACCCCTGGTGGACATCCATCAAAGAACATTTACACCTGCTATAAGGTGGCAAAAGTGTTCTCTGCCATCCACCAGGGGTTGCCAATGTCTAGCCAGTGCAGCACAATGGGTAGCCCTCATGGACTACGGCCCACCAAAGTCTGTACCTCCAAGTCCAATATGGTTCTGCCCCCCCACATGCACAAGGTTCCACCAGTAGTAATGCGCAAGCCCACCAGTGTGGGCTATGGCCCCCTGATCCCAATAGTTCTACTGTATAAGCCCTCATGGGCTATCAGAACACCCCCTCTCCAGCTCTGATGCCATTCCCCACAATCTGAACCCAAAATGCCATCCATTTCAACAGTACTAAACTGTCCCCACAATGCCTCATAGATCCCTGGTGTTCCAGTGGTCTCCACTCAACAGTTGCGGCCCACCACCCCCCCATACTCATGCCCCCTAGTGACTGGCATAGCCCACCACTCACCACCACAGCCAGCTCCCAACGGAGCATTGCATAGAGTGTGTACAGTTAATATATGCACTCAGAGAATGACAGCTGCTGCTATTGTGGTTGGGGGGGCCATAGCCCACACTGGTGGGCTTGGACATTACTACTGGTGGAATCTTGGGCATGTGGGGGGGCAGAACTACTGTTAGCCTCCTCTGTGCGGGTGCATCTGCCACCCACCTGTCCTATGGCTTGCAGCATTCTTGGTTGCTGCGTCCTTTGATGTGTGGATGCTGCAAGCTGTAGGACGCTGGTTCCTGGACCATGTCCAATTCTGAATTGGGCTCAGGGTCCAGGACACAGTGGCCTCTGGTACAAGTTGCCATTGTCACAGTTTGTGGCAAACCTTTGAGAATCTGGCCCACTGTTTCTCACTAATTAAATGCTTAGTAAAATCATCTGGTTTAACTCAAAACAGTGTATGTGCTTTCCATGAAAACACACATTTTCTGCCATGCAGGATCCATTGAAAACGGCAATATTTATTGTGAAAATAATTCAGCCCTAATAATAACAATCATAATACCTGCTCATGAAGGCATCTATGGTTCAGGAGTGGATCCTGGTTGTCTGGGATTGACCTGGGGGAGAGAGGATTGAGCATCCCAGATAGAGCCATCTTCTCTTGGTATGGGAGAGACCAGCTTCTCACTCATAAACTGCCACCTACTGGAAGCCAGGTGATAATGCAGCAGGATTGCCCATGTCCTGAGAAAGACTGCCCTTAATGCTGATATGCAGTGGTGCATCATTTCATGCTGGTGATCTTGGAGAGATGATGCCAGATGAAAATCCCAGATCAGCTTAATGACTCCCTGTCCCACGATAGGTCCCACACCATCAACTATGCAGAGATCCATCTGGATTGCACTATGGGTGGGGAATGGCCACCCCAGCCCTAATAATGGGGTGAAATCTGTGGAGGACTCAGGAGCCAAGTAAGTCCTGGAGAAGGTGAGAGATGGGGCTGGGTGGCCAAGACATGATGAGAGCTGGCTGATGACAGGAGTACAAATACCTTGAGTAAAAAAAAAATACAAAATATTAAAAATGATCCCACACAAAATGATGTTACATCGTACAATATCACTGATATCACATATATCATCTTCTCATATAGCAAATCATTATACTGTATATCATTATATCAGATTATATTATTTTATCACATACTATTATAGGGGTGCTACCTTAGGGTTGAGCAGAGGTTTCTATGTTAAACCTCAGATTTAGCACTTTAATAACCTTGCAACCGTTCAATAGATTTGCACAAAATTTTGCATGTTTGGTTTCGTAGGCTAAATCTCTTGATGTGCCAAGTTTTTTGCTGGTTGGATGTGCAGCTTCTTTTTTTTTAACTTCGTTTATCTCCACCACCTGGAGAACTTCTTCTGACATCCTCGGGGCTTCCAGCCTCTACCTCCCTCTGTGACTTCTAGGTCCTCTCCACTCATGCCACCCAGCACCACTTCTGGGTCTGAACTCTCCGGGGGTAGGGCCATCCTATTCACCCAGGTTGCTCTATCTATAAGGCAAAGTGATAGGTACATGAGCCGGCCCATGGAGAGGAAGTCAGTCTGGAATTGGGAGTGTGGGCTAGGAGGCCGAGGTGCCTTCATCTATTCCCAGGAATGGGGTTTTTCTCTTTTTGTAGTTTCTGACCCTCTCGGAGTGCAGCTTAGTAAGGCAACGTGATGCCACAACTCAGCCCCTTGCATCCTCAACGTTGCTACACCGAACACCTCTGACCACACCAGAGGCCGCTCCAGGAGTGATCACTTCCCACAACCCTCCCTGGGAAGAGAGAGCAGTTCTACGGACACTTGATCTCTTCCCCCTCATGGACCCCCAGTGACCTGGGCTCCTTCCAGAACTGGGTTGATGGAGGGGCACAAGGTGTGGTGTCCAGCACTTCAACTCTCAGTGCTACCAGGCTGGCTGGGATGTGCAACTTCTGAGATGTGGATAGCACAAAAACATCAAATATTGCATTTTTTGCTGGTTTTTTTTTGTCATCGCCTTGCACCCAGATAGTTTTGGATTTTAGTCAGAAATGTTCGTGGTAGAAAGGGCTTGGCCCACAGATGTGCCTTTGGCTGGTTTGGTGAAAAAATATTAATCTGTTTCAAAGTTATTTAATTTTTATTTTTTTGTTCTGAGCATGCTCAGAAAGCATTTCAAAATAGCCATATGAAATGATCATATGGATCCAATGCTTTTTCAAGAGTGAAAATCCTTTTTTGTACTCTGCCATCTTGTTTCCATTTTTTTCACAAAACAAGTGTTCAAAACCCCCAAATGTAACATCCAGCAGAGAGACCAATATACAGTATGTATCTTGCTCATCAGGACCCCAGTAGGTGGATTCTGCTCTTAAATATTGGAGAAATCACTCAGAATTTGTTTTTTTAATTCTAAATCCTCTTTCATGCCTTGCTTCTGCTTTTTTTGTTTGGACTTAGTATGAAAAATTTTGTATGAATGAAAATATCACACAAAAAGTTTTGTATGACCCAAAATATTATGCAAAAACTTTGGTTCATACAAAAGTTTTCAGATGATATTTTCCTTCATATGAAAATTTTTATATGATATTTTCGTTCATACACAAATGTTTATTCTAAGCCCAAGCAAAAATATCATATGAAACTTTTCATGTGAACAAACATCGCATACGAAAATTTTAGTAATATATTTTCGTTCATATGAACCTTTTTGTAGATTTCCATTCAAACCAAAATTTTCATATATTCATATGAAATGTTCATATATTTGCATTCATATGAACATTTTTGTACCAAGTCCAAATGATAATATCATATGTAAATTTTCGTAAGAATTGCCATCCCAATAATTATCTAAAATATTTCCCTGTTGTCTAGTAGCACCCCCACCCTCTGATTGCCGTTCCCATAACTACTTTATATTTTCCTGGTGTCTAGTTGAACCCCCACAGCTCTCTGATCACCTTCCCAGTATTGTTTAATATTTACCTTCTGTCTAGTGGCACCCCCACCCTCTGATTGCCATCCCTATAATAATTTAATTTTTTCCTGGTGTCCAATGACTTACCCACCATCTAATTGCTGTTCTTGTAGTTATTTTATATTTTCCTGGTGCCTAGTGGTGCCTCCAACCTTTGATCCCCATCCCCATAATGATTAAATACTTCCATGGTATCTTGTGGCACTCCCACCATACACTTGCTGTCTCCATAATTATTGTATTTTTTCCTGGTGTCTGGTGGCACCCCCCACCCTCTGATCACCATCCCCATTGAGATTTGTTTTCTTTCCCTGGTGTCTAGTGGCACCCTCACCCTCCGATTACTGTCCTGTCTGAAATAAAGAAAATGGTCCCTCAATGTCTTTTTTTAGCCTGTAAAAAAGAAAATGGTCCCTGGACAATCTGACACCCACCCACTGCCACATCCCACTCATCACCCACTGCCCCACATCCCCCACCTCCTGCACATACCCTCACTCACCTGAACAGGTCCCAGGACGAAGATTCACTCTCCAACTGAAGACACATCTTGCTGCTGGAAATGCTGCTTGCTATATGAGAAAGTGAGCTAAGTGTGGATCAATGTATTTCAGTAGGTTTTTTCAACAACTGATGCACAATTTTGCCATTTTTGCATATATGTACACCAAATTTTCAATGTGGCATTTTTGAGATCACTACTCATAAACAATGGCAGAGGAATTATGTAAATCTGGACCAAAAGGCTATTTCATGGTCACTTGGTGAAATTACCTTTTGGGTCAGATTTGAAAATGTTCACTGTCCTTGTTCATAAAGTGGGGTCATAAGAAGGCTATGTTGAAAATTTGGGATCAGAATATGTAAAAATGGTAAAGTTATGTGTATCAGTTGAAATTTTGGTATGCTGGCTCATAACTTTGGTAATTTTAAATATTTTGACCCCAAATTTTCAACATTGCCATTTTTTAGACCACCTCATGAATGTGACAGCTGTCATTTTTCAAATCCTGGCAAAACTGTATTTTGCACACCTGTGGCATGGAATGAGGTTGAGGTGGCATGGAATCATAATTTGGCAGGGATTTGAAAATTTGCTGTACCAGGTCTCACCCACACATGTGACCTGTACACTCAGACCGGCTGGCTCCAACTATCAAACCGCATAAAGTTTCCCACCTGCTCCATGGGGAAAAAAATCTACCTTGGCCTTGCACTTTCTGGGGTCTCATCTCTGTTACAACACTGAATTAACAAATGGTGCCTTAGGAGATCCACGCTACAGCTACTGAAAGTCCCCCACTGTCGCACTTCACAGGGTCAACGCTCTTTTGCTTATCAAGCGCCACTCTGGTTCAATGGCCTCAGCCCAACCATCTCCTCTTCCCCCAACAATTGGTATGTTTAAAACTAGGCTTTGGGACTATCTCACTACCAACGGCTCCTGTGACTGCCCAACTTAACCTTGTTTCTCCACCTCCCTTCCTGCTCTAGTGGTCCCCCCTCCCCTCCTCACTGGATTCTACCCTCACATCTTGGTATACCCAATGCCGCACTTTTTACCCTCTCTCTACCCTTCCTACATTCCTTCTCCCCCTCCCCTCTTCCCTCACCCTATGACTCTGGCACTTCTTATCTGGTGTCTATTTTCTCTGACAAATGCCGCTGGCTGCCTTGTTACAATGCTACCCTTGAATTGTATTAATCTGTACTCTGTTTGCAATGTCCACATCGTTGTAATGTCTGTCTTGATGTTCCCCATCATTTGTATTTCTCTGATGTGGAACCTTTGTAAAAGAGCCAAGGCTCAAAGGTATTTGTAATCCTAGACTTGATAAATAAAAAAAAAACAGGTACATGACATAGGGTAATAAGAAGGCAAGGCTGAAAGTTTGGTTGCTGGTGCCTTAAAAAATGGAAATGCAGAGCCCAAAGGGTCCTATGCTTCAACAGCAACATACATACACACATCTATGGAAGGATGAGAACATAGGGCCCAGAAGACCCTGTGCTTCCACAGGCATATAAGAATATGATTACTCTATCTCAAAATGTGTGGATGCCTGGGAGCACAGGGCCCAAAAGGACCTGTGTATCCACAGGCAAATAGGGCTATGATTATACTATCTCAAAAAGTAAGGAAATTCTTTGAACAAAAAACCTACAATAAAGCAATATTTAGCGTTCAGGCTAAAGTGAAAAAATAGGAAAATGTTTTAGTGTTTTCAACCCTAAAACCCCTGCACCACCCCTAAAACAAATCAGGGATGCAAGTTTTTATTGGGGTTGTCAACCCTAAAGCTTACCCCATTAGGTGAGTATGTTTCTGAAGTATATAGAATGGGTGAAGCTTTAGGGTTGACAACCCCATTAAGGACTGCACCCCAAATTTGTTTTAGGGTTGGTAGTGGTGTGGCTTTAGGGTTAGAAACCCTAAAACCACATTTCCCTATTTTTTAGCTTAAGCCTGAACCCTAAATGTTGCATTAAAATAGTTTTGTTTACAAATAATGTTATATAATATTATATACATTACATTACATTATTTTGTATTATATTATATTATATTACATTACATAGTATATCATTTTCTGCTACATATAATACTATATCAGATTACATTGCTTTATCTATTATATCATATTTCAGAATATATTATCTGCTCATATATCATTCAGATTATACTGTAGTATCTGCTCAAGTTGTATATCATATCATATTGTGTTATATTATCTGCTCATATGTTGTATCATTATATCAGATGATACTGTAGAACTAGAATATTTCAGTTAAAATAATTTCAGTATTGAACAATGGTGTGCTTCTATGTCAAGATTATGACAGTGAAATATTGTTTTACATGCACAGTAGCAACATCATAACAAAACATTAGGAGGCAAATATACTGTGGTAAGAGTCAAATTTAATTTAGAATAGTAGCAGTTGAACAAAAGATGAACAATTTTAAATACATTGCCAAGCAGTCTGCCGATACTGCCAGCAGTGAAGTTTGGTAATGAGTTTAGAAAGTTAAAAAAGTAATATACAAAAGACAAAAAAGAGTGAGGCTAACAGACACTAGTGTGGAATGAAAATCAGAATTGGTTAAAGTCAAACAGCTTTTATTTCATGGATAGCACATACATCTCACTGCACCAGCATCAGCCTTTTCGTTCACATCATGTAAACTTTTTCAAGGCATATGGATGCCTTGAGAAAGCTGATGTGATGTGAGTGAAATGTTGTGGATGCTGGTGGGATGAGTTGTATGTGCTATCAATACAATAAAAGCTTTTTTTTAATTAATGTTAAGCAGTTCATGTTTGTCATGTTGTCTTATCCTACAAAAAAATGCTATATAAAATAACAGAAACAGATTTTAACATAATTATCATCATGCTACAGTTTATGGTGTAGTATATAAAACACATAACACAAAATGAAACAAATAGGATATGTGATATTATAAAAAAATCATGCTATAATAAATATAATTGTGAAATATATGATGATACGTGGAAGAGTTTAATAATTGACATGAGGAAAAGCAGAGACTACAAGCGGGTATATTCCTTAAAATCAGTACTGAATAGTAACTATTACTGTAGCTCACACTGGGATGTGACTCTCTTGACAAACTCTGGCCAGAGCCGATATGGCTGCAGGAGAGGAATCTGGGTTAAAAATATTGAATTTTTCCCCCCATTATTCTTACACCACATTTTCAACACAGCTTTGCTGTTACTCTGCCTCATAAGGAAGGGCAGAGAAAATGTTCAACTCCTGGCCTAAAGGTGATGTCTTGTAGGGACTGAAAATCAACTTTTGGCCTTGAAACACACATGTGGGGTAGGAGCTGAAAAATGACAGCTATTACATTCATGAGTTGCTGTACTGAAATTGCTATGTTGAAAATTTGCAGTAAAAATATTGAATATTAACAAAATTATGAGCTACATTTTCAGAATTCATCATAGCCTCATAACTTAATTGGGGAACTTATTAGAATCATAGAACACAAGACTGTTCAAAGTATAATACCACCCCATTTTAAATTTATTCAAGGCCAGGAAATGCATTGCTAATCTTTTTTGACATTGAAAAAGTTTCACTTGGTCCATGGGAAGGAAATTTGGATACAGCTTTACTCAGTCAACCTCTAAATATCATGATATCAGGGCAGAAAGGAGGTTAGAGTGTATTCAGATGGAAGTATGGTGGTCAAGAAAATGTATTGTGGTACTGTACTCTATAAAGACCCTGCGGAAAGAATGCAACATGTATGTCAGGCAGAGAAACATCAGCTTGGAATAGATACTGAATTCTTTGGTGTGGTCTTATACTTCAGCAAGTTAAATTGTGTTGGTATTCTTTTTTGAGGGGGGGTTGTGAGAAATGTCAGATGGCTGTCGATTCTGACCCACCTTGATGACAAAACTGCTGCTTTAAGAAAATACACTCTGTTTACCATTCTGACCCATCATATTTTAAGCCCCTACTTTTTACATCCCGTGAGTCACTCTCCCACATAGGCAAACTGACCTTCTCACTCTTCTCAGAGTGCAGACAAAGCCACCTTTTCGTGTTGACAAATTTCTCTCCCGTCTGCCACTTGCTTAGTGGTAGTGAATTTATGTAGCATTTTTTAATTCTGCATACCTCTACAGTCACATAAAATGCATACTGACATCCTTTGTAAGCTTCCCTCTATTGGTTTCTTCATATTTCCTCCAGTGTTTATATTTACTGCAGCAGTAAAGACAATGGGCTGGATTCACAAAGGTCTGTTGCAAGCTGGGTCACTGGCAGCTTGCGGCAACCATCCCTGTGACCTGGGCCATTCACCCGATTCAGTATTGGAGCGGGTCCGGGTCAACGTCCTGTGACTTGCAGTAGCTGTGCAATTTAGAGAGTAGCTCCCTGGAATACCGCAGGTCACAGGATGGGATAGGCAGCAGATGCGACAGTTCAGGGCCACCATGGCACCCCCATGCCCACCTCCAAGGCCCCATATGGTGTGGGCTCCAGCCCCAAGCCCCCTTGCCATGGATGTCCCCAGAACAAGCACCCTTACCTTCCCTGGTGGCCCAGTGGTCCCCAACCCCCCAACACACACACACAAACACCTGGCGGGTAAGTTGGTGAATGGCCCTGGTGGTGAGAGAGATGCCTGACAGTCATTGGTGGGGTATTGCGGGTATGGGAGGCTCACACTGTGGGGTGGGGTGGCCACTAGACTACCAGGGGGTTACAGGGACTGCAGGGGGGGATCGTGCCCCAGGGCATGTGGAAGGCCTCAACATGTGTGTGTGGGGGGGGTCTGGGCATTGGGAGTGTTCAGCACATGCATCCTAGCACAGTGCATGCCATCCCTGGGACACAGAGCCCATGGGGAGCTGTAACCCACAGGGGTTGTAGAGCTGGGGCACAGTGGAAACCTCAAATGAACAGCAAAGACCTCTTAGACCACATTTTTGTTTGCGTAACTGATCTTTGACAGATGCTCACTGGTGGTTGTCTCTGAATCCTATTTGTGGACATAGGAGCCACCCTACCTGAATAGGGTACAAATGCTGCCATAAACCCCACAACCACGTCGCAAGGGGTTTATGGTATAGGTGTGAGCACAGGCAGCCTGCAGCATGTTGCAGGCTGCCTATGTGAATCCCGCTGGGATGCAACTCAGGAAGCAAGTGCTACTTGCACCATTTTTTCCGTTGCAAGTTGCCTTGCATCCTGATTTGCCTTATTTGAATCTGGCCCAATGTGTTCAGTACTAAAAATAAAAACAAATTAGCTGGTAGGCTTTCTGTTTAGATATCACTGTTAAGGAGAAGCCACATTTTCAAAACAGGAATACCTGCAAGAATCTAACAGATAATATCCACATTTATGTTTACTAGTAGTTGTTACCGTCTCCTCCGTGTACAACAGCAGGCTGAGATGTTCTCCAGCAGGACACAGGGACATGCTCTGAAGATCACAGATGGCAAGTTTAGAGATAACATTAGGAAGCATATTTTGTCCCAGATGGCAGTGGCCTTATAAAATGACCTGCCAATAGAGACTGTGGACATTAAGACAGTAGAGCAGTACCCAGTGGTTCCCCATCCCTTAGCTTTTGCCATTGCTGAAGCCATCAGTGTGAGAGCCCTTCACTGTCCCTGCCCCACGCTGTACTTACCCATGTGGATAAACAGTGGGCTTCAGCCTCTAGTGCTGTCAGTCTGCCACCTTTCATCAACACTATATCTATCACAGTACAGAATCCCTGGACTGTCTGTTGTACACTGCATCTGCTCCTATGGATTTACACAGGGCTTCAGTCTTCAGTGGTGCCAGTCCCTTACTGTTCACCAGTCACACACTGCACCTGTGACTGTAGATAAACAAACGACTTTAGCCCCCAGTTCTGGCAGTCCCTCACCATTCACTTTTTATTTTATTTATTTTATTTTATTTATTTAACAAATGGGAAAGACCTTTGAACTAAGGGCTCTTTTATAAAGGGTCCACATCAAGTCACAAGAATAGCAAACTATAATGGTTTCAGTAAGTAGTACAATATGAGAAAAGTAATTACATAAACAAAAGAACAATATGGCAAGATAAATATTGTGTCAAGTGCAGCCAGTGACTTTGTCTGAAGAGTGGTGAAATGGAATACAAGGAGAGAGGTACAGAGGGTGAATTGCGTGGGGGTGGAAGGAGCAAAATAAGAGCAGAGGAGATTCACAATGAAGCTTAAGCAGGAAGACCCATGGGGTGGGGTGGGGGTTAGAGGCGAGAGAACAGGTGAGAAACACAGGAGGGAGGGGGGAAGCGGGAGTGGAGGGGTAAAGTAAGGGGGGATGAGTTAGGGTGAAAAGAGGGTAGGAATGTGAAAGGGATATGGGAGAAAGTGCTGTGAGTGGAATAGTGCAGCAACATGATAGGGCTATACAGGGGCAAATGGTAAAAGAGGGAGGCCCCAGTGCATTTAGATGTCACAGAGATTAGGTATAGCAGTCACAAGATGCTCTGGAAACTAAGATTTGATGCATCTTCCACTTAAATGGTCCCAAGGTTGCAGTTATCGCAATCTCAGGAGTAAGGGAATTAAATAAATTAGCAGCTCTAACTGCAATGGATTGCTGTCAGAGTGAGGTTCGACAGCGAGGGACAGTAAAAGTTTGGCTCGCAGAACTTCATGTGCAACGAGTGCTCCAGAAAGGACTGAAAAGCTAAAGGGAACCTGGTAATAGGAGACCAAGATCTGCCTTCTTAGCCAGAAGGCAGGCTTGACATTCAATGCAAACCTAGAGTTGAAGCCAGTTTGCTCGTTTGTTAAAGTAACAAGTGTGAGTACGATAGGCTGCACCAGTTAGTAAACGGCATGCCATATTCAGAGCTGTGGTGAGCCATCATAGGGTTGTATCTGTGGCGGAACCATAAATGACCAAACCATAGTCAATAATAGACACAACTGAACTGTGGATAGCCAATCTGAGGGCTTCATTAGTAAGGCAGTGTTTATGCCTGTGTAGAAAGCCTAATTTCTCCAAGACTAAATGCATACAGTGTGGAAACCAAATACTGTCCCAGCCCCCACACTAGCTGTCTCTGTGGATTACCAGAGGGTTTAAAGCTCAAGTGGTGTCAGTCCTTCACCTCTTACCAGTACTAAATCCATCACAGTTTGGGTAAATTTGCACTGCCCCTGCCCCCACGTGGTACCAGTGGATAACTGAGGGCTTTATCCACTTTTTACCAGCACTAAATTCATCACAGTGGGTGAGTGGGTGGTGGGAAGCCTGCACTGTACCTGTCCCTGTATAAACAAAGAGCTTTGGTTTACTGTCCAGTGCTGTCTGAGTTGTACCTTTTATGAGCATTAAATACATTAGAGTTGAAAAGTCAGCAGTGAACCCTATTACGTGGATAAACAGGTGGTATAAGCCCCCACATTTCATTAGCACTGGATAGCAAATATACAAAGGTTGAATAGATTCCAATATATGCCCAGGAAAAAGTTGTCAGCAGCCATACCTCTCAACCTTTTGTCCACCAAATGTGGAACATTGCCTCTGAAAATGTGGAACAAATGAGCAAAATGTGGAACACTTAATCAAATTTTTACCTAGGGGCTCAGAACACTGTTAACATGTTTGCATTTATGTTCAGAAAGTCTGTTATTAATTGAATAATATCTTTTTTGCATCATTTACTACAGATTTTTGCTTTAAAATGTTAATACTGAATGTGGAACAAGTCCTCACAATGTGGAACAGGGAGCTTTTGTGAAGTAAAATGAGGAACGTTCCTCCTAATGTGGTACAGTTGAGAGGTATGTCAGCAGCTTCTGACAGAGTTCTACAAAGACACACACACACACACATATTCTTCAGTGCCATTTTGCACACATTCATTTTAAACTGCAATGAATTTCCAGTTTGCAAATGCATTCTTTTTTATTACAATATAAAAAAATATTCAGCATTCCTCCACAGTACTGACAGTCTTGTTTTTGAATTAAATGGGCAAAACTGGAGCTGGACTGTCTTTAATTTGACACTATAGTCTGCTTAACGAGACACTTACTGCTTCAGAGCTTCAATAAGGGAAACTCCAGTATACAGTACTTATACCTACAAACATAGCAGCATCAAAAGGTTTTTTTCTTTTGTTTATATCCTGTGAAGTGGGAGGCACAGTAGCATCCCTTCCCTTCAGATGCCTTTAAGACAGAGCAGCAAATAGCAAAAATCAGAGGGGGAGCACACTATTTTGCAGTTGTGGATGAATACTTCCAAAAGTACAAACAGGAAGTTCCACTGTAAGCTCATTTTTAGAGCTAATGCAAGAGGGCTGAAGGCTCAGCCTACCTGCAGCCCTAATACTTTTTGAAGACTCTGCCACAACATCACAAACAGTAATCCACAGCAGGTGCATACCAACAGCAACTGCCACAAGTAATCTCTGGTAATTAGTATTTATTACTGACCCCAAGGCTTCCTCCTTCCCATTCGTAGTCTGTTTTACCCTATGCCATTTGTTGAATTGGAGGCTGAAATTTACAAAATTATACTGAATTTTCAGGCCCAAAGTTCAAGTAGAACCGTGTTTGCTGTGGTCCACTTCTCTTACCCTTAACAAGTAATAGGCAAGAAAGAGAAAATTCATGGAACCAGAAAAGGGTGTGTTTGTTCCCTAAGGGAACAACCACTAGTGGCTTTGAACCATGGGTGTTATACTGTAGGTCCATAATCTTACGCAATATCTGAATAACATTTTTATGTTTTCTCAACAAACAATATGCAGATATAGGTTTTTCAATATATACCAAAAATACAGTAGCATCCGTATAGCAATATATATGTTGTTTTCAATATATTGGGCCAGATTCACAAAGGCTGGATACAATCTGTGACAATGGCAGCTTACGCCAACCCACCCTGTGACCAGGACCCTGTGCCCTATTTAATATCGGACAGGGTCCTGGAGCCTGTGTCCTGCAGCATGCAGCATCTGTCCAAGGAAGGATGCAGCCCCAGGAATGCTGCAAGCCATGGGACAGGTGGGTGGCAGAGTCACCCACTGAAGGAATGGTGGCATGTGGTCATGGTCCCCTATGCCCACAGATACAACAGTGCCAACAGTCCAGACTGAACAATCACACCCCCCAATCCCAATAGTGCACATGTACCTGCCCCAATGGGCACTCGTAACACCCCTACCCCACCCAATGCCCACTCACACGCTCCCTGCAATGCCAAACTCCCCTTCCTCATTGTGGCATGGGCATTGTCCTATAACTCCCTGGCAGTTCAGTGCCCCTGCTGCGCAACAGTGCCAGTCCACCCAGCTTCACACACACACACACACACACACACACACACCCCGGGTGAGTCAACGACTGGAAGAGCCCACCTCTCACCACCATGGCCAGCCTCCGATAGCATTGCTGAGACCATGTACAGTAAGTATACTTGCTCTGTGAATGATTCACAGAGTGCGAATACTTACTGTATGTGCTCTTGATAATGCCCAGTCAATGGCTGAATGTGTTGGTGAAAGGTAGGCTGTGCCAGACATTGACTTGCCTGCCATATGTGTGTGTGTGTGTGTGTGTGTGTGTGTGTGTGTGTGTGTGTGTGTGTGTATGTGTGTGTGTGTGTGTGGCTAGGTGGACTGGCACTATCGATTGGAGGGCACTGGACTGCCAGGGAGTTATAGGACAAGCCCCAGGCTTCTCTCGCACCCCAATCGGCACCCACGGACTTCGGCGACACCCACCACCGCCAACGTTGACCTCCACAAAGGTCTCCATCCATCCTCCTGGTCCTCACTCCCGGAGCCCATACCAGGCTTCTCTCATGCCCTGAGCATCACCCATGGACCTCGGTAGCACCCACCACCACCAACACCGACCTCCACAAAGATCTCCACCCGCCCTCCTGGTCCTCAATCCCGGAGCCCACACCAGGTAACTACCGCTGCTACTTCCACTAACTGCCCAGCTTCTAGCACCTCCCCGATTAGTGCACTTACCATTCTGCCGGCCCCTGATTGGACCAGCACTCAGCTCTCAGCAGCTGATTGGTGCACCTTTTCTACCAAGCTAGACAAGCTGCTTCCCTGCCCGAGGAGCCCTCCAGCTGGTTCGCCGGAGCTGCCGCTAGCCTGGGACTGTTGGCTGTGAGCTATTTTTGTACCAGGAATTAATTCAGTTGTGCCCTACATTCAGCACAAAAGTACTGTAATGTAAATCTTGCTGGTTATAGAGTTAAGTTCAGTGATATTGAAACGCTTAAGGGCAGTGATACAGTCATTTAGTTGAATTTATAATCTCTGCACTCCTTGCTACTGCAAGGCTACCTAGCTAAGTAATTGTACTTAACCTGCATTGCCCTGTGTTGTGCTAAATCTTGTTGTGCCTCCTTCTATTTTCTTCTATACAAGCCTACAGTCTTCCTCCTGACTAATCTATAAAGCCTGCTTTTGTGCTCTCTGGTGCCATACTTTCTCCGCTTTTTTTCCCCTCCTTTAAAATTCCTGCACTAAGCTCCCTGTCTGTAGCCACCTTCCCCCATCTAATTTCTCTAACTTACCTGAATTGCAAATTCTGTCCTTTGTCCCTAGTTCACACCCCCACCCTCCTCTAGCGCCAGCCCATCTCCTGCCTTCCTTTGTTCCCCCCTCAACTATCTGCCTACTTAAACTCCTGTTTTCCTTGTCTCCCCACCGGGCTTCTTTCATGCCCCAAGTGGCACGCACGGACCTCGGCGGCACCCACCACCACAAACGCCAACCTCCACAAAGATCTCCACCCACCCTCCAGGTCCTCACTCCCGGTGCCCACACCAGGTAACTACCGCTGCTACTTCCACTAGCCACCCAGCTTCTAGCACCTCCCCGATTGGTGCGCTTACCATTCTGCCGGCCCCTGATTGGACCAGAGCTCAGCTGTCAGCAGCTGATTAGTACACCTTTTCCACCGAGCCGGACAAGCTGCTTCCCTGCCCAAGGAGCCCTCCAGCCGGTTCGCTGGAGCTGCCGCTAGCTTGGGACTGTTGACTGTGAGCTATTTTGTCCTGCCCCCACCACCCCCTCCCAGGCCACCTATTAAATACGCTACTTGCCCCGTCCCCTTTCTATCTACTCCAATCCCCTTCCATTTAATTACTACCCCTCCCCTCCTCCCCACCAGCTACCTTCCTAGGCCTCCTCATGACCACTCCTCTTCTCCCTCTCCTTACATTGCCTCACTGTAGTGTCTACCTCCCAACCCTCTCCATCTGCACCTCCTATACACCTGGCTACAATGGTGCATGCATTAGGATACTTACTCTCATTCTTCTCCATTCTACTTTTTCTACCCCTTCTAACACCCCCTCTTAGTTGCTACCCTGCATCCCCCCCACCGCTGATCTGATTTAGCCTGCATTTGCCCCCTGTATGTCCACAGCACCTCTCCCAGATGTTTTATGATCCCGTTTCCCCATGAGCCCCACCACCCCATTCTACTCCTATGGCTGCCTCTTGGTCTCCATCTACCAATGCACATCTCATTTTTTCCATACCACCTACCCTACTGCTTTCCCTAAGGGGTGTTAGCCCAAATCTCGGTGCCTTCTCATACTTCATCACCACTTAATCCTTGTCCTACTACTGATGGCTGCAGGTGATATTCACCCAAATCCCGGCCCAGCAACAACCCCTAGTCATAGTAACACCTTGCCTCACCCCTCTGCCAAGGTCACCACCAACAGCCATTCTGGCTCCCTTCCCAGGGACTATGTCTTCTACACCTAAACATTAGTAGCCTAGCCCCCAAGCTTGATCAGCTCCAGGTACTAGCCGCCCACCATGCCCCTGACTTAATTATCATTTCTGAGACCTGGCTAAATCCAAACCTCCCTGATCCTGCCATCACTATTCTGGGGTTCACCATCACTCGGCAAGACCAACCCACCAGAGGTGGAGGGGTGGCTATCTACACCTGCTCAGCTCTACATTTTTCTGTCACTCTCTCAAAAGCCGAACCCAAGGCCTACAAGCTGCTCATGCTGAAACTGTCCCCTCCTTCCTCACTCCCCATCTTTGTGGCAGGAATTTACTTTTGCCCTGGTACCCCAGCTGCAACAGTAACCAACATCCTGAACCAATTGTCATCCCTTGCCGAGTCAGGTGAACTATATGTCTTGGGCAACTTTAACTACAACTGGTCTGATACCACCTTTACCAAAACACGAACCGAGATACCCACACTCAAATTTACCCAATCCATTCGAGAACCTACACAGTCAAACTATAAATCCGGTAACCACTCCCTTTTCGATTGGGCGCTTACCTACCATCCTCACTGTGTCGTCAGCTCTGGCCTCCTCCCTGACTCCATTAGCGATCACCTCCTAACATACTTGGTCCACAAAATCCACCAAGTTAAATACCTTCCCAAGTTCATATTTCAATGATCATATAAATCCCTAAACCTCTCCCTTCTTACTGAAAAGTTAGCTCACTCCAGCTGGGACCCTATCCTAAGTTACTTTAACATGGATACTGCCCTCATGCACTTCAGGAACACCTTCCTCAGTAGCTGGGACAAACATGCCCCCCTGTTCCGTGCAAGGGTCCGAGGGTCCCACCTTCCCTGGATATCTCCTGAGCTGATAGCTTGCCAACAAGCCTGAGTCAAGGCGTGGCATACCTACAAATCCACACTTCTCCCAGGCAACAATATCACCCACTGCATGCTCCGAAACAAATGCACAAAGGCCATCTGCATAGCTTATTACTATAATCTGACATACTTTATTAAGCATATCCCAATACATCAGCATATGAAAGTAAATGTGCTGATGTCAATGCAAACTGCAAAGAAAGCCATACACAGGTTAATAAAATAGAATAGGAGAACAGTCAGAGAAAATAAGAACAATGCAACCTTGAAAAAAAAAAAACACCCCACCTCCCCCAACGGTACACTCTCCTATAACTTATTATTGTAAGGTTAACAAAAAGACAGCAAGGATAGTCGTTAAGATATAATTAAAAAGGGAGGAGGTTCGTGAACTCAACACAAGACATCATATCAAGACAAATAGAGGGCATATAATTTCCCCAATTTTTTGTTAAAAGATGAAAGGCGATGATGCACACTCGCAATTAAGTATTCAAGGCGGAGCGCAAATGATATTTCATGCAACCATTCCTCATAAGAGATGGTAACTTGATCCATCCAGTGCCTAAGCACTAGCTTTTTGACCGCCATTGAGATTAAAGCCATATGAAACCTTCTCTCCTCTACCAGAATTCCGGAGTAATCTCCCAAGATACATACGACTGGAGAGAAGAGGCCCTGTAGTCCCAGCAATGGGTCTAAAGCAGATTAAATTTGCTTCCATTAATGGGATATCCTTTTCACAGGACCACAATATGGAGGAGCGAGCCTCTTTATTGCACCTAGAACATGTGTTGAGGAAGCCTCTCATTTGAGCCAATTTTACCAGAGTATAATACATATTGTTTAAGATACAGTATTGTAAGTCTGTATCGGTCCTGGGTGAGATATGTGTATAGGCCTGTCCATGCTGAATGCCAGTTAATAACTTCGCTAGGAAAGAAGCCTGCCAGACCCGAGAACCAGCAATCGAAGGAGGCTGAGGAAATGTGAGGACCAGTTTATATATAGTAGAAATGCCATGGGATTTGCAAGCAAGAGCCTTAATTTGCTGGAGGAAAGCTTCAATATGAGAGGGGTTGCACTCTTTCCCCACTACCTTAGCCAGTAGGTGCTTAAGCTGAAAAATTTGAAAGGCAGCCCACAACGTTAGACCCAGTTTAGTGAGAATCTCCTCGGTAGATAAGATAGCACCCTTTGAGTAAAAATCAGCCACCGTGAGCTCAGGAGGAAGAGATAGCCAACATCAAGATATGGGAACTCCCCCTATTTTAAGATTCAAATTGGCATATAGTGGCTGAGAGGGATCAGAACCCGGGAATACCTTATAAAAGCTGAACATTTGGGAGAGAACTCTTAGTGAGTTGCCAATCGGGAAAAAACTGCAGGGCTTTTGCAATTGTTTAAAGGGCGTATAAAAGAGCAAAGAGGGAGCTAAATTATGTGCAGTGAGAATGTTAGACTCTATATGTAACCAAATAAGGACATAGTCATGATGAGCACAGAGTTCGGCTAAAGAAAGCCACTTCCTACACTCATAAAGGTGACAAGCCCAATAGTAAAACAGAAAGTTAGGGAAACGCAAACCCCCATCTCCTTAGGCAGGGAGAACTTAAGTCAGGATCTTCTGTTTGCCTTATCTTGCCAGATGAAGGAGCTAACATCAGAGTGGATACGCTGAAAAAAGGACAAGGGTAACCAAACGTCCAACATATTTAGTGGATAAAACAATCTGGGTAGAACATTCATCTTGATGGTGTTAATTCTGCCCCAGTGCAAGAGAGGGAGCTTCTTCCATCTTGATAAGTCCTGTTAAATGTTAGACCACAAGTCCTCTAGATTAAGTTTGCGGAGTACAGGTAAATCCGAGGTAATATAAATGCCCAGGTATTTAATGGACTTGGGGGTCCATTTCATACCAAACTCACTGAAAGCTGAGCTATATGTTAAACAATTAAGGGGAAAGATTTCGGTTTTGGCAATGTTGAGTTTATAATTCCAGAATTTCCCAAAAGTATCAATAATATGCAATGCTTCTGTTAAAGAGGAGACCGGATCTGAAAGGTGAATCATTATATCGTATGCATAAATTGAGAGCACAGGGATCCTATCACCTATTGGAATGCCAGTAATTAAAGGGGAGGAATTTAGTCACCTAATCAGGGGTTCAAGATATATATTAAAGAGAAAAGGAGAGAGCGGGCAACCCTGCCGCATGCCCGAAAAGAGAGGGGAAACCTCGGATAAGACGCCATTGCAATTTATTCTAGCCTGAGGAGAGGAGTATAGGGTCTGAATCCATTTAATAAAGGTATTAGGAAAGCCCATTGTCTGCAGCATAGCCCACAGGAAGTTCCAATTCACCCTGTCAAATGCTTTTTCTGCATCAAGGGATATCAGGGCCATGGGGGAGGAGGAGGTCTTGGCCACCTGAACCAAATACACCAATTTATAAAGGCGGTCAGCAGTCGTTCTACCTGCCACAAACCCAGTTTGCTCTGGGCTGAGAAGCTGAGTCCAAATTTGTTCGATTCTACTAGCGAGTATCTTAGCTAAGATTTTAATATCACAATTTAACAAAGAAATGGGCCGATAACTCGCAGGAGATTGGGGTGGCTTGTCTGGTTTAAGGAGGAGGATAATGGAGGCTTCCAACAGAGATGGATCTAGGGTTTGTCCTGAAAGCATATATTGATATAGACACAATAAAAAGGGAGCAAGATCTTTGGCAAAAACTTTGTAGAAATTTGAATGGAAACCATCTGGACCAGGGGCCTTATCCTATGCGAGATTGTGAATAGCAGATAGCACTTCCTGAAGAGATATAGGAGCAGATAAAAGGGATTTTTGTGAGAGAGAGAGAGAGAGAGAGAGAGAGGTAGTTAAGTGTGAGGTAGATAGATAATCTAGTAATTCAGCATAAGATGGAGATGCAGGATGCTGACTATAGAGAGAAAGATAAAACTGTCTAAAGACAGCAGTTATGTCTCTTGGATGTGTTTTAGTAGTTCTGTCCAGATCATTGATCGAGGAAATAAATCTAGATGCCTCTAGTTTCCTCAGATGCAACGCTAAAACATGACTCACCTTCTCACCCTGCTCTATATATTTTGCCTTAGTTCTTAAAATGAGAAATTTTGCTTTTTCCTGCACTAGATGAGAATACTGATTTCTTAAATTCAGCAATGATTTTAGCAAATCAGGAGAGTAAGAAGAGGTGAGAGATTGCTCAAGTGTACGAATCTGACCCAGAAGTGAGATGGTGGCCACCTCTCTCTTCTGTTTACGGGTGGAGGAGAGTCTAATAAACTCGCCTCACAGAAAGCATTTTAAGGCGCACCATTCGTGGTCCATTCTTGCAACAGAATCCTGATTATTTGCAATAAAGAGTTGAATCAAATCCGAGATCCTGGTAATAACGTAGTCCTCCTTTAAAAGCTGCGTATTTAAACACCATACTGAGTCCCTTTGGAGATTTTGATTTAACATGACTGTGACCCATGCCACAGCATGGTCCAATATAACAATCGATTCTAGAGCAGAATCATTGAGACCATGTATAAGAGAACGACTAAGTAAAATATAATCCAGCCAAGACCAAGTGAAATGCACCATAGAGTTAAATAAGAAAGCACATGTCTTAGGATTTAGGAGGCACCAGGGATCGCACAATCCGGCAGAGTCAAGAAATTCAGCAAGAGCCCTCTGGACTTGGGAAGGGGACTTAGGCAAGGAATTAGATCCATCTATGTCCTGTGTGGGTGGTAGGTTCCAATCCCCCAAAGAATTAAGGGAAATGCATAAAACCTTTGTAATTTGGTCAATAAATCCTGAAAATATTCAGAATTTCCCCCCACAGGCCCATACACACTCCCCAGGACCAATTCAGTACAGTCCAATAATCCTTGTACTAAAGCATATCTCCCCTGTGTATCAGCAATTATTATTTTGGGCTGAAAGGCTATCATCTTGTGAATTAATATAGCAGTACCACCACTGGTGGATGAGTTACCAGAAGCAAAAACTTGCTCAATCTCAAATCTGCGCAGGCCCACCACTTCCCCAGGGAGTAGATGGGTTTCCTGGATGAAGGAGATATGGGTGTTCAATAATGATAAATGTTTTAAGATCTGGATTCTTTTGTTAAGATCACGAGCCCCTCTTACATTCCAAGTTATAAACTTTTTCAGACCAGTAACCATTGAAGGTTATAACAACCAATGCATAGCCAGACCAATGTAATATGAGAGTGCACCACTAATCCCCCCCCCAACCGATATTACATACAAACTGTTAAATTGGTGTTCCAGCAAGACCCAAAAAAAAACCTGAACATGCATCTGTCCATAATGGCAATTGTAAGGTAGGGGGAAACTCCATCATAAACAGTGGAAAGCGACGTAATACCATAGTTTCCAAGCCCCCCCCATAATCCCCCCCATGTAACTATTTACAAGTATCCCTCTACCTAGCTTTGAAACTAGTAAAACAACTACATTATTCTTAAATGGTAGAGAGCCCACAAGTACCCCATTATAACTACCCTCAATACCTCTAACCAAATATAGGATACTAAATTTGGTAAAAACTCGCATTGGGTAAACCTCTGACACCAAATTGGGCATTAATGTAGACCCATCTAACAGACCAAAAGTAATCCCCAGAGTGTCAATCAATACAAAGCAAAGAGCGAGAGTAATTAGGGTACTACCCCTCATATTTCAGGATGTGTGGTGGGTTACTCTTAAGCCAATACCCTCTCCCTCCTGCCCCCCCCACACTTAAAAAAAAAAAAAGATATTGAAATTATTTTGAAATCCGGACTGAGATACCCTAACAATGTATGAGCTTCATGCAAACCCCATAAATAAAGCCATATTCCTATGAGAAGCAAAAGGGAAGCAAAGTCAACACCACACTCCCTGACAGAAGTAGTAGGTAAAAGACATGAATGTGTGGTAGACGAGACTGCAGAGAGAACTGATAACGAGCATAAAGAATAGGCATACCAAGAAGAGTGGTGAGAGAGTGAAGAAGACATGAACGATGAAAGAAGGAAAAAGGACAGGAGTCCTATAGAGAAGGAGTAGTCGAGGAGAGACAAACACCATTATGCTGAGAGTAGTGTAATTATCTCGCTAAATATAGAAGAACGAGAAATATAGTATGAAAATGAAACAGCCAGAAAGAACAGAATTAGTAATAAGCAGGAAGATATATAGTAGGAATATTTGCAAAGTTATTTGCATAAAATAACAGCAGAAACATCGCCAGGAAGAATAAACATAATGGGTAGTTCCTCAAGTGTACGGGTGTTCCCCAGCGGAACCATATTGGTAACGGGCCAAACCGTCCCATGAAAAACAGTCCCCACTGGAAACAGATAGTTGCGAGAAAAGGGAATCCATGGGAAAATGGTGCCTCATTGCCATGCAGAGTCCTCCAGGCCCACAGGCCATTGTCCACCTCCCTCTCCATCCGCCGCTGTCCTCTCCTCACCGGGGAAAAGCTCCCCCCTCAAAGGCGTCTCCTGGAATAAGCTCCTCAGTGGTAAGCCAGCCAAAAAAAGATTAATACAGTCAGAAATGAAAAGTTCTTTGGTAGCATGAGGACAAGATTGCAGTCCTAAGATTTAATAGTGAAGGCAGCTTCTTGCAGAGATCAGCTTGAGCCTGGTCGGCAGAATCGAAGGATAGCCATGCTCCATCCACCAAAACCTGCAAGCAAGCTGGGTATGCCATGCGAAACTTAATACTGGCAGCTATCAGCTTGCTGACTGTTGAATGAAAGGAGGTGCTTTTCCGCCGAGTTTCAAGGGGTAGATCCTGAGTAATCCTTAGACTCTTGCCCTCCCATTGTATAGATTGTAACTCTCTGACTTTCGCCAAGATGTGTTGCTTTTCCAGATAGTTGAGAAAACGAATAATCATTGGATAAGGGGAGGCAGACTCCTCTGGCTTTGGGCGTTAAGATCTGTGCGCCATGTCTATTAAATAAGTAGGGTTATGTGGGGAAGGGCCCACGATCTTAGACAAGAATTTCTGCATAAACAAAATTGCAAAGGGACCTTCAGCCCCTTCTGGTAGCCCAAAGATCAAGATGTTGTTCCTCCTACTGTGCCCCTCTAGATCTTCAGTTTTGAGTTGTAATTTAGTAATTTGTTGCCTGAGCTTTGTAATTTCTGGTTCCGTCCTGTCTCTCCAGGCCTCTAAGGAATAGATGCCTGTCTCCGTGTCTGCCATACGAGTTCTGAGGTCTGCCATTTCAGCACAAATATTTATGAGATCAGTGGCAATATCTAGAAGTGTCACCTTAAAAGGTTGCAGCTCTTGCAAGAAGCACTATTCTGAGAGCAGTGCTGATGCTGGCAATGCACAAAGTTGTTTAACTGATGGTTGCTGGAGAAGTTTTGCTTTCTTCACCTGCTTATCAGGCGAGACCGGGGGTGTATGTCTGGGCAAGGCCGTTTTCATTTCGGCCTCCATCGCTGCATGTTAAAGCAATTGATACTCCAAAAAAAGCAGCCAGCAAGCTCTGTTGGGTGAGCAGAAATGTAGATGTTGAGGGTACCCCCAATTTCAAGCCAGAAAGCACCCGATGAAATTAGATGTTCAGTCGGGGGAGCGGGAGCCGAGGGAAACAGCAGCTAGAAAGCCCAAACCATCACGTGATCTCCACTATCCGCATAGCTAAGGCCAAATACTTTAACAACACCCTAAACTCAAATCTTGGGAGGCCTGCTAAGGTCTGGAAAGTTATCAACTCCCTTTTCTCCCCTCAACAACAAATCCCCCTCCTCTGCTCCTCTCACAAGGGACCCTACTCTCTAGCCCTCTGACAGTAGCCTCTGAGTTCAATTTCTACTTCACTACTTGTGCTTAGACCCTCCTGGACTGCCTTCCTCCAGTACCCACACCCATTCCCCAGAAAGCTACCCTCCTTCCACCTGGCCAGAACCCTTTCTCTTTCAGACACATTTCCCTCTCTGAAACCTTAGATGCCCTTCACTCCCTGAACCCTTCCAAAGGTAAATCTCCAGGCGGCCTTGATTACAAACTCCTCTCCCTATCTGCACCGGGCATAGCTACCCCACTTGCTGCCCTGCTAAACCTCTCTTTCACCACTGAGCCTTTCCCCTCTGAGTTGAAACATGCCACTGTCCTACCTCAACCCAAAGGAGGTGACCCTACCTCCGCTGCTAACTACAGCCCCATCTCCCTCCTCCCCACCCTTGCCAAAATCCAGGAACACCTAGTACTATCACAGCTTACCCACTTTCTCTCTGAAACAAAATTCTTCACTCCATTCCAGCCCGGTTTTAGAAAGAACCACTCCACCACCACCTCTCTACTAAGATTCACAGACTCCATCCTCTCTGGAATGGACACAGGACATATCACTGCCACTATCTTCATTGACCTAGCCAAAGCTTTCGATACGGTATCCCACTCCCTCCTACTCTCCTGCCTAGCTGGTGCTGGTCTATCGCCTTCAGCAATAACTTGATTCAGATCTTACTTACAAAATAGAACCCAATCTTCAAAAATAACTGACTGAACCTCCTACCCGCTCCCCATTACCACCAGTGTCCCCCAGGGCTCAGTTCTCTGCCCCATTCTCTTCGCCATCCTACTGAACAATCTACCAATGGCTTGCTCCACTACCTCTATTCACATGTACGCTGATGACACGGTTCTCTTTACTTCCGGCCGCTCCCATGAAGAAGTCACCTACAATCTCCAGACTGATTTCAACAAAGTACAACACTGGCTCAACTCCAACCAGCTCTCCCTGAACACCAAGAAGACAGTCTCTATGTTCTTCAGCACTAGACAGAGACTATCCCGACTTGCAACCCTCCTGACCTTCTGTACTCTAAATAACACCACTCTGGAAGATGTGCCCTCCTTTAGGTACCTAGGGGTCTGGCTTGATCCCCACCTCTCCTTCTCCACCCATGTGGACACCATCCTATCAAATCTGCACCCCAAGCTTGGTGCCCTCTATAGAAACCATGCCAGTCTACCGCTTCCTGTGAGATGCGAAATAGTCCAGAAAATGATTCTTCCTTCCTTCGACTACTGCGATGTCATCTACAGCACTGCCCCAAGTCCATCTTATCCAGACTAGACCCTCTCTTCAATGCCTTCTGCCGCTTCACCCTCGATGTCCCCCTGCACCCATCACTGTAAGCTTTACCATTCACTGACCCTTCCATCCCTGAGCAACCGGCGCCGACTTCACTGTGCTAAATTTGTTTCTATCTTTTGGCTCGGTTCCTTCCCACCCTACCTCGTTTCTTCCCTATCTTCCCCACCAACTCCAGCGCATGCCCTCAGGTCTACTGACTCCAGGCAATTAGCTATCCCTCATCGAAGAACCTCTGCAGGCCAATCTGACTTCTCTTACCACCTCTCTAAGCTCTGGAATGACCTGCTAGCCCAAATCTGCCATTCTTCCTCCAAATACTCTCTATCCTCTGCCCTCTCTAACTTCTTCGCACCCAATTGTACATGCCCTTGACCCCCCCGATGACTCATCCCCCACCCGTGCCCCTCCTCCTTACGTGCCTGACCAGAGGTTGGGTCTCGCCCCATTGACTGGCTTATAATAAAGTTGCCCCAACATTCCTTGCTCTTATCTCCCCAGGCTCGTGCTCCCAGTTCACACTGCCAGCTCGATGCATTTTTTCTCTTTCTCTTATTCTCTAGAT
Source organism: Neoceratodus forsteri (assembly GCA_016271365.2). Lineage (NCBI taxonomy): Eukaryota > Metazoa > Chordata > Ceratodontiformes > Ceratodontidae > Neoceratodus > Neoceratodus forsteri. The sequence goes on along the minus strand of CM028131.1, from coordinate 956,540,998 downwards.
TTTGGCACTTATGTAATCCATGGGTAGTTTTATGTTAATCAAACATGTATGCCACCACCCACGTGGCACAAATATGTAGTACTTCCACTTGCTTAAGCCTGCCTAACTACACTCATCCATGTAACCACCGTTTTGATTTGTTTGACTCTAAATTTCAACCCATTGTCTATTTTATGTATACTCTTCCTATGTAACCCATGTAATCCACTGTGTTGAACTTGCTTGACTCTAACTGCATCACATTATTTGTATTATGTATACTCTTCCCATGTACCCCCCCAGGTCGCACCGTGAGACGAGCATTGTTTTGCTCAGTGTGCCTCTCCTGGTGAAACATTTTAAATAAATAAATAAATAAAAAATTATGGGCCAATGCCCATGCCACAGTGAGGAAGGGGGTTTAGCATTGCGGGGAGCATGTGAGTGGGGATTGGGTGGGGCAGGGATGTTTTGCATGCCCATCGGGGCATGTAGGTGTGCACTATTGGGATTGGGGGGTTCAATTGCCCACACTGGGCTATTGGCACCATTGGATCTGTGGGCATAGGGGGTGTTCAATGGCTGGAGATGAGGCTGCTGGGGGGCTGTAACCCACGAGGACTCTCTGGTGCTCTCCAGTGGCAGCATGGTGCCAAACACCGGAGGATGGCAAAGACCACTTATGCCAACTTTTATCTGACATAACTGGTCTTTGACAGATATCCAAGGGTGGTTGTCTCTGAATCCCGATTTGGGTACTTAGCAGCCACCCTACCTGAATTGGGTGCAAATACTGCTATAATCCCTTACTCCATGTCGCTAGGGGGTTTATGGCACATAGGTCCACTTGGGTGCAGGCAGCCTGCAGCATGTCACAGGCTGCCTTTCTGAATCCCACCATGGCACATAATGCAAGTGCTACTTATGCCATTTTTGTGGACACAAGTTGTGTTGCATCCGTGGTTGCCTTTTGTGAATCTAGCCCATCTTGTCAGTATGTCATATATATGTGTGTGTATGTGTGTGTGTGTGTGTGTGTGGGGGTATATATATATATATATATATATGATACATGATGGGCAGGAGTGCAATACAGCAGATATTTGAATGAGTGAATAGTGACATTGAGTTACTTCACAGGTGGTGTAGCATAGCGGAGCCATGAGTAATGGTTCCCAGGGTCACTCTTCATGAGTTCAAATATCTGCTGTATTCCACTCCTGCCCATCATGTGTCTGATTTATACAACAGGGCTATGTATTGTGTTGTTTTTAGTTTTTTAGTAGCGTGTGTAGGTTTTTTAGAAAAAAGTTTGATTTGAGTGGGGGGGTATTTGTGTGAATGGGTATTATTCTTCCTCTTTGTTAGGTTTGTTTGAATGAGCTTGGGTTTTTAGGTTTTCATTGGTTGATTTTGTGATGTTACGGGAAATCATGTAGTTTGATAGGGTCTGATTTGTATGTGGGAGGGCTATAGCTTTTGTTAGATATGACACCTACATTTGTCGGTTTCCAACAGTTAGCAGGTGCACTGTTTATTAGCATTATTTCAGAGTTTGCTGTATAATTTTTAATTTGTTTAATATTTGTCTCACTGTGTGCATGACTAAGGAACATTGTGATGGGTTCTGACGGTGGGTGGCATTATGAAGCCGCTGAAGATTGAATGGAGCTTTTCCAGGAGTGATCGGACAGTGCTGCAGCCCTTTAGGTGTTGTGAAGGTTTGTGTTTTAAGTAAAGTGCTGATTTTATGTACTGCTACAGCTCTGAGGAGTAAAACATTGGTGTTGGGGCTCAGAATAATGAGAGGGGTCTCAGTTTCTATTTTTTACATTTTGTACTACAGATGGACCCAGGAGCATTACTGTGAAGCTATGTTTTGAGTGCTGACTGGCAGGGTGGTGGTGGTGATGACGTGCTCACTGTGTGAATAAATGGTGAAAGACAAGTCTACTATGTGTATAAATATCAGATTTTACATTTATATCGCATAGTAGATACGTCATCGACCATTTATTCCACTGGGGTGAGAATATATGTATTTATTGGAGTACATATCATTTTACCCGTATTGTATAAATATAGATATGCATTGCAAAAAAAAAAACTGTGTTAATGCACCAGTTAGGGTTAAATATAATGCCATAAAGGTGGGGAATGTCGTGTTATGATTTCCAAGCCTAACTCCCCCACCCCAGCAGCAAAAGGACAAGATCACACAAGCAACCACAGACAGCTATCATCAGGTAAGACAAATAACATACAACTGTTTCCAAATGACACAAATGCAGTAGCAATGATGTACTACCTTCATGGATTTGTATCTGTGTTACACGCTCTTCAAGACATATGCAATCACTTGTGGCTGCAGATACAAATCCACAATACACAAATAACAAGAGTTCTTGTATCTGCAGAAGCACAGGCCCTCATGGGGCCTGTGCACCTGTAGCCACAGATACTCATCCACAATCTAACACACACACACACCACTCTGAGAGGCCTGCACTTCTGCAGCTGCAGGGGTAAGACCTACACACTGACCTCTGGCAACTGAAGCACAGGTGTCACAAAATTCATGATACACAAATTGCAACAGTACTTCATTTTTTTAAAGAATTGTTATTGAGAAAGACAAAAAAGACAAAGAACAAATACAAAATATTATCACAGTAAAATCCAACAATCTATACAATGAAATAAAAATACATTTGCAACAGTACTTCTGTCTGCATGAGCACAAGCCCCTAAACATTGGTTCCTCTGCAGTCACATGTGTAAGACATGCACTCCAACATCTGCAACCACAGGTATAAGACTTACACACACATACCTCTCACCACAGAAGTGCAGCCATCATGAAATCCATGATACCTGAACTACAACAGCATTTCTCTCTGCAGAAGCTAAGGGTCATAAAGGTCATGCGCCTCTGTAGCTATGGGTGTAAGACATGCACACCAACTTCTTGCTGCAGAAGCACAGGCCTGTGTGCAGCCTGCACTTCTGCAGATGCACACAGAAATCCATTAAACCCTGATTGCAACAGTGTTTCTGTCTACAGAAGTGCATGACCTGATGTGGCAGTATGTCTCCAGTGGCAGGTATTCATGGATGATTCAAACCATACACACATAGCTCTGGCTGCAGAAGCATAAGCTCCTGTGGGGTCTGTGTTTCTGCAGCCAGAGATACAAGTCCACAAAGGTAGCACATCAGTGATACTGCATTTGTGTCACTTGCAAACAGTTTTATGTTGTTTGTATTACCTGGTGATGGTTGTCCATGGTTGCTTATGTGGTCTTGTCCTTTTTCTGCTTAGGGGCTCAGGAGTTAGTGTTGGAAACCCTAATGCCACATTTCTCTAATTTTGTGGCATTAAGTTTAACCCTAACTGGTGCATTAATGCAGTTTTTTTTTAATGAATTTCTTAGTTTTTGAGACAGAAGAATTGCATTTTTCTCCTTCGAGAACAGATGCAGATTAGCAGGGCCTTCTGAGCCCTACAGCATGGGAGGAGTCTATCTGTCTATGGAACTGCAGGGCTCTGCAAGCCCATGTGGCACTGGATATCAAGAATTTGTGGGGCTGTGTAGTGGGTTGCAGAAAGGGCTCTGCGCTTCCATGTGGCCACAGATATAGATGGACAGGGCAAAGAGTTCACCTCTTAGTCAAACTGCAGGATCATCTGGCACCCAAGGATGCTAAGAGAATATTTCTATTCACTATATGGTACTTGGGCCCATGCAGGCAACCCTGCACCTTTCCTTCCTAGGATACAAGGTGGTGCCATATGGCAGCACAATCCCCCAGCCTCTTTCTTATCACATATGAGTATCATTTCCTGCTCATGCTTGGAAAGAACAGCTGGCACACCAGAATGTCCATTTTAGGTTAATGGGTGTTTTGTCAACAGCAAATGGTCCCAGTTGATATCAATCCAAATCTACAAATGCCCCTACCATAAGAATTTTAGACCCAACCAATTTTTACTAGGCATTTTGCATAGTAATGAGATATGTGCTATGTTATTCTGAGGTCATAATCTTCAGCATGAGACAACAAACCCTGGAGCTGTGCAAGTTATTATGGTGTCACAAACAGGGTATTATGACCTATTGAAATGAAAGCATCAGGAGCCGGAGAACTTCATTCAAAATAGATCAAATATTCATGCAAATGCCCTCAATACAGGTAATGAAATTGCTTAAAAAATTGTTGTGTCTTCTTGTGCTAACTTTTTTTTATGGGTAAATCATTTTAAATCATGTGTCATAAACATTTGTCAATGTGACTTGGGTGCATCTCATGGAAGCCATGGTAAACATGCCTTGAAAATTTGCTTCTGCATTTCTTCCTTATAAAGGTCATATCCTAACAGTTCATTGAGCACAAAACAAGAACTTTAAAAATAGTATCACAGACTGGATGCATCCCCACTGTTAGTGGTTTTGATCAAGTATGATACTGTTGAACAGAAGGGACTGGATTTCACATAGGTTCCAAGATAAAGTGTCCTTCCATGAAGACATCACCCTCCGAAACAGTGATACTTCTGTTGCTGTCACTTGAAAAAATTGCCAAATGGATCTCACAGCTGAAAAAGTGAAACAATGGACTAGGATGGATGATGCAAGACCCTGTGGACAAAACTCCTTTAAATGAAAGCTCTAGCAGTAGAAACAGCCAGCTGTTCATCCCCTGCCCCTCTCTGCTTAGTGGACACACACACACACATATACACACACATACATGCAAGCACAAGTTGCCCACTGTCTTCATGGCATTTCTCAGTCTGGCTTATTTTTAGCCTGGCATTGGGCTAAACATCCTTGGGAAAATATATCCATTACCAGAGACACAAAATGAAAAACAAAACCACAAGACTAATGCAAAAAGACCCAAAAATAAGAATAATCACTAGTAATACCAGTGAATTCCAAATACCAAACAAAGTGGCCAAATACAGTCTCATAACTGAGGCAATGGCTCATGGGGAAAGAGCAAACTAGCTACCTGGTATGTGTACACCTCAGGCTAAGTGAGCAGCATAGGTGTCTCCCATGAAAACAGTCGCTCACCTGCCTTCTCAGCCAAAACGACAATGAGGTCATTCAACACTTAAAGGTGGTGGTGGTGTTGGGCAAGGGGAAAAGGGCAAAAATGGGAAAGACAATATTAAGAAAATAGTAAATTATTTAGCATTATTTTTAGTTTTCTATAAATTTTATACTGTATAGGTAGGAAGAGGTAACACTATTAAGAAGCATGGCTGTAGTCATTAAGAAACATTGCTCTGCCCCAAAAGTATACTATTGGTTTGGAGGTCAAACATTAAATACTGCATAACTTTAAAATCATATAGATAACAGTCATAAAAAAAAGGAATAATTATCACTCAGTCATGAATTGCTTTGTCAGTTTTGTAAAAAACTTAAGTAAATTGGTAATGGGTTATTTATTGTCTATTAATTCTGACATCTAGTGGATGTTGGAGTTCAAACCTTAAAAAACATTTTCTTTTTTTGTTGTCAAATTCCTGATAAATGTGTCATATAGATGACTTTTTATGTATTCGAGTAATACCCTTACTATAACAATTGATAATGCCCAGTCACAATGCAATCATTAAGATGCATGGTTACTATCAGTAGGGTCTCATTTGAATGCAAAAAAAAAAATAAAATATTTAAACCTCCCTGTAGTCGAAGATCACATAATAGTGGATGTATTCAAACAAACTGACATAAGTAGAATAACAGCTGTTTGCAATTTGGCCTCACTCAAGCTTGAACCTGAAGTGTAGCTTTCAGTAGGACTGCTGATTTTATGTATTGCTGCAGTATATGATTATGAGTGTTGTTATTCAACAGCCTGTCTCCCTTTTTAAACACAATATTTTTGTTTCACATCAGTAGGAGAATAATAAAATGAAATATTAAGCATGCCGTTACAATTCCTTTTTCAAACAAAAATATTTAGAGAAATATGGAGAGCACCCCTGGTATGAAGCTACAGAAGGGGATGAAAGGACAAATGGTTTGAATTTACTTTTTTTGCATGTTATTTCACTCATGACAAATAATGTAATATTAATTTCTAGCATTATTATTAGAATCAGTTGTGTTGCAATTGTACACTACAGCACTGTATAAAATCATCTGGCCTAGTGAAAGCTACACTTCACCCTGAAGCTTGAGTAGCCAAATGGAATCCAGCAGGTTATTCAGATGTTTTGACCATGATGGCACATTCAGGATGTTAGAAAAATACCAGTTCCCCTCTAGCACTTTATCCCCCCTTTTCTTAATGTACCAACAGGGACATCCCTGCACTATATATTATCAGGGGTATATACACACTTCCATTTCTTATACAGCAAATATATACCTGCAGTCAGATAATAAAATAAAATGTAAATTAATAAAGTGTAAATGATTGGAGGCACTATAGATTTAAAAAGACATGCTTTGAAGTGTCTCCCAGAGCTCGGTTTGAAACCTATAACCACTTCTTGTGACCCTGACCAAGTCCCTTAAATGCCCTGTACTTCAAGGACATACCTGTAAACTTATAGTCCATCTTTTGTAAAGTGTCACAGGCAAGCCTGAACTACTTTATGTAAATACACATGGAAAATGTCAGCATACTTAGGGAAATCAGATCCATCTTTTCAATGTAAGAAATTGTCCTAGTATGCTCTCTTGTTTTATTCTGATTTGTCCCACCCGACCCATTATATATATATATATATATATATATATATATATATATAACTGTATATATAGTGTGGACATTTCACAGAGTGAAGAGGTCATAGACTAAGAGATCGTGGTACTGCTCCCTTTGGAAGCAGGCATCAGTGGGGGGGAGACAGATGGACAAAGGCAGGGAGTTCCAAAAATTTGGGGAAAGGCCTGGGATCCAACAGTGGTCATAAACCAAGGAGCAGGTAGTAGGGAATGGTCACCTGATCACCAGCTCGAAGGGGGTAGGGAAGGGTCAGGGGAGTCAGCATAAAGGCTAAGGAGGAAGGAACCCCAGTTCTAATAATTTTATCATTTATGGTGCAAAGGGCATAGGAGTGGCTGGCCTCAGGGGATAGCAAGTTAAGACCTCTGTAAAGCTGACAGCAGTGGATAAGATAGTTTGATGCCAGAGTGAAATTACAAATATTATTGCAGGTGGTGTCCCATTTGTGGAGATCGGCTTTGGCAGCATGTATGAAGGTTGCAGAGCTGTAGGTGAGGATAGGAAGAAGGATGCCCTGTACAATGGCAATTCTGGTAGAGAGTGTAAGGGCATATCTGGTTTTAATGGCCAAGCCAAGCTTGGAGTTAACAGTTTTACAAGTATTAGAGATGTGTTTATCATTTTAGAATAGTGCAGATTGGTATACAGCAGTTCCTCATAAATGCCTCTTTTGTCTCTATAGTTTGCATCACCTTTGATATTGTTTTCTTAGAAAACTATGTAATGGTGACTTGTCCATCACTAAAGAAAGACCCCCTCTGTTCCTGGAAGGTCTCTCTGCCTTATTACAAAGGCTTATAGCTCAGTATGAACTACTAACTGTGAGGTGAGACTGACTTCAGTCACTGGCCATTGCCACACCCTTTGGATTTCCTTATAAGAAACTTCTTAGAAAGAGTAAAGTGAAAACCCTTTCACATGATGTGCAACAGCATAATTGGAGCTGTGATGGAAAGGCAGGGATTGTTGAGCAGCCCAGCCAATAGTGGGTCAGTGCATGAGGTAAGTGTGAAGGGAGGATCTTCACTCTGTGCTTTAACATTCCTGTTGTTTTTTTTAATCTCTAGCAGAATGTTGCTATTTTATTTACTTGAAATGTTTTGATTTGCCATTTTTTTTCACTATGAAAGGCACACTGAGCCCCAACTGAAAATGCAGGAACTAGTCTCTGTTTCATACCCAACACTGTACTTAAGGAGGCGTAGCAATAATAAAGTGAAATGGAGGTGCAGCTGACAGTAAACTAGAATAAAGCATGGCCACAATAAATTGGAATTGGGTAGAGCCAACAATAATAAAGGAATAATGCCTGACAGGGTGGGTGTTATGCTGGGATAACATCCCACCTCAGGTGGTTGGGGCCAAGGCCACCGGCCGAGGGCATCCAACACCCAAGAAGGGATGTTATCCCAGCATAACTCCCAACCTGGAGGGCATTATTCCTATTATACAATGGCTTATTGTTTTATAATTAAAAAATAATTTTAAAGAATGTTGTTTTTAGTGTGTAAAAATGTTTTGTTTCTTAACAAAAGGGAGATATCCAACAAACAATCAGCAGGGATGTTATGCCATGATAACAACCCTCCTGTGACAGTCAACTGACCAATCAGAAGCCAGGATTCTTTCTTGCCATTGTATAAAGTAGAATAGGGAATGGATAACAATAAAGTGACAGGGGGCAGAGCCTGCAATAAAGTGGAATGGAGGTGCAGCTAAAAGTTAAGTGAAAATGGAGCACAGTCAACAAAAAAGTGGGATGTTCTGCCATGCTAATGGAATGCACCCATAATGAAGTTTCAAAGAACATCCTTATGGGCTGGGGGATGCCCGTTAAGTCACCATAGACATCTTACATATGCACACTATTTTATGTTCAGTGTCATTATGATGGCACCTTTACATTTTTATGGGAGGCGGTAATACTAGTCCTTATCCATTGAGACGTAAAGGTCTTGCTCAATGCCACCCACTGAGTCAGTGGCTATGATGGGATTAGCACCTTTGAACCCTGTTGCCCAAGTCAATTCCTTAACTGCTGGTCCACATTTCCTTTGCTTATGCCACACAGTCATTCAAATCAGTTCTCCACTGGGATTCACATCTGAGGTCTCCACAGGCTCACAGCCATATCTCTCTCTAACCACTAGGCTACACTAACTGCTGACACTATGGTTTCAGTGCTATGGAAGTCTTGGTAGGGTTTTTGATGGGACGCTTTACCCGCCTCAATCAGTATGAGTACTCCACAACAGAAATACATGACCGTGTCACTCATTTCAACCCCAGTGGTCTCTTGAATGAACTTCTGTTTGGTTGGGCTAGTGGCTGTGAAATGTTTTAATGTGTTTTCCTCAATGGAGCTTGCTAAGAATGAGTAACAGAGTATGGTCATCTGACCCTGGGAGTCCTGCCAGTACCAATACATGTATGGAGTGCCACAACCTTCCTTAGAACATGAGTTTTATTTCCTGACATCTTGTTGGCTAGTACCCTTGCAACATTAACCTTCAACAGATGCCCAGGAAATAAAAAGTAGCAGCCTCAGTGCCCAGTCCCCAAATCAGGTATCCCTCTGCCCATCCTGCTTCCTCATTGGCTGAAAACATTGAAATTACTTTGAAATCACTGCCTTTTTTTTCTCTCACTTAACAAGAGATACTGGCCCCCAATGTTCTGGTGTTCACTACGAGCTGTCTCAGCATACTCCCACACAAGATACGACTAAGCTTATCATTTTTTATTGTTGTTTTATGTAGATAACCCAACTCTGGAATCTGACTGTGCTCACCCTCATTCATCCTTGAGCCACCAGCTTGCTCAGTCCCCAAAACAAAACCGTCGTCATTTGTAGTGGATGTGCAAGCAAGGCAGCCCCCTCCCTGAAAGAAGCACTCCCCTCAATCTCCCTTACTGATTTAATAATTTAAACTAGACCATCAGCAATGTGACTCTTTGTAGAAAGTAAAAGAGAAATAAGTTCCCTCTTGTCCTGTGATTCTTGATACTGCAACACTGAGAGAGCGTACATCCCCCCACTCCCTAATTCAGTGCAAGGTCCCACACACCAACAGTCACTGGGATCAGTCTTTGGTAGATTAACAAAAGTAACACAATTTAAGACAATATAGCCACACATTTGAAAATGATAAGTAAGCCATCACTCTAATTGGCTTCTCATAACCGTGGCATAGTAGGCAGCATGTTGGCAACTGTCTGCATTGGCATGCAAGCTTAGCACACTGGCAGAACAAAACCCAGACTAAGTTTGAATTCAGCAACTCAGCACAGCATGGGGGATAATGCAGACCATAGTCAGAGAACTGGAGCTGGACAGGGACAGTGAGGCACCCAGAATTATGGAGGGATGCACTGGCTTAGAAAGCTGGATGGGGAAACCCATTACTGGAGCCTTGGAGCCTGGACCTGTTCAGCTGGGGGGACGACCCGTGACCTGGAAAAAAAATGGGCAGGTAGGTGGCAATTTGAGGGGGGTTACACTTGTGTTTGGTACACTGCAGTATTGATTTGGTGATTTCACCAACTAAATCTACCTTGAACAGGAGAAACGTGTTTCTTTAGCACAACAGTGTATGCTAAGACAGTGCTGGGTGGAGGGAGACTGCAAAAGAAACTCTGTGTTTCAGGGGGGCAGGATAAGTGAAAGAAAATGGTGGGGCAACAGGAGATGTAACAGCACAGAAATGGAGGGACTACTTTGCAAGAAAAACACTTAAACTTATTTGTTATTCTATTTTTTTCTAATTTGTTTTTAATTTTTTTGAAGTCCACCAAAAATGATACTGGCATCCCATTTTCTAAGCGCAATAATACCCTCCAGGGTGGGCAAATTGGGCAATACCAGACCTTCCAGGAGCTATGACTCCCTCCGCCTGTGGTGTCAGGCCTCATTATGCCCCAGGGAGGTCCAGTATTGCCCATTACCACCCACCCTGTTGGGTATTATTGCTTACTTAGTACATTCCATCTTTGCTCTGGCTTCAGAAAAATGGGAGATGAACTGTGGCAACTGGATAATAGTCTGCAAGTGTCCATCAGTAAAACTGAGACAAACAACTATGAAATATACAAACTACAATATAATACAAACAATAATAGGGAATGTGCAAAAAGTACAATAAGTGCTACAAACAACAATACAACATGCAAACAAGTGTCATTCTATTTAACAAACTAAGAAGAAAAGTTCAAAAACACAATTAAACAACTAGACATTGACAAAATAATATTATTATCCTAATAACTATAATAGAAGGTTGCAGATAGGTACCAAACTACTACCATTTAATTAATGGTGAATATGCAAAGACGTACTATTTTAAATAAACAACCTAAATAACCACAAAAAAAATGGAAAATAAAAGATGAAATCATATCTGTGAGGTTTGTATTTTTTGTCTGTCTATCCAAACGTCATTGGGTTATTATGTACTCTTCGCTTACAATTAAAGAAACTTGTCAAGACAACTTGGTGGTAAATCTTATTATTGATTAACTCGTCTTGAAATATATGTATACATTTATAGTGTATATACTGTATGTAGCCACTGGCAGGGTTTACTCCTTGCTGCATATATGTCAGGTGCTGATATATTGAGATTGACTTCTTCCTCATGCGTATCACTCTATCTGTTCATTGGTCACAGTGTTTCACCTTGCACTATGTCTTCCAAGTTCTGGTACAGGATGCCATTTAAAGAAATAACTAAAAATGGTACAAAGGTGTTTGTGTAGGCAAATCAAACAAGAGAGAGCACTAAGTACATCTGTTGACATACATCATTGGGGAAGATAAGACAATTGCAATTTCATGTCTAGAAAAGACTATTTTATACCAGAAATTATTTCTTTCTAGCCTTATATCAATGCTGGTTTTAGCTCATACAGATGGACATCTTTTCCACAAACATAGGATTTCCACCTTAGAATGTTATAATGTATATGGGGCAGCTGGATGCTAAGTGGGATAAATAGCATATGTTCATGCAACTTGTGTGTCAAGCTTTTTCAGCACCCCTCCCCACCTAAAAAAACAGGACTTTCTATTTTTTATTACTGCAGACATTTCCTTTCCCTCCAGCAGTTCCATGAAGTCACATAGACATCAAAGTTTTCAACAGACTTTACAATGATATTGAAGACTGTTTACAGGGGGCTTTGCCACTCATACCCCAGATGGGGGGGTCTGCCTCCCACAACCCCCAGACTTAAATATAATCATCTCTGGGGGGGATTACTGGAGAGAGTGGCCAGCACTGGAGTCGCTATATCCTTATAGTACTCTGACAACCCATTTGACACTGTGGATGTCGAACGGGTTGTTATTGCTGTGTTGGCTTTGCTCTCCTGCATTCATTGTTCCAATGGTATACCCCCTCCAGCAAGGTTTAGTGCTTATTCCTGCCACGACGGTCACAAGTCTCTGTTGTCATTACGTCAAAATCTAAAAATGTAGTCTCTTTTCATATGAATATATTAATGTCTTTATTAATATGAATGTCTTAAAATTATTATTATTTTATTTTATTACTGTTGCAAGGATTGAATTCTGCCTATTCCTTCTGCAATTTGTTTGGCTAGATAGGTACTCTATCCCCCAACCCTTGACATATAAAGCTAACCCTTAAAAATGATACCCATCAAATGCACTTCAATTTACAGTGGTTAATGCATTTCTGTAGTTTCATTTGTAACTACTCATATTGTCATAAAAACAGGATAACTTCCCCTAGACTTCATCTGGTTTGCCCATTTTTTTAACCCTGACGTTACAAATCTCTGCTTGTGAGATCACAGTATGTTGGTGTGGAAATGATTACGATACGACCAATAAGATGTTGGGATTTCAGGAGCTAACAAGCAGCCAGATCACTGAAAGGGAAATCTATGGGGCTATCTACCTGTCTTTCTGTTAATGAGCAGAGTTTTAAAGAAAGAAAATGATAGATTAAATGCAGAACATATATGAAATTAAAAATATGCTATAGGACAGAGACTTTCTGGATTAAGGCCTGATCCTCAAATCATAGGTATCGTCAGTCATATATGAGCATTGGCAGGCAATACTGTACATTATTGCTCTCCCTTTTCCTCAAAGGTTATATCCCCCCTATTTTGATTTTAATACAATAATTGTTCAATTTACCCTTAAAATCCTTCATAGTCTTGCAACCCATCACCTCAAGTGACTGACTGTTCCATATGAACACCTCTCTCCGAAAGAGAGAGCCCTATTTTATGTGTAGTTAAGATCCACTCTTAACTGTAATATGTGGGATCTTGCATCCCACTGTAAAACCCTCATTTCAAATCCTAAACAGTCACACAAATCATGATTGTTAAATGACCCATAAACCATGCATAGCTCTCCTCTTAACCATTAATACTCCAATGTGTAGTCCAAGCTTATTTAACCTCCCCGTATATTCTAGCTTTCTTATGTCAAGTATCATTTTAGTTGTCCCACGCTGGACCCCCTCAAAGATTCTAACATCAGTCTCATTATAGGGTGCCAAAATTGTGCGCAATACTCCAAACGTGGACACGCCAACAAAGTGTACAGTGGCAGGATCAGTTTTCTATCTCGACTGGTTATATGCCTGCTTATACATGCCAAGATACTATTTGCATTTTTTGTAACTAATTGGCAATGTTTCTTAAAATTCAAGTCCTTAGTTATCCATCGCTTTCAGCTAGTGCAGAATACGGTGGATACGCTTCTGACTGGGACATCTAGGACTAGTCATATTATGCCTGTGCTGTGCAAACTGCACTGGCTGCCAGTACAGTGGCAGATCACCTTTAAGGTCAGGTTACTGACCTATAAAGCCCTACATGAACAGGGACTCCAGTACCTACAAGATTTCCTTACTCCTTACTGCCCCTCCCACTCACTCCGATCCACCAATGCGGGATTGCTGGAGATTCCCAGAGTGATCTTAAAAACATCTGGGGCACGTGCTTTCCCTTACGCTGCCCCTACCCTGTGGAATTCTCTACCTAGTCGGATAAGAGAATGCCTGACAGTCTCGAGTTTTAAATCATAGCTCAAGACATATATGTTTCATAAGGTTTTTTTGAAAGGTTTTTAAAATTTTAACTGTTTGTTTTATCTGATTGTTTATTTGATATATTTTATTGTATAGCGCCTTGATATCTGAAAGGCACTTAAAAAATAAAGTTTTACTTACTTACTTTACTTACTCAAGTTAACCCCCAGGTCCCTTTCCTCAGTCACAGCCCTCAATACCAGATCACTATGTATATATCATGCATTTTTATTGTTCTTTCCCAGGTGCATTACTGAAAATGTATGTGCATTAAAGTTCAATTTGTGTATCCTCACCCATATTTCAAGTCTTCATAGTACTCTCTGTAAGATGGCAATTTCAGATTTGCTTTATATCGCAGAACCTTAGTGCCATCTGCAGACTTTGCAAACCATACCCCCTCAAGGCATCCCATTGAGGCAAATAGATATTGAACAAACATGGTCCCAGCACCGATCCCAGTGGCACCACACTGGTAACTGATATCCAATTAGATTGTACACCCTGTGAAGTAATATGGTGTTCCCTTTCGGACAACCAAGACTCTACCCAAGAAACCAGTCTGCTATTTGTCCTCAAGCTGTGTAAATCTTTTACTAAACCAATATGTGGGAATGAATTGAAAGCCTTACTATAGTTGAAAAAAATTACATCGACTGGTTTCCTCTCATTTAAGGCCTTACTGACACCTTCAAAGAATGATATCAAATTTATCTAACATGATCTTCATTTGGTAAACCAGTGCTGTGTATTATTACCAAAATCATCAAAGCTAAAAGTCTCTCCAATTCATCCTAGACGATGCCTCCAAGCACATTCCACAGTACCAATGTCAGAATAACTGGTCTGTAATTCTTACTATGGGTTTTATCCCCCTTTTTACAGCTGCATTGGTAGAGCTCTGCAGACTTATTGCCATCAAATTACTTTGTAAAAGCACTGTGGAATCACGTAACCAGACCACTGTCTGGTGTGCTTCCACAGTGCTTAGGCACAATTACAGTCATTGTGTTTATGTGGCTCTTCTCCTGTGTGGCCCACATAAACATACCTCCTTCTTGGAGCACTACTTTTTGTTCCATAACTGCAGAAGAGATGGCACACTTCCTAACATGGCAGCGTGAATACAATTTTGCATGTGCAAAAATCAGTCTTGCTGCACTGAAGCACCATATTGGCTTTGACCAGAGCAACCAATCTCAGTATTTTTGAAAAAAGATGTTTAGTTGTGCAGTTTGGTACTGACCTTGCATGTAATGGCAGCAGTCGGTCCCATTGTGCTGAGTGTGATAATGTAATAGTAGAATTTGCACTTTAATTTTTCAGCGTAGTTTTGCTTTTGCCACATTATTTGTCACAGGCTGCTCAGAGCTGGTGTTATTGTGTTGATATCACCATAGGGAGAAACTGTACTGTCTCCCACATCAATCCCTGTACTGTGCCATGCAGTTTTTCAATAGCAAACATTGCCATTTGTGACGCCATGTAATCTTGTGATCTGTGTCATAGTGAGCTTCACTACACATCCACTATAAATAAAATCTCATAGTTGTGCTATACAAACTGTATAAATAGTGAACATAAGTTCCATTTGCATTAGAAAGCCACTGTTGTAATGACCCAACTTCACTCCCGATTATTGATTTTCATTCTGCCAGTCCTCCCCAAAGTATTCTTAGTGAGCAAATTAACAAGAACACAATTGTGTGTCCAAATTCTAAATGAGCAGATCTTTGAATCTGAAACATGCATTCCACACGAGAGATGTATTGTTGCAGGGAACAATATGCCTTTCCTGCCCCAGATCTCCCATTCCCAGGGCTCTGTTCACTGTCAACGTGCATCTCAGCTGAGAAGAGCAGGCAGATGCATATGGATACAACATTTGTGCTAAAACATGAAATGTAAAATCAACAAATTATAAACTCGTTCATCTATGTCACTTGTCATTTACTTCTATAGATCTGTTTAAGACCCCTGTAATGTGGTTAACTGTGCTGGCTGGCTCCTACCACACATTTCTTCCCCCATGTGTTTTTTTTTGTTACCTATGTCTTGCCTACTTGCCTGTTGGCTGGTCTCCCACTCCCTTCATTACCCCCCCCACCCAGCTTCCAATCTCCCTCCCATTCCAGTCCCAACTAATCCTGTCATGTTTTTTTTTTCCCTTGAAGTCACTGTGATGTTGATGGATGATGATGGTGGCAGTCCACCAAGAATGTAAATCATGAAGCTGCTGCTGTGAAACACGCAACATGCATCAAACCGATACTGGGCATGTTTAAAAGGCAAGGACACTTTGTCCTTACTCAAGATGATCTGTCAGGGTACCCATGAAAACCTATGATTCACAACTGTAGCAGCAGCATTTTTCTGAGGTAGCTCAAGCGTTTGCTTAGCTACTTGTCTGTTTTGAAGATAGCATAAAAAAGCTTCATATATGTGTAAAGGATGCTGCATGTTTAGAAGTAGTTTTACAAATCAGATCATTTTACTGCACATTGTGAAGGACTGTACTGAACATTGACTTGTACTGCTTGAGTGGTATACTGAGACATATGAGAACCTACTCTACCAAACAACCTCACATCAAGTTACAGTACATATAAGTAGTACTGTGGTTATTCATAACCATGATTTTTCTTATTTCCAGAACTGACTAATATTGTTGTTGTTGCCCTTTCTATGCTTACCCTAAATCATCTCCGGCTTGTGTAAAATGTTGTGCCTCCTCTTCTGGCTCAGTATGCCATGCCACTTAGGATTATACCTGTTTTGTCCAAGTGTTGTGTATAACTGAAAATACAAAAAGCTCTAGTCCAGTCTACCAGACAAAATTATTTAATTATTTCAGTAAATCAGTACAAACTACTGTATACCCACATCATCTTGAACTCATGGCCAGGTTTCAGCCCTTTCATGCAAACTGTGATTTTGGTATCCAGCACCCAGAAACAGAACAGCAGCTCATTAAAGCAGATAGACTATTGATCAAATATTCATGTTTGCTTAGTAGTAGAGAGGACAGTTTGGTAAACAATTCTTTTAAACCCTAGGCTGCCAACAGAATTAGAATGTATAGGAATTCTGGACTGATATATTAGCCTTTGGCACAGCAAAGGGTTAAAGGGGACTCTGGTCATCAGCTGTCCATACTAAAACTGATTTCTGAGCTACTATCTTTTTTCTTATTAATAAATATAAATGTATGAAGATGTAACCCATGTCCTTTACAGTTCATCTTGCCTTGATGTTATTCAGGAGCTGAAATAATAACCTTCCACTGACTGTGATGTCACAATATGAGGATTATTCTCAACTCCTGAACAGCATCAAAACAAAATTGTCTTGAAAACACTAGGACCATGGTATGATGCTCATGTCTTTATTTACAAGAACAGAATGACATGAAATTCCATTTTAGTTTGGATTGTTGTGTAACTGAAATCTGCCAATGACAATTTTGATTTCTGTGATGGAAATGGAGTCCCTCCTTAAGACAGGAAAACTTTGTTTAACCACCAAAATACCCAGCAAAACCTCTAGCTAAAATCTATTCTTGACAAAATAACAAAGCTGACTGTTCTTTTTTTGCTTCAGTTTGGATGTGTTTATTTGCCTCTCTTCCCCAGCTGTCTCCTAAAACCAGGTGGTATTAATGAGTAATGCATACAATAGTAATAGTTGGTGAGAGTGTAAACTCCTATATTATTACTTGAGTTTGTAGAGCATGTGGGCATGCTCCATTGCTATAAATGGGAGCAACCTTTGTAATATATATTTTCATATTTTAGAGGGTCACTTGGGTCATATTAGTGCCACTAATCAGCCAAGAAGGCTCTCATTTGTTGATTGGTGGCATGGATATGACCCCAGTAACCCTCTAAAATATGAAAATGTATATTGTAAAAGATGCTCCTCTTCATAGCAATGGAGCACACCACTGCACTGAACAAACACTCTGATGTCAAAAAAGGTCAGCATGTATGGGGCAGCATGCAGGGTCACTGCTGGACAACATCAGGAGCAGGAAAGGAAATGGATCAGGAGGCCAGCTTTCATTTATGCTCCCTTCACCTTCACAAAATATGAAAAGCTAAATTTTAAAAGAGCAAAAGTTTTACTCCAGTGCAGGTAAGCAACCCGTGGGGAGCTTTGGGACTTAAACAGAAATGAACACAACTAGTTCTCTTTAATGCTTTTGCAACCTTGGATATCTAAATACGTAAAAGTTAAACTTTCTTGCATAAATATTTTGCTGCTTATGTGTTTGCTACAGTGGAGGTACTTGAACTGTGCAGTTAGCACCTCCGTTTTCTTGACTGTTCCCATTCAGATTCTTTGTTATATCTCACTGCATGCCATAAGGTAGACTGCTATCAATAAACATTTTAGGTGCTCCACTCAGGTCTACCCTCTGAAAGTTTTTAACTACTTTAACATGGCAGCCTCCACATCACAAAACTCATGACAGCTTGTAAGAGTGGTATATCCTTATAGAGCATACTTTTCCATTGCAGTATGGGGGGAACCAAAGTGGGTGGCAGGGCACGGTGCCCCCCATCCCATGCTGAGGCCAGCACTCATTCTACTTCAGTATGTACCATGGTACAGTTCTGGGGGTCTATTATTTAAATTCCTAGCACTGGGCTCAGTAGAAAAAAGTTTTTTTTTTTCGAGAAATGGACTTGAGTTCCACGAGAGATCAGCTATATATCATATACATACTTAGTGCCATTCAGGCAGGAAACAAGAATAAGTGTTTGTTTTAATTATGTTGTAATTTTCATCACTACATTGGCCACATTGTGGCTTCCTGTGGTTTCTATCTGTAGTGTACCATTTCATTGGTAGCCCATTTTAAGGCTGTGTGGGTGGAGCTCCACAGATGCCATACCATCATCATCATCTCTTAAGACCAGCACTGTGGAGCACATGACGTGACCGCTGTCTGGTGTGCTTCCACAATGCTCTGGTACAGTATTCAGTGGTTGTGTTTACACAGCACTTCCTTTCTGCCAGCTGCATAAACACTTCACGGGGCACTTTTTTTTCTCTCACAACTGCGGTAAGTGGTAGCCGCCATGTACAACATGGCTGCTGAGTCAAACTGCGTCTGTGCGAGTATCATGCATGCGCAGGTCTGTCATCACTACCTTCCTGAGCACAGCATACTTTGGCAATTGTAAAAGCTCTGCACAGCCATATCAGTTCTAACCAATGCTTGTTAATAGGGACAGCTGTTGCCCTCTTCCAACTGTCTACTGCTTATCCTCTGTCCAAAGAAGCTTGCAAAATCTGAGTTTCAGGTCCTGCCAGTTCTTCAGCTTGTTGCTAATAACTCTTGGGTGTATTTTGTTGGGGCCAGTGGCTTTGTTTAGATCAAGTTTTTTCAATGTATCCACATATAGTTTTCATCACTTTTAATAGTAGCAGCATTCCCCATCTGTTCTTCATCTGTGCTTATGTCCTTTTTGCTAAATACACTACCAAAGTAACTATATAGCACATAAATGATTTGTCTTTCACCTACAACCAGTTCTCCACTAGCATCAACCAAGGGTCCCACTTTTGTATTTCCACCTCTTTTATAATTAACATGATTATTGAAGGCCTCATGATTATCTTTAACCTTTGCAGTCAATCTAAGTTCCTGCTTCATCTTGTCCTTCATAATACTTGCTTTACATTCTCTTGTGCACTGCTTGTATACTTGTCATGTTTCTTGAGTATTTCATTTCCTTGCCCCTTTATAGACTTTTCTCCTCCTAATGCTATTTTAACTGTTTTGTTCAGCCACCCTAGTATCCTTCCTTTGTTATTATACTTGTTCTGCTCTTGTACAAATTTGTCTATCGAATAATTCAATTGTGTCAATAAAATATCCCACATTACATCATGATCCTTATTCTTTAACTCCTCCTTCCATTTTCATTTCCTTTAATTCCACCTTCATCCTCTGAAAATATGCCTTGTTAAAATATTTAATTTTTTTATTGCCATTTACTTTACAGTTTATCTCCTTAACTTCAAATGTCACAATATTGTGGTTGTTGCCAAATAGAGGCTTTCACAACCTACAATTTATTATCTGGTCCTCCAAGTTGCTTAAAACAATATCTAATATATTATTTCCTCTTGTACTAAGGGTAACATGCTGCTGTAAGTTAAGGCTATTTATGATTTCCCTAAAGTCTTCCTCAATTATTGTTCTGCCTTCCATAATGTCCCAACTAATACCTGGCATGTTGAAGTTCCCCAGTAGTACTGTCCTGTCATCCAGATTTAATCTGGCCACACTCTCTAACAGTTTTTTTATTCAGCTCCATACATTATGAAGGCGGTCTATATATAACTCACAATGATTTTCTTTCCATTTTGGGTATAGATTAGAGACATACATGTTTTAAAGCACAGTCATCATCAACTTCCTGATTTATTCTTCTGGCTATTATGTTATTAGATGCATATATGGCTACTCCCCCATATCTTCTTACCTTCCTGTCCTTACTGTACAGTGTGTACCTTGAAATTTCTCTGTTCCAGGTATTGTCCTTGTTGCATCAGATTTCAGTGATAACACAAATATGTACTTCCTCTTCAACTAAGATTTCTACTAATTCATCCTTTTTCCTCACTAAACTTCTAGAATTAGTAAGTAGCATTCTCCAGTCTTTTTTTCCTTTGTTACTAGGAACAGCTTATTGTGTGGCATGGGCTTTTTGCACTTTAAACTATTATCATTAATTCTGTTTCCAAGTACCCAAGATACATATCTACTCAAATGTAGCCCATCCTGCCAGTAAAGACATGGGTTTCTGTTAAATCTATCCTAGTTCCCCGGAAACTTGAGACCCTCACGTGGACACCATCTCCTCAGCCAACCATTTAAGTTTATAATCTCTTTAGTCTTTTTCTTATTCCCTCTTAGGACCAGAAGGATTTCTGACACAATCAGTTTGCCAGCCTTACTTTTTTATTATCTTGCCTACCTCTTCAAAATCCCTGTGAATGTCCAGTTGCTTTCTTTTCCCTACATCATTTGTGCCCACATGTAACCAAATTAATAGGTCAATTGTACATTTCAAAATGCTTCCAATACTATTTTTAATGTTATCAGTCCTTGCACCAGAGAGGAGAATTACTGTAACTATTGTTGTTTATTTCCTGCCCTTACAAATCATCCCTTCTTTGAATTTGATAATTGAGTCTTCCATTGCTAGTATTTATTTTTTGACTGAAGCATTTGGTGCTGATGTGGTTCGAGTCGCAGGTCTTTGGGTGTCGTTAGCTTTATTAATATTTTGCTGTCCCACCTCTCACCTGATGTTTTTATGTTGCTCATCCTCATAGCTATTAATCTCATTTTGATCCTGATTGGTTCCATCCCTCACTGTTGCTTCTGGCGCTGAAGACTGTAATATAGAACAGTTGTTCCTTATTTCAATTGGGACCTGTTCTGTCTGTCTCCTCCTTCTTTTCTCAGTGGCTTGAACAAGACATAATTCCTCCCTTCTCAAGTTTCCATCCTTATACAGTTCACCTGTCTCTTGCCTTTCTTACTTATCTCCCATGATCCTTTCATTCTCCTTACTAGTTGAGTTTTTCAATACTGCTAACATTAATTCACTGTCCTGCAACATTAAATCTGTGTTATGAATATGTTTTTTTAGTTGTGTCTGATTTTGGAGTTTCAGATGCTTTTTGAGTTCCCTCATTTCAGATAGCAGCTTATCTCTCTCAATATAGATATAGATATACATTTGCCACTGGTAAATTCAGTACACACTACCTCACTTTTATACATTTTACATACTACACACTGTGTTAAATCCATCTCCATTTTTAAAGTATCTGTCTACCTTTAAATAATAAACTGTGCCCATGGTCTCATGGGGCATTGAAGACACTTCATTCATGAACAGACCATGCATTTGCCTTGCGTGTGTCACCTCCATGCATGTTTGTTGATGTCCATGCTCACCAACACTCACAAGCAAACATTGTTTCACAGAGTCACAGAATTCTAATTGTAGAAAAGAACCACACCAGCCCATCTAGTCTGCCCTTACATCCACCCCTTCCTTTTACTGGATCAGAATGCCCCCCCCCCAACCCCCTCATGTCTGTCCCATGTCCTCTTGAGTCCCTCCACTGTTTTGGATCCCTCCACCTCCTTTGGTAGCCTGTTCTGGGCCTCCACCACCCTCTCTGTGAAGAACTACACCCTCACATTGCTTCTGTATTTCCCTCCTTCCAATCTGAGGCTATGCCCCTTGTTCTAACTCCCTCCTTCCTTTTTAACAAGCTCTCCTTCTTCACCTTATTGATCCCCTTCAGATACTTAAACATTTCAATCATGTATCCCCTCTCCCTTCTAGCCTCTAGTGGATATAGATTCAGCTCTCTCCATCCCTGTTCATATGTTTTTCCCCACATTCCATGCATAATTTTGATTGCTCTTCTCTGAAACCTCTCCATTCACTCAATGTTCCTACATAGGTACAGTCTCCAGAACTGTACCCTGTACTCCAGGTGCAGCCTCACTTTTGTTTTGTAGAGCAGCATTAGCACCTCCCTCCTTCTGCTAGTTATGCCCCTTCCAATGTAGGCCAGCATTCTATTTACCTTTTCCTACTGCTTTGCTGCCCTAGTTCCCCTCCTTCAGATTGCTCAATATAATAATCCTCAGATATATCTCCTGCTCTGTTTCCTTGATTCCCCCCCAAAGGTATAAGCTGCTAGAAAATTTTTCCATCCTATGTGCATCATCGCACACTTTTTTACATTAAATTTTAGTTGTTAGGTTTCTGACCACCTCTCCAACTTCTACAGGTCTTGCCTCTTGGCCTCCACTCCACCTTGGGTGTCCCCTCTATTGCAGACCTTCATATCATCCATTAATAGGCACACCCTACCCTTTAGTCCTTCTGCTAGTTCACTAGTGTAAATGTAAAAAAGTAGGGGTCCCAGTACTGATTCCTGAGGCACCCCACTTATTACCCCCTTTAACCTGGAATGTACCCCATTTACCGCCACTGTTTGGCTCCTTCCCATCAACCAGTTCTCCACCCACCTAGTCACCTTATGGCCCACCACTATTCTCTACAGCTTATTTACTAGCATTCTATGCAGGACAGTGTAGAAGGCCTTAGTGAAGTCCAGTTAGGCCATGTCCACTGCCCCTCCTTGGTTCACTACTTGTGTCACTCAATCAAAAATCTCTATCAGGTTGGTCTGACATGACTTCCCATTCATGAAGCCATGCTTCCTTTCGTCCTGCATACTACTGGCCCCCAGGTAGTCTGCCACCCTTTCCTTTATTAATGTCTCCATTACCTTTCCCACCACCAAGGTGAGACTGACAGGGCAGTCGTTTTCAGTCACCTCCTTGCTTCCCTCGTTGTGTAGTGCAACCACCTCTGGCCTCTTCCAGTCCTCAGGCACCCACTCTGTATCCATGGACAAGTTAAACAGTCTTGTCAAAGGTGCTGTCAGCCTCTCCCTCAGCTCCTGGAGTACCCTTGGGTGTAAGCCATCCAACCCCATTGCTTTATCCATCTTTAACCTGCCCAACTCCTCCCTTCTCTATCAATTGTGAACATTCTAGAATCTGTTCCCCTGCATCCCCCTCCCTTCCCCTACAGCTCTGGTCCTCTACCCTCACCCTCTTTCATGAAGATCAAACAGAAGTAGCCATTTAATACCTCCACTTTTTGAATTCCCCCCAGTTTAATTCCCCCTCCTCAATTGCATCCTTTCCTGACATGCCTTCCTTCTTTCTCCCACATACCTAAAAAAGGTTTTATCTCCCTTCTTGGCCTGCTTTGCTATTTTCTACTCAGTGACCTCTTTAGCCCTCCTTATATTCTGCCCTGGCTCCCTCCTTTTTTCTCTATATGCCTCCCTATCATCCTCCCTTTGTGTCATCTTATACCTCCTGAATGCCCTTTCCTCTCCCTGAATGCCCCTGCCACCTCCCTTGTAAACCATAGAGGTCTCCTCCTTCTTCTGTTCTTGCTTACCTTCTTGAAGCAAATGTCAGTGCTTTCAGCACTCCTCCCTTAATAGCTGCCCATAATTCATCCACATCCTTTATATTCCCCATCCCTGACATTTCTTCCCCAAATATCCTCTTCATTCTGTTAAAGTCTGCTTTCTTGAAGTCCATTACCTTAGTTCTTGTCCTGTTTCTTTCCCTCCCCATTTTTACCCTCACCTTTACAGCACTTGTGCCTAATCCTTCCCCAACCTATATCTCTTCCACACTGTCCCCATTTGTGAGAACTACGTCCAACAGGTTTTCTCCCCTAGTGGGCTCCCTCACCAGTTGTTGCAGGAATACCCCTTGTAGTGCCTCTAAGATCCCCCTGCTCCTAGATGATACTGCTGCTGGGATCTCCCAGTCAATGTCAGGGAGATTTAGGTCCCCTACTAGTAGAATCTTCCCTTTTTGTGCCATTTTTGTCACTGACTGTATAAGCTGTTCATCCCTCTCTTCCACCTGTGTAGGAGGTCTGTAAACCACCCTCACCATCAATGATTTTCCACTCCTTTTGTCTAAAGTGACCCATATTATCTCAGACTCCCCTTCCTCTTCCAGCCCCTTCATGGCCTCAATTTCTTCTTTGACATGTAATGCTACCCCTTCCCCTCTTTCCCTCCCTGTCTTTCCTAAACAGTCATTATCCAGGTATGACTGTCTGCTAGGCATGATGCTCAGTCCACCAAGTCTCACTTACTACTACTATGTCAAGACCCTCTTCCACCATGGTGGACTCCAGTTCCCCTAGTCTATTCCCCAAGCTCCTGGCATTTGCTACTAATCTTCTCCACCTTGTAAGCCCCTCTTCCCTCTCCCTTCTCCTCATCTTCCAACCCCTCCCAGTTGTTGCATGTTGTTGCATGTTTAATACCAGAAAATGGGAAGTGCCATGGGGCAAGACATCTGGTCTGGTGATCTTGATACTTAAACCATAAAAACACTTAAATTTGTAAACTAGGCTGCCCTATTGCCCCTTATCAGGGCTAGAAATCATCCAAAAGGCTGACAAGTGGCTGCTTGAGTCCCCAGACAATTTGTGGAAGCTTTTAGCATGCTAAGGTGTGGAGAAGGACTTCCTGGTAGCTTCAACTATCCCCCAATGCTCCTTGGTGGCAGCGGAGTACAGCCACACCAAAACAACACACTGGATGATTTTATTTTCAATGTTTTAGACAGACACAGAGTTACACAAACTCAGACACAACTTGTCCCCTCTAAGAATGGCAGTCACAAATCCTCTGCCTCTTAAAATGAATTGCTCACAGGCAAGTATTGTTTCACACCAGAAAACAAGAAGTGCCATGGGGCAGGACTTCTGGTCTAGTGATCCCAGTATTTAAACCTTAAAAACACTTACAATTTGTAAACTAGCATGCCCTAATGTTTTATCAGGGCTAGAAGCTATCCACCAGCCTAAAAACTCACTGCTTGCATCCACAGACAATTTGTGGAGGATTTTAGTATGGTAAAGTGTGAAGGATGACTTCCTGGTACCCTCCACTATTCCACAATGCTCCTTAGTGGCAGTGGAGCACAGCCACTCACAGACAGCACCCTGGATGATTTGTTGTTGTTGTTTTTCAAGGTTTCACACAAACACAGAGTCACATAAACTCTGACACAGCCTGTCTCCTCAGTGAATGGCAGTCACACAGCTCCTGCCTCTTAAAATGAATTGCTCATAAGTGACTGTTGTTTAATACAGCAAAACTGGAAATATCCTGGGGTGGGACTTCCGATTTGACAATCCCGGTTCTTAAACCATAGAACACTTAAAATTCATGAAATAGTCTTCTCTAATGCCTCTTTTTTAGTACTTCCCTGGACACAAGATGTGTACCACAGGACTGGAGGATGGCTCATGTAGTGCCCACTAACAAGGGTGGTCCCAGAGATGAACCAGGAAACTACAGGCTAGTGAGCCTTGTCACAAATGCACTCTGTAGGTCAGGCACTCTGCTGCCACAGTTCCAACCTCAGAGTGCAATAGTGTGAACAGGTAACAGACAGGGTAACTCTCCTGTCTGCTTTGGGTCCGAATCACCTTTATCCTCGAGTTTGGGAGGGATTCAAACTGTGAACCTTATGCTAGTGTACCCAGTGTACAGGCTCAGATATGTACCCTCTTCTGGACTGCAGTACAATCTTTCAACAGGGGCACCCAACCAGGTATCCAAAATGAACCCTTAAAACTTTATAAGAGACCTTATGTATATTCTCACCTTTTTCTAGCTTAGTAACACCATTCAAGCCCTTACAGCTGTCAGACTTAGTATAGGTTCAGCAATGGCATGCAAAAATGACTGAGGAGACACTGGCAGTATCTTTAAGAAAATGTAGTTTGCTACAAATGGTAAAATAAGTAAAATAAAATACAGAACAAATAGCATGAGCTCACAGTCACAAAAGAAAATGGGAAAATTACAAAACACAGACTCCTACCACAACACTTTAGATCTTTGCTATCTAAGTATTACCGTTTTGTAAGTGCTGATTTTAGTTAGACAGATCTTTGTTTCTTAAGAACCCAAGAAGATATGTCTTCATGTACAATGTTACATGTCATTTCTCTGTCTTCCCCACCCCCTTTTGGATGAGGTCAGCTAGACCCTCGCTCAGAATTAATTTTAACATACTTTCTACCACGAGGTATTTTAAAATTAATGGTTCATCAGAAGAAAAAAAAACATTTCCTAAATATGGCATCCTTTAGTTAAACATTTTCCCTTTGAACTTAGCAATCCCACACTGGCAACAAGGTGTTAAAAAGCCAACAGGAATCAGCCTAATGACGTCCTTTCCCTTATGTCATAAAACTCATATTTAGTTTCCAACATCAAAGGCAGCAGCAGGCAATAAACTGTTTCTGGGGGATGTTCCAATTGACTGGTTCCTTCTGGTCTGTTTTATTACCTCCTGGTTTTCAGCTACTGAAACTTTGAAATTACAGGCCAAATTCCTCACATATTGAAATGTCATACACAGAACATGTATTTATAATACCAATAGCATATAATAATCATAAGCAAGGGGAAGAGCATCACAAGCCTCACATCAGTTGTGGGAAAACTCATGGAGACAGTCCTAAAGGAAAGGCTGGTGACCTTCTTGGAGGATATTGGTCTCTAGGACGGGCATCAACATGGGTGTGTTTCAGGCAGATCTTTCCAGACAAATCTAACTGAGTATTATGACTGGGTGACCTGGGAACTGGACAAGTGCCATGGGGTGGATGTGCTGTATTTGGCTTCAGCAAGGCCTTTGATTCTGTGCTGCATGGGAGGCTGGGGGAGACTGGAATACACAGGGGTGGGATCAAAAATCATCAGATGGATTGTCAACTGGCTGAAGGGAAGGCAGCAGAGGGTGGTGGTGGGGGGTCCCTCATCACAATGGGAAATGTCGAGCAGGGTACCACAAGGATTGGAACTGGGACTAGTTCTATTTGAGATATTCATAGTGGATATCTCACATGGGGTCCAGAGAAGGATCAGTCTGCTCACTGACCACACAAAGATGGGAGCAGTGATAGATGACATTGAGGGATGAAAGCGGCTGCAGGAGGACCTGACCAAACTTCAGCCATGGTCAGAAACATGGCAGCAGGGTTCAACATGAAGAAATGCAAGGTACTGCACTTTGAAGTGAGAAACCAGTGGAGGCACTATCAGCTGGAAGGGGTGCAACTGGAAAGTACAGAGGAGGAAAAGGATCTGGGGTGGTTATAATGGGCAGCATAAACAACACTGCTCAGTGCAGGAAGGCTGCAGCAAATGCCAATAGAATGCTGGGGTGTATAGCGAGGGGAATCTCCTCCAGGAGTATGGATTTGATCCTCCCATTACAGATCTCTGGTCAGGCCTCACCCAGAGTACTGTGTGAAGTACCAGCACCATTCCTGAAGAACAATATCAGATTGCTGAAGGTAGTGCAATGTAGGGTGACAAGAATGATCCAGGGATTGGAGGGAAAGACCTACAAGGATAGATTGGGCATGCTGAAACATGTACTCTCTGGAGGAGAGGAGGGATAAGGGGGATATGATTGAAACCTTCAAGTACCAGAAGGGGGAAAATAAGGTGAATGCAGAAAGTATCCTCCAGCTTAGAAGAGGGAGGGATACCAGAGGCCATCAGCTGAGGTTTGAGAGGGGAAGATTCAGGAAGGAAATCATGAGACAGTTTTTCTCAGAAAGGGTGGTGGACAGGTAGAATAGTATACCCAAAGAGATGGTTTCCTGTAGAACAGTGGGTAGCTTTAAGAGGGCTTGGGACAGGGTACAGGGGGTGTTAAGATGAAGAGGGGAGAGGTTAGGGCAGCTGCAAGTTGAGGGGCTAGGTAAACATTTGAGTAGACTCAATAGACCTGCTTCTGCTGGCATTTTTGTATGTGCATATGCTATCAGGGCTAGAAGCCATTCACCAGCCAAACAACTGACTGCTCAAGTGCCCAGACAATTTGTGGAGGCTTTTAGTATGCTAAGGTGTGGAGGAGGACTCCTTGGTACCCTCCACTATCCCTCAATGCTCCTCAGTGGCAGTGGAGCACAGTCAAACACACAAAACACACTGGACCATTTTTTTCAAGGTTTTATACAGACACAGAGTTACTCATCTCTGACACAGCTTGTCTCCTCTAAGAATTGCAACCACACAGCCCCTGTCTCTTAAAATAGTTCCTAGACCCTTTGAAGGGCCTGTACATGCAGGATGTGCTCCATGGGGGCACGGTGTGACATCCTCAATGGAAAATGCATGCCCCATTTGCATTGATATCACCTGCATCACTTGCTAAATGAGTGGGCAGGACTCCAGCCTACAGCCATAGCCTCCATGGTGGGTTGGAGGCATCACTGACACCAACTGTGATTAAGAAATATTAACATTTGTTACACTGGTGATCCCATTATGCCCTGCACCTCCACAGGCATGGATACGCTTGTGACAGGGATGGGCATCCAATTGAATGGCCATGGTCCAGGCCACTCTGCTCACCCATGCCATTATCTTCTCCAATGCACCTGCACCTGTGGGACAACACCCTTCATGTAAGGAAAAACTGTCCATCTTTGAGCTGCCTTTGAGGATTACATCCCAAATAGGTTCCTTCACTGACACCAGTAAGAATGTGGCTTTATTATGCTCACAAGGTGCAGAATCAAATCCATTTGGGAAGGGAGGGAGGGAGGGATGAAGGAAGGAAGAATGAAGGAAGGAAGGAAGGAAGGAAGGAAGGAAGGAAGGAAGGAAGTGATTTTGAAAATTAAGAATGCTGCAAGTGAAAATGCTAAGGAGATGAATAGGCAGATGGTCAGTGGACTTTTTATTCTGTGCTTGACTTTTTGTGTCATCCCCACCATAGTTTGCTCAACTTAATTTCATTTTTCAGAGCATAATTTAGAAATTCCGGGTGAGTGGTATAAATTGGTCAGAAGGAAAGGCAAACATTACAAATGTATCAGAGGAAAGAAGATTTACATGGGTCAGATCTCTGCTCATGTCTGTATTGTGGATGGTGAAAGAAAATACTGTTTGTGTGCATGGAAGGGGGAGCAGGGTTTAAATTGCTCCCTCCTCACAACCACTACCACCACCATACATGAATGTATGGAGTTACTGGGGCACAGGCTACAGCATTCCCCCATTTAACACCAATCCATGTTGTCTGCTATTATTCAGCAACCAAAATTCTTGAGGTATCCTCTAACAGGCAGAGAATGAGGATAAAGACCGATGAGAGCTGTATAAGTTCCCCCCCCCCAAAAAAAATGAAATGTTACTTTACCTATGTTGTTTGTTTTGTTTGCATGTGTGGGGGAATTTTTTTTTGGGGGGGAGTGAAAAGAGAGAAGAGAGACAGGGTGGATACAGAAAATAAGAAAGATGGATAGGTGTAGAGAAAGAAAGAGAGAAAGTTAAACTGGAGGGAGAGTAAGGTGTTTTGATGTGGGTTGCTTCATCAAACAACTACTTCTATGGCTGACATGCCTGATGCCATACGTCCCACCTGTCAGTTTTCGTAAGGTGCATCATTCACTTTCCATGCTGTGGGTACTCCCAGCACATTAGTAAATAGCCAAGTCATTGCTCAGGAGACCTTGGGAACTGAGAAAGGAACGTAAGCAGTTGGGCCTGGTGGCCATGAAATGATCCAAGCTGGGAAGGTCAACACCCCTGTTATTCTGGACATGGACATCAGTTGTGGCTCTCCTGAGATAAGCTTTTGGCACCATAGAATATTGGAGTTCTCATAGCCAGACACTTCACAGGTCACTTTAAGAGAGCCACTTGGGAAGGCGGAGATGGATCTGGGAAACTGATGAATTGTGAGTTCCTCTGTACCTAAGTAAAAAAACTGGAAAGCACACAAATGATTATAAAGATATACAGTAAGATAGACAGACAAACATACATATATATATATATATATATATATATATATATATATACAGTATATATATATACTATATATATATATATATATATATGAAATACAAAATCACACATGCCCCTATGATTGGGGTAACCATTGCCTCAGTGCCTGCACACAGAGGTTCTTTGTGTGTGTTTATACATATATATATATATATATATATATATATACACACACACACACATATATGTATATTATATAGTGTAACTCAATTCTTTTGTCTCTTTTTGCTTTGTAAACATAATGGTCCATTTGTTTTAAGTGCTTGGAGCATGAAAGTTGTTCATCAAACCAAATATTAAAATGCTTTCTTTTGTCCAGTAATTTTTTACTACATTATAATTAATATAATTAATTAGTAATGATTTGGTAGATTTTTTTTTTAATTTAATTTAGTGGTCACAGTTTTCAATTTTGTGCATAGATATGTACACAGTCCCCATGTTGAATAACATGTCTAATAAGCGGAGGTTACTGGTCACTAAACTGAAGTGCTTGCAGTATTTTTTTTTTTGCTTATTTATTTTAAGTGCTTGTGAATGTTTATGTGTGGGTGGGGGGGGGTGTAATTTCTTCAAAGTCCATTTGGTCCAGGAAACAAGTTTTATTTCACAGCCAGGTGATACAATACCTTGGAAGAGGTGATAACTTACCCACGCTCCATTACAAATAACAAATCACATAATTACTCTGTACTGTAACACACTGAACAAAAAGGAATTGGGAGGCAAATATGAATCAATTCAAGCAGGAAAGTGCAAAAAAAAAATGCCAAACACAAAAACAGACTGCTTGTTGTAAGTGTCAGCAACTGGTGGCATTTTACTATCCTGAATCATGGGGCATTATGCTGCCACTATCTGGGACAGTAAAATAATAAATAAAATCATAAAGTCCTCCTGGAATACAGCTCTATTACAGAGGCAAAGGTATCTGTCCCATGAACAAACTAAATCAGCACTGTGAAGTGGTTAGAAAAACAAAGTAAAAAGTTGGAAGTTCTACAACTGAATATTCAGGTGAGGGAAGAGACCTATCGGAAGCTAAAGGTTTTTCATGAAGGAAATGCTTAACCTTACAAAATGTGTAGTACTATATTAACATACTTATTTTGTGTGGATGTATAATAGTAGACACATGTAAAGGTAAAGCAGTTTTGCACACTTCAATACAGGGACGGTGATTGGAGGGTGGGGGGTTGCCACTAGAAACCAGGGAAACAACAGTTCACTGCTCGAACTGCAGCCCACAGCATGAGTTCCAGCAGCAGCAGCAGATGTCAAGAAAATCCCATTGTTTTTCATACAGAGAACATGAGAGAATGGCTCCTCTTGCTAATCTGGGCACCCAGGATTTTGGGAGCCCAAAAAAGGTAATTCTGGCAACTTTAAAAATATACAATAATTTTTTTATGTACTTTCACTGTTTGTAAGTTTAAACAGTAAAAAGAAAATGGGGGTCATCTCTACTGGTGTTCCCCCCATGACAAGTAAATCATGTTGATAACAGCAATATGTTTTTTACCTTTCACAATAGATTTTTTACCAGTTGCACCAGAAAGTTAACACTAAAATTATTGTAACTCTAGAACCCTTTAATATTTTTTTCACCAAACCTTCCAAATGCACACCCTTGGCATGGACCCCTTCAACCCTGAAGATGTCATGAAAAACATTCCACACCCTGCAGGCAGTTGGCAAGACCAAAAATACCAAATGTTAAGTATAGGGAAGCCAAATGTGTTTTTTTTTTTTTTTTTTGCTGTTTGGCACTGTGCATCTCAAAACTGTAAAAGATGCCATCACAAAACTTTTCACATCTTGAGACTCCAGCAGCATGACTGGGCATGCCAATATTTGAGCTATTTCATCACAGAACTCAAAAGTTATTAAGGTGCAAAAAAATGGGGTTGAACATTAAGCAGACAACTCAACCGTAACCACAGGGGCATTACTTCACCTCTATAATAGATATTATAGGGACACAGCAGTATCCCTATAGTTAGGGCTGTGTAGGCAGTTTAATGTTAAATCCCAGTTTTTACACTTTAATAACTTCTCAACTGTTCTACAGATTTGCATGAGATTTTGCATGCACAGTCTTGTGTAGCAGATCTGTGGATTTGCTATGTTATGGTGAAAAAATATTAATCCATTCCAAAGTAATTTAATTTTGAAATTAAACAAAACATTGGTTCTGAACATGCTCAGTAAACACTTCAAGACAGCTGTATGAAACAGAAGAGGAATCCTTTTTTGTATTGGAATAATTCTTTTTCATTTGCTGACATGCTGTTTCCATTTTTTTCTACAAAAAAAAACATTTCAAAAACCACAAAAGTGACATTATGGAACAAGACCAATACAGCTATCTCACTGATCAGAACCCTGTTAGGTGTAATCTGCACTTCACTGTTAGAGAAATGCTCTTGAAATGTTAATTTTTTTATATTATAAATGTTTTCTTCTGATGTATGATATGAAAAAAGAATCTTTTTTCATTTCACAAGTCACAATAAAGATCCTTTTTGTGAAGGGAAAATCCTTTATCCTTTGCCACATCTAATTCCAGTCACTGCGTACTATAATTTGTTGACACATACAGTATATCTAAAATTTGTTGTCTCTTTTTTCTTCTTCTTTTTTTAATCACTGTTTAACACAATCCACATGAAAACCTGCATCTACTAAAGGTTCTGTGTGAATTCACACTGCTTTATAGTCAAATAGTGCAGACAAAAAAAATTACCTGTGCCAAAAGACTTTTATTTATCAGCACTCACAGTTGAGAACACAAAGTCCACAGGATTCCAAAGAGTCCATGTAGTAACAATGCTGGCTGGCATTTGTGTGGAATCCTGCTCCAGGACTGACATCACCTACTGTGTGGATTCTTTTTTTCTTTCTTTTCTCTATATACTTTTGCTCCTCCTTGGAGATGGCAAGTGGCCACAGCCCCTCCCTCTGAGGGGACTTGTCTCTCCAGCAAGGCATCTCCTGTACCCATCCCATCTGGCCATACCCCATGGGTCCTCCACCCCATGACAGTGCCAGGGGTGAGGGTCGCCATCTTCCCCCTACCCCAGGAAGGCAGCATCTAGATTGCTTGGGGTCGGCATGGGTGCAGCTGGCCATCATGGAGCCTGCCAGCTCTATACTTTTCCTCCAGTTTTTCTCCTGAACCCTTGCACATGCAATGAGCAGGGTGACTGCCTCCACCTTGGTGGAGGCAGTCTTATACCCTGTGTGTGGATCCACCCCTCTTCTAAGCATCATGCCTGTGCTAACCCCCAGCTTCTGCTGGGTGTCAGTCTATAGCGTGATGTTGTGTCCCCCCACCCCTGAGGAAAGAGATCTGTCAGTGGGTGCTTGATATTTTTTACCCTGGCTGACCTCTGAGCGACTCGAGTCTGTTCCCAAACCCTGGTTGCCAGTGTGGCACGAGGTGTCGCATCCAGTGCCTCAACCCTCAGCACTACTAGGCTAGCCTGTGTGGATTCTTTGAGTGATATTTTATCAGCACTTTGGAATAAATAAAAGTTGTTTGCCACAGGTAACATCTAATTTGTCTACTTTATTTGACTGTGGAGCATTATGTAAATTCACACAAAATCTTTAGTAGATGCCAGTATTTCTGCCCTTGATTGTTCAGTTTCTGACCTGGGCACTGTTATTCCCTGGCTACAGTTCCATCATATGTGCTTAATATAATCCACATGACCAAAGGTAAACCACACTAAAAAAACTGAGTATCATGGCAATGTAATGTTTTGCATCCATTATTAGTTTTATTTTTCCAATGCTTGTATTGTTTCCTGGCTTACAAACAGGTAGATTTCTTCTCAAGAGTCAATAAGGTTGCCAAATGAAAAAAAAAAAAAACAAAGAAAGGCAAAAAACTACAAAAGAATTAAACTTCTATAGATGAGTTTAAACTGAAATGAGCAAAATAAAACACCTCAAGTCCAAGTTTACCTGTAATTGCATTGTGATATCTATTACTATATGTTTGTAGAAAGTAAGCAATTAATGGCCAAGCTACTTTGGTGTGATAGTGGTTGCAGTTTCTGGTGTAAACATTATTACTGCTGGTGTTTTCCATTTGCCCTGAGGCATAAACTGAAATGGGACTCTGCCTATCTGGGAGTTGAATACTAGAAATATAAACCTGTTACAGAGTTGATTTACTTGTGATCTAGTCTGTCACATCCAACATATCCCAGCCACAGCCATAACAACCCCTCTTGCCAATCTCCTAAACCTCTCTTTTGCCACAGCAGCTGTCCCACAGACCTGGAAACACACCGTTGTCATTCCCTTCCCTAATGGGGTTACCCCCACTTCCACTTCAAACTACTGCCCTATCTCTCTCCTTCCAGTCCTTGCAAAGTTACAAGAGCACCTGGTGCTTGCCCAACTCACCTCCTTTCTCTCTGACTCTAACTTCTTCATGCCATTCAAGTCTGGATTCAGAAAGGGTCACTCCACTGCATACTCCTTGATAGGACTCACTGACACCATCCTCTCTGGAATGGATAAAGGGCATATCACCTTGGCAATATTCATAGACCTTGCTAAAGCATTCAACACTGTCTTCCACCCCTTGCTGTTAACAAGCCTCTCATAAACAGGCCTCGGTACCTCAGCCACTAACTGGTTCAATGCCTAACACTCAGGAAGAACACAATCAGTGAAAATTGCAGATGCCACATCCTCCACCCTCTCCATGACTACTGGTGTCCCTCAAGGGTCCGTACTTGGCCCCCTTCTGTTCTCCATTTTTCTAAATGACCTGTCACAAATCTGCACAGCTACATCTATACACATGTATGCAGATGACACCATCTTATTCACCTCCAGTTCTTCCCCAGAAGAAGTAGCATCCAGTCTCCAGTCCAACTTCCTTAGAGTTCAACTCTGGTTCAGTTTGCACCAGCTCTCCCTGAACACTTAAAAAACAGTCACAATGACCTTTGGCACATGGCAATGGCTATCCAGACTTCTTTCCCTCCCCTCCTTTCACACCCAGGATGGGACAACTCTGGAGGACGTCGCTTCCTTCTGGTGCCTAGGGGTATGGCTCGACCGTCACCTTACCTTCTCTGACCACATCAATGCAACCATAAAAAAACTGCACCCCAAGCTCAGTGCCCTGTATAGGAACTGCTCTAGCCTCTGTTTTATGGTCAGATGGGAACTAGTACAGAAGATGATCCTTCCTTCCATAGACTACTGTGACACAGTTTACAGTGCAGCACCTAAATTCTCCTTAACTAAACTAGACCCCCTGTTCAATGCCTTCTGCCATTTTGCTCTCAATGATCACCACTGCTCCCACCACTGCGACCTATTCCGCTCACTCACCTTCCCAGCCCTCAAAAACCATCGCCTTCTACACTGCTCCAAATTTGTCTCAAAATTCTGGCTTGGCTCCCTCCCCTCCTACCTCTCCTCCATACTTTTTTCAGCCCCGACCTCCCTTCATGCCCTCAGGTCTCTTGACACCCAGCTACTATGTATCCCACCCCAAATGGAAGACCTCAGCAGGTCAAACAGCCTTCTTGCACCATTTCCCAAAACTCTGGAATGACACCCCCCAAATTCACCACTCCTCCTCCATCCACTCCCTATCAACCTCACTGGCAAATTACCTCATGGTAACCTGTACTTGTACTTGATAACTCTACTGCCCTCCCAACCCAAGTCCCAACTGCCTGACCAGCGACACCTCCCTATGCTTGAAAGCTGGCATATATCACCAACTATGGCACTTGCTGTCTTGTCTTGCCTTTCTCTGCCCTGTCTAAAATCAACTGCTATGTATTAATCTGCCTCAGCAATCTGTACTCTATGTATGTATGTATTGTAAGTATGTATCCACTGGATTATGCTTTCCCTGCTCCATGTAGCTGACTGTTAACCAATGTATAGCCAAAAGTAACCTTATTCCAGTGTATACCTGTTTTATGTTGCTGTTTGATAACCTGCATGTTATCCTCCCTTTGTAACCCTTCCCCCAGGTCGCACCTGGAGATGAGCATCTTTTTGCTCTGTGTGCCTTTCCTGGTGAATTAATCCAATAAATAAATAAAATACAACCTTTTCTGTCTTTCAAAGCTCTTATGAAATAAAATGTTTTGGTCAGAAGTTGAACTTTGTATTTACAAAAACAGGACAAATCACACTTAGGAAAAAAAAAACAGACACTGCATAGCACTAACAGAAAGTTTAAATGTAGTACAAGAAGCAACACTTGCAATACACACGTTAACATGTACCTTACCTGCATGGTGCCGCACTGCTTTTCAGAAGAAAATGATCATCTATGAATTTAACATTCAAACAGTGTGGGGAAATATAAACTTTTTTGGGAGTTTTATATTCCCCCCAAAAGCATAACAATTGCATCCTTGAAAAGGAGTGTACAATTGTTTTGGGGGAAGGGGGCTCTTATAATTGTGAAAGTTATGACAGGAACAGAGTAATGAAAAGATACAGTAATGATACAGATGATGACACAATTTTTCTGTAAAGCACGAGGCATCCTAATGTCTCTTGTGTGGTATGTTTAGACCACCACAAAAAAGCAATCCATGGTATTCTAACTCCGGACTGTCTTGTTTCCAGCTGTTTGTCATTGTTAAACACTAACTGCACCCACTTTTCAAATGTTCATTTAACGTGAGTCTAAAAAAATCATCAAGCCTTTCTCCAGATCATATGGGTTTATTATACCACCGCTATTCATGAAGTGTTTCCTTGACTTTATTTTTGTTGTCATTTTTGTTTGTCGTCATTTTTGTGGTTTTATCATACTTCTGATTTAGCACTGCTCTTCAGCAGGAGTAAATCAACAGGAGACATATAAAAGAAAATCTAGCAAATAGGGTTGCCAATAAAAGGCAACCAGAATTGTCGGAAGGCATCCCTGAAGAAATGGGGTAAGCACTAGAAACATAGGGAAGGCAGAGGAGGAAGGGTGGTGGATAACAGGCAGGTAGGGGTGGAGTTAGGTGAGGTCATGATTGACAGCAGGTATGAGAAGGGGAGGGGACAGGTTAGGTCATGATAGACAGGTCCTGAGGAATGATGTGTACTCCCAGGGGAGATACAATTGGCCTGGGGGTGGGGCCAGGAAGAGTCTTTCCAAGGGTTCCTTAGGGGGTTTATAAGCCCAGGTTTAGGATCTCTCTCCCTCCTTCTGCTGGGATTTTTCATTTAGAGTGGATCTCAGCACAACAACTGACAAGTTTCCTGCTTGGTTTGCACCACTAGATAAGGCATGGCAACTCTGGGGCCTGGGGCTCCCTTACCCTGAGGGTTTAGTAAGATTTTGGCTGATTTTTTTTTTAACTTTATTTGTACATCTACATCCCTGGGCATCCTTCAGGACTACCCACTCAGTGTCTCCCCTACTCCCAACCTGAACCCCTCACATCTCCCTTGATCTTCTCCCCGAACAACAGCAGGCAAGCTCAACCCCCGGTACAATCTCCAGGGCTGATTCCGCCTTCCCTCGGTGGCTGGCTCCTCAGTGTGAAAAGCCTTACCTGCTGTTGTTGGTCAGCTTGGAAGGATCCGGGTACATCTGGGCCGGCTATTGGGATGTGGGTGACTCCTCTGGGGCCACTGTCATCTCACTGATGGTGCAGATGGCTTTTATCCTTTTTCATTGCCCCATAAGCATGACGTGCAATGGTTTTGGCATTCAGGCTGCCCCCATTGATGCCTGCCATGTTCATCCCCTAACTGACCTTTGCTACTGGACGAAATGCCTCATGCTTCTGCTAGGGACCACCACGGAGCACAATACACCCTGGATCCCACCCCCAGGAGAAAAGAGCTGTTCTCTGGACACTCGATCTTCTTCTTCCCTGTTGACCCCGACTGCCCTGGCTCATTTCTGAACCTGAGTCGCCGGCATGGCGCGAGATGTGGCATCCAGCACCTCAACCCTCAGTGCCACTGGGCTGGCTGGTTGGCTGATTTTGTTAGTAAAAATTGTTTTCATTCAGTCTCTCTTCTAATCTCTGGTGATGGTTTCAGTCAGGTCCTTCTGGTTCATATTGTAGAGAAAGTGGGGGAAATTGTTTAGTTGGTTAAATAGGTTATAAACAAGTTAGGTGGGCCTACCAGCCACATTGCAGGCAGATATCTCACTTCTGAAGTTGTAGTATTATGTTGGTAACTTGAGTGTTTTTTTTTTTTTAAAAGGGAGGCTTGGTTGGTTCAGCCACATATGTAGATAGCAGCCAGTCTGGGGGTCCACAATGCTGTGGTCCTTTTTCCAAGCGAGGAATTACACTGCACAGCGAGAGTCACTGGGGGATTTCAACAGCCTGGCCATCCAGCTGATGCAGTGAAAGGAACTGAGGAACAGGCCACAGGTCCCACTTTTTGGGGACATTTTGCCCTGGGTGGGGGATTCAAAACATCAGGAAGGGAGCTGCCATGAGGCTACACAAGCCATGCTAATATGAGTTTTTTGCACAAGGAGGGACTTGACTAGAGTGGGAGATGGGGGGGATGGAAACGCCAGGCAGAAGTCGAGGCCTGGAATGAGAACCATTGAAACGGGGCCTGTGAGGTAAGGCCGGATGGCCTACCAAATTGGTCAGGGGTCACATGGGGGAAAGGGGGTTGAGGATCAGGGGTAGGGGTAGGAGGATGGGGGCTCTCATGGAGACTCAGAAGCAGCTGGGTAGGCAGCTAGTGGTGAAGGGAAGTCCCGGAGGGCCTCAGATGGTACACCTACACAGGATACATCCTTGCCTTACAAGCAAAAGGGCACATGTTTGAGTCCCCGGAAGTATGTGTATCTGCAATCTCATTAGAAAAGGGGGAAAAACAGTTGAATTTTGAGCCCGGACATCATGTGGGGTCAGAGGGGAGTTTTTTCCATGGGCTAGAATGGTTTCCTGTTTAATGGAACTGCTCAAGGAAGGGTGGCATTTCAGAAAGAAACAGGCCTCCACCGGGGAGCACAGCAGAGAACGGCAAGGTCCCTAGGGGACAGACTGCATTGGCAACTGGATTCCACAAGGAACATTGGCCTCCTAGCCCACAGAGTGCCATATGGAAAGGCAAATCGATGGATGGGATAATCCAAAAAAAAAAATGAATACAAGGTAAAATGGAGCGAGTCACAAAGTAATGATGTCATACTACCAGGAAGTGTGCTTCACCAGGGTTTTTGGAACATTTATGGAGTAGTCGACGGCTACCCTATAACTTATGGATTCAAGGAATGGCCTTGGTTTATCAATTGGGCAGATTGGCCTCAGCACTCCTTTCCAGGTGGTTGGCTCAGGACAGAGGCTGGAACAGGAAGTTCTCAGGAGGTGTTGAGAGACTTCAGGAGATTCTGGTAACCAGAGGGAGGGGAAGTATGGTGCAGAGGTACTAAATGGTCTGTTTTGTTCCCTGTTTTCTCTAGCATCTTTAGACATAATGGCACCAAAGAAACAGACAACTCGGGCCTCCAGTGCACAGCTTCTTTAGGAGGCAGCAGCATTGATGGGAAAAATAATCAAGCTCATCAACAAAGCCCAGAAAAGGGAGGAGGAGGAGGAGAAGGAGGAAGCAGCCATCTGGGCCACGGGGCAGAGGAACTGGAGGGAAGTGCCTGAGGGGGCTAGCCCTGACCCAAAACCGGTCCCCCTACCTGATCCCACACTGGATCCACTGGACCCAGATACAGGAGTGGGTAAGGGTGCAGGTGCCCCTTTGGGGGAGAGCAGCCTTAAGGACTACTTGGAGGGCCTATTGGGGGATATGGGGGATAAAGGGCTGGATACCATGGCAAAGGTACTGGAGGTGCTAAAGAAGGACAAAGGGGTTGGGGGGTAGGGGAGCAGGGCAAGGAGCAGGGAGCGGGAAAGAACTGAATGAAGCCCCCCCAAGTTTTTCACTAGGTGATCACATTCCTGTCTCCTTTAAGGAAAAAATATGGAAGGGGGAAAATGTGGACATATTTGGTTTGTTGGACAAAAGGACTGCCAAAAAATACCAGCAAAAGGAGTCAGTGGGGAAGTCGGAAATGGCAGTTGCCTTGACTTTCATGGGACACAAGGGGGAGGAAGTCATGTACAATGGAAAGAATTTGGACATGTGGCAGGTGGAGTTCTTGCTATACAGTGCCATTTTGCTGGAAAAGCAGCCAGATTTGGCTATTCCAGTCTTAACGTACACAGCTATAATTAGGAATGCATATAAGGCCCAGAAGAGTTATTGTTTGTTAGAATATGATGAAGCATTCCAGCAGTGGATGGCAACGAGAGGCAATCTGAGGTGGGATTGCACACACTCGAAGTTATGGGTCTGGCTAGATGAGGGGGATAGGGAACGCGATTAAGAAGACTGTAGGACATGGGATGGTGAAGTCATGTTTGGCCTATA
Organism: Neoceratodus forsteri; assembly: GCA_016271365.2. NCBI lineage: Eukaryota > Metazoa > Chordata > Ceratodontiformes > Ceratodontidae > Neoceratodus > Neoceratodus forsteri. Next base: position 956,500,322 of record CM028131.1, on the reverse strand, counting down.
ACAGATAATCCTGCACATGGCCTAGCTGCAAATTTAGGCATGTCTGCTCTAAGTGCGGAGGGCAGCACCTGGTTTTGAAGTACAGGGGGATCTATGAACAATCCAGTTGCCAAAATAACCAGGAACAGTCCTTTTGGGGAGGGCAAGGGGCAAGGGGCAAGGGGGGAGCTAATGGGTTCAGTGGAAGGGGTGCAGGAAGCAAAAGTGGGTACAATTCCAACTGCGGATGGAATTAAAGGACAGGTGGGCACAGGGCGGAGGTGGGGTTTTTGCCTAGCTAAAACCCCCATTAAGGCCGATGTGGTAGAGCTATTGACAGCAAGTTATTCTAACGGGGTAGAGGGCAATGTTGTAAGAATGTTTTAAAAGGAGTTTTCCATTAGCTTTTTGGGGTATCAGGAGAGGGGCCAGGGACAAGAACTTGGCCTTGGTAAGGGGAAAAGAGGACATAGTTCCAAAAAGATTACAAAAGAGAAAGCCATTAGCAGGGTGAAGGGCCCTTTCTAGGACCCTCCGTGGGTGGAATTTCGGGTCTTCCCTTTTGGAATAGTTCCCAAGAAACAGCCAGGGGAATGCCACTTGATTCATCACCTGTCATACCTGGAGTGCTCGTCTGTCAATGACGGCATCCTGGAAGAGTGGAGTGCAGTGTCCTACACCTCACTGGACATGTCAGGGTGGTCCTGGGGGCATGGTTGGGCAAAACAGACATCAAATCTGCCTTTTGGCTCTTGCCAGAATGGCCTACAGATTGGGACCTATTGGGTTTCCAGTTCGATGGCAGTTTCTCTTTTGACAAAGTCATGCTGATGGGCTGTTCAGTGGCTTGCTCCACTTTTGAAGCTTTCAGCACATGGATGCAGTGGGGTTTTGGACACAGGTATAGTCACAGACACATAGTGCACTACTTGGATGATTTTTTTATTGATCGGACAGTGAAAGGGGGAAGTGGAGTGGATGCTGGGGGATTTTAAGGACATGTGTGAGACAATCGGCATTCCCCTATCAGAAGAGAAGATGGAAGGTCCATCCAGGGTGCTGGAGTTTTTGGGTATAGAGGTGGACACTGTCAAGGAATGTTTTCGGTTACCAAAGGGCAAGGCTCAACAGCAGAAGGGCTTGTTGGAACAGGTGATGGGGAGGAGGAGGGTGCCACTGGTAATAATGCAGCAACTGCTAGGGCACCTCAGCTTTACCTGCAAAGCCATAGGTCTGGGGCGAGTTTTCACCAGGTAACTGGGGCACGCCATGGGAAAAGCAAAATTGCCACATCATTGAGTGGATATTTCCAAAGGGATAAAGGAGGACCTGGCAGTCTGGAATACATTTCTGGCAGAGTATAATGGGATTACCTGCTGGCGGGAGGAGTAGGTGGACTGCACAGACCTTGATTTACACACAGAGTCATTGGGGACTCTAGGCTTGGGGGCCTATTATGGGGGGAAGTAAATGCCTGAGCCTTGGCCAGATGGTTGGAGGGTGGCAGGACTGCTGAAGGATATTACCTTGTTGGAGATCTTCCTTATATGGGTAGCTTTGGAGGTATGGGGAGGAGATGCAGAACAAGAGAGTACTGTTTTGGTGCAACAACAAGGTGGTGGAGGTTATTAACAGACGGAAAGGGCCAATGAAACCTTCACCAAAATCATGAGATGGCTAGTACTGCGCTCAAGCTGAATCTCACTTTCAAAGCCAGGCATGTGGAGAGGGTTAAAAATGAAATTGCTGACAGCCTTCCAGTCTTCAGATGGGCAGGTTCAGGAGGTTGGGCCCCCCAGGTGGAGGTGGTGAAAACGCTGGTGCCAGATCATCTATGGGAAATTGTGTGGCAAAAGCCCAAACGTTTTCTCAGAACTCATGGTTGGCCAACACTCTGAAAGCATATGAAGGCACATGGGAAGCCTCCAGGAGTTTCAGTTGCAGCAGGGCATGGTGGTAAGTTTGCTTGTCACAGAGGAACAGGTAATGTGGTTCATGAAGGATAGGTGGGAAAAAATAATAGCCCACTCAACCATGAAGGTGCAACTCATGGGCATAGTGTGTGCCTGCAGGTCTAGGGGGTGGCCTGAGCCCAGCACAACCAAGAAGGTAACGCATATGCGTTTGGGTTGGCAAAAAGGGCAAGTCCCATGGACAGAGGTCCAAAGACCCATAATGCCCAGCATCTTGGCCAAAGTGCTGGCGGCACTAGGGGCAATATGCTGTTCAGCTAATGAAGCCTGCCTATTTTGGGAGGTGTACACCCTGATGTACAAAGGGGCTTTCCTGGTAGGAGAGGTGGTGGCCAAGAACAAGGGGGATTCGGTTGGGGACCAACAAGTTCCATGGAGGGGGGGCAGACAGGACAGAGGTCTGAAAGAGAGATATGTGTGTGTGTGTGTGTGTGTGTGTGTGTGTGTGTGTGTGTGTGTGCAAAATAAAACACTGTAATATTTTCTTGATTACTATCCTCACACATTATTTTGATAATTGCTGCAGCACTTGCAAAAATGATCCACTGCCTTATTTATTAGAGCCATAAATTAGACCATGGGTATCTGTTCACTCAAAACAATATTAGTCAACCAGATAGGTTCAGCAGCTCATAATGAAAAGAATGTAAAGGACTTCCCTATCTTCATCCCCCCTCCAAAATAAAACAATGCATGTTGATAATGCTTGAGAATGACTATATGCTGACAGTTTATACTTTCTTTTTGTTGATCATGGTAACAAATGACCATGCTAGTGCATTAGCTTTAGAAAAGTAATACTGTCTAATGCGGTTAGTAAATGTAGTGTTTCCACTATTTCTCCTCTGGTGATACTGCATATATTGTAAGCATAAAATTACAGATTATTTGGTACCTTGTCAATCTGAACATTTGCAATTTATCATGTTTACTGTTAGATGATGTGCTGTATGACCTAGTTAGTAGTTATACACTTTGGCCCAAATATTCAAAAGGGTTGCGCCCCGGCGTGATATTCAAATGGGGATTGTGCCTGGCACAAATCCCGATGCACCGGAGTGCATCAGTAATGTAAGTGGTGCAGGTGGGGGGGGGCGTGGCCATGCATACTCCGCACATCCCTATATTCAGCCCAGGACGTGCTGATTCCATGCATGCGCAACCCCTACTTGCGCTGCGCACAGGTGAGCCAAAAAAAAAGGAACAATGGCTGGCCACCCACAGGTGAGCTGCCATATTGCAGGGTGCAATACGGCAGCTGCCACCTGTGGGTGGCCACCCGCGCTCTGGCTGCACCTCCCTGGTGGCACCCCCCCATGCCCGATTGGGGGCATCTGTTCAAAATAAAAATGTCCTATCTCCCTGGTGGTCCAGTGGACCACTGTCAGCCCGATCGCGGGCATTTGTAAGAATAATATTAAGTCCAATATCCCTAGTGGTCCAGTGGACTGCTCGCAGCCTGATCATGGGCATTTGTAAGAATAAAGTTAAGTCCTATATCCCTGGTGGTCCAGTGGAACCCCCCTCCACACCTGCCCACTGAGCCCCACCACCCTGCTGCCCCGGTCAGCGGTGGGCAGCAACACCCACCCACCTGCCGACCCACCGCCTGCTGACTGACACACCATAGGTAGGGATATGCGTACACTGGTCCTGGCGTGAGCCAATGGGCATGCAGCCCATACCGCATGACACAGTCCAGATATGTGAATGGATCCACCTTGCATATCTGGAATGTGTAGTACGGGCACAGACTGCATGCCCATTGGCTCATGCTGTGGACCAGTGGGCATACAGCCCTACCTACGGTGTCAGTCGGTGGGTGGAGGGGTGGCAGGTGGGTGGGGTGCTGCCACCCGCTGCTGACCGGGGGGAGCAGGGTGGTGGGGCTCATATGATGGGTGGGGAGGGGGGCACCACTGGACCACCAGGGATATAGGACTTAATTTTATTCTTACAAATGCCCACGATCGGGCTGACAGTAGTACACTGGACCACCAGGGATATAGGATGTGGTTTATTACTACTTAAGCCCGCGATCGGGCTGTGGGGCACATTGCCGCACTGTGCAGGGGCTGTCGGTCCCCAACGGCTTTTGCCTGGCAGGGTGCCAGGCACAAGTCACCAGGGATTGGAGCACCTGCATTCAAATGGGGCCATAATGACATACAAATGGCCCCATTTGCACCCTGCATACATTATGGCCCCATTTGCATGTGCACTTTTGAATATCGTGGTTGCTGCACATAGCACAACTCTGGCCACTTGCACTGGCGCAGTGCCACTGTGTCATGCACACTGTGGGTAGCCAGGGTGTGATATTCAACTATGCTGTGCCATGGCACAGCTCTGTTGAATATCTCCAAGTCAACGCCCCTGCGCAGCCAAGTTGCGCTGCTCCCAGGCTTGCGCCACAGTCTGGCGCAGTCTGACTATCCGGGCCCTTGTATGCAAATAGTCTCTATTAACCATACCTGTCTTACTTTTATATAGCATTGCAAAATATATATACACTGCATCTTGTTTTCCCTATATACAGTAGATGTACCTATTAGAAGCACAACTAATGGCAACCCTAAAGTACCCATCCTGGATGATTGCTTACCGATCCTCATATAAAATACTGTATTGGTTGTTTATTGTCTGTTTATTAAAAACAATTTAACTACAAGCCCCCCACCCCAAAAAAAAATTCATCACCATCCACATGTCACTGTGTCCCCGTAGTAGTTGGGGACCACTGGCATTTAAGTAATTAAGGAAACAGCATTAGCTGCTTATATGATGTGATAAGCGTAAGGGTGAGAATGAATTGCTTCTCTGCTCCATGGTTTGTTTTTAACAGCTTTTAACAAGTTTTTTTTTTTTGCAGGACAAAATCCTTAGTTCTTTTAGGACTAATAGCTCATCAGATTAAGTGTCATAATAGATGCGGCATGACTCATTTACTGTAAATATACAATAAATCAGGTGTTGTCACATCATTCCTTGTTCCAGCTGCGTGCCCAGGTTGCAAACAAGTTCAGTTGTCAGAATTGCCCTTTCTATGTTTGCTTGCACACATGTGCAAGAAACATAGGATCCAAAATGCAGTGCAGTACAGTTGAAAAGGAGAGCACCACTTGAATGAGCAGTGCTCCCTCTCACCACACACACACACACATAGCCGTCGCACATTGCATGCTTATGAGCCTCCTACCTCCCCATGCACACACTGTATGTTGACGGGGAGCAAATCCCCTGTCAGCTCTATGTCCCCCCCTGCAGTCTGTATGGCCAATGGCTCTACTGTTCCCCCCCAGACTATCGGGTGCCATGCTGGGAGGTATGACCGACGGGGGTGCCCAATCCCCGATCGGCTCCACTGCCCCCCCAACAGCCTTCCAGCTGCCATCTGGGAGCCCACCCCAGTGTGGCAAATGTCCCACATAGTCTAAATAAAAAAAACTGAAAGAAAAAAATCTTCCCTCACTGCTGTCTTCACCACCTTTCCCTCCTGCGCCCATCCACTGCGCACCCTGCCTCCCCACACCCCCACCTCACCCCATACTTACCTCCAGAGCTCAGCGCAATGCTCTTCAGTAGACCAGGAACACGTCTGTACTCTTCAAAGTTGACCGTGAACTGAGGAAATGCTGGTAAGCTGTATAATATAATGAATAGGGTTTTTTCAAATTTGCTGCAGATCTCAGGCATTTTTTGGAATTTTGGCACTGAATTTACAACATGGGGTTTTTGGGACCCCTCCTCATGAATTCTGTCACTGTCATGGTGTTAATCGGGCCTGAAGGGTGATTTCATGGTCACTGCGTGAAATCACCTTTTGGGACTGATTAATGAAATGACAGTGCCAGTGTTCATAAGGTGGACTCTCAAAAAGCCTATTTTGAAAATTTGGTGAAAAAATTCCTAAAAATGACTGTTTCACGAGCGTGCATTGCGCTGTTCCTACGCATGCTCGTAGGTTTGCAAATTTTCAATATTTTCACTCCAGATTTTCAACATTACCATTTTATCACACCTCCTTATGAGCAGTACAGCTGTCATTTCTCACTTCTCAACCAAAATGTGTTTCCACGCATGTAGCGCACAATGGTGCAGTCGGTGTGCGAACTCAATGTATGGGACACATTAAGAAAATCACAGTCATACTGTTCATGAGCAGAAGTGTTAAAATGGCTATGTTAAAAATTTGGTGAAAAAATTCCCAAAAAATGACTTTTTACGAGCATTTGTTGCGCTGATCCTACTCACGCTCATAAGTTTGCAAATTTTCAATCCAGATTTTCAACATTGCCATTTTACCACACCTCCTTATGAGCAGTATAGCTGTCATTTTTTACATCTCATCCAAAACACGTTTCCACCCATGTAGTGCACAATGGCGCAGTAGCTGTGCGAAATCAATGTATGGGACACATTAAGAAAATCACAGTGCCGCTGTTCATGAGCAGAGGTCTTAAAATGACTATTTTGAAAATTTGGTGAAAAAATTCCTAAAAATGATTGTGTCATGAGTGAGCATTGGGCAGTTTCCACGCACCCTCGTAAGATCATGAATTTATAATATTTTCACTCCAGTTTTTCACCAGTGGCGTTTTTCCACACTTCCTTATGAACAGTACAGCTGTCATTTTCACAACATGGCCAAAATGTGTTTTCACACTTTGAGCACAGAAATGCGTGGTCGCTGTGGGAAATCATTGTTTGGGACAGATAAAGAAAATCACAGTGACACTGTTCATGACCGGAGGTCCCAAAATGCCTGTGTTGACAATCTGCTGTAAACAATTCCCAAACTAATTACATTATGGGTGCACGTTGCACAGTTTCTATGCACGCTCATGACTTCACCAGTTTTTTTTTATATTTTCACTGCAGATTTTCAACATTGCCATTTTTTACACCTCCCCATGAACAGTACAGCTGTCATTTTTCACATCCTGTTCAGAATGTGTTTTTGCACCTGTGGTAACAAATGCCGTAGTCGATGTGCAAAAGCAACTTTCAGCTAACACACTGATATTGCCACTGTTCATGAGGTGGGGGTCACAAAAAACCCATGTTGAAAATCTGGAGTGAAAATACCAACAAATGCCTGAGGCATTAGGGTGTCCGACCATAACACCCCACCCTGTAGAGAATGACAGGCATTAGGGCTGTGACTTGGAATTGTCACCTGCAATGCTCATACCATTCCAACCCCACCCACACCCTGCAGCCACTGAGAGGCATCGAGGTATGCCTTGGAATCTTTGGCCCCTAAGTTCACCCCATTCTCCTATACTGCACCCATCTCACAATATTTCCTGATGGAATGGGGTGCACATAAGGGCCAAAGACCCCAAGGCACACCGTGACACTTGTCGGTGTCTGCATGGTAGGGTGTGGTGAAATGGCGTGGCTGTTATGCCTGATGACCCAAAGGCACACCCCAATGCCTGTCACTATCTGCTGGGTGTTGATGAGGTTGGCTTCAGTTCTTTTTTTTTTTTAATTTAATTTTATTCAACGTGTTCCATTTACAGAGCAGGGAACACTTATTTACATCCAATCCGTACACAAAACAATCAATTAACATAGTGAGCATGTCCAAGGCATTATCCAAATGTCCCCTGCTCTCCCTCCCTACTCCCACCCTCCTCCCCCAGCAGGCAGCTCGATTTTAGAGGATACTCGTTACTGAAACACCGTACAAATTAATCTTGCACCCAGGATAAGCTAGCACCTGTCTAGAGCAAATACAGCTCATGTAGCCCTTCCAAAATCTTATGGTTCCTCGGCAAGCACTCTCTTCTAACAGCACTAAATTTTTCCATGTTCAAATTAAAAAGTAACTCTTGTAACCAGTCTGTGTATGTGATCGCAGTGCCATCCACCCAGTGTTTTAGTACTACTTTTTTAAGGGACGATGAAATAATGGCCATGTGGTATCTCCTTATTTTTATCATATTCCTGGGATAGTCTCCTAATAGACAGATCTCAGGCTTAAAAAAAGGCTCGAGTCCCAGCAAAGGGTCTGCACGTTCCTTGATCTTATCCCACAAAGACTTCACTCTAGGACATTCCCAGAAAATGTGGTATGCCATCCCTTCTTGCTGGTGGCAAGCATTGCAGTTAGAGTCAGGAATACGACCAATCTTGTTTAATGTTGAGGGAGTCCAAAAAATACTGTTTAAAAATTGGAATTGCATCTCTCTCAGTCTATCCTGAGTTATGTACCTATAAGCGTTTTGCCAGATTATATCCCAATCCCTCTCTGTCCCCCAGGGCGGAGTTCCAAAACCGGGAGGTGCCATCCAGTTGCAGAAACGCATGATTAAATAGGGTATTATAAAACCTGGACACCACATGAGGTTCCCATGCCATCTGGGCTAGACTCTCAAATAGACCCTCACAAGACTGGGAACCCTCAAGCCTCCTTTGAGCTTGCACCATTAGGTGTCTAAGCTGATAGAGCTTGAATGAACATCCAGGAGGTATCTGGTATCTATTTATTAATTCTGGGACTGCCATACACTTTTCATCATGAAAAATATCTATTACCTTTAAACCTATTATTTCAGGAATCCAAAAGTTCATAATTGGTTTCCCACCAATTTTTAAGTTCAGATTCCAACACACAGGTTGATGGTAGTCTTTAGAGGGAAAATATTTTAAAAATGTACATAACTGTGCATGGATTTTCAGAGAGGTTTTTATAGGGGTAGAGAATAAACTGGCAGGGAGGGAATTTGGTGAAGTGTAAATCAAGGCTAGGGGGTCAAGTCCCGCTGCATTTATCAGTTCCAATTCTAGGTTAAGCCAAGAAGGGATGTATGGTAGGGAATGCTGTTCTGTAAGTGTTACCAGCCATTTTAGGTACTTACTGGCATTGCATGCCCAATAGTAAAGATTGATATGTGGCAGGCGCAGTCCGGCTTTTTCTCTAGGCACAGCCATACGATAGTAAGCTGTGCTCGGGGTTTTCCCTTGCCAGATAAAACCTGATATAAGAGTATGAACACCCTTAAACCACTTTAATGGTAACCAGGTATTCAACATGGTTAGAGGATAAAGTAACCTGGTTAACACATTCATTTTCACCAAACTTACCCTTCCCCATAAAGATATCAAGAGTTTGGCCCATCTTGTAAGATCCTGGTGAATGACAGTTTTGATCGATCCTAGATTCAGCTGGACCATCTTAGAGTCACTCCGGGCAAGAAAAACCCCTAAATATTTGAGCCTATGTGGGCTCCATTGTAAACCTAATGCCGTGATTTCAGACTTGAATAATTTGGAGTTTAAGGGGAACACCAGAGTTTTCTCTGGGGTTGGCTTCAGTTCAATACTTCACTGCCATTCATATTATGCAGCTCTGTAACTCCTACACCATCAATGCCAATGCCAGCAAGCAAACATTTGGCATTGACAGATGCTTGTTTTGTAAAAGCAGCAAACCTGGGAGGTGAAAAGTATGGCCACTAAAACCATTAGCAGCTACTTCCCATTTCAGTTGCTGGTAGTGCATAGAAAGTCTTGGTAAGTTTTCCAAACAACATTTCTTCACTCACCCCCATTTACAGAGTGATGAGATCATTACTTTAGGGCCATTCAGAGAAATCTCCTCTATTGAATGTCAGGTGTGAATGAGCACAGCCATACTTAACATGACAGTAGGACTCAAGCCTTTCATCACTGAATGACCAGATCCAAGCAATCTCATATTAAATTCCTCACCTTTCTGGCATGCATTGTATGATTTAAGTCTGTTCCCCAAGTCCACTGTGCCACTTCCCCCATAATACTAAGTTGTATGTTGTTTTTTTTGTTTGCTTTTTTATTATCATTTATTTAAATCAGGCCAATTAATCTTCAAATTCTTAATGTTCATTTTTATTTCTATGTTTTTCAGACATTTCAAATACAATTTTTTTCACTCTGTCCTTGCACTTACAGTACCTTACTTTTATTAATTATTGATGGTATCTGTGAAGCCATGTACAAGCCATTTATATAAATACAGTACATCCCTAGTAGTTCCTTACTGTGGGAATGCAACTTTTTTTATGGCTGTTTGGAATAAGAATGGTAGTCACAAAGGTGTAGCTTGGCAGATGCTTTTACATCTAGTAGGTAGCACACTCACCTCTGAGGCTGGGAGATCAGAGGGCCGTGGGTTCAGTTCTCACATCTGCCACTTGGGTTAATATCCCAATACCAACACTGTAGTGCAGCATGTGAGGGTGCTGCACTTCTGAGGTACCATCTTTTGAATGAGACACTAAACAGAGGTCCTATCTGCCTGGATAGGTGATAGTTCTGGTGGATATAAAAGATCCCATGGCACTTATCGAAAAGAGTAGGGGAAGCTTTTATTGTGGTGATTCGCACAATGCTAGGGACTGTATAATGAAAACCTATAACAAAAATATCACAAAGTCTATGTACCCTCATACAAAACTAATTAATTATTATATATATATATATATATATATATATATATATATATATATATGTTTTTAACTCTTACTGTATATCTATGATATCCAGAACCCTACACCCATCTTATTTAAATAACTATCTTCTTCCTAAAAAGTTTTTTTAAATACTGTCTTCCTGTGTGTATCTCCCATTTTTACATTTATTTTATCCACCTCATGCAGTGTTTCCATAATTTTTGTAATGTATGCTCAGATTCTTTTGTTTTATCATTTTCATACAGTTTCTGTACTTGTCCCAACGTAATATTGATCAATTCATGATGTGATATGTATTGCTGCTGCAAAGTCCAAAGACACCTGGACTGCCAGATATAATATTTTATAATACTTGTTAGTAACCTTAGAGTAGAGTGCGGGTATTTTACCCATGGGCCAGTATAGATTCCTAATACCAGAACCTCATAAGTAAATATTACAAGGTTCTGATCTTGTACTGTTACAGCTAAAGCATTCCAAAAAGTGATAATATATGGGCATTCAAAAAATAAATGTTCCTGTGTTTCCAATATCGAGTTACATAACTCTCTGGGGCAGTACCGCTCTTCCACTTTTTTATGTTTATGATTATTCTTCACCTCCAATTTCCCATGCCATGCCAACCAGATAGTGTACCACAAATATTATGGATTTTTTTTCTGTCAACAGTTTAGTAGTTTGAGCAAAATTTTGAGAATTACCATTCAGAAAAATCAATTCCTCTTTAAACTCACTCAATAATATCTGCTCATATATCAAACGTCTTGTCATAGATTTCAAATTTGCTATAGTAAACTTCCACATCCGAATCTTCTTCATAGTAGCCACTATATGTTGTGGTAACACATCTGCATGAATTTTGAAATTCCTTTTATCTAAGGACCATTTTGGTAAAAAGTGTGAGAGTCATTCCTGCACCCACCTCCCCCACAGTATGCTTTTGTTTTGTAGTATTGGCACAATATTGAAATACCACAAAATGGTAAGGAAAAACAATATAGGATGAATCATGTCTAAACTCCCTTGTGCAAAAGGAGAGGAGGTTGAGGGTGTTGAACATGTACTCACTGGAGAAGAGGAGGGACGGGGGGACATGATTGAAACCTTTAAAAACATGAAAGGAATAAACAAGACAGGTACAGAGGGGCTGTTCAAAGTGAGGAAGGGGAGGGACACCAGGGGCCATAATATGAGACTGGAGGGAGGAAGGTTCAGGGGGGATATGAGGAGACACTTTTTTACAGAGAGGGTGGTGGCTGGGTGGAATGCATTACCTACAGAAGTGGTATCCAGTAGAACAGTGGACTGCTTCAAAAGGGGATGGGACAGGACAAGGGGGAGGGTTAATGAAGGGGAAGGGTGGAAGGGAGGGGCAGCTGCAGAATAAGGGGTGCTAGCTGCACATTCGAGCAGACTTGATAGACCTCTAGGCCTTTATCTGCTGGCAAATTTCATATGTTCATATGTAACCAGCCTGTAAGTTGTTATTCTTTTAATGAGGTTCAGTTGACTTCCCCATATGATGCGGAAGAAAGTATTATAGATTTTAGTCTCTAAATCAGGAGGGGGAGGGAAAACCGATCCTACAAAAAGTAATAGTGGAACTATGAATGTCTTAATCATGTACACTCTTTTAAACTTAGATATCTGTAGCTTCAGCCAGGCAAGTGCTAGTTTGTTACACATAGCTAGTCTCATGTCCTAAATAACTCTGTCTGGTGTTTTGGGCCCAAGTGTTACCACTAGAATGTTAACCTCCAGAACAACTGTAACCTCTTCCAGTTTGGTCAGGCCAGGGATGGCTTTGTTCCCTATGGCCAATGCCTTACTTTTGTGTAAATTTATTCTGACTCCAGTCACCTTGGAATATTCTGATATGAGTTCAAATGCCTTTCTGCAGTCTGCTTCAGACTCTAAAAATAAGCATAAATCATTGGCATATGCCATAACTTTTAATGTCTGTGTATCTGGTTGTAGGCTAATGCCCTTTATTTGGCCATTTTTTAAGACTGTCCTCACTATAATGTCTATATTAAAGGTACAGAGCAGGGGGCTCAGTGGGCACCCCTCCGGTATCCCTCTTCTAATCTTAATTTGTCTGCCTACCATCCCATTTATAAGTGGGTAGAAGTGTGCCTGTGCATATAATAACTGCAGCCAAATTATAAACTGATCTGGAATGCCATAATGATGCAAAATTTTAAGTAAGGTATCATGGGAGACCGCATCAAATGCTTTCTCCTGATCGAAGGCTAAAACAAAGCCCTGTGTTTTCCCATATGACCTCTTGAAAAAACTTCACGAAGACATATTAAATTATCCCTTAAATTCCTGCCAGCTATGGCACATGGCTGGTATGGGGAGATCAAGTTTTTGTGCTGAATGATTCAATCTCTGACAAAGTATACTGGAAAGGATTTTAAAGTCCAGATTCAATAAAGAAATAGGTCTCCATTTAGTCAATTCTAATCTATCACTTTTTTGTGAAGAAGTATTAAAAATGCCTGGGCCATTTGTTCTTTCTTGTCTAAATTACATAATATATCATTAAATAGTTCAATCAAGATGGGTCCTAGTATATCATGAAATGCCTTATAAAAATTAGAACTAAGACCATCTGGACCTGGGGCGGTATTGGGTCTAAGCTTAGAGATGGCCATTTTTACTTCTGGTAGACTTATGGATATAGTTATAGCTGTAACATTATCCATTAGTAAAGGTTCTATGTTTGTATTAGATAAGAAGCTCGGCACTGTAGTAACCGTATGTACCAGGGTGCCAAAGGAAGAAGTCAGGTCCTCTGGAATAACCTCTAAAATTTTGCCGAAGTCTGTATGCACTTCACCTGTACAATCCCTAATGGCCTCCCATTCTTTATTTTGTACCCATACTGACTGTCTTTAAATATATCAAGTGAAACTTTTGTCCCTTGCGTTCCTGCTGATTGTTCCATTCTAAGGGATCTGGCTCTATCATAGAGATACCCTCTCATCTCTTGTTTTATTTGCTGTATTTCTATTGTATAATCCATATTATCTGTATTCTGTAATGATATTAATCTAAACAGTTGTTTTCATTTTTTTAAGAACTGAAAATATGCTGTTTTTCCTTTCTGTATGCACCATTTTTTGTATAATTTCTGTAGCATTCATTTTGTGTCTAGCCACCAGTCCCCCAATGACTCATACCAGGCTGTCAATGTGGCTCTGGTTTTTAGATGTTCATTTGTCTGGGCAATTAATTTTTCATCTTTCAGCATGTCATTATTGATCCTCCAGTACCCTGTTTCAATATTGTTTTTTTGTAGCTGGCTTAAAGTGACATGCAGTTCCAAATGATCTGAAGTTGCTGTGGGAACTGTTTCTGCTTTACAGACCTTCCAATGTTTTGATAGGAATATGCAGTCAATTTTCAAGGAGAGAGTACCTCTATGATAGGTGTGTCCTCCCCTTTTGGTGTAGTTGCCTATATGCATCTTTAAGTGCAGCAGCATACAATATTTGTTTAAGGGCATTAGTGTCACAAAACAGCTTGGATGTTATCCCTGTTTTGTCCTGTAAATCCAAGAGGCAGTTAAAATCACCACCAATAATTGGTTTACGATTCATGTGTAAATATGGGTGTAACAGATTAAATAACTCAGTCCTGAGCTTTTTTGTCTGTGGTGCATATATTACTCCAATCCTAATATCCTGATTCAAGATCTGCACATCCAACAAAAGTGCCCTGCCTGGTTCTAACTCTATAGTTTTTTGAACAGTCACTTCCCCTTTAAACAGGACCCCCACCCCTGAGCATAACTCATCCCCCTGGGACCTCACTGTGGGGCCCCATGGGCAAGATTTCTGCACTTGATAGATGTTTGCCTCTGATCATAATCTAGTGTCCTGTAACATGCAGATCTGTGCATGGGAGTCATGTAAGACTTGAAATGTAATGCACCTCCTTTTGTAGTTTTTAATGCTATTCATATTTAGTGATATAGCAGTTAAAGTGTTTCCCACCATCTTGGCTACAAGAAAAGGGATTCCAGTTTATGTAATTCTCCTCATGGTTTCTTTCTAGTTTTCTTTCTTATTTTCAGTTTTTCCAGTGGATCCACTTCCACATCTGATGTTTATTTTTTGGATTATGTGACTGATGATTCTGAGTCTCCCTCCTCATCAGCTGAGGGATCATTTAAGGCTGAGTATTGATTAGAAGTGGATACCATGCCCATTTTTGGCAGTTTGGATTTGGGAATATGTCTGGATTACTGGTGCTTACCTCGTACCATTAGAAACTCATCAGTAGGTGTGGGTGGTGGGGCATGTCAGAGTTCTACAGTTTTTCTGGTGCTGTTGCTCCTCTGCCCAGTTTCTCCAAACAGGTTTTCTCTTGGTTTTCCGCTCTCTGGACTGGTTCCACAGTGCTGGTAGAGTGGTCTGTCAAGGAGTCCTCTGTGTCTTCCTGAGGTGCCATTGGTAGAGCTGGCAATACTTCATTTAACAGCGGAGGCTGTTCTGTAACAATGTGTGTTTGCTTCTCTTGGCCTGCATGCACAATATCATCTTAATTCCAAAAGGTCCCCTTTTTATGGACTGCCTAGGGGCACTAAAGGAAAAGGTGACCCAGTTCATTGCATAGATTGCACTTCGGAGGGTTGTGGCAATGAGTGATTGCATGCCCAGTTTGTAGGTAAATATCACAGACTTGTACCTCACAGGCATTGCTGAGGTGGAAGAAGGAATCACATCGGTGACAGGTCTTTGGCTGATCTGAGTAAAAAACAGAAGCCCCTTTCCAGTCCTAAATAAAAACAACTAGGAAGGCACACTGGCCCATCATCAGTCATGCAAAGTTTTATCTTTATTTTCCATCCTCCCATCCAGATATGTCCACTGTCCAAAATAGGTACTGGCCCGGTCCATGACATCAGCTCTATGTTTGACCCAGTGTAAAATGTCAGATATGTGAACATTTTCATTCCTGAATAAGACTGTAATAACTTTAACAGAAGGTCTTGTTAAGGAGATGGCTATGAATGAAGCCCATAATGAAGACTGCTTGATAGATGCATATTTTGTCCAACATTTTTCCAGTTGCATGGGTGTATTGAAACTAACATCAAATATTGTATCCCTAGAAATGTGAATTAGTGCAAAGATGTCTGAAGCCAAAAATTGCATGGACTCCTTTAATAGTTTTCTTGCCACATACACCCTAACAGGTTGTACATCCAGTCCTCCTTTATATTTTAATCGCACAGCATTTCTTCATGTCCTAGGTTTGCCCAGGTTAGCAAATAAATCAGCCATTGTAAACCTTGGGTTCTGAGGCCTTGATGTGTTTGACCTGGGGGGCTGCAGTGTATTGCTACTCTGAACCTGCTGAAGCACTGGGTTCCCCCTGTTTTCCACTCTTAGCCTCCATGGCTTCTGCCCAGGTTTTCTGGGGAACTGACTGACAATCACTGATAGTGTTAGTGCTTGTACCTTCCCCTGGGCTATCTTGCATTGTATCTGCAACCTCTACCTCCTGTGGCCCTCCACAGTCACTATTTTTATCATTCATAACATTGCTGGGTGGTAAATCAGCAGTATTTTGTTTATGTGTCACAGTACCTGGTGTAGTGGATTTCTGCTCTGGGTTTTGCGTCGAGCCCATGTCATACTTGTCTATAGCTGAGCTATGCTGCTGTTCTGAAGGTGCCACACCTTGTTTGCTTCCAGTTTGTATGGCCTGTATATTTGCATCCAACATTCTGGCCATTTCTTTGCCTGTCAGCTGTTTAATTTCCTTTGCGGTAGGGAGAACCCCAGGCAACCATTGTTTTCCATCTTGTGCTAAAATCCATTCTGCTGCCCTCAGGGCTTTCTCTGGTGATCAGGATACATCTGCTCCTGGTAGTCCTTCCAAAACCTCTTGTTCCATTTGTTTCACAGTTTCCTCACTGCTTTCCATGACAACTGACATCTCTGATACATTTTCTATGGCTCTTTGTAATTTCTGCAGCAACAATAGCCATCTAGCCTCCCAGTTTGCAGCAGGTAATTCTGCAGCTGATTTCACAGCAGCTGGAACTGTTGCAAACACTACAGGTACAGTTTTTACTTGCCAACTGGGCTCCATAACATCATCCATCACAATATCTTTTGGGAATATGTACCTCCTTCTCCACTTCAGGCATTTCCATTGAATTACTGAATAAAATTTTCTCAGACTTGGAGCCCAGAGCTCCCACATCTCCTGCCTCCTCCATCTCCTCACAATTGTCAGCCATCTTGCTGCTGACTGGACACAGTACCCCTACCACAAAAGTAGGGGAATTTCCCTGGTGCCCTGGCCAAATTTCCCTCATTCACTAAAAATACCACCAACAGCTTAATCTGGTTCAAGGTCAGTTGGCATTCATCTGTATCCCCCTCCCCCGGGTCGTGCCTGAAAATAGGCAGGATTTGTCTAGTGCACTTACCTGGTCAACAAAAAAATGAAATGAAAATTTTCTGACTTGTTGATTATATGTTGCAATTCCAGAACGTTGAAATAGACCACATCCAGGGAATTCTCTAACTGTCAAATGAAACCCTCTAAGCAACTTATCATTATTTGGATTAAAAAAGGATGATTTTAAACAATACATGAATGTATTTGGATACTACATAAATAATTGCACTGCTTTACATGTGTCTGACCCCATTAAATATGATACATTTCCCTTAGTTCCAGGCATTGAGTTATAATGTGTTTATTCAATAAAGAAAAAAAAGTTTACACTCTATGAATGCAGTGATTCCCTCCCCTCCACCCATTGCTGTATTTCTTAAAAATGCATACAAAGTGAGTTATTTTTATTTTTTTATTAAGGATGTTGGTTGGGTGCGGGATACAGCTCAGTCTAATACTAATTATTGAGGGCTTGAAACTTTCTCAGATTCAGTTTTACACATTAAGACAAAAAATATAACTTTAAAGTTGTCTATAAGTTGAACAGAAATGTTAAGATGTGTATGTGTGTGTGTGTGTGTGTGTGTGATGCATGTGTATGTGTGCATATGTGTGTATGTGTGCACGTGTGTGTGTGTTTATGTAAGTACTTCATACAACAAGAGTCAGTAGGCTGACATTTAAAAAACAAAACAACTGCTTTGCATTGTTCAATGTTCACATGTAGATATCCATTTTTTTTATGGTTTCTTATTCTTTGGTAACCAGGTAAGGTTCACTAGGCATAAGTACCTGTTATCAGGGGTGACCAAGGAACACTAGGAATTTGTGACTTTTCAGGGTCCCACAGTATGCAAGTGTACAGTAGGCTGTTGGAATCAGACCCAGGTTAGATGGATGTACTAAGCTGATTCTCAGGTCGTTACTCCAATCTCTTTGTTATACTGCCAGCCTTATCTTTATACTTAGCATATCTGCACTGATTTACACATCCATTGAAATCTCATTATTTATCTGCTAAATACCTGCTAGACATTCCTGTAATAAGGGGGTTTTCTTCAGTGGTACTAATGTCATCTTTTTACCTATAGGCATTATTAAACTGCAGCATCACAAATGCCCTGATGTTGTTTAGTGAGATTATACAATGTCTAACAGTACCCCATAACCTTCACAGTTATTTTTCACAATGCAACATAAAATCCTACTGTGAGTATATGGCTCCCATGTACCGGCCCAATTCAGTTGAATCAGGGAGGGAATGTTCAGCAGTCATCATCCATGGTAAGAGTGGTTGTGGACTGCAAGCCATCAGGCTGTACACCTCCATATATCTCTGTGGTGACAGTCATTGACCCCCACATGCTCTGTGCCATTTGACTTTTGTAAATCAATGTTGCCCTTAATTAGAGGGATTATGACTTACAGTTTTAAATATCATACAAACCAACAGAATTGGGCCTTTCATTAAAATCAATTTATGCACAAAATAATTAGATTAATGGCAGCAGTCATGTCAGACACTTCAACAGCATCTGATTTTTCCATCTCCTTTTTTTTTAATAAAAGTTAAAAACACTAAATTGATGCGTACCAGTTTGTGTATTAAGTATGCTATGCATTACAACTCTGATATCAGAGCTGATCAAGCCCAAACTCAACTAGTGGTGTCATGAATCCTATATCCATGTACATGTATTTTTATTGAATTCTAAACCATGACATTTTATTCTATTTCAGTTTGGCATAGTGAAATGAAATACTTGTCCTGATTTTTATATAGTTTTGTACCACTCTCATCTGTTTTCTGATTGCACTTTTCATACTAATGATTCAGCATTCAGAAAGATTGTGGTCCCTCTTTCCCTCCCTCCCCAATCACTCTTGCAATGAATCAATTAATCAATCAATCAATCAAAATCTTTATTTGCTAGGTGAACACCATTGAGCAAGCTCATTTTTGAGATGGACCTAAGCAAGATATATGAACAATACATAAGGAGGAATACCAACTTACAGAGTTGTTACATAGAATAGGGATTACACACAAGAGGTTAGTAACAGCACTGCAGTATATTTATAAAATAAGACAGAAAGCTAAATACCATGTGCTACAGAACCTGTGCTACAAAAGATACAGAGTAAACCTATACAACCATATATACAGAGTTTTCATGGAGCAGTGTTTGATTCTAGTATTGAGTATGTAGTGCAAGGAGGGGCATGGGTGAAGAAGAGGAGGAACTCGAGAATGAGAGCATAAGTGCAGGGGTGTCTGAGGGGCTTTAGAGCATCAGGGGCAGGTGACAATGGTCCCTTATTATATGCACTTTATGTAGTGGGGGGGTGAGGTAAGTTAGGATAGAGGGGCATACATAATTTAAAATAAAACTGTACCAATACTGCCAAATTGTCAGCAGGGCTGTGCATTCTAACATTGTCATTCAGTATCAGTGTCAGTATTTCAAGGGTTTCAAGTGGGAACCTCTTCCCTCCCAATGAAAAATCAAAGCTGTAAATAAGGTAACATTCCTCACTGTATCCTATGATTTTCTTAGATCCAAATATGAAAAAATAAAATAAAGCACAGCCTAATGAACCTGCTCCAACACCCCTGCACTGTGTACCAGCCACATAACCACACCCTAGATACACCCAAATACCCACACTCAGCAGAATTCGGTGGCATTGTCATAAATAAACTCACAGATTGAAAACATTACTCACATCTGGATCCAGTGATCAGTATCTAAGTATGGCTACTGCAGCCTTAAATGCATACATTGCTAAATAATTGTCTAATTTTCCCAGTTGATGGTATAACGAGCATGAGAAGTCAATAGGAGAATGTGTCTTCACGTTTTTCATAGTTCAGATGACAGATATTTTGTGTGGGTTGCGGGGGGAGGGCTTTTAAAATGAAATTTGGAATGTGTGCATTGGGGGGATAAGTAGGGACCTGTGATAAATTTGGTAGATGGTAGTTGTCATTTTGATTGTTATAGGACAAAAAAATAAAACACACAAGCATTCAATACATACCCACAAGCCACCAATATGGAAAGCATCACAAGATTACATATAGTTACTGTAGGTCTATGATGTCATGGGTTGGAATCCAACAAATACAGCCTGCACAGAATGTCAGAAATTAATCATTAGACATGTCTCCACTTCTCCCAAGTTTCTCCATACAAACATGCAAGTCTTTAAAAGGTGGACTTAGGAAGTTAGCAGTGGATTTACTTTAATGAATTGAGTAGGTGCAAGTCAATTGCCAACTGAAAGTTCACAGTTGCAAAAATTTACATAGATGTGATAGGCATTGACTGTAGAAGTAAATAAATCATCTTCACTTCTAGTGTGCGTACTCAGAATGTATTAACTTTATCATGCATATCTATTCCTTGGGGTACATTATAAACAAAATATATATATTTTTTTTAATTATGCCAACTTCAAATTAGAAATCAATCTTTTGTGTTATTGTTTGTTTCCGTAATCATAATGAACAGTGCATATTTCACTCCAGAAGTGACCCACACTATACCTATCTAACACACACAAACATACAACCTCCACAATTAATAAAAAAAACAGGTTATTAAAAATCAACTTATGAACATTTCAGAGGGGTTAATACAGATGAAAACTGATAATAATAATACTAAAAATTATAATGGCACTGAAACCAGTAATGAAAGCCGGCAAGAATTTACCTGAAACAGAAATAGATTCTCATATTCAGCCTAGCTCCTATGAACACTAATGAGATTACATGTCTAAAATATGAGTACATGCCATGAGTTAATCAACTTAAATCTGAAACACTAAAAAAGTTAAATCAGGAAACAGCATGGAATGAGTGTAGGGGAACCTACTCACCAAACTAACAACATCTGCTCATACTCCCTCATGCCTTTTTAGAATGTGAATACTCATACCCGTACTAGTCAGAGAGAATAGGCAGAAACCTAAATAAAAAATACAACTCACACTATTTTTTCATGTAAACTTTATCAGTTATGTACACATGGTTAGGGCAAACCAAAAAACAATGTAACAGCAAATTCCAGTCCCTTTTAATTTAACTGTGTCTGGACTTTGTAAAATAAATAGTAGTAACTTTTTTTAGTTGGGACAAAAGTGATTACGAGAATCAAGACCACAGATCAGCTGTTCTTGAAATGTGTTTTTTTGTGCTTCTGCACAGACATGGACTGTGGACTGTGGGGACACCTATCAGATAATTGAAACATACTAAGATGAATTTAACTCCAAACAGTGCCATCTGGTGTATTTAAGCTGCAGCTGAAGGAGATTCCATTAATTAAGAACTGGCAAGATACTACTGAAGTACTGAGCCTTAATGAGGTATTCTCAGTAACGCTTGGTACACCACTCGGTGTACCATGCCTTCCTGTCACCGGGCCTGGGTTTAGGATAACATAATTTCAGGCAGATCACAAGTCAGGTGCATAAAAAATGCATAGTTGCATGTTCATTTTATTTTTATCAAGTAAAATATACAGAAAGCAAACTGGTAAGTCAGACAACTGCTTAGCTTCAACAGTTTCTAAGGCTTCTCTTCAGCCTAGCATGAATCAAACATTGTGAAACCATACAGTACCAGGAGGTCTTCCACCTTCTTCAGTCAGTGTCCAACTGACCTCCCTATCTATCATCTCTCAGCAATGAGGTAGGGCTTTTTAAAAGCGCACTAGAAATTGGGAATTTTTTTCCACTGCCTTTTGATTAACAGCATACATAATATAAAACTAGCCACTAGGGATCACAGTTGTTCCATAGAGAACAGTTATTTGGCAGCCACATGGAGAACAGAAGAACTTGTTAACAACATTAGAAAGGTCAGAGATGAGGTCAGAACATTCTGTGCTGTCCTAAACTCTCCTGCAGGGTCAAATTATGTCATGCTGTCTGTTGCAAAATATATCTTAGAAGGGGGCTGCTAACATCTAGAAAAAAGCAGACACAAGTTTTTGTTATTCTTATATTAAGACAGCCCTCTTAGTTTTGTCTTATGACCAGAGACCTGAGAAGAAAACAATATATAACTTAAATATTCTTTGAGGGCTTTGGCAGGATTCTAGTTAGTTTTTAGGTTAATATGAACAGAAAGCTTTATAAGCACTTCAGCACTGAATTTATAACCAGCCAACTAGCATGTTGGGCATTATACAAAACATATAAACTGCTTGGGGAAGGGGTTTCAATTCATCCCAGGGGTGTCCACTATGACAGGTGTCACCCTGTCACACTGCCAAGGTATACCCCATTAAAGGAAAACTTTTTCATAACCACCACTGTAGCTTTGCTATAGTTCTTGGTAAATATTTTTTTGGGTTAACTTGCCATTTTCCTGAATAAGTAAAGACTAGTGTATTGTGGTTGTTGCATTCTAGCGGTTCTTTGATTGGAATTTCAAATACCCCAGTATTCAAATTGTCAGAACTAGGTTCAGGGTGTTTTGGCCCTTGGTAGGCAGCTTGACCAGTTGTTACAGACCAGCTGTAGTAATAGAATTCAGAAATAGTTGATACTGTGATGAATTCCCAGTTAAGTTCTCCCAGTTGATACCTGGGTAATTAAAATTACCCAGGATGATGACTTTTTTTTCTGCTGCAGCTATAATTTCCTTTGTTAATTGCCTATTGTAGTCTGGGCTACTAGTTGGGGGCCTATAACAGTTATCAATTATTAATGTTTTCTTTTTAGGAATTTTAAGCTGGATCCACATGGATTCAGTAACTATATTAGGGTCACTGTTAGCTGTAAGTTCCATCTCATGTATTTGTTTGCTATACATTCAGACCCCGCCACCCTTTTTATTAGTTCTATTTCATAGAACAGATTGTACCTCTCTATCTCTCTAGATCACAGGCTAGTTTCATCCCACCATGTCTTCGTAATTCCTATAATATATATACTGTCTTTTTGTAAGCTTAGTTTCTGTTCGGCTTTCTTAATTACAGTAAAGCTGCATGCATTTATAAGCAAAAATTTGTAATCTGATGTTCTCTGGTTATGTTTGTTAACTGTACAATTGGCCCCTAGTCCCCCTGTTAGTTTAAAGTCTGGTCAATAAAGTTTGCTATGTTTTTGACTAGCAGGTTACTACCTCATCTATTCAAGTAAATATTGTCCGAACAATACAGCTAAAATCATTTTCAAACATCTCCCAATGTGTTAGACATTTTAATCTTTTCTCTAAGGTCCACTTCCTAAACCAGTTGTTAGCCTCTTTGGCCTTGCTGCTTTTGTGGTGACCTGCTTTGGGACTTGAAAGTATCTCTGAATAACAGACTTCAGAGCCCCATTTTTCCAGGTTGTCATGAAGGCTTATAATGTCTTTTTTGATGTCTTCAAGACTAGACTTGTGGATATTGTTAGTACCAGTGTGGATTACTACAAATGGGTTTGGGCCTGCTTTCCTTAATATCCTATCCACCTGACTAGCAATATTGGAGAGAGTAGAATCCCTATCACTGCTATGGGTACAATCCCATTTATCTGCATTACATACATGTCTGTCACAGTTCTTGATAATGGTGTAACCCAATACAAATGTTTATCGAGGGTAACTGCCCGATGATTCAGTCTCACATGAATGTTTTGCTGGAGTTCGTGGTTTAGAAGTTTGAGTTTTATCAGTGAGGTTATTGTTACTGGGAGTAGTTTGGATGGGCAGAGGGATTTCTCCTGAACACCCTGGTAGTGTCTCAGGGATTGAGAATCTATTAGAAAGTGTAATTTCCTGACTGCAGGGTATTAACAATTCATTAATATATCTCCTTTTCCTTGATTTAGGTTGAACAAAAGACCAATCACTTTCATTAGTGCTGTTGTCTCCTGAGAACATCCTTTTGCCTAGCCTTACAGTGTTTATATCGTGGGATGCTGAATAATTTGCCTGCTTCCCACTTAGTTTGGATTCCATTTCTTTTTGTGATATTTCTAAGTTATATAGTCTAGTACATAGATTGTTCATTTCTTCCATAAGATTGGCAATTAATAAACACTTTCCACAGGTGAATTCTCCTTTAATGACATCCTTGATTATTAGGTATACTGAACACTAAATACATTTGATTCCCACATCCCCATTGAGTGTAATAATGGTGTCACACGTGGTTTAATATTTTAGGAACAGGTAGTGTTTTTTTTTCTGTAGATATAAGAGATTAAAGGCAATTGTTTTTATGCTCCACTACACAAGAACAAACTGTCTCACACACACACACACACACACACACACACACACACACACACAATACAAGCTAGAAGAGACAAACAGTCCTAACAGCTAGCACAAAGTCTTATTTCTCAAACTACTGTACACTTACAGACCTGGAACAAGCATTATCTCCCTGGTCCCTTTGATCCCTGTGAACACTGCAGACATGTGTAGACACGTTCATCTCTGTGCATGTCTCTGAATGCGTTGTCACATGCTCACCCACTCTTGCTCATCCTGCTTTCACACAGGGTGAGTTTTTTGTGCTGGGAATGTGGTTGTGGTTCATGGCCATGTGACCACTCCCAAGTTGGCTACTCACAGTTAAAACTTGTGAAAAACCAGCAACAAAAAAAAACCTTCTTAATGCTGCTGTGCTGTGCAAATCAAGCAATGCATTTTAAAATATTTAAAAGTGTGATCCTGTGCTCCTGTAGTTCACTCACCTGAGTGAACTACACATCCCAATACACATCAGAAAGTTGGAGCAATGGCAAGGTTCTGACTACTCCCCATGGCAAATATATATTGCCTGATTGAGTAAAATAAACTTCAGCAGTATAGCCCTTCAGTAATATTGCAACACAACTCTGCAGTGCAAATCTAATTCACACAAAGCCCCACTCGCATGGAGGGTGAGTTTTATGTGCCAGGAATGTGGAAGGGTTCATGGTCACGTGACCACTCCTTAGTTGGCTGCTCAGTTAAAACCTGTAAAAAAACAGCAACAAATAACCCCTTGGGTTATTTCTTAATGCTGCTGTGCTGTGCAAATCAAGCAATGTATTTTAAAATATTTAAAAGTGTGACCCTGTGCTCCTGTAGTTCACTCACCCAAGTGAACTACAAATCCCAATACCCAGCAGAACATTGGAGCAATGGCAGCACTCTGACTAGTCCCCAAGGCAAATATATATTGCCCGACTGAGTAAAATAAATTTTGGCTGTACAGCCCTTCAGTAAAAATTGCAACACATGCAGCTGCAAAGAAGATCCCATGTTCACATTTTAAATGATCAGCCAGTACACTGGGTACAGAACTTTGAGTAGTCTTAACTTGATTGAGTATGCCACCACACTGACTGCAACATGCTTTTAGTGGATTTATTCTGTCATCTGCAGAATACTCCCACACTGCAGAGGCTCTCTCCTTTTATAAATAAAACAAGTGAGTTGAGGGCATAAGAGGTGAATATGAGATAATTATTTTGAAGAAAGCATCTAGTAGTAGTAGTAGTGGTATTAGTAGATTGTATTTATATCTCATGCCCTTCCCCTGAGGCCCAGGGTACCATTACAGTAAAATACAAAATAAAAAAATTCAGTACAAACACAGAATCCATAAAACAAAATAATACAGTCAGTAAACCATAGAAATTCCTGGTATATACAATCACCACCTTAATACGATAAGACAATTTAAATATACTAAAACTTAAACTATAAAATGTGCTGTAGACATTATAAAGCTTCTCCAAAAGCTTGCTGAAATAAATATGGCCCTTTTTACAAACATCCACCGAGGGAGCCTACCTCAAGATCTTGGGCAAGGAGTTCCAAAGAGACAGGCCAATTACCTGGAAGGCCTGATCACCCAAGGTTTTCAATCTTGCCTTCAGGGCCACCAGGAGGCCCTCCTCAGAAGATCAGAGAGGATGAACTAAGATGTATGGGTGCAGGAGCTCCACCAGGTAGGCTGGTCCCAATCCGTGTAGGGCTTTATAGGTTAACAAACCTATCTTAAGTAAGATACACCACTTCACTAGCAGCCACTGCAGATCACACAGTACTGGAAAATATGGCATGATCTTGACAAGCCCATGAGTAATCAGCCAGATGCATTCTGCAACAGCTGCAGGCATTGTAGCAGACCCCCATTAACTCCAAGGTACAGAGCATTGCAATAATCTAGCCTCAAGGCCATGAACACATGGATCAGTATAGCCAGGTCTTGGGGAGAATAAGGGATCTGATCTGGCAGACGTTCTGAAGATACAAAATGTCATTCCGGATTATTGCCGACACCTGGGCCTCCATTGTCAGGCCTCATTCAGTATGGCTCACAGATTCTTCACCCTAAGGCAGACTAGCAATCCAAAATCACCAAGTTTAAGTCCAGTCACTCCTGCATCAGCTGTCAATCTCCCCTTTCAGCCTGACTCAATCACTAACACCTCAAACTTCTCAAGGTTCAATCTCAACCAGCTGGAAGCTTTCCAGTTTTGGATCTTGGCCAATCATTTGTTAAACATGTTGATGGCAACCTGAGTCCTGGAAGAAAAAGACTTACAGAGCTGGGTATTATCCATATAGCATTGAAACCCCAGCCCAAACTGACTAATGAACATGCCCGGGGGTAACATGTGCACAACAAACAGCATTGGTGATAGGACTAAACCCTGGGCACACCACAGAACCGAATCACCAGACCTGAGGAATAATTTCCTAGAACCACCCTCTGGGTTCTATCCCATAGAAAGGATTCAGACCAGCAGATCACAGTCCTGGTGAGTCTGGCATACTCCCTGAGATGGTCCAAAAGTACACCGTGGTCCATGGTATCAAATGCAACAGAGCGATCAAGAAGGATGAGAATCAATCACTCTCTTCTATCCCTCACCCTGAGCAGGTTATTGAGCATCCCTACCAGAGCTGTCTCCATGCTGTGCCTAGCTCTGAAACCTGAATAGAATGGTTTGTAAATGTTAGAGGCTGCCAAATATTCCTCAGGCTGTAGCGCAACCACTTTCTTAAAAACCTTCCCTAGAAAGGGAAAGTTAGAGATTGGGTGGTAGTTCGCCAAAATATCTGGGTTCAAAAATGTTTTTTTCAGCAAGAGCTGTACCAGAGCACATTAAAGTACTACTGGAACCAGCCCATCCCAGGAAGAACACTGACTATTTTGGTGAACACCGGGCCCTGTTGGGTGGCACAACTCATTAAGAGTTACGCCAGGCCAAGGTCCAGATTACAGAAAGTCAGCTGCGGCGCTATGACAACCCAGAAGAACTCTTCCACTGTTAATGTTTGAAATTTACCCCAAGGACACATAATGTGCTCCTGGCACGAAAGCAGTTCACTGCTGGGATCATAAGGCCCCATTGGAGTAATACTGGCCCTAATAGAGGACACATTATCTGAGAAGGACTGAGCCAACTCCTCACATTTTGCAAGTGTAATTGCTGTCATGGACTCCAGACAGACAGGGTGGATCAGCCTGTCAACAGTCCATAACAGATAAGTTGGTCGGTTCCTCCCAGTGGCAATCTCTTACTACAGAAATTCTACCTTCTTCTGAGTGATTGCCTTCTGATATTCTTCTTAATGGGGAATCGGAACTAGTTTGTCCTCCAAAGCCATAGACTTTCTCCAGTGATTCTCAAACCTCTGACCCCCGGTTTTAAGAGCCCTCAGCTTGACATCAAACCACAGCGAGCAAAGATGTGATACTAGGGGTCATACATGGACCAGTGCTAGAAGGTTGAGGACCCCAATGACAACCCTATTATAGGCACACACTTGGGCCTTCGCACCCTCAACACATGCTGCCAACATTTCTGAGGTGTCCAGTACTGACATCAGTCCTTCATGTCCTAACCTCTCAAAGTCCGGTACTGAACTACCTCCACAGGGGATGGACTACAAGGAGGGTACCCTGAAACAGAATCTGTTGACAGAATGATCTGACCAACTGACTAGATGACTCTCAAGACTATTCACCTCGAGCCCCAGGGAGAATATTTAGTCCAGTGCATGGTCACATGGATGAGTTATGGTGGTATTAACCTGTGCCAGGCCCAGAGTATCAATAGCCTGGAGGAAATCTCTACCAAATCAAGAACCTTCGTTGCCAACCCAGGCATTGAAGTTGCCCTGTATAAGCTATGTAAGTAACTTCTCAACCAGGTCCATGACAAAGGATGCAATTTCCTGCAGAAACTCCCCCTCATGACCTGGAAACCAGCACAAAAGGAGGATTCTGCAGCCTGCACCTGGACCATCAAGAATGGCCACACACTCAAAAGACCCAGCATCCCCCACTGGCTGTGCCACGAGGTTCAGTTCAGTTCTAAAACAGATGGCCACCCCCTCCCTGTGATCCCTTCTTGGGCAGTGCTACACCAAGAAACCAGCTGGGACTGATGCCTCCAAGTCTGAACTAGTGCCATCCCACATCTAGGTCTCAATAATCTGAGGAATGCTTCACTGGGTATGGGCAGGCATGGAAGCTGCAGTAAGTGGTATAGTACTCTTTAGGGTTGATCATGCTTCAAGGTCTGGGTTTGGACTTTTACCATCATGGGAACATCAGCCATACTGGACCCTTATTCCCCCCAGATGATCTTGTCTCACTGACATGTGCTTCTATTACCTTAAGGCTGCACTACTATAATGGTCTGTAATTTGGTGTCAGTGGAGATGCAGGACATTGTGGTACCTGCAATTGTTGCTGAACCCAGCTGCTAGGTTTTTGGCTGGCCTTTCAAGGTCATGTCTTATGTCCACCAGCACTGCATGAACTGCTTTGTATACCAGGTAAGTGGCATATGTCCTCTTAAGTTAGAAACATAGAAACATAGAAAAAGAGATGGCAGAAGGAAACCAAGGGTCTATCCAGTCTGCTCATGTGTTAGTTGGACCTACTCAGATCCCAGGACCTAACCCCCTTCTGCCTAATGCCTCCTACTTCTCCTGTTGCTTTTGATCTCACATTAGTTCTGTCCCACCCCAGTTTGAATGATGTCACAGGCTTTGCTTCCACTAACTCACCTGGTAGTTTATTCCATGGTTCCACAACTCTTTCTGTAAAATAGTGTTTCCTAAGCTCCCTCTTGAAGCTCCCCCACCAACTTCCACTTGTGCCCTGTAGTATTAGAGTTGGAGACTCTGTTGAACAATTCAGAGGATGGCACCTTATTTATTCCTCTTAGGAACTTGTATGTTTTAATCATGTCTCCCTTTCCCTCCTTGTCTCCAGTGAGAACATATGTAATGCTTCCAGATGATCTATGTGAGAGTGCCCTTGAAAGCCCAGAATCATTTTGGTAACTCTTCTCTAGACAGCCTCTAACCTGATTTTATCCTTTTTCAGATGTGGACTCCAAAACTGGTCACCATACTCCATAGGGGGCCTTACCAGGGACCTGCAGAGTGGCAGTATCACCTCCCTTTTCCTGCTGTCAAACCCCTCCCTATGCACCGTAGAATTGTGTTGGCATTGCTACTGTTTAAGCTGTGTTGCATTGGCTGGGTCTGTATAAGGGTGTTGCTTTTGATGACACCCAGGTCCCTTTCTTCCTGTGTGGCACTGATCTAGACTCTGTAGAGGTAGTATTCTGTCCTTGGGTTCCCTTTTCCCAAATGCATTACCTTGCAGTTCTTTTCACTAAACCTCAGCTGACAGATGTTATACCATCCTTTCAGCCTCTGTAGGTCTTTGTGTAGGTCCCTAACCACCTCCTCACTGTCTACCCTTCCTCCTAGTTTGGTATTGTCTACAAATAGGCAATTTTGCATAGAATACCTATGCCAATGTCACTGATAAAGCCATTAAATAGGACTGACCCCAACATTGAGCCTTGAGGCACATCAGTAGTGACTGCATCTTCATCAGACCTCACCCCATTGACCACTACTCTCTGTTTTCTGTCCCAAAGCCAATTACATACCCAGCTGACTATGCTCTTGGCTACACTCAGGTCTTCCAACTTTTTCAGCAGGCGATTATGTGGCACCGAATCAAAGGCCTTACTGAAATCAAAGTAGATGAGGTCCACTGGGTGGCCTCTGTCTAGTTCCCTAGTGACCCAGTCAAAAAAGATGATTATGTTCATTTGGCATGACCATCCAGCCACAAACTCATGCTGCCTGCCATCCTGCAGATAGTGCTGATCTAGGTATTCTACCAAGTCCTGTTTTGCTAAAGTTTCCATCAGTTTCCCCACTACAGATGTAAGACTAACTGGTCGGTAGTTGCCTGCTTCCTCACAACTCCCTCAATTGAGGAATGGCACCACAGCAGCTTTTTTCCTGTTCGCTGGTACTCCAGTCCCCTTGCACTCTGAAGTGATCTGCTAAATAAATGTGATCTGCCAATTCACTTGCTAGTTCCTTTAGCACCCTTAGGTGTATTCCATCAGGCCCTGGTGACTTGTCCTTTCTGAGTTGATCCAGGACCTCCCTAACCCTACTGTTGGTGATTGGTAGTGTTTCTATTTGTGGGACACCTTTGCTAGTAGCCTTAATGCCACTGTCTGGTACAGGGCACATGTGTTCCTTGGTGAACACTGAGCAAAAAAGTTATTCTGAACAGTGGCCTTCTGACTATTCTCATCCACTACTCTATCACCATCTTTAAGCTTAACTATTCCTCCACTTTTCTTTCTTTTTTCTTGTATATATTGAACAATTGTTTGTTCCCCTCTTTAACCCCTTCTGCCAGCCGAAGCTCCTTTGCAGCCTTAGCTGATTTCACCATACTCTTTGCTTCTTTATTCTTCTGAACATAAGCTTCCCATGTGCTGTCTTCCTGAGTTCTTCTATAATTCCTATAGGCCTCTCTTTGGGACCTAATTGCAGACTTTAACTGGCTACTGAACATCCTGGATTTTTACGTTTGTTCTTTTTGGTCACTGTTCTTACACACATCCTGGTAGTCTCTAAAATGGCTAGCTTAACCAGCCTCCATATTTCTTTCACATCTAACTGCTCCTGTATTCTTAACAGCCTGCATCTAACTACTTCCCTCATTTTGTCAAAATTGGCTCCTCTAAAGTTTAAAATTTCAGTCTTGGATTGTGATTTTTCTACTCCTAAGGCTAACTCAAGCCACACAGAGTTGTGGTCACTGTTGGCCAGTGGCTCCCCAACCCCTGTAGCACTTACTGCCTCTGAATTAGTGAGGACTTCATCCAGGATGGTGTCCAGCCTAGTCAGGGTACTAACTAGTTGTACAAGTAGGCAGTCTTGAAGGGCATCAGCCACTTTTTGATTCCTTTTAGAACCTGCCACTGGGATGCTCAAGTTAACATTAGGCATATTCAGGTCACTGACCACCACTATATCCCCTTTTTGTGCTACACCTCTGATCTCCTCTAGGAGCTCCTTCTCCCTGCTCTCAGCCTACAATGGAGGCCAGTATACCACTCCTATGTGAATCCATTCTCCCTTTGCCAAGCTGAGTAGCATCCACAGGGATTCCACATCCTCCTTTCTGATGCTATCTACTGTGATGGCCTTTATTCCATCCTTTACATATAATGCTACCCCTTCCCACTGACCTCACTTCTATCCTGTCTGAGGAGGGCATAGCCCAGGACTGAAAGGTCCCAGTCATTCTTCTCTAAGGCCCAAGTCTCCATGACAGCCACCAGGTCCACTTGGGAATCTGTCATCATAGCCTGCATATCACTTATTTTGCTCCCCAGGCTTCCAGCATTGATGCATACCCCTTTCTGAAGTCTGGTACCCCTGCTATTATTCACTACTATTGTTTCTGCCCTTGGGCCTGCAGATGTGTGGCCCTGTCTCTGGTTCCTGATAGTTTCCAACCACTTCCTACGTGATTTCTTAGGTTGTGGGAGAGAAATTCCTGCTTGTGGGGGAGTGATGACCAAGATGCTATCAGAAGTGTGCTTTCTGACATGTTCCATAGTGTTAGACTCTTCTTTTCTTAGTTTAAATGACCGATGTCAACACTGAATTTCTGCCCAAGCACACTCATACATTCCTTTGTTGGGTGAAGTCTGTCAAACCTGAATAGCTTCCTTTCCCAGAAGCTCCCCCATAGACCTATGATGTGATATCCTTTTACATGACACCATCCATTTAACCAAGCATTGAATTCCTCAATGTCCTTATTCCTGATTTTGTTTTGGCAATTCCATTTGCCCCATACTGGAAGGACCTCCAAGAATGTCATGGAGGTCGTGCTGGCCTCCATCTGTTCCCCAGCTTAATGAAAGTCTGCTTGGTTTCTTTCACTGTTTGAGCAGACAGGTCATTCATTCCAAGAAGAATTACAACATTTGTTCTTTCCTCTGCGTTATCAAACAACGTACAGATGAGTTTGGTGTCTCACTGTGCTGATGCTCCAGGGAGGCATTTAACTGTCACTTTAGGTTACGTTCCTTTTCTCAGGAGAGACTCGACTCCTCTGGTCATTGAGCCCCCAGAAAAAAAAGACTTACTCCTGGCTCCACCTCTTGTTTCCTTGCCTCCTTTAGATGCTGTATCTCCAATCTGCCTGGTCCCTTTGTCGAGCTTGGGGTCATCTCTAAATGAATCAGGATCCTACATTTTCTCCAGTGGTGAAAAGTGATACTTCATTGGGATGATATTGTTCCAAATATGTCCTGCGCTGTCCATTCTTGAAATCTTCCTCTTCTTCTTCTGTCCCACTACCCCGCAATCCTCAGGGCCAGTGGGTCTCTGTGGAAGAGGATGCAGTTAGCTGGAATTCTGGTGTAGTTGGTGATGAAGGCAGACAGTCTCCCTCCATGCTGCATCCAGCTGGGCTCGAAGATCATTCAGATTACTGCATGTAGGACATTGATCCATTCTCCAGAGCTGACTCCTGAAGAGGATAGTCCTGTAGCCCCTGCAACTTACCACCTCCATCCTGAAAATCAATATTTTTTTTTATTCCTTCACTCACTGTTCCTACCCAGGAAGTACCTGCTGTCAATCATTCTTGTTGCCTATAAAAGTAGGTGGGTGGATGTGAAGTGTGAGTAGCTAGAGTGCTGAAGCTGCTGCTCCTTCTCAAGTGGTCTCTCTTACAGGGCTGACTATCCTCGTGTGTTCACCTGCAGCCAGTGGCTGTACCTGCCCCCATGAGTAAATCCCCTGCTATGGCAAACTGCCTATCCAGTGATCTACCTACAAGGTAAAAACAATGAGCCATGTCCTCCGACACTTATTGTCTATCTGCTGATTGTTGCTGTAGCTGGAAAGCAAAGTCCTTTTAGTAGTAAAGTACTAGCTCCTTATTCAGCTTCCTCCTTGCTCTAATAGCAAGACTGCTCTCTTCCTAAAGCTAACAGGGAAGTCTAAATGTAGACACCTGGTTTACTTCTGCCTAAGCCACACACCCCAGTTTACAGCTCTTTTCCTCAGCTAGCTAACTGCAGAGATGATTACAGTTCCTTTCCCCCAACTCAGACAAGAACACTTACTGTTGTTTTTTTTTTTTACCTTAATTGAAGGTCACAGTTTACCTTGCAGACCCTGTAATAGGCTCTGACTGTCTTGCTGAGTCTGGAGTGTTCTAGTAGTAAATTTCTAGCTCCTTAATCAGCTACCTTCTTGCTCTGATAGCAAGATTATTCTTTTCCAAATGCTAGCAATAGGGAAGTCTAAATGCAGACACCTGGTTTACTTCTGCCTAAGCCACACACCCCAGTTTACAGCTCTCCCAGTTTACTTTGCAGACCCTGTAACAGGCTCTGACTATCTTGCTGAGTCAGAAGTGTTCTAGTAGTAAAGTTCTAGCTCCTTAGTCAGCTGCCTTCTAGGTCTGATAGCAAGATTGCTCTCTGCCAAAAGCTAGTAACAGGGAAGTCTAAATGCAGTCACCTGATTTACTTCTGCTAAGCCACCCCCCAACTTACAGCTCTCCTCTTCACCTAGATAACTGCAAAGATGATAACAGTTCCCTTCCCCCAACTCAGACAAGTATACTAACTCTTTTTTTTTTACCCTAATTAAAGGCCCAGGTTTACCTTGCAGACCCTGTAACAGGCTTTGACTCTTGCTGAGTTAGAAGTGCTCTAGTAGTAAAGTTCTAGCTCATTAGTCAGTTGGGTCATGGGGGAGTCATGTGATGTGCTTGATGTGATAAGACCTTTCATCCACAGCTCTGCTACCTTTGGTCTTAAAATGCAGAAAAAACAGTAAATTCACTGAACTAACTTTATTTTTAATACATCAGGAGTTGGCTGAAACCCTCCATACTCCACTTTTGAAGTTTTTTTTTTACACTTTATTGCATCACTGCCTCTATGGAGAACTCTCTCAGGCATCCAGTATACCCCAACTCTACCTCCTAGCCTGAAACTCCCCCTGCATCCTGGCACCAGCCAGGCTATCCCCTTGGCTCTGAGCCCCCCGAGGAAAAGCTGCCCTATCTGCCCAGGGTGCTCTATCTACAATTCAGGCTGGGCTGGGCTCAGCCCAGGACAGGAGGTGGAGTGCGGCTGATGGTAGGTGGTGCTGTCGCCTATCCCCAAGGGCAGGGTATTTCCATTTTTCTTCTGGTTTTCCCCAATGCTTGATCATGCAATGGCATCAATGGCACTATTGCCGAAGCCCACCACAGCACCACCACCTCACAAGGCGTAGTGACGCAGACTCGGCATTCCCCTAGACTCCACCAGAGGTCGCTCCTGTGTGAAGCATCCCCTAGAACCTTCCCCGGGAGGAGAGAGCAGTCCTCCCACACACTCGATCTCCTCCCTTCCCTGCTGACCTCTGATGACCCAAACTCACTCCCGAATCCGGGTCGCCAGCATGGTGTGAGGTGTGGCATCCAGCGCCTCAACCCTCAGCGCCACCGGGCCAGCCACTTTTGAAGTTTGATTATGATTTGAACTATGAAGGCTCAACAATTGATGGATTGTTCAGTGACACCACTGCTGCCACCTTGAGCACCCACTCCTAAGTTCCAGAAGAGGGGATCATCTCCCACCTCCCCTTCTGAGAATAGAGAAACAGAAAGTACCTCTGAGAAGCTTGATAGGTTTTTTGCCGACCTAGCCATAATCATGATGTCCATTCTGGAACTGGTATGGAATTTTAGGACATTCAAATGTGCCTTAGAAGTCCTGTCTTCTATAGTCAGTGATCCTGAAGTGTGAATCAGTTCTCTAGAGGATAAGCAGCACAGAGATACTCACAAACTCATTGAGCTCCATTGTAAAGTGGAGAAACTGGAAGGCCATATAGATAACCAGGAGAGGAGAAACCAGAGAAATAATTTAGTTATTGTAGGTGTCCCAGAAAAAGTCAGAAGGCACTAACATGCTAGCCTTAATACAAAAGTTTCTGCAAGAAATATCTGGCCTGCCAGAGACCAGCACCATGTATATTATAGAAAGAGCTCACTGCTCCCTTCAGCCCCATCCTCCCCCATCTGAAAAGGCCCAGGCAATAATTTTGTGCTGTCTAAAGTTCTTAGACAAAGTATATATCCAAGAGCAAGCATGGAAACAAGACCGCTGTTATGGAATGGACATAGAGTTCACATGCTCAGTGATGTGATACTGCTGATGAGATAAAAGCAGATGGCATACAAGTCAATAAAGAGAGCTCTTCATAAAGCAGGTTTTAAATTCAGCATGCTCTGTCCTGCCTGTTTTTTAGTAACCATGAACCAGGAGGTCAAAGAGTTTGCCAATGCAGAGGTAGCCTGGAGAGGGAATTGCAATGCTACATCTCCCGGCATCGTTTTTGAAGCAGACAATGCAAAACATGAAAAAGGTACCTCACCTTGAATAATTTTTTCGTGTTTTGTCTAACTGCCAAACCTGTGATGTGTACTGCATCAAGTTTTACTCAGAAAATATAACCTTTACAATGTGTGCACTTAGTTTTGGACTGTAACACCTCCTACTGTTATACAAGTCTGCTCACCTGCTTTTAATTTAGAAGTGTATTATGTGATTCTACTACATCTGTTTCTACTGGCAATGCTTTCTGCATGTATTGTGGACTTGTTGTATTCTGCCATCCCGACTCTTTGGACACTTACTAATCCAATATGGCCGAAGCCACTGTCCCCTTGAGCTTTCACATCTTCTTTTCTTCAGTGGATTTTCCAACTGTTGCCCACTTTACTGGACAGTGCAGCTGCAAACACCAATGACATTTGACAGCTACAGTGACAACAAACTGTCAAATTGTGGCTACATCCATCACCCTTCAGTTGTGTGCCTGGTAACTACCCACTAATGAGGACAGATGTCGCTCTTCTCTCTATGCATGCGCCTATGTACTGGAACCATCTAGAGGAACCTTTGCAAGTTTTCACAGTCATGCATCTCCTTTACTATCCTCAGCTGTAAGCACACACTTCTGGACACAGAAGTGGATCATTTATGGTCCAAGCTATACATCTTGAACTGTTAAACTGGACTGTACAACACAACTAAGTTCATTTTAATGGAGCCATCCACCTATTACCCTGAACTCAGTACGGGTAACTGAAAACCTTAGAATGCGTTTTGGGGGGGGGGCAGCCTGGCATATCAGACAAGAGACACAAGATTGTTTCATATGGTTTAACTGACTAAACTGTTAATACTGATCACCAAAATGAATGACTTGCATCCAGCTTTTTCCCTCATCTTAGCGGGAGCAACAACATCGGGGGAAACCCACTATGGACACTGAGGTTGGGATCTCTTAACTCATCCACTCCACAAACTTTGTTGTTACCACCTTGTCATCAGGTCAGTGGGGGGGATAGATATATCCTTGAGGATCTTATGTGAAGAGCACTCCTTTCGTTTTAAAAATCTTCTGTAGTTGAGTATATACCTTCCAAATTCCATTTCCTTCAAACATTTGAATTAGATCATCATATTCTGCTAGTTGATCTATTACTTATTGTGATAGCCACGATGTCTGAAAGCAATCGAGGGTTGACGTCACCCTTCTCTCAGATAATACAGCATTACAGCAGCCTGCTCTGACACACAGGCTATCGTGCCTTTAATATTTGCTGCTGCACAGACTAATGTCTGTACAAACACAGTGTACTGGTCCCTATCTTACTGGCCCTTCCTATAACTGCTTGGACTGGGGGAATTCATGCTGCTTGAGACCCACACAGACTAGCTGATCAGACCTGCTCAGTTTCAACTCTTTTATTCTCCTCATATAGGAGTCCTTAGTCAATCTTGGCTATGTCCTATTACTCTTTGCAAGGTTTGTTGCCACTGTTCATCACTTAATATACTGCATTTTTTCTTGTTGTTTGTTATATGTTTGCAATGTTTACATTTTATTCATGTTTTTCATCTTATTCCTACCAGTTCATGTCAAATAACACCAGCATCACTCATGAGTAAGCAGGGAAGGGGATTTGTTATCATGGCATTAGAGATTGGGGTTCCAATAACCATGATTAACCCAAAATAGGGTTGGGGCAATGATTTCTATCTGATTCTATGAGGCCTCCTTGTAGCTTCACAGTATGAAACAAGATGCAGCTATGGCTAATAATCTTTACAATATCATCACATGGAAAATTAAGGGAGGCAATCTAAGCAATAAGCATGTAGTAGGCACTTCCAAACTGATATGGCTTGCTCATTGTTAGGATATTCAAAACCACTGTTCTTGTAATAATAAAGGTAGCATACCTGGAAGTCTGAATCCACAAAGTGCTTCATTTTATTGCAAGGTGCTTTAAGTGCTTCACAGTGACAGGCAACCTTAACTTTTCTCCTATGCATCTCTTCTGATGTCCTTGCCAAATCAGAAGCTGGAAAATGTAAAGTAGAAGATTTTCTTGTGCAACTCCCAATTCTGGCTTGAAATCTAACCTCTTTTTTTCATTCCACAATGCCGCTATTTTCATATGTTCTACTGTTTTGAACTTTGTTTTTTCAGGGAATGTAAGAAATGTTGCACAACCCATATCATTTTCACAGCCATGATGCAGTGCGTGCTACTCATTGAATTAATTTATTCTCATACATGGGGAAAAAAGAAAAAAAAACAAATGTTCTAATGTGTGTCTACACTCATTGATATCTTTAGGGAAGGGTCTGTGTTATTCTGGTTCACCTGTGTTTTGAACACTGCAGTTAAAGCATTTTGTAAATATTTTTTGTAATTACAATATAAATAAAAAAGTCTCTAAACATATACTCCAAGAATCAAGTAAATATGAAGGTCTGTAAAGCATGTGAATAAAATAGTAGTGTAAACTGTGAGAGGGCTTTTGTGGATGTGTCCCTTCCTCACCCATCACAGCTCTGGAATACAGAATCTCCTTTCTAATCCCACCCACTCTCTGCCTTTCTCTTAAATTTTGCTTTAAAGTCCTTGCCCAATCAGAAGGCTGGAAAATGCAAAGTAGAGGTTTTCCTTTTTTTTAATCAAATTAACTTTATCGATTTCCAAATGGGAACACAACAATTATAATACAAAAGGAGACAAACTGATGATGAAGAAGATAGACTGAATCATTTACAATGATTATATCATAGCAAGTTGAGGATTTTCTTATTCAACACCTAATTGTTGTTTGAAATGTTATCTCTGTTTTGTGTTCCATGTATGCTACTGTCTACAAATGATTATGTTTACTTCTTTCATAGGTGCTACTATTTGGAAGTGTGTCTCAGAAAATGGCAGAGATACTGCACATCACATATCATTTGCAAACACATTTTGCAGTGCTTGCAAGTCATGGGATAAATGTTTCTCATACATGGTAAAAATCAAAAAAAAAACAGTCTAACATGTTTCTAGTCATTGATCACTTTAGGTAAGGATCTGTGTTATTGTGCTTAACTGTGTTTTCAACAGTAAAATTAAAACATTTTGGTCGTTACAACTACAGATGAGCAAAGTCAGCATACTTAGCTCTGCAAATTAATTTGCAAATTTATTGCAACACATGAAATTTGTGTAATTAATGGAGCATGGATAGACCATGAAGTATGAGGTTTTGCCACAAAGTGCCTAATTTTTCAGATGAAATTCCACACTTCATGGCAAAAACTTCATGATTTGGGTGAAGTTAAAGTTTTCCAGTTTAGGAAAAACTTCATGAAGCTCCGCAAAGAGCAAATGTTTGCCACTTTGGGTGAACTTCACAATTCACCACATCTCTAATTACAACAAAAGTAAACAAGGCTCAACAGATATACAGTACTACAGGAATCATGTAAATATGGCGTCTTCTAAAGCATGTGAACAAACTGGTATAAGTCTGAGGTGTGAGAGGGCATTTGGGGTCATGACACTTCTTCATCTGTTACAGCTCCAGAATATTGAATCTCATCCCTAATTCTGCCACCTCTCTTCTCATTTTCATGCAAGGTAGAGGGGTCCTTTGTACAATTCCTGATTGTTGCTTGAAATTTTACCCCTGCCTTTTGTTCCACATGTTACTGCTTACTACATTCATATGTGCTACTGTTCAGAAGTGTGTTTTACAGCAAATGCCAGAGATGATGAACAATAAATACCATTCAATATCCATGATTTGATTCATGCAAATCATGGATGTAATGTATTCCTATACATAATAAAAAGCAAATTAGACAGATGTTGTAACATTTTCCTACACTCATTCCTCGCTGTATTTTAGAAGCTGTGTTACTCTGCTTACCTGTGTTTTAGACTCTAAAATCAGTTTGTTCATTACAGCATAAGTATACAAAGCTCAACAGATATTATTCAAGAATAAAGTGAATATTTTTGTTTGTAAAACGTGAATAAATGGGAATCAACTAAACTGTGACATGGCTTTTGGGTGGGTGTTTCCCTTCTTTACCTATCAAAACATCAGAATAATGAATTTCCTTCCTAATTCTGCCCTTTCTGTGACTTTTTCCCCTTTGTGCTTTGAAGTCATTGCCCAATCACAAGGCACACACATCACAATCTAAGAAAACAACAACAGTATCTGTGAACCTCTTTATTTCCCAATCATGGCAAATTTCACTATTATAGCTCATATTAATAATTTGATAATTTTAACTGCTGCACTTTCTATGCCCAACTGCTACACAGCAAATATAAACACATGAACATTTAGTGTTGGCCAATGTTTGTTTAATTTTGCCATCTCCATTTGTGATGGCCCACACTACTTTGTATTACATTGATCACCACTAGTCATTCTAACTGACATTAGTGCTTTCAAGCTCTTCTTATTCCTCATCCTCCTTTCATGCATGTGCTTCCTCATGGCCCCCTACTCATGCTTCTCCATTCTTCCTGTAATAGTTCTTCTGGAATCCTATGAATACAGTAAGTCAATTTTGGCAAGGCAATTTGGGTGATATAAAAATAGCTATTTCAAAATGGGTTATGTGCCCTTAATAGAGCATGATAAGTTTGTCAACTTTGTTTCCAATTGAGTACATTATGTATGTAATATATAGGGGTTTGTTTGTCAGACCAGTTCTGAGATGGCCATCTGATGCTGTGGCTAGAGTCATCACCTGTGTTGCTGATGGACCCGGGTTCAGGACTGGCTGTGGGCACTGTCCACCCTGTCCAAGAAGGCCATCAGAGTTCAGTGCGAATCACCAGGAAACCATTTCCTTTTCTTTGCAATTAAGGGGGGGTCACAGTTTGTTAGATATAACACCAAATGTTAATAAAGTTCCATCTCATTCTATTACAAAATGTATTTATTTGTTTATTTATTTATTTACCGATTGATTTACTAATGTATTAACTTATAGTGTATGGTTTTGGCTTATTAGGTATAAAAATCTGTAGCCACTGAAAACTTGTTGTGCACATTCTAAAAGTTGTTTTGCATGTTCTAAAAGTTGTTGTGCATGTTCTGTCATCAATATTCATCATCCTCTAATTAATATTCATGACCCCCCTGTGCTATCTACCACCTCATTGGTCCAAAAAGACCTCCTTAAACAAAAATCTCAACAAACATGGTGGCACCGCTTACTGAGTGGCTCATTGAGATGGTTTGGACATGGACTGCCTTAGTCAGCTCCATGTTTCCAAACCATGCAGATCTGACAGTTATTCTTTTTTTTTTTTTTTGTTAAATCAACTGCTGCCCACAAATCTTTTTTAGGGTTACCAATGAAATGGGATCACATGGACGTACATTGCACTGAGTTAGTTGTTAACACTGAATGAAGCACAAAGACAAGGCACAAAACAGAAACAAAAAGTAAATAATAACACTCCTGCTTTCCTTTTTTTTAAGCCATATACTATAAAAAATAAAGTATGGTCCGACATACGCAACTTGCCTTGTGTTTCCATCTCAGGGCTGAGGTACCAGAATGGACCTTTCAAACTTCGCTGTCGAGGTCCATAAGCTGGTACCTCAACCCCTCAATGGAAACACGGGCCAATTATGCATGCTCACCCATAATTTATTTCTTACATTGTTTGCTGATTTGTTTTACAAGAAAGCAAAGAAATGCAATATACAATAGGTAAACAGTTTTACAAATGGTGTTTGGGCCTTAGCAAACCTACCAGTAGCCTGGAAAAATAGGGAGCTGTTTGGACTGTAGGTGCTGTAATATATTCACAGACAGGTAATTGTGTAGCTGGTTCCTGTTTCACAAAATACATTTCATTGTACCTGGGAGGGAAACTTGGAACAGCAACTCTCATTTATGGACATAGAAAGAAGCAGATAAACAAACTGGGTGATTTGCAATTAACAGACCTCTCAACCTTTATGTATTGGATCTACCAGGTATAAACCCCACTTGTTCCTTACCTATCAGACCTGTAATGATTATGTGCAATCTGGTCATTAGGAGTTTTGTAATTACCTTAATAATCATTATTTAACAAGGGGACTTGCCAATACGTTTCCACATTTTGTCACTGTCTGCAATGATGGATACTGACTCTCAAAATGAGGGACACATCCTCAAACATTGACATACAAGCTTCAAACACTGTGAAAAGCATTGCATTTACTAGTACAAAGTTTGCTTCTGATTTAGTAGCTTATTTTGATTTTCTAGTTTTAGAATATTTCACCAGGAAAAGACCCCATTGAGCAAGCTCATTTGCAAGGAGATCATGGGAAGGACAGCATACAATAAAAAAAAACTGCATTTCTGCTCTAAATATTAAATTTGAAGCACATTCTCTTTTTGGGTCTCACTTTTTCCATCAGGGACTGATGAGGGAGAGCACAGTTTTGAGGGGTACAATAAAGGGGCACCCCCCACATTCAGGAATAGTTAAAAGGTGGATGTACTGTAGTACAATCAGCATTGGTCAAAACTCTCCACAGCAGTCTGCAGTGCATGCATCTCTCAGTTATGACCCAGAGTAGAGAGAATCGTTTGTCTCAGCAATTCAAAGGGCACAGGTAGAGATGCTGTGAAATTTTATTTCGCAGGTGAAATTCTCACAAAATCGGCAATTTTGTTGTGTGAAATATTTTGTGAAATTCGCCCATTAAACAAAATATTTTGCCAGGTACAAAATGTGGAATTTCACCTGAATTTCACCTTCTGCAGGCAAGATTCTGAATTTCGCTTCTGTGAAAAATATTGCGAAACAGGTGAATTTCACTAAATATTTTGTGTAAGGAAATTTGCCAGTTTTACACATCTCTAGGCACAGGTTGTGAGCGTGCACAAGGAACTGTCAGTCATCATTCTGGAGTTGGACTACTCATAGCCTTCCTGCAGTAGAGGGATCCTTTAGGGGAGTTCTAATGGAATCTACCTCTCCTGGTGCATTGCACATCAGCTGTGATGGCATCTACCTCTCCTGGAACTACTGCACATCAGCTGTGATGGTATCAGCTTCTCCTGGGGCATTACACAGCCTAGTCACAAGTCAACTATTGCAGTCAGAAGCAAAGCAACCCTGATCCTGTGTCTCACATTCTGAGCACCACAAACAGCAAGTTGCTTTAGCAATGTATTGTGTGTGCCATTTGTGTAAAACACAACTTGATAAACTCAAGTGTCAGTGGCTCAGCAGATAACACACTCATCTCCAAGGCCAACAGATTGGAAGGTGGTGGGTTCTAGCCCCACACAGGGAACATCAGATAAATCCCAATACTGGTACTGTAGTGCATAAAGATGGGGTTGCTGCACTCCTAAGGTGGCATCTTTTTGATGAGATGTTAAACCAAGGTCCCATTTGCCTGTAATGATGGTTCTTCAGGTGGATGTAAAAGATCCCATGGCACTTCTTGATAAGAGTAGGGGAATTGTTTATTGCAGAAACCAAAAAACATCAGCACAATTTCGCAAAAAAAATCATAAAAAGCTCTTTACAAGAACTACTGAAAAACAAAATAATCTGTACAATCACTAGAGAAAAGGGACAAACACTGTCAGTTCCAATAAACATGTTTCCAATATTCATGAAACAAATGAACCATCAAATGATGTGATTCAAATTCCTTTTGAGTTCGTAATGCTGATTCGATGTGATGTAGGACTACTGCAGGTAAAGTATCAGTATGCTGTAAGGAAAATAAGCATCTTGCCAGAACATATAAAACTTAACACAGACAAAAGTTACAGAAAGGGTGCTTGGACGGTATCTGGGAAAAAAAATGGAATAATCCCCAAGAACCAAACATTCATATGAGACATGACAAGAAGAACCCCACCCCCACTTGGTAAGTAAAACAGACCAAAATTGATGGGCATAATGACATGTAAGATAAAAATGAGTCATAGTTTCTGCCATGTCAGCACATTCAACACAAATACAGTGTCTCTCAGAAGCAGCCTTATGCTTTAAATTTCCCTTGACCCCTAATCTACCACGACAACTGAGCCATGTCACATCCTACATCCAGTCAGGAATCCTTCTATCAGCAAGAACTTTTAAAGCTAAATGAACCTTAGTAGGAAAACACCTAGGAAAATCAACTTGAACTAAAAAATTAGAGGACGTTATCCTAATACAGTATATAAACCTTTTCCAGAAAGCCGATGAACCTCGCTTTGAGCTAGGTGCCACTGATATAACTTAACAGCTACTAAATGAAGAAATGAAGGTGCCCCATAATTTGATTTAACAATAGGTGCCTCAGTTGACCATCGCGTGAGATAATCCTTAAGCAAAAAAAGGCCATAAGTCCCAAGAATGGGACTCATACTGTGTGAATTCTTTAAAAGTTCATTACCTTTATTAAACATAAAAATTGTCAAGGCATCTGAGAATCCCTTAGGTAAAGTAGTAGTAGTGAGGATTTCGTTAAAAACCTGTGTCAGAATAATGCTCATATCATCCCCCAAAAAATTTATATAATTCATTTATAAGCCCATCTGGACCAGGTTATATTCCAGTTTTCAAACGGCTAATTTCCAGCCTGACAGCATCCTGGGTATGGGCATATCTATCATTTCAGAATTAGTAGGTGACACTGTAGGCGGCTGAAAGGAAAATAGCTCATCCCAAGTACTTGTGGGTTGAAAGGCCTGACCATGTTGAGCCTTCAAAAAGTGCTGAACAATGTGCAACATCTCTATATCAGTAGTTTTCAAAACACCTGTAGTATCATAAAGGCCAGTCATAAGCTTTTTATCTAAAGCTTGTTTACAGGCTGAGAAAGGGTCTGAAACAGGTGATGACTTTAATCTGTATGACAAGTCATCTTGTATGTGGCAAGCTTTCCCATAATGAAATTATCTCATTTTATTTTTAAGTATAGCAATTTGTTCTTGGATCTGAACATCTATGTTTCTATGTTAATCTATAAAATTAGGACCGATGGCCTAAATAAGAAATATAGTCCTCAGTTTGAGTATTTATGTTAAAGAAAGTGGAAGTTTGTTTAAACTCAAGCTTGGTTTCCATCCACCAATCTCCCCAGGAGTCATGCAACCCTGCAA
Organism: Neoceratodus forsteri; assembly: GCA_016271365.2. Lineage (NCBI taxonomy): Eukaryota > Metazoa > Chordata > Ceratodontiformes > Ceratodontidae > Neoceratodus > Neoceratodus forsteri. The sequence continues at coordinate 956,455,672 of CM028131.1, read as the reverse complement.
CTGATCACCTTCAATCAAATGTCTGAGACAAAAAAGACTGAAACCGCTCTTGAGTTAGTAAAATAGGGTTCAGCTTCCATCTTACAGGTATGGCAGAAAAACGCGGTGGGATACTGGAAAGAGAAAAACATACCAGCAACAGCATGTGATCTGAGAATTCACAACGGTGCAACTGAAACTAAAATGGCAGCAAATAATGGGAAGCAAAAAGAAAGTCAATCCTTGTAGCAGAACTGCTACATCTATAAGTAGGCCCAGGGTCAGAAAGAAGCACTCTATAAACATTTGTTAAAGAGGCTTACAAAATTATGTTTTGTAAAGCATGGGAATCAAATATACCTTTTGTTGTAACTGGCCTTTAAATTTAAGATCCAGGCCACAGTTAAAATCACCCCCCCCCCCATATTATGTCTAAGGGAAAAGAGATAGTGTTCAATCTCACAAAAAAAAATCTATCCTGGCTGATTTAACCTGGGGAGCATAAATGTTTATGAGACAAAGGGAGTGACCTTCGCAAAAGCAATCCAGGAGCAAAGCTCTACCAGGAACTAAATCTACCAGTCTGAGAACATGTACAGTGGTATGATAAAAAAGTATGCCAACCACATCTGCAGCATCAGGACCACAGGACCAGAATGAAGGCCCATGAATCCACAACTTCTTAGTACAATTAACATCAGACAAAGAAGTAAAGCGCGTCTTCTGCAGGAACAGAATATCTGAAGTTAGAGACTTATAAAAATGTAGAAGCCCAAGACGCTTCCTTGAATTCTTAATACTACAAGTATTTAGGGAAACTACAGTTAGAGAAGCCAGGGAATCAGACTAAAGTTTGTCCTTTTTATGCTTTCTACCTGACTTTTTCTTTGACTCGAGTAAGTCAGGTCCCCCTTCACCATCGCATTCCATACCAGACAAAGCCCCAGATTTAACTGACACGTCAGACTCAGAATCCCAATCCTGATCCTGCAGCACCTGGAAAGAGTTGTGTGTAGGAGGGGTGGCCGGTTTAATAAGCATCTTAGTATGAGATCTTGTCACTCGTCTTGGGTGAGGTTTCTGAAAATCCGGATCTGGAGGAGTGGGGTGGTTGGGGTGGAAGAGAGTGTACCGGGATGTAAAATACCTGAGGCCACAGGAAGCTGCTGAACTTATAACTCCTCAGTGTCAGTAGACTCATCAGTGGGCTGAGACACACCACCATTATGAGGAGCCACAGGGAATGGGCCTGGGGCAGAAGAGTCTGAAGCAGAAGGATCAGTATCCTCAGCAGTAGGCCCAAACTGGCATTGAGCTTCTGGGATCAGGGTTTCCTTATCAAGGCCCCCTGAATTATTTTGGCCAGCATGCGGACACAGATGGCATGCATGACCCTGGGCATCGCAGAGGTTGCAGCTGAAGACATTATGACAGGTTCCACTGTCATGGTCCAGCTCTCCATACAAAGTGCATTTTATCTTGTTGCATGCACTACTCAAATGATGAGTGCTACCACACTTATAGCATGCTTTGTGCTGACCACGGTAAAAGCACAATCCCCTATGCTTACCCAAAAAGAAGCTGTTAGGAACATGTTGGACTGTATCCCCTATAATACACAGTTTAATCTTAACTTCTTAACTTTACAGCTTCCAGTCCATATTCCCTCCCCATCAATAATAGGCTTTGGAGGCCCCAACACAATGCACTTACTCTCCAACCAGTAAAATATATCTCCCACATTAACCCCCTCGTTACGAAACATAATGTGGATAGTTTTATTCAAGGGCTTAGTAATGGGAATAGCCCAAAATGGAGTCCATAAAGGAGTGGATTTCAGTGATTCATATTTTTGCCAGAATTTGTCTAGGCCAGTAAAGGACATAAAACTAACGTCAAAAGTGTCCTCTCTATGAATATTTATAAGAGCATATATGTCTGAGGCATGAAAATTCATGGAGTTCTTAAGCAACTGTCGAGTGACATAAAAGTGATCAGGATGCTCCTGAAGACCCCCCCCCCCCGGTACCTGAGCCATACAGCATTGCGCGTAGGAGCCTGATCTAGTCTGTTGTTCTGAAAAAGATCTGAAAAGCGGGGGCCAGTATGGAACTGTTCCAGACAGGGAGAGGGAGGGGGGAAACATTTGACATCTCAGTGTCAGGCTCCTCGTTAATAACCGGGTCAGAGAAAATCAAAGTCTTACCACCTGCAGCCAAAGAAGAGAAATCTGAAGGTTGTCAATCCGCGGACTGAACAGTTGCAGTGATCCCATGTGTCTCCTTTGGGGTGAAAGTAACTCATTCCAAATCAGATAGCCAGCACCCATCCTGAAGCATCCAGCTAGCATCCAACAAAGCTGACTCCTTACTCCAGTCCTTCATAGGAAAAGAGCCATCAGATTGATTCAGCTTCTGCATTCCTGATGCAGAGTCCCCGTCACGCACGAGTAAGCACTGTTCCTGTACGCCATGCACACCCAATGCTTCCATCACAGCTGTGGGTCAACAAGTAAAACAGCGTCATGCAAAACCCCAGAAGGAATAGTCGGCACTGCTGAGGAAGCCGAGGGAATGTGTCCAGCCAGCAGACCTTGTGTATCTGTTGCCAGAAAAGCTCCTGCTGCACAGATCACACCGTGCACATCTTCAGGCAGCTCTAAAGGCACTTCTTAAAAGGTAATCCCTTCTCGAGACTGATCTCTCTCAGGCATCACACCAGAGTTCTCCAAACAAGCAGTAGGTAAGATGTCCATCTCCATTGAGGGTTCAGCACAGTCTGCCATTCCGAGAGCAGTACCAGCAGCTCCCCCTACTGCTAGCAATGTAGTAGGGGACATTCCCTGGTGTCCTGGCCAAATTCCCTCCATTCACTAAAATACCACCAACAGCTTAATCTGGTTCTGTATTTCAGTTTACATCTGTACTCATATTCCCCTTCCCTTGCCCCCCCCCGTGTCACACCTTGAAATGAGCCACAGCTCAGTGTGCCTGTCCCTGTCTCAAACTTTCAAATAAATAAATACTTGATCAGTGCAATTCATCAGAGCATTAGAAGACAGCAACCTGTACCACCCATAGGAAGCAACCATGAGGACATAATGTACTGGCCAGATAGCACTATAACAGAAAGTTCCTGTGGGGGGAGGGCCTTTAAGTAGAAGGGATGGGGGTCCCTTCCTTACAGCAAAAGCAGAGCCCTTTTACCAAGCTCAGTATTTGAAGTAAAAAAAAAAAAACTTTACCTTGTCATTAAGTCTGAACAACTGCTCAAGAGTAACATTCCTAAACCTTCCAGCAGGTTATCTGCAGTCTATTTTTATGTATTCACTTTTTTACATAATGTTCAATTGTACTGAAAGAATTTACAAGGAAACCCTACTTGTGGTACATCAAGTAATTTAGTCATTCCTTTCATTTAATCCAGAATTTGACGTTCAGCTTCATGGGTTTATGGATTTAAAATTAAAATGTAATGCAGATGTGCAATGAAATCAACATCACGCTCTAATTCATTGCAGATTTCATCTGAAGCCACACCTGCATTGGAATTAACACATGTGAACTTTAGGAGTCGGTGGGGCCAGGGAGGCCACTGAGGCCACTGTGTTTATCAGTGCCCCTCCCATTATAAATCAAGCATAGTGATGCAAGAACTGTGGGAGCAAGCTTCAGAGCTAGAAGGTGGAACACCCTCACAAGACCCTCCCCCCCCATAACACCACTTGCCCCTCTTTGACTTGACTACTAACAGGGAATTTAACAAGTTCAGGTTCCCATGTAATTGTGTATATGATATCAAGGAAGAATTGTCAGGCTACCAAATCAAGCAAAGAATGATTGCCTCGCCCCCCCCCCCGCCAAATTTTATGTGAAATAAGGCATGGGAGGTTTTACAATGTTATGGTAGGGTTGACATTGTAATTCAGTTCGAAACCCCACTTGTTGTCTGCTTATAACTGTGCTTACTTTTTTCTCTTATTTTTGCTCCTTCACCATCAGGGTGGATATTTTGCATTCTAGACCTAAATGCCATCATGTTAGTGCAGTGGAGGGCAAGCAGTAACCCTATCATTGCAGGGCCAATGGTATCCTAGGCTGTCTTTTGAGGGAGAGACATGAAATTCAGAATGCACTTTTGTGAAGGATCTTAAAGCTTGCTAATTTTGTAGAAATTTGATTCAGTAATTGTTTTGCTTGGGGATGCCAAAACTGAAAAGAAAATAAGAAAAACACACTGCATGTATGCATGATGACTCGGGCATGCACACTGGGCTCCATTGACTATCTTGGACTTGGCAGACTATGCCATGTGCTGCTGGGCAAAACAGTGCACCTGCAGGGGGCTGGGGACTGAGCGTACTGTTTTGGAGTTGCAGAAGGATTGTACAAAACTCTAAAATGGAAGTGTTCCCTGGTGTAAATCCGGTAGCTCGTGTTTAGAGCTACCGCAAGATGGCTGCAGGCTTTGCTCAACTGCAGCCATAAAAATGACAGCTTCTTAAAGACTTTGTAACTCTTGAGAGATCAACATGGCAACTCAATTGTAAAGTTCAAACTGGACTTCTAAAATATATTTATTTCAAAGTTATCATCCTTAGTTTAGTTTATTAAATGTTATAAATGTTAACACTATATTTTTCTTCTTTTTTGTGAAAAACATTTTCTCTCCTCAGCCTATCAGTAGCACTATTTGAGACATATTGAAATTAAATAAAAAGTTTAAGTATGGTAAGTCTTTGTTTCAGATATAATAAATTTGGACAAATTTAAATATTTAATTTTTATAACTGAATATGAACACTTTCAATATGACTTGAACTAGGAATTGCACCTTGTTTGGGGACATTAAACTAGAACTCACAATCATAGAAAGGGTGAGGAACAAATTGATTGCCAGTACTTATGTCAAATTAAGTATGGGATGGTGTGGTAATCCATTATGATACATACCCTTGATGTGTGGTGCTTGTATAAACTACTTGAGCTTTACTCTCATGGTTTATGTAGCGTCACATATTGCAGTCTCATGCAGATGCAAGCTGATAATTCCATTAAGAATTCAAAGTAATTGACTTGTCCAAGGTCACACATTGAGTATTTGGCTCTACTGAGGCTTGAGCCTATAATCTCCCAGTTCCCATGCTAGTGTTCTGACCAGTAGACCACATATTGTAGCCTCCTTCTAGCCGCTTGACCACACTGCCTCCTATGATGCATACTGTATTTTGGAGAGAGCTCACTATTCCCGATGGCTAACTCAGGTGATAAAAGGATGACTGTTCTGGTTGCCTTTATGGGTGGGGCACAAGAACCAACATGGAAAGAGTGGAAGTTTCTGATGAGGGGTGGGAGGAAGGGCAGATGGTGCTATTTCGATTTGTGATATAGATTGTAGTCTTGGGGGAGAAAAATGGTGTATGTGTGTTACAGGGGTCACAGGGAAATTATCTATATTACCTCTATAGGTATGGAGGAGGAGGATGCAGCAAGGTTGTGAAAGTGGGGGAAGGGGATCAATGCCATAGTTTGCACATTAGGGCATTGGGGAATGATGGTGAGAGATGGTGTTAATGGAAAAGGAGAGAAGTGGCTATTGTTTTTCTTTATCTGAGAGTCATGAAAAATCAATTTTTATAGTATTCCACCTGCAATTTCTTTTTATTGGCCCAGGGTGTGGACTAGCCCACTTGGGGTTGAAATCTACCAGTGAGTTAGGTGGAGATTAGGTTTTAGCAGGAAGACTCTAAGAGGTCCAGAGCTGGGAGGTTTGAGTAAGAGTTTATTTGCATGGTGAAGTTTGATGGCATTTTTTTTTTATTATTTTTCAGGATTTTAATTTTTAGGATTAGTACAATACACGTACAGAGGGCTCAATCACAATGTGTGTATTTATTTTTATGTTGGCTCACACGTGTGTGCCAGCCAACATATTGTATTAGTAGCAGAGTTGGAGGTGTGGTTACTGTGGATGAATGCAGGGCACACATCAGTAGGTGCATCCCTTATTCCCCAGTAAGGTAGCTACAGGAGCTGACACCAGGCATAAGTCAAGTGGTGACCAGAACTAAGAAAAGGTCCACTGCAATCATGCAGCAACACAATAACATGCCCTCCCAACATGCCTGTCCTGGTGAAACCGTTCAATCAACATGGCGGCACTGACTGCCTCTGTGTGCACAGTGCCCCAGGCCACTTCATTTACAGACGGGGAGCCCACTCCCCGTCAGCATAATGCCCCCTCCCATTTAAAGTGTATGCCGAGGGGGTGCCCAATCCTCCTCATCATCATGCACCCCCCAATAGTCTTTCTTTGTTGAAGGGGGCCCCAATCCCAATCAGCATATGTCCCTCCTTCCCCATTTATTTTGCTGAAAGGAAAGCCCCTCCCCTTTGGCATAATGTCACCCCCCCACTTTAGTTGTGTGCCGAGGGGGTACCCAATCCCCCTCGACTCATTTCCCCCCCTTAGGTATGTGCTGATGGTGGTGCCCAATCCCCCATCGGCTACAAAGCACCCCCAAAACATCGCCAGGTGGCATGCTGGGAGCCCACCCCAGCGTGCCAATGCCCTGAAACACACAAAAAACTGTCCCACAATGTTTTTTTTTTTTTAACCTGTGGAAAAGAAAATGGTCCCTCATGGTCTCCCTGCCCCTCCTCCAACCCCGCCCCACCCTCTCGTGCCTGCCCTCCCATACCCCCTCACCCCATACTTACCTCCAGAGCCTGGCGCGATGATCTTGGTGGACCGGGAATATGTCTGCACTCTTCAAAGCTGACCGTGAACTGAAGAAATGCCGGTAAGCTTTATAATGGCATAAATAAGGTTTTTTTCAACTTTGGTGCACATCGCGGGCATTTTTTGGAATTTTTGGCACCAAATTTTCAACATGGGGTTATCTGGACCCCTCCTCATGAATTCTGTCACTGTCATGGTGCTATTCTGTCCTGAAAGGTGATTTCACGGTCAGTGCATGGAATCACCTTTTGGGACTGATTAACACAGTGACAGTGCCACTGTTCATGAGGGTGGCTCTCAAAAAGCCTATGTTGCAAATTTGATGGAAAAAATCCAAAAAATGGCTATTTCACGAGCGTGCATTGTGCAGTTTCCACACATGCGTGTAACTTCGTGAATTTGTAATATTTTCACTCCAGATTTTCAAAATTGGCATTTTCCCACACCTCCTTATGAACAGTACAGCTGTCATTTTACATATCCTGGCTAAAATGTGTTTTCGCACGTCCAGCACAGAATAGCGCTGTTGCTGTGCAAAATCAGTTTTTGGAACAGTTTGAGGAAATGACAGTGGCACTGCTCATGAGCAGAGGTCCTAAAATGCCTATGTTTAAAATTTGGTAACAAATGTCCATAAAATGACTGTGTTACAAGTGTGCATTGCGCAGTTCCTCATACACTTGTAACTTTGCAAATTTGCAATATTTTCATGCCAGATTTTCAACACTGCCATTTTTTCACACCTCCTTATAAACAGTACAGCTGTCATTTTTCACATCCTGCCCAAAATGTGTTTTCGCACCTGTGGCGCACAATGGGGTGGTCGCTGTGGGAAATCAACTTTTGGGACAAATTAAGAAAACCACAGTGCCACTGTTCATGAGGGGAGGTCCCAAAATGCCCATGTTGAAAATGGGGTTAAAAAAATCCTGAAAATAATTTGGTTATGGACGTGTGGTGTGCAGTTTCAATGCATACTCATGACTTCACCAATTTCTTATATTTTCACTCCACATTTATAACGTTACCATTTTGTTATACCTCCTCATGAACAATACAGTTGTCATTTTTCACATCCTGACCAAAATGTGTTTTTGTCCCTGCGTCGCCAAATGGCATAGCCGCTGTGCAAAACCACCTTTCAGCTAACAAACTGATAGTGCTGCTCTTCATGAGGTGGGGTCACAAAAAGCCTACAGTATGTTGAAAATTTGGAGTGAAAATACCAACAAACGCCTACGGCGTTAGGGTTTCCAACTGTAACAACCCACCCTGTAGAGACTGACAGGTGTCAGGGGTGTGACTTGGTATCATTGGCTGTAATGTTCGAGCCATTCCACCCCCACCGCCACCCTGCAGCCACTGACAGGCATCGAGGTCTACCTTAATTGTTTGGTCCTAAAGTTCACCCCATTCTCCTATACTGCACCCACCTCAGTGTATTTCCTTATGGAATGGCGTAAGCATAAGGCCCAAAGACCCCAAAGCACACCACGACACTTGTCAGTGTCTACAGGGTAGGGTGAGGTAGAATGGCAAGAGCGTTACAGCTGATGACCCAAAGGCACACTCCAATGTCTGTCAGTCTCTGCAGGGTGGGGGTGGCGTTGGCTTCAATTCAATACTTCACTGCCATTCCTATTATGCATTTCTAACTCCTGCACTGCCAATGCCAATGCCAGCAAGACAACATTCAGCATTGACAAATGCTAGCTTATTTACATTCTGCAGCCTAGATTCTCCACCTTCAGAAAAGAAACAATAGGCTAGCTCTGTTCTTTAGCTGCATGAAAAGAAATGCTTGGCCCTGCTCACAGATCCACAAAATTAAAACAGACTTTTCTCTCTTTAATTTCTCATTTTTTTCAAAATGTTTGTTAGTGTTAGAACTTACTGTAGCCAACCAGCAATTTATCTGTTGCACTATAACTGCCCTGCAACTACAAGATTTGTACAAAAGGTTAAAATGTAGCTAATTGATTCTGTTGTTTCCAACACTAATTCTGCTGTCTGACAAGTTCAGCTTTGCTGAATTTTTTCAGGAAACGGTGAGAGAGGAACTGTCAATTGCATGTTTTTCCTTAAGTGCTGGATGCTCCTTTCACATCATCAGACTCCTGCTGACAGAAACTTTGGTTACTTTTGTAACGAATAAAGATGAGAGGCTGGTGAGGTGAGAGATGAGAAAACTTGTGCTACTTTCTGATGTTTGCAAGTCAGAAAAAACACTGAAAAGCTGTCCTTCAAGATACACTCTACACCACACTGTTACCAAGACTAGAGCAAACACCATGCAGGCAGTTCAGACCATGTGGGTCCAAAGTGACCTCTGTAATTACATTGCTCCTTATTATTCTGCTTCAGCTGTGAAGGAGCCAATCACTGCAGCTGCAAATAAAACTAACCTTTCACCCAATCAGCACATACCTTGAGTCTGAGACAGAAAGCATTTATTTCACACTCCAGATTTCTGTTGGGGGGGAGCGGCAAGTGGGTGAATCTGTTGTGACAGTTGCTGCATTAAGCTGAGCTTACTCATTCCTTACAGATCTGGTAGCATACTTTTCAGTGTTAAGGTGAACTAAAGTTTGTTAATTTAAAGAAAGGTTTGTAAGAGTTCTGTCTCATGTGATAAGCAGGAGTGGTGCTGTTTTACCAGTTCTGAGGAACAAAACTTGCAGGCATATTCATCTCCAGATGCACTAAATTGCTATATGTGAAGGGTACCTGGAGTGTGAGAGGAACCAGTGGATTTCTCTTCACTAATGACCAGAGCTGCCAATGACTACAGGAGCAGGTTGCTTTGACTGTTGAGTCCTCCCCTTGCATGACCCCCACCTCAGGATAGGCAGACCCTATACTGTGGGCTGGTCAGGGAACCTAACACCCATCACTTTGCTGTGGGTGCACAGAGGGGAAGGGGACAGGGGCTGACCGAAGGGAAGGGGAAGTGAGCTAGGATACACATTGAGGGTGGGGAAGCAGGACAGAGTGGGATGAAAGAGGACAAATATATGGGCAGGGAGGCTGTGGGGCACCTTTTTTTACTTTCCTCCCTCTTCAAATGGTTATCCCAATGTCATTGGCAGGGACCCTGGTTTTCCATTTTTACCGGTAACACCGGTAACAATCACGGAATCCTGCTTGGTATGCGGATTTTGAATTCTTGTACCGGTGCCTCACGGAAATTGCATGTCACTGCACAGAATCTCTAAGATTTCAGCATCTTTTTAAATTTTTTTTATTTTCTCTTTCTATGTCCCCTTCTCACAGCATCAGTCTCCACTTTTCAGAGATCCCTAGGCTGGGTATCCCTAGCTTCACCCCAGGTGCTCAGGAGCTCCTGTGGGCCTGCCCCTATCCTGCCTGGATTGTACCCCCAGGTGGGAAGGAGAGAATCCCAGGTCACCCTTCACATTCCGTTAGTGTGTGTGGCGGGCAGCTTATGGGTCCCTCTTGGTGCCTGGTTATGAAGTCTGGGGCACTTGGGTCCTTCTTCCAGTGACCCATGTACAGTGATTGTTCCTGGTTTTCTGTTCTCTGTCCCTGAGGGCATCTGCACTAGTAGAGTTACAAGGAGGTAGGTCACATAGAGACATGCCACTGCTCCAGATCCTGGCTAGCGTCCTCCCCTCCTGATCACTCTGCAGCACCATTGCACCACCATCCGTGGTCACACAGGTGGTGGTAAAGCAGCAGGACCTGCAGCCCACCCTTCCTGGAGGAGGAGAGCATTCCCCCGGGTGCTCGATCCTACTCCCCTGGCCAGACCTCCAGCAAACCGAGTTCACTTCTGACCCTGGGTCACTGGCATTGCAAGCAATAGTGCTACTGCAGCGCAGTGGGCCAACCCAGATTTCAGTATCTTAAAATGAATGCTGATGTGCTTTGCATTCTTTCTGCTTTGCTGCATATAGAGTCAGTAAGGAAATTATCTGCACTGCTTTGTTGTAATCAGCCATTCAGTTTAATCACCCATGCCTAGTGGTTAGAGTAACAAACAGTGATTGAACTGGGTACATCCAGCAGTCTTGGTTTGATTCCCACAGCCTCCACTTGCATACTGTGTGACTCCAAGCAAGTCCTTAACCTCCCCAGTGCTTCTAGGTCACTCCTGAAAACAGACAGTTCTGCCCTAGTGGGCCTTACTTCCTTTACAAAAGAATATAAAAAATACCAATATATGTTTATTACTTCATAGAACAGTAGTCAGAGTTTTCACGTAATTTGCCTCATGCTTTTACTTGGACTGCAAATGATTTTGTACAGGTAAAGGTAAATGTGCAGATACATTTATGTGTTTTATAAGCTTGTTTTAGATTTTAGTCAGGTTTTCATTGTATTGTTTGCATATGAGCATCTAGATTGTAGATTGCTAAACATAGGATCACTGTTACCAACTAGCTTATTCAAGTTTATACTGTAATCAGTAGGGCCATCCAAATCCTCAGTTGTTTGAATGAAAACTAGTCTGAATGAAAATATGTTCACAAAGAAGAAACTGCCTTACTACTTATGAAAAGACTTCACAGTCAGCACCCCATTTAGGTGAATTGGATGATTTGCCCTTTTCTCCCACCTGCTGTTTCAGTCTCTGTGACAACAAAAGTTTTCTGATGACTGCTTCAACAAAAGCAAAAGTTAAGTATTTAAGTGTACATATGTTTGGCCAGTGAATTTTGAAAGCACAGTCAATGACACACAGAAGATAAGACCCCAGGTGGTGTATGATGCTGGTGGGCAGAGTGGTGCTCAATTCACATCTGAACAAAGACATGAAAACTGGGAGACACCCTTTCATGGACATCAAAAAAAAAAGCATCCACATGTCTGGAGATGCATGAATCCATTTGAAGGTCCTCCACTAATCACTTGTGGATTTTTAGGTGAAGAAACTTTATTTCAAAAAAACAAATTCAAGCAGTTTTGTTTATCTCCTCCTACCCCATGGCCATCCACTCCTTTAGGCCTGCCAAGGCCCTCCTTCCCGACCACCATCCACTGCCCTTTAGTGCTGTGCTACCAGGTAACCCAAAGTAACCCTTCATTGAGTGGGCCCCACCCCTGTGGAGGCTACCAGGAAGGAGAATTATCCAAAGAGCTTCCTGTGTATCCTTAGCATAGCAGGGGTCAGAACGGACACACATCTGAGGCTTCCAGTTTATGGAGGGACCAACAGCTGTCCTTCGGTTGGCCAGCGGGTGTTTTCCCATTTTCTTGACAGGCCACATGATGTCAAGGCACAAGCCAATGTCAGTCATGCTCCTCCTGCAGTGAGGGCTGGCATGTTGTTGTGCCTCCGCTCGTGAACCCACCCTCCCTCCCAGGAGAAGGTGCATGGTCATTGGACAATCAAGCCTTCACCCACCAGCTGGCCCTCCAACACCCAAGTCTGTTCCCTAACCCTGGTCAGCGGTGTCACAGGCAGAAATCCAATTCAGGCAGTTAAATTATAGATAGGAAAAAACAAAGGTAGTCCACCTTAGTGGTGATGGTTCAGATTAATTCACAGCTGAGTTCTAACAAGCAAAGAGACCAAGTCATTTGTAACTTGTGCATGTGGTGTGTGGGTGTTGAAGAAAGGGGATCATAGTGCTGTCACTACTGCCATCACCCCTGAGGGATGCGGACTGCATAAGTTGCTACTGCCATCACACCAATGGGGTGGGGCTGTAGTGATTCTGCCATCATCACTGGTGGATGGGGAATGTAGTACTGCTGCCATCACACCTAAGGGATGGGGACCACAGTGCTACTGCTTCTATCACGCCTGAGGAGGGAGGTCATAGTGATGTTGCTGCTGCCATCACCCCAGAAGGATGGGGGCCGTGTGCTGTTGGTGCTGAATCACACCTGAGGATGGGGACATAGTGCCGTGTTGGTGCTGCCTTACTCGCATCTGAGGGATGGGGCTGTAGTGCTGCTTCCATCACACCTTAGGGATGGGTGTTGTAAAGTTGCTGCTGCCATCACATCTTGTACCTAAAATAACTTTTAAATTGGTACAAGGATGGAAGGATGTGCAACAGTGGAGGTCAAAATTGCTAAAATGCATGTTAACAGAGTTAAAAATTGTTAAATAAAGTACAGAGAACCAAATACCGGTAAAACCGGATTTTGGTTTAGCAGACACCGGTGACAATATCGTTTTTTACAATGTGCAAAATGGAATATGCCCTTTCTCAATCCCGGTAAACCAGTGTCCCTGGTCATTGGACTAAGTAAGCAGCCTGGATTTGATGGGACTGCTCGGCTTAGCAGCTGGTGGTTTGAATTAGTAGCCATTTTATTAGGCCTGGAATCAACAATTGAGCACTTACAAATATGGCGACTCAATTATGGCACCTGTGTACAAGGCTACCTGGCAGAGTAGTGACCAGATACTTGGGTGGGTGAGGTAGGGCAACAGGAAGCTAGGTGCATATATGTGTGTGCACACCCATGGGAGGGGGGAGAAAGGGGAAAGAAGGTATGTGGGAGGGGGTGTGGCTGGCAGCTGCTGAGCTGCTCCGCTAGCATGATAGAGAGGGTGGTCATTTGGGAGGTGCAAGGTTTGGGTCTGGTGCAGCGCAGCTTGTTTATTTTTTTGCTGGTAGGTGGCTTTTAATTTTGTAAGAATTTCACCCTCCTGACATGCACCCCCTTTGAGTTGAGAATCCTTTAGTAGGGGGCTGCAGGGGGTGTGGGGGATGCAACCCCCTGCATTAAAAAAAATCCTGTAGATTTCAGGCACTGTCTTGCCGTTTACCATGAGTGTGCATCACTGAAATTCATTTGCAGTGAAGTACACTCACCCAAATGGTGATCGCTATTCCGTAATCACCATTATCACATAGAACCAAGAGAGAGAGGTAGCTAATTATCTGCGGAAGCAACAGCTATAACTGTGGTACAGTCCAGCTGCTTGTAGGATCAGCTGATGTGTGGGGAGTGATGTAGAGCAAGCAAGCAAGCACCGTCCAAAACGTTTCTGAGTGCAGTGGTTGGGCACCACTTGAGGGACCAGCAGACACCAAAAAGTGTGGTTTGGTTCTTTCTTCGAACTGCCTCACCCCTCACACCTGCTGGTCCTGACATGTTCATGGGTGGTTTCAGGACAAGAAAAGCTGCTTTGGAGTAAGCTGATTGTTCTTTGACCATGGTATCACACGGTAGTTACAGGAACAGGAGACTCACCTCTAGCAATTAACCCTTTAACCCCGAAGTACAGGATGTGAGCCAGGGAGCTTTGATAAAGAAAATAAGAAAGAGTATAAATAAGGAAATATTATATAACTAAGAAGGTGTTGCCATTATTAAGGAAGTAAAGGGATAAATAGAAAATGAGACAGGGTGAGACAAGGGAGTAGGTACATATATGCTGGTATTTGGGGAGTTGGCCCAAGGGAGTGGGATACTGCTGAGACAGTACATATAAAAAATACATTAATAAATACAAAAAATGAAGAACTAATGCAGGAAATAAGAGTAAACAATAAACTAGGGTAGATTGGTAGTGAAAACAAACAAACAAAAAATAACACATTTTATAATAGTGAAATTGTCATGCTTGGGAAATTAAGAGGTTTACCCATAACAGTGTTGTTTCTTAGATTGTGACCCTGAATTTACAAGATAGTATTCTTATGAATATGACAGGTGTCATTAATCAAATGCCACAAAAAAACAACAACTGATTTTGCTGAATGAACAAAAACAGGTTTTAGAGAAGGATTTGAAAATGAAAACCTGCTGTGTTTTTAAGATGGGGTTAAAAATGAGTATGTTGGGAGATCACGTGATGCAGAGTGCTGGGTAGCAGCTCCCTCAAGAAGCTCCTGCCTCCCATTTACTACTTTATCTCATTTTGGCATTCTAATTCACTATTTTTTCTTGTCTTTGAGATTTAACATTGTAAAATAGCTGTGGCACTCTAGTCTGGTTATATCTTGGATGGATGGAGGCTTACATGAAGAAAGGCCCACAGAAGCATACCCCTCCAGCAACTCCCAAGAAGGCCTCTAAGAAATCCAGGGCCTCAGGTGGTTCTAGGCCTGATCCGCCAAGCCAAATTAGAGATCAGGAACCTTTAACGCTTTCCAGATTTCTTGAGGAGTTTAAACCCTTTCGAGAAGAAATGAAGGATAAGGCAATGGATATGAAATCACTATCTAGAAAGCTAGATGAACTCTCGATGTCTGTGTCTGATAATACAGCCCAAATTGCTTCTATTGAGAAAAGAATTAATAGTCTTGACCCTGATCTGTTCTCGATGTGCCAGAAATTGTCTCATTTTGAAGTTAAACTTGAGGACCTAGAGGGTCGGAGCCGAAGAAACAACGTAGTGATCCTTGGTTTACTGGAGGGAGAGGAAGGCCAACACGTTGTGGTATTTGTTCAGAAGCTGGTTGAGCGGGTGGCTGGCTCATCTCCATTCAGCCCGGCTACATTACAGAGCGTGCCCACAGGGCTTTACGGTCTAAACCATCCCCGGAGGATCCTACCTGCCCTATTGTGTGTCAGTTTTTGAATTATTTGGAGAGACAGCATTTCCTGCAACAAGTGCGAGCTTTGCAAGTGGTTCACTGGGAAAATATAAAGTTGAGAATCTCACTAGATCTACCCATCTCAGTTTGCTTGAAACACAAAGCATTCCACCCTATCATTTCTAAGCTAATTGCAGCAGGCTTGAAGTTCAGGATGGGTTACTCGGCCAGACTACAGATTTCAACTAATGGATCCTGGAAAAGCTATGAAGACCCTGAAGAGGCTTTAATGAGCCTTAAATCCACGTTGCCTGACCTCTTTAAGGAATCTTGAATGGTTGTGGTGCAGAATGGAGTACTACACTTAGTCGAGAGTTTGAACTTTCATTTTTTCCCTTAGAGAAATTATCTAAATGTGAAGTCTTGGGAAATTGCAACTGCCATTTTGGACTGGGGGGATCACTGCAGACCGCTCAGATTTTTCTTTTTGTCGCGTCTCATAACGGGCCCATACTGGTCTGAAGCGGTGGACACTTGGGTTTGGGGCCTTTTCAAGGGGGGATTTGTGTGCCAAATTTGGGCAGTTACTTCTGTTGGGGGCCGAAAGAGCCTAGTTTGATTGGTTGTGGGCTAGTTTCTCATTTTTCCTTTTTTGGATTGGTACTACGATGGTCCTGGGCTTTCTCCATTCCTGTTTCTCATTTAGTCAGGTCAGGGAATTGGCCACTAGAGGGCGTTCTAACCTTTGTGGACTCACGAGGAAGCACTACTCGAGGAGGATTTAACTAATTAACTTGTGAGTAGCATTCTCAATTTTGCAGGGTGGACTTGTGCATTGGGTGTAGACTCGTAGTGGGTAGAGGCAGTTGTCATGCCTTCCCTTCCGGTGGAGCGATTCCAACTTTTCTCATCTTATTTCCCACTCTCAATACGAACTGAGGTATCCCTCCCTTTAGGGGTTTCTGGTCTGGTTTTGGTTACAGGTGACTCGCCCTGTGCTTCTCGTCTCAGTCTGGGTTATCACGTACATTTGGGTGGTGTAGTGGTATCTCTATGGTCCCTCCATTACAAACTCCCTTAGGTCCATGCTCTGGTTGGTTTGAGGTGAAGGTCCAGGACCATTCTCTTTCATTTGGGGAATAACTCGCAGTCCTCGGTTTCTACAGGCTGCGATTTAAGTGCAACAGCTCTAATTGGCTGGGTTCATTATCGGAGGCGGGAGTAGAGGGATTAGAACCAGTACTGTGCTGAACATTGCTTGTGACAGTTTGTTGGGGAGTGTGGGTGGGGTTTGGGGCATGGCTCAAGGGTGGGGATGGGTTGCTTTTACTTTTGGGGGGCTAGGGAGGAGGGTGGGCGTTACTGCAGTAACCATGGGGATACATGTAGAGGGGATATACATCTCGTGTGCTGAGTGTAATCATTTTAGCCCATCTATTTTTCCTAGATGACTAATGAGCTGACATTTGCATCATGGAATGTTAAGGGTATCAGAAAGCAACATAAGCAATACCAGGTTCTCAAACATTTAAGTTTGCTCAGTTCACAGATAACCTTTTTGCAAGAAACCCATTTATTAGAAGTGGAAGCTTTACAATCAAGGAGACAGCAGGTGGGATTGATTTATAGTGCCGAGGGCACCACAAATAGCTGCGGGGTCGTGCTCATGATTAACAGGAGTATTCCATCTGTTTCCACACAAGTGAATAACAATACCGAGGGTAGGTTTATCCTGGTTAAGGTACCCTTTGGTCTGTCCCAATATTATTGGGCTGTGTTTATGGCCCTAATCTGGATGACCCTGCATTTTTTATGAGACTTATATCTATCATTCTCCCAATGCTTCCCATTAAAATTATTTTAGGGGGAGATTTCAATCAAGTACTAAATCCTAACTTAGACAGACTGGGCAGTGGCCTGGGTGGGGGCTACCCCCAGACAGAAAGCATTCAAGGATTTATTAGACAACATGGGCTCTGCGACGTCTGGCGTGTTTTACACCCAGATACTAGAGAGTTTACCTTTAGGTCTATGGCACAAAGCTTGCAGTCCCACATTGATTACTTACTCATTTCTCAATGTCTCCTGCCTGGTGTGAAGACCTCCTCAATTCAACCCGGCCCTATCTCTGATCACTCACTAGTAGTATGCAACTTGGTTCTGCTCAATTCATCTAATAAGGAAGCTAGATGGAAACTCAATGACCAGCTCCTTAAAGATGTTAAATATTGCAAACTTATAAGGGAACAAATAGAATCCTTTTTTTCATCAAATCCTCTAGATAGTGCAAAACCTGATATTTTGTGGGGGGGGGCTTCAAAACCTTCATGAGAGGGATACTAATTAGCATGGCGGTTGGTAGGAAAAGAGCGCAGGAGAAGGAACTAAAATCCTTATTAACCCAAATCAGATCACTGGAAGTTAATCTTCCTGCCAGTTCTCTAGATGAGGATACTCGCGGAAACTCCTGAAGTTAAGGGATAAATATGTGGGGCTACTTCAAGAGAAAGCAGAAATAGCTATTATTCGTACCAGAACTAATTACACTGATCAGGGGGAGAAAGCAGGACGCTTACTGGCATTGCGTATTAAACAACAGGAATCAATAAGATTTATCCCTCCCATCAGGTCAGTGGCAGATGGATCCCTTAAGGTGTCTCCCACTGAGATAGCCCAAGAATTTGTTGCTTATTATTCTAAATTGTACAGTGACATGGAGCACTCCCCCGTCCTGAAGACATAGAGGGTTATTTAAGGGACTCCCACTTGCCCCCCTCTCACTGGTCGGTGTAGAGATGCACTAGTTAGCCCTATTTCCCAGGAGGAAATTGCTAAGGTTATTAGTGAACTGTCTGCTGACAAGGTCCCTGGTCCCAATGGATTTTCTGCTTTATTTTACAAGGTCTTTTGAGACCTCCTTTTACCAATACGTGGTCACTTATTTCAGCAAATCCTATCTGGGGTGGAGAGAGAGAGAGATCCATATCTCTATGAGGCCTTGATTGTCCTGCTTCCTAAACCTGATAAAGATCTCAAATTGGTTCAAAGTTACAGACCTATCTCACTTTTAAAACAGGATATTAAGATCCTCTCTAAAATTCTGGCTAATAGGTTGGCAGTGGTTCTTCCTGGGTTAATAGGTACAAATCAGGCTGGATTTATGAAGGGGTGCTCATCTTCCAATCATCTACGCACCTTGTCGCATGTCTTCTCGGCTACCAGGGATGTGGAATTCCCTGCGGGCTTGGTTTCCTTGGATGCCGAGAAGGCATTCGACTGTGTGAACTGGAACTTCTTGTTCCGTACTCTGGAAGCCTTCCACTTCCTCCTCTGTTTATTTCCTGGATTGCAGCCTTTTATAGAAATCCCTCGGCAAGAATTTCTGCAAATGGGGCCTTCTCCCATTTTTTCTCACTTCACTTGGGTACTAGGCAGGGGTGCCCCCTTTCCCCTCTATTAATTAACTTATATCTGGAACCTCTGATTCAAAATATTCTCAATAATGATTCTATACAAGGGGTGAGAATTGGGCATATGCAGATGACCTGTTAATACATCTGTCCCATCTGGTATCCTCCGTCCCGGCCTTACTAAGGGAAGTACTAAGGTTTAGTGCTCTGTCCAACTACAAATTGAATGCCAGTAAGTCTCTGTTTCTCCCATTAAATCACAAAGTTTTCAAAACTGACATTAGCCCTTTTGGGCTATGTTGGACACCCAGGTCATTCAAATATATGGGTATGAAACTTTCACGTAACCCCCAAGCATGGTTCAAGGAAAATTTAGATCCCCTATTGCAGGGGATTACGCATGACCTTGAGAAGTGATCTAAACTCCCTATCTCTTTATGGGTCCGGATCAACATAATCAAGATGAATATAATGCCCAGGATTTTTATACCCGTTGTCCCTTATCTACACCTTTATTCCTTTACTCTGGTTTAAAAAGGTACATGGTATTTTCACTAGATTCATCTGGGCTGATAGATGTCCCTGTTTGGCTTATCACAAGCTGGCAGCCCCAAAATTGGAGGGGAGGCTGCGAATCCCCCATCTGGCAATATATCACTGGGCTACTCATCTTGCGAAATGCTTGAGGTGGGTATCTCTGGCTCAAAATAGAACTGGATGCAATCAATAACAAAAATCTGGATCCTCTCACGTTATTCTTTCTTAGGTTATCCCAAGTGAGTGGGGCCGTAGAGTGCTGCACGATAAGGACCTCTTTAAAGGTCTACTCACAGATATGTTCCTTTCTGCAGTATTTCCCCCATCTGGACATGGCCCAGTCTATCTGGAACTCTCCATCATTTGCTATTAACAACAGTCAAATTTCCCGACTTTGGTTACCCCAACTGGGAGAGGGGAAGTTCTTGGTTTTTACTGATGGTGGGGGGCGTTGGTTATCAGTAGAAGAGATGGTTACGAAATTTCTCATCCCGCCTTCTTCCTATTTTAAAGTCCTGCAATTGAAACACTTACTTGTAATTACCCTGGGTAGCACTCCTCCTCCTTCTCAGAATACCTCTTCTCTGATACCTGAGGTATCCCCACTCTCTGGCTCTCCTGGTGCAATTTCTAAGCTATATCAGGTTTTGTTTCACAAAAAATTCGGGGGCCCATTTGGGCCATCAAGATTTTGAAGTAATTTTTTCCCTCACTTTCAGCTGGACTGTCACTCTCTCTGGAAGTCATGTCATAAATTTATTTCTCAAGATAGATTGCGCCTCATGCAATACCACGTATTGCACAACCTATATTACTTCCCTGCCAAACTTCACAAATGGGGTTACCTAGATTCAAATCAGTGCAACAAATGTTCACAGGGCGAGGGCACACTTTTTCATATGCTGTGGTCTTGTCCAAAAATTTCCACCTTATGGGATTCAATCCAAACTTCCTTAGACCCCCTGTTGGGTCTCCAAGAATACTTAACCCCTGAGATATGTGTGTTAGGGGACCTGTCTTCTATTAGAGTTAGGGTACACAAATTTCATATTTCCATGATTGCCCTGTCGGCTAAGAAAATAATTCTTCGTCACTGGAAAGACAGGTCCTCCCCTTCTTTCCAGGAATGGGTAAGTGAAGTATTATCTAACTTGTGCATGGAAAAAGCAATAGCCAGTCTGCACAACAGTCTGGCAGTTTACACTAATTTGAGATCACCTTCACTCACTAATCTCCCTGGCTCCAAACTAAACCTATACTAGGGTTATCGCTCATGCACGGTTTTTGGTTTGATGCTCGGCATCCATGGGTACTGAGATGGATTACTGCAGTAAGGGGGGGGGGTTGGGCAGCACCCTTCCACTATGTATCGATAAATCTATATCAGTCTTCCTCTGTATGCTGCCTTTTATGGTGGAAAATGTATGAATAAACTTTAAATTAAAAAAAAAATGAGTATGTTGGCCAGCCCAGTGGCATGAAGGGCTGAGGTGCTGCACCCTACCTCCTGTTATTCAAGCAACCTATGTTCGGTGATTAACATGGGATAATGGTAGTTGGCTTGGGAGGGGGCTGGGTGAGGACTGAGCAGCTGCTTGGCAACTCTCTTGTCCTGGATAGGGGAGTTTGGTTCTCTCAGCCTTTGACCTCCACCATGTGGAGGTGTGGTGGTGGTGGTGCAGGCAATCGAGGGGAGCCAGGCACTAGGCTAGGGGTGGGATGAGTGGAGTCACTTGGGCCAAGGCATACGTGCATGCCTCCACATGCACATCTGACCTTGTCTGGGGCTCCAAAGTTAATGGGGAGGAAAAAACAGGTGGAAACTTGGGGGTTATGACTTAATGAAGCCACCTCACTAGCGCCAGTGGTCCACCTGAAGTTGGAGGAGGTGTGACTCAGGACAGCTGCAGAGCCAGAACGGGACAGGCTGATACAGCCACCCAGCCTGCCAGGAGTATAAAGTAAAGTATAGCAAAAAAATGAATATGTTGAAAGGTGAATTCAAAAAGTAAAAAATAAATTGCAATGTTATGAGTAAATGTTGAACGATGTCAGTGTTTGTTCATTAATTTTTGGTTTTTATTTAGAGCTTTTGCCTAAGGGGCCAGATTTTAGAAGGTTGACACAGGACTTGCGTCAACCCTACATGAAACCCTAGCACCTACTCAGCCGTGGCATTGATGATTGCTGCAACTATACCCAATTTCATAACCTTGGGTGCTCTTGTGATACCTGAACTGATTTCTGTCAGCTTGCACCAAATGTCAGATGCAAGCTTTGTCTAGAAGGTCCCCTGTTTGGACCAAGACAGACCATAAAAAGATGGTCTAACAAGCATCACTTTGACAGAAGAGACAGAAAATCCTTTTAGACTGCCCCAAGCCAAGTGCTTCATATCTTTGACACACATGAGGCTTGTGGCGTTTCTGATAGTTGTAAAATCTGGCCCCAATTTTTTTAACCTTGTTTTTTTATGACACCACCTTATGAACATGAGGTGTCATTTATGAAATCCTGGACAAAACATCATTTTGTGGTAAAAGCATGAAGATGTTTGGGCAGGATTTGAAAACTGACATCTGTTCATTAGGTAGTGTAAAAAAATGGCTAAGTTGAGAATTTGGGGTCAACATCTGGAAAAAATAGGCACGTTATGAGTAAACATTAGGCCCCCTTTTTAATGAACACGGCAGGGGTAGATTATGAAATCCTAGACAAAGCCTCATTCTGCAGCACCACTGTAAAAAGATGTTTTGTTTGTGATTTGAGAAATGATCCCTGTCATGTTTATTAGGTAGGGTAACAAAAGGGCTATGTTGAAAATTTGGCGTCAAAGTCTGCCAAAAAATGTTGCAACTAAATGTTGAAAAATGTCAAAGTTTCTTCATACTGTCATTACTTTTTTTTTACATTTTGACCCTAAATTTTCAACATAGTCTTTTTATGCCACACTTTATAATCATAATCTACATCATCTAACTAAACTGATCCCAAGCATCAAAAACCTAACGCACGAAGCAAGGTTAAAAACAC
The DNA here is from genome assembly GCA_016271365.2 of Neoceratodus forsteri. Lineage (NCBI taxonomy): Eukaryota > Metazoa > Chordata > Ceratodontiformes > Ceratodontidae > Neoceratodus > Neoceratodus forsteri. The sequence continues at coordinate 956,433,507 of CM028131.1, read as the reverse complement.
TTGAGGCCCGATTCTCAAAAGGATACGCCATGCATAAACTGAAATGCGCCAAACGAAAGTGGAACTAGCAAGATATGCCAGTAGTTGCGACATGTGGTATACCATGCAAATACAACATAGAGGAACCCCTTATGCCAAAAGCAGCCTACACCACAGTTGTGACAGATCCCTAGATATGCATATGCCTCGTGTGAGATGTGCCAAACGAAGCAGGTAATAGTGTCTGAATGCAATTTTAGAAGCAAGGGAAGGACAGGATAGGCCAATACAAATTGTCAGAAGTTACACCAGGTGTGAGCAGGTGTAACTCAACCGAGTATAAAAGACAACCAAGGAGACACACAAGGGAGATACACTGTTGAACAAGCAGTGAGGACAGAGTGAGCTAGAGAGGAATGGCAGCCCCAATAGCCCTACTGGGTATACTCCTGGCAGCAGAGAGGTGGCATGGATGGCACAGGATACATGATGGCAGGAATCAGGGGAACAGGCAGCCACAACAGCAGCCAAGAAGGGCCAGACACAATGCACCATGTGTATACAGACCCAGAAAGTCATAGCTAGACTGCACAGAGGAGCAATGTATTGCATGCCACTGCTTGCCAAGTGCAATCATAGCAGAGCTGTGTGAAGACCTCAAAAAAGAGCTCCAGTGTGCCACCTGTAGGGGTCACCCAGTCCACATAGACGTAAAGGTCTCTGCAGCACTGTGCTGCCTAACCACAGGGACCTTCCAAACCCCGAGGGTGACACAGTGGCCATCTCACAGCCTGCCATGTCACGATGCATCAGGCAGTTTGTGGATGCACTGCTGCAGCATGTGGACAAGTACATCCTGTTCCCGAGGGATGAACAGCAGCAGCAGGTTGTCAAGCAGGCATTCTATGATGTGGCACAGTTCCTGCAGGTGTTAAGTGCAATCGACTGCACACATGTGGCCATCAGGGCAACACCAGGTGAGGCAGAGGTCTACATGAACAGAAAGGGTTACCACTCAATGAACATGCAGGTCATGTGTGATGCCCAGTGCTGGATCCTTAATGTTGTGGCTCAGTACCCTGGTTCCTGCCACTTGTGCATACTACAGAACTTGGGGCTGCATGAGGCATGGGAGTCTGAACACATCACAGGTGGCTGGCTTATTGGTAGGTACAACCAGCACACAGGGGACACATGACAACCCAGGTGTGTCAGCAAACCATAGCAGTGCAGTGACAATGTACCATCATTCCCAACAGGTGACAGTGGATATCCACAGCTGACATGGGTCATGACACCCCTCCACCACCCGCACACAGCCGCAGAGCACAAGTACAGTAATACACAGATAGTGACAAGGGTGGTGCTAGAATGCACTGTTGGGATCCTGAAGGCATGATTCAGATGCCTGGACTGGTTGGGAGGCACCCTCTGGTACAGCTCTGAGATGGTATGAAAGATGTGCCTCATGTGCTGCATCCTGCACAACCTTGCACTGAGGAACAATGTACCACTACCAGATCTGGATGACATGGACCATGATGGGGATGCACAACAGCAAGGAAGGCCCATGAGACAGCCTCAGGCCCAAGCCTCACTGTGCCATGTGGGACAACATGCAAGATGTGAGCTGATTGATTATCACTTTACATAAGGCCAGTAATAGCAGGCAAAGTGCACCGGCAGCAATAGGAAAGCAGAACAGTGACAGTGGAACAACAGTCAGATATGCTGCCTGGTGCTGGGAACATGTGAGGGTGACACTGTACACACCTACCAGTGCCCCTACCCTGTGCCCAGCAGCTGGTGGACAGACCACCCATCCAGGAATGGCTGACATTGTGGCATGGCCCATCCACAGTCAACATGCCAAACACACTGTGAAATGGATGGGCCACAACACAGCAGTGTAGCGCATATATGCTGCACACTCCACATCATCATATACCCTGCCACCACTGTATACGTGACATATACACCCCAATATAGCCCAGATGAGGGCACACAAGTGAGGACACTGCTTGACAGCATGCTGCACCTTCGTGGATGCCAGCACAATGCACCTGTGTCCTGTGGCCATACACAGTGTCCGGTGCTGCTGTGATCTGTGTGTGGCGAAGGACACAGGTGTGTGAGAGTCACACCCAGACAGAGGACCAGTAGAACCCTGTGCACTTCGGTACATAATGTACATGCAGTGACCTGTACAATATACAGGCAGTTGCATCAAAAGCAAATGTAGGCAGAATAGTACTACGCATATGCGGCATGTGTACAGTTTATACGTGTCTGTGGCCTGCATGTGTAGCGCATGCAGCACATGCACTAGACATGTGCGGTCAAATAATAATGATGCTACAGACCTGAATAGGGACAGAGGAGCCTGCATATAGCAGACAGTGGCCACTTATAGGCTATATTGTGTGCAGAGGTGTGACAGGAACAGCACAATGTCCACACTGAATGGGAGGGCACCTAACTACAGTGCAGCTGAAACTGCACAACTAGTCAACCTGGTGCAGCAGTGGCACACCACACTACTACCAACAGGGTACAGGGGACACCCACCCAGGGAGAGGGACATGGTGTGGAGGGCCATAAGCGCACACCTGCAGGAGGTCTCAGGGGTCAGAAGGACCATCATGCAATTGAAGCACAAATGGCAGGACCTCTACAGGAGGGCAGGTCAATACTTGTGTGCATGATGGACATGGTGGGAAGAGATGATGCAGAAATGAGAGGAGGGGGTAGACCCAGGGAAGGTGAATGTTGATCCTTGTCTATGCAATGACACCCATCAAAGCTACATTGACACGTGCATGTGCAAAGTAAACTGACCTGTGTCACTCCTTTCATGCTACAGGATAGAGCAGTACCAGATATGGGGTAGCAGGAGGACATCCAGACCATGGCCAGCTATGTTGGCACCAGCATGGATGGCACAGAAACCACCACCAAGGTAAGTGTTGGTCTGTCGCCCCTGTGGAAATGTGTGCAGCTTACCACATGTACACTCTGTCAGCAAATGCACAATCACAGAGACCACTGACATGAGAGATTAACAAGTGTCATGTTCCCCTGACACAGGTAAGAGGCTGGCAGTACCTCCCAATACAGGGTCCAACTGAGAGCCATGGTGGACCAAAAGCACCAGAATGCCATTGCATATTAGCAGAGAACAAGGCGGATATGAAGGTGGGCCCACCCACTGCCACTGGAAACATCGGTTGAAGATGATGATGATGGGCAGGCGGAGGTGGATGACAGTGCACACGCACAGCCCATGGCATCACTGGCTGCAGTGGTAGAGGATGCTGCCTAGGTGGAACTGGATCTAATGGGGGAAATGGGTGGTCCAAACAATGGTGGGGCATCCATGGAGGCAGATGTCTGTGACACTGAGGGTCAAGATGGCACCAGTCTACAGGATGATGCTGTGAGGGAGGATCTGAACCTGCTGACGCACAGACAGGGGCAGGAGGTGGCCGCAGAGGTATGAGATGGAGATCTGCATGAGGCAGGACCTGTTGATGCAGACAGACCAAACAGCAGTGCAGCTGTGGATGTGGTGGTTGACGCAGCACTGGATGATGTGGGGCAGCCTGCCCAGGTACAACAGCCCACAAACCGGGACAGGTGACTGGTGGACCTTGTTGGGGCCATCATGGCTGATGTCTCCAGGCTGCATGGCTCACTCAGTGCCCTTCTCACTGCACGCTGGGAACAGTAGTAGTCAGGGTAGTGCGAGGAGCAACTACACACAGTGCAGGACAGTTGTCTGTATGGGGTGGTGCATGTGGGGGACCGTGTATAGGTCTCACTGTTAGAAATACTCCAGGGTAGGGTGGTGGGGAACGTTGTCGTTGCCATGTACCTTGTTGCTGAGGCTAGGCAAACTAGCATATTTGGAATGTTAGTAGTTTGGAGGGTTATTCTGCTTGTTAGTGGGATCTGATTTGTAACTGTACATTGTTATACTATGGGGGTTGGGGGTGTTACATATATTCATATTGTTGCAGCTATTTGTTATTAAACTTTTTTATACTTTATGTATCCACTGTGTCCATGTGTGTTGTTTGATGGGCCATATCATCTCTCCTTCATGTGTGTCTGCCATTGTATGCATGTGGGCACATGAATGCACTCTGCAATGCTGTTGGATGTATCACCGCAACCCATTTACGGCACCCACATGCCTGCTGTACACTACACAGCTGTAGGCACATCACAATGGCACAATGCAGTACTGCACAGTGCACTGCCAGTATTACACTGTGGTGTGCTATGTACCCATGCCCTGTCAGCGCGTGGGTGGTACACCGCTACCCATAGGCCTGCGTGGCACCACAACACCTGCATACATCCATTGACCAGCAGGTGGCACCTATGGCACTGTGTCGTGTGTTTGCTTACCACAGTCCATCCAGAGAGATGTGCCTCCTGGTGCAGCATACCTGATGTGGTACCACTGTGAACATAAGCCCGTGGCCATGGGTGGTGTGTGGTGCCTGGTGCTACAGCATCATGGTAGTTGGTGCCATGGTGTGCTTTGTATACAGGGGCACATGTATTTGGCCTGCTACCCAGCAGCTATGGGCTGCACACAAGACAGTGTCTGAGTCCAGGCAGGTACTGACCCTGATCATGGGTGTAGGTGGCCTGGTGGTTGTTAACAGTGCAGCTACAGTGTGACACAGTGCACCTGGGATGGGCCTGCAGGTATGTCCCGTGACCAATTGTGGCCATGTCAGTGCAGTGGTCCATGGCTGTTGCACATTATGTGGTGCATGTTCCGATGTGTGTGTGTGTGTGTGTGTGTTGCACATCTGGCAACATCTCCAATGTGGTGTGGGTGGGCAGTGCAGTGCATGCTGTTTGACACCATACTACAACCGGCACATGCACACATGTGGTCCCTGCAGTGGCCAGCATGCTGACAGTGCACATGGACACCCACACAGCAGAGTGCAGCTGTGCTCCATTTCCAACATCAACCAACAGCCCAATAACAGTGCAACACATGGTATCCACATGTCTGGTGACCACATGTGTCATGGTGCTGCTTGGGACACCAGCCATGCCCACCACACACAGCAGCATCTGTGTGCAGAACACATTACCATGTGTTCATGCATTAGCACACCCAAACATGTACCAGGAACCTGTGTTACAGTACTGCAGTGCCCCCCCAATGGACAGACACTCCACTCACATGTGTAGTACCATGACAGGCTGGCACATTGACATGCCACAATGGCTGCCCTGGCCATGGTGATATGCTGTGCTGCACACAGTCACCTGCCCGCGTGACCATGGCACTGCTATTGATGCTGCACCACAAGGCATTGCAAACTGACTAGCATGTGGTCACCCTGCCATGTGTGGCTCCAGTCACACATGTGCACATAGTGCCTGCCATGCCATGCCATTGCCCATGTTGTGTTGCTACGCTCAGCATGCCATGCACTACACAGACACAAGTGTGGTACGCACACACACAGGCCACCCCCCCAGCCCCGATGACATGTTGCCCACTGCCATGTATTGTGGTGGGTTCAGCTCTGCACACTCACCAGCCATGCATTGCCCCCCACCATTGTAGGTGTTGACCACCATCTGCCAGTGACTCACATACCCAGGCACAGGTATTTCACAGCACACACTGAGACAGACAACAGTTTGGTTGGTGTTCATGCTTTACTTGTGCATTGTGCCGGTATCATTACATATGTACACCCCCCCCCCACAACCACCAGTGTCAGGTGCAGTATGTGCATATGTGTATGCCGACTTATATCCCCTTGTGCCCACTACCCCCATACAGTAATGTGCCAGTGTCCTGGGTTGCAGTCCCATGTCTGTGGCCACTGTGTGGCATTCAGGTCCACAGGTGCACACCCCTGCACTCAGTCAACAGTCGTCAGACTTGGACACAGTGAGTGGGCATTGGTTGCTGCATTACTCATGTGGCCATGCCATCCTCTGTGCGGGTCATTCTGCTCTGTTTGTTGCCACTGCTGTGTTGCAGATGGCAGTTGTGACTGCTGTACCCTGGTGTTTTTCCTGGGTCCCACATCCAATGCATCCTGTGGCAAGCTGTGTTGTGTCCCTGCACTGGTGGCACTGTCTGTTGTGCACCTGTGCCTCCTGCCACACTTCCTGGTCTGGTTCACAGTCCCTGAGGGTTGCTGCTCTGACTGTTGGGGGTTGGACTGCTGGTTAGTTGTGCCAGGCATTGTGGTGGTTGTTGCCGCACTGGTTGTGGTGGCTGCACTGGTCATCTGCTGCTGTTCCCCAGAGTGTTGCAGTGGACCTGCAATGTTTCTCCCTTGGGCATCTGTGCTCTCCATTTGCATGTGGTGCCCTTGCTGGCTGCTGCCCTGCAATAGGTCCACGGGCGATGTCTGCATTGCTTCTGCCACAGTACTGCAGGATGGGTGGTCTTGTGGCTGTGTTGGGTGATGCACACATGCCATGGGCAGTGGGGGTGTTGCAGCCTGTTGCTGTCTGGCTAGCAATGCATTTGCAATGGAGAGCGGGGATGCTGTCATGGCCTCTGTGTGCTGTTGTTGCTGCACTATGTACCATTCTACCACAGCACTGCACCACAGTATGCTTCCATCTGCAGCTGTGACTGGTGTACTAGGCCATGCAGGGCAAATGCAATGTCTGCCATGCCTGTGGTACTGTCATGCATCCCTGCCTGTATGGAACTGCTGATCTTGGTCACCTGCCCCTCTACCAGTGGTGGTGCATCTCCATACTGCTCTGCAGGTTGGCTAGTTCCCCTGTCAGCTCAGCCTGCTTCACTAAGGCAGTCTCACAGTACTCACCAAAATATTGTGGTGTGCTGCTGTCCAGAGGTTGTGTCCTTCTGCCTTCCTCAGGTTGATCCTCTAGGTCATCCACCAGTGTAGGGCTGTACTGCTCGGCGCTGTGCTCTTGGAGGCTTGGTGTGCGCACCATGTCCCTGGCACCATGCCTCACATGTTCCCTGTCCACCATGGAGACTAGTGTCTCATTTCCACCACACTGCTTTGAACCTCCCTTCATCCTGGATGTATCCTCCAAGCCTATGATGTCAATTTTCTGTTGTTGTCTAAATTCCCTACTAATTGGTGGGTAACTTGATGTCATTTCTAATAAGAGCCTGAATGCGAAACTGATTTCTTCCCCTGTATACTGTTGCTAAAGTATATTTGTGTAACTGATGTAACTACTGTAAATAATGCTTCTAAATGTCTTTTTATGTAACTAATTCTGGGTCACCCCTGAAAAAGGGATCTCTGGTCTGGGCTTACCCGGTTACCAAAATCCAAATAAAATAAATAAATAGTGTGCTGCTGTTCCCTGTACTCCCTTGTGTGGGCACCTGTGTGTTCTCATGCTCCTCCCTGGACTCCACCACCTCACTTCGCACATCATTGTCCTGTTCCTCCACACTACCCACACTGGCATCTGTGGCTGCAGCTGCTTCCTCCTCAGTGTCATTGGAGTCTTCCTGGCCAGCAGTGGTTGACGAACTGCTGGTGTCACTGCCTCTTTCTTCCAGGTCTGTGTCATCCTCCTGGGGCCCGTGTTGTGTGCTTGTTGCCACCAGGCCTGTGGTACCTGTGGGAGGAGTGCGGGGTGATTAATAGCTGTGTTGTGGATGGCTACTGCATTGGTCACAGACATATATATATGTGTGGTGTTTTCCCCCTCCACTTACATCTGGCACGCTGAATCCATTAGGTATCCATGTTGGTGTCCCCTCTGATGCTGCAGTCATTCAGGAGTGTGGACACCATCTGCTCCATGGCTGTCAGGGTCTGTATCTGTGTTGGTCCACCTCCAGTGCCCTGGGCACAGTGCCATTTGTGGGCTAGCTTCTGCTTCACTTCACTATATTTCTTTTAGAGGTCACAGACTTTGTGCCTCTGTGTGGCCACAGCATTCACCTTTGTGGTCTGCTTTTCCCAGGCACACTTTCTCTTGTCCCTTGTTGCCTTTTCTCCACCCCTGTGGAGCAGTAGGGATGCCTTGACATGCACTTCCTCAATGAGGATGTTGTTTTCCTCATGGGAAAAGTTTTTTTTCCATTTATGAGTCCTCGCAGCTAGTTGTGCCATTTCCTGACTCCCTCTCCGTAGTGCTTGTTCCTCCATGGCGTTTGCTTTGCTCCAGCCGTCGGTTCTGTGGCATGCATGGCTTTTTTGATGCATGTAATAGATGCAACCTTGTGACATGCACCATGTCGCAACTGGTGTGTTTTCTAGAATGTGGCATATCTGGTATGTTGCAACTGCGATGGCATATGTTGCGCATCTGGGTATGTTACTTGTGTTGCAACTTTGCTTCATAGATTTGGGCCCTCGGTCTTTATGAGCTACAGTTAAGAAGGGACAGAGCAGACTTGTTACTTCTATTCAATATAATGAATGACTTTAACCTGATGAAGGACTGTAATATTGTATTAGCGGACAAACCTAAGAATTTAAGATGCCATAATAGGCAAATTCGTATCCCAAAAGTTTTACCTAATAAACAAAAATACTTCTTTATAGTAAGAGCTTCATCTCTTTGGAACTCACTCCCACAGCATATTGTAGATAGTAATAGTTTTAATAAATTTAAAAAGGATTTTGACAAACTCCTATTAGAGATACACTAAACATTCACCCCACTAGTGTGAGGAAGGTTGTCATGATGAGCTCAGTGCCAACATCCACCTTAACAACACTGAGTAATGCCGAGTAATAACAAATGGAGCCCAATTTTCAGAGGGCCACTAGATTGGCGCACATTGCACCAATCCACTGCTATGCAAACTATAGGTGCATCAGGGCCCTCTACCTGATTTCAGTACGATGGGGGTCCCTGAGCAAAAGTCCCTGGAGTTGCTGCAGTTGGAGAGTTGTGGAAAACATGTAACACACTGGAGGGGTTTGACAGATGGTCCCATCAAGCCCCCCTCCCTGACTGGTGTGATGCCAGACCAGATCCACAATGTTGGGGGGAAGCCTGCATGGTACACTGAAAGCAGTGAAAACAGTTCACTCTCACCAGGATGGCGCAAAACATGAAACATCAATCCACAGGCAAGCACGCATCAGCACACCTCGACTGGAATACTCAAAAGACTTTATTTGGAAAAGCTTTGCCTGGAGTTCAGTGAACAAGCAGCCAGCCACTCCTATTTCCTGAGCTACATAAGCAGTTCTTTTCAGCCTCATTGTGAAGCACTTTTTCTTTGCAGCCAAAGGCTGTGTCCATCTGTCCTCTGAGCTGGTTAGGGCCAACACCCTTCCCCCCCCTTGCTGCTCCTGCTTGTTTGCTGGATTTCTGTGTTTATTTCTTGCTTCTGGTTTGTATTTTGCCTTTGGCTATGTGTGCTTCTTCTGTCTTTGTTTCCTGTTTTCTGTGTTTGTGTGTCTTTGGTTTTGTCTTTGGAGGGCTTTTGTTTCTGAGCTGCTAGCATATCGCTCCAGAGTGCCTGCTGTTCACTCTGTTACTCACAACTCTCACACTACTGCATGCAACTGCAATCATTATCTATGTGTTTCAGCTCAACCATAGCTGGTCCATATTGCATACTTAATTGTTTTCACCTGTCTCAGATTTACTCTGAACCTAGCTATACAGCTCAATCATGCTCTCATTCTACTTACCTCATTGCAGCAGCTTCATTGCACTGCCTGGTTACCCCTGCTTTCAGCAGCATTGTGTCTCCTTATTAAGTTCATTGCAGTATTACAGCTCAGTGTACTCTATTCAGATGTTGCTTCAATGTTTATTCACCCTGTTATACTCAGAGGTCAGCTATAAGGTACTGCTGCGGCTGCTAAGCTAGCTTTAATATCTGCATGTAGTTATCGGCCCTTCCATCGCTTTCTTGTTTGTCATACAGTGGGGACTGGGAAGTGTTTGGAGAGTCATGGCCCCATGTGGCTAATTATTTATGTTCTAAATCCTGCCTTCGCCACCAAAAACCCTCAGAGTATCTGTCACCTTGAATTGACTTTTCAATGTCTGGCTGGCTTGCCCCACTATTCAGTGCTGTTTCATTGCTGCTATGTTATGCAGACCTATGCGCAGGTCCACTTATTTCTACTCTGTTTACTGAACTGTTTGCAGGTCCAAGCATGCTTATGCAATGATTGCTCATTGCTTCCACAAATTATTGCTTCATGCTTACTGCCATCCCCTCAGCGTCAGCCTCTGGGATGCTGTTTCATTCAATTTCAGGGGCATGCCAGCCATTCTATTCTGGTGCAGGGTTCCTGCTGCCGATGGTCTCGCTCTACATTTAGTCCGCATCTTGAGCATGTCCAGCTTGGGTTGGGATTCTTCTCACCTGCCCCATAGCTGGGAATGTCCTCACCCTGGGCTTGACTTTAGCTGCCTGCTATGCGACAGCAGCTCCTGGTGTAGAATTTAAGACTAGCGGTGAAGAGTGGTTACTCTGATCTCCTATAATGGTTATCTATTGGCTTTAGTGGTTTCCCTAACAAGGCACTTTCACCGCATTCTTTCTACGACTGCCTCTGGTTCACCTGGCTTGAGTTTAGGGAGAGTAGGCCAGGTGAGTGCCTCAGCAGTCGTTGTTCTCCTCCTCCATCTTGGTTGCATGTATTGTTGCAGAGTTTTCTAACAACCTTCCATTGCATTCCTGCTGGAGGGTTTGAGTAAGAGCCTTCCTCCAAATTTGAATATTTCCACCTCCCTTTAATTGGGTTTTACAAATTGTAGTTGCAGAGGCATCACTAAATAAACTATTCCAAGCCTGGAGGGAAGGTGACCTAGGCCTTGGATCCCCAGAGATTTCCTCCTCATAGGGTTTTTTTTCTCTCCTCCATTGCCTCAGGTCACAGTTGTTAGTTAGCGTAGTGGTGTTCCCTAGTTTCTTAGGTAGGTTCTGCTGTTGGATGGAGGTGGAGGATGTCCCACTATTCCCTCTCTCCTTAGAGGTTCCCCTCATTCTCAATGCAACCCATCAGTATCACGCTGCACTAACTTTGGGCATTTCATTACATCATCGACTTGAACATCTCATTATGTTATCTACCTGTCTATGCTTATCTACCACTACGTTACAGTTACTGCTTGCTTATATGCTTCATACTTCATTTTGGGGGGATCTTCCTAAGGTATCTTTGGCCATGGGAATCTTTCCATGGCACATCTAGGGGTGGAACCCTCTCCGAGGGTTCCTTGCCTTTGGTACCCCTACAGGGTGGTAGTTCCTCTGGAATAGAGAGTGCAAAAAACCAAACAAAACCAAACTAACACAGTTGCACAACCATAACACTATACTGGCTGCACAGGACATTGAATTTGAGAGGCTTTGGCTGGAGTTCAATGAGCAATCAGCCAGCCACTCCTACTTCCTGAGCTATATAAGCAGTTCCTTTCAGCCTCATTGTGAAGCACTTTTTCTTTGCCCCTCCATCCTCCCCTCCTCCTCCAGTGGCAGCACTTCTCTCCTTAGGATCTTCCTAAGGTACATTTGACCACGGGAATCTTCTTATGGCACCTCTAGGGGTGGAACCCTATCTGAGGGTTCCTTGGCTTTGGTACCCCTACAGGGTGATAGTTCCCCTGGAATAGACAGTGTGAACAGCCAAACAAAACCAAATTAACACAGCTGCACAACCATAACATTATACTGGCTGCGCAGGACATTGAATAAATGTTAAAATGAAACACCATCAGCTTCAGCACACCTGGTAACCTAATGCATCCCTGACCGGTTTTGTACACTGTACGTCCTTAGTGGGCAGTGTTCAGTTTTAACATTTCATAAAGTCTTTTGAGTACTCCAGTCAAGATGTGCTGATGTTTGCTTGCCTGTGAATTGTACACTGCAGCCAAACAAGTGGGGATGCCACTAGTGGGTGGCATGGGCATGGCAGGGTGTGGGAAGGTACATTGGAGGCACCAGGGTAGGCATTCGCTGGACTGTGCAACAGAGCCACAGACTGGGATTGAAGCTTCCACATGCCATTTTATGTTTCCAGGTTCATTACATACCTATCAGGGAGCACTACCCACTTGCCATAACAGCAGTACATCAGCATACAGCACACAGAGAGCTGCCCAAGGTACATCCTTCTCCAACTACAGCCTCTCATCCCATGCTGCCATGAACTGTCACCACATGTTGGGGGGGTTGCGTGCTGCAGGACTGCTGGCAGGGTTGGTAGCATCAGTGGTCCAAGAGATGGTCCATGCCAGCATAAATCCCATTACCCAGTCCATGGCTGTATTGCATAGCTTAGGGCACAACTGCCCTGTTGCCACCAATGTATCCTCCCCAAATCTGCCATGCCCATGCCACCCACTACTGGAACCCCCACTGGTCCATTTGTACTGTACCATGCATGGTGCCCCCCCATGCAGCTCACTCCAGACACCTGGAGCAAGGGCTGTTAGACCAGCTCATGGCTGGTTTAACCTCAGCCCTAACTTGCGGCCATGGCAGGGCTTCCAAAATCTCAAATAAGGAGATGCTGCATCCCACTGTGGTGCAAGCCCCCTTATTACCTGGTGCAATGGGACTTCTACTGCATGGGTGACACAGGGCTTCTTCGGCACATGGCATCCTGATTTTGACACAGCCTGCATTCAAAAATAAGGATTGCTGCAACATCTGGCACAATGTGCCTCTTGCATAAAATACTTTTGGATCAGGCACCTTGTGCCAAATCCTGCCCGTTGAAAAATGGGGCCATGGACTTTTTCAAATCTATTCAAAAGGTGATTTCACTGACTACTATAAAAACCTGTTTTGGAAGGGATTTGAAAAATGCAATCTATCTTGCTTATGAGGTGCAGTACAAAAAAGGCTATGTAGAACATCTGGGGCAAAAATGTTAAAACAATGTCAAAGTAATGAGTAAAAGTTCATTAAAAAATGGCATTAAAAAGACATTAACCAAACTTACCTCGTTTTCAGTCAGTTGAAAATTGGCCACCTTAGAGAGAGAGAAGCTTTGCCAGTTGTGAGAGAATTACTTCATGGAACCCTGATTAGTTAAGTAAAAGGTGAGAACTTACATCTCAACTGTGCCTGATTTTCAGGGATGTCCCTGATTTGGCCTCAAAATGTTCCTCTGTCCCTTGTAAAATTCGTGTTTTTGTGACAGAACAGTGGGGATTTAAAGCACAAAATAATGTCAAACATTAAAGTTACAGACTTGTTCTTCTTCAGATAATGCATTTTAACACAACATTTTTTATTCTAGCAGCATTCTGAGTGAATAGTACTAGTTTTTTAAATGTGTCTCTGATTTGGGGCCTTTGTCTCTGATTTTTTTAAGCCTTGTCCTTGATTCATGAGGCAAGAGGTTGAGAGGTATGGGTGAGAGCATGTTTGGGATGGTGGGTACTGACGGTGGGATTTAAGAGGGGTGTGGAGTCATTGGGGCAAGAAGACATTGATGGACAGTTTTCTACTTTTCAGGGTTTAAAGGAAAAGCGAGGGACAGTTTTCTTTTTACAGGTTTTGACAATAGGGATTAAACACCCCAGTATTGGTGGTTGCTTGGTGGAATTGGGGATGGACACTGTGGTTTCACATACAGTGGCAGAAGGATGTAAGCCAACACCAGGGGATGGCACGCTACTGTCAGATTTAAGAGATGAGTCCAGTGGAGGATACTGGTGGAGGGATTGAGCACCCATCACCAGTTTTAATGAACATATGGATCCAGTAGGAAGAGGGATAGAGGTAGTAGGGTTGAGCACCCACTGCTGCTTTTGTGTACTAGCTGAGTTGGTATGGGGAGGGGGCTACTGTCAGTGAGGTTAAGCACCCAACTAAAGTTTTGTGTAGTGGTTGGGTTGGTCGGGAGATACCAGAAGGGGGATTGAGTACCCACTGTTGGTTTCGTTGAAGGATTGGTAGATGTTGACATGGCAACCAAAGACAGGATAAAAAGTCTCCATTGAGCAACATGTCTGCCATTCCCTGTGGTATGTGGAACCAAAAGCAGGGGAAAGGTTTTAAACAGGAATTAGAAATTGCACAAGAAAACCCACTTCCACCTAACATTTTGAAGTCTTCTGATTGTACAAGGCCTTCAAATGTAAAAGGAGGAGAAAGGCGGAGAGTGGGTGGAATTAGAGATGATATTCAGCATTCTGAAGCTGTGACAGCTGATGAACAGGTGCACCCCCAAAAGCCCTCTCACTGCTCAGGCTGAAACCAATAGAGGTTAGAGTAACAAGCAGCGAATGAGCTTGGTACATCCAGAAGACTAGACCTGGGTTTGATTCTCACAACCTCCACTTGCATACTGTGTGACTCTGAGCAAGTCAATTAACCGCCTAGTGCACCCAGGTCACCACTGAAAACAGGCACTTGTGTCTAGTGGGTCTTACCCGGTTACCAAAGACTAAAATAACAAAACAAAAAAAAATGTTATGCTTTGCAAGCAAACAATAACAAAGGACTGGAGTAAATAAAAATGAAAAAGGAGGCTGGTTAAAAGCCAAGCCACATTGACAAGGCCCTCCAAGTTGGTCAGGACATAGGTGAGGTAGCAAGGAGCATGGTAAAAAACCAACCTGAGGAAGTGAAATTGCAGTTGTCAGGGGAGAGGGACAGTGATATAACCAAGGAGCAGGACATGCAGACATTGAGGGAGCAGTTTTAAGCTATGGTGTTATGCCAAGGGAAGGTTTGTCCAGAAGCTGAAACCAGAGGAAGAACCTGTGTGGCTGACAGAAATCCCAAAGGATCAAGACACAGGTAGGCCATCTATTGATGGCAGCTCTGTTCCATGTGATATGTTATACATGGTCCTGGAAGATACTGAAGAAGGAAAGTGTACACTGTCTTGCCAAGACTCCACAACAGCTATGAGTAAAAGAATCAGGAAGAGAGCAGATACTGCCAGGAGTTGAGGCAACCCCACATGGAAATGGCCCATCCAGTCAGCACACATGGAGGCTCTTGACAAAGACCCAGCAGAAAGGAGGAAAGACCCCAACCAGCCCCTGAATAGACTCTAGCAGATCTTGTGGCTCCTCAGGCACCTGTCACATAAGGTCACAATCAGTTCTACCACATGTGACCCTTCTGCTATCACCCTTACACTCCCCCAGAGATGCTACAAGCACTCCTTAGCTCAGCCTGTTGTCAACACCTGTCCAAATGCTGGGTTCAACAAGGACACATCAATGGCCTCTCCCTCAGCCAGGGCCATTCCCCACACCAGCACTGCCACTACAAGCACTGATATGCAACTGGCACAGTTCCTGGAGGACATCAAAGTGCTGATGGTGGCCATTGTGGCAGAGTAGTAGAGGGAGGCAAGGGTCGGGCTGGTCACACTGACAGCACCTCATCTGATAGTACAGGTCAGGAGAGGCCGCAAGAATCAATGTACATCAGTATCATAGAGCCACCCTTCCACCAATGATGCCTGCCCCTGTCACCCTGCATTTTTACCTTAAAGTGGTCACTTGTGGTGAGGTTTACAGACTCTTAATGCAAATCCCTATATCAAAGTCTGCTGGCTCTCATGAAATAGAACTTAAAAGACTGAAGATTGCTGCCACAGAACTTCCTGTCATGAGAAACTTTAACTTGTCCTTTACAACACGTATGTCTTTGATATCTGGAAAATCACACATTGCTCCAGTTTACAAGAAAGGTGACTCTATGAACATAGCAACTGTAGGTCAATTGTGATACTACCAGTACTCAACAAATTACTTCAAAAATTGGTTGCTGCCCAATTGACTGAGTACTTCACCAATAATCATTTCCAGTTTCTTGTACAACAAGATCTTAAGAAAGACCACAGCATTACTTCTGCCCTCCTGTCAATAAACTCTTCCCTCTTTACTGCCATGGATAGGGGTGATCTCACTGGTACAATCTTCATTGACCTTACTAAGGCCTTTCATTTGGACTACCGCACCCTATTCAGTGGGAAACTAAGTGCTGTGGGCATCTCCTCCACTTTCCTGTCATGGTTCAAAACCTACCTGGGTAATTGATATCAGCAAGTTAAATTTGGTCATACCCTGTCTGAGCCAGCTGCTACCACAGTTGGGGGTCCCTCAGGGATCGATACTGGGGACCCTTTTTTTCTCTTTACAAAAAAACTCAATCCAGACTAGTCTCAGGAACTACACTCCAATCCTATACACTAATGGCCTTGTCCTCTTCATGAGCTCTTGCAACATACTGGATTTAAATTGTTAACTCTCTTCTGACCTTCACTCAGTACAAGGATAGAACCACTCAACCAGGCTCCATATGAACTCTACTAAGACCCAAGCCATGCTTTTTGGTTTAGTCCCAAAGATAAAAGTGTGCCATACCCCACTAGCAGTAGCATGTATTTATGGATCCTGTCTTAGCACAGTCTCCTCCTTTAACTACCTGGAAATTACAATTGACACCTTGTTGGACTTCTCGCTCTCATCTCTGCTGTTTGTAAAGCAGTGAACACCAGACTGGGGCTCTTCTATTGGATTAGATACAATCTTACACCAAAAGCCTGTATTGCTATTGTATAGGGAATTCGGCTCCCCAAACTGACATAGGATTCTACTATTCATCCTCCAAAACTGTTTTACAAAAATGGGACATGGCCTGTAACAACTACTGCAGATTTGCCATGGTCATGAACAAATGCACACACCATTGCAACATCTACTTCAGACGAAGATGGCTTCCTCCACCATCCTTGCACAAATTTACCATGGGTGGTGTGATATCCACTGCTGTGACTAAGCGACCCCCCCCATGTCTCTTTCAGCATTACTCATGCCTGACAGCTAATCCTATTCACTAAGATCTGATGTCACTGGTTCCTTAAACGTACCCAAAAACAAAATGAAACTAGGAGAAATGTCCTTCTCCTACTCTGCTCCTGCACTCTGAAACTCCATTCTGATCAAGGACCTCCTGTTTCAGCACTCTTCTTAACCAGGCTTCTGTATATACCTGCCCTTAGGCAATTATAAATTGTGTCAGTGCCTAGTTCAGCTGGATATCTGTTGATATCAGTAATGCAAAAACAGTGTGTCACAAAAGCACACAGTCAAAACACTGTAGGTGAAAACAGTTACAGGGAAATATAGCGTGGACAGTACAGCACCGTATCTGTAGCTGCTTTCACTTCCCAATGTTTGAAACATCCTCGAGAATGTTTATAAATAGTTTGAGGGGTGTGGGGGTGGGAAGAAGACCCACACAGTGCTCCCTGATGCATGTCCCTTCCTCCGTGGGCTGTTTGTGGGACTCACGGTTTTCCCCTGTGCAAAACTGACTCACACTGTTTTGACTGCTTGGCTTTGTGCCATGCTATTTTCTTGGCACTGAAATCACAGTAAATCTTCTGTCTGAACTCCATGCCAATAAATGTTATGTAGCCCTGTATCTTGAAAGCATGAATACTTTAGGACTTAGTACTGTATCATGCACAGTGCCCTTCATTTATTTTATCTTGTATATTATTTCATTTGCTCTATTTAGTTCCCTGTACTAGTGCTTGACTATATGGAGTTCACCCTGTTTTCATGTTATTTGTAGACTGCTGTGATTAATTTTTATGTTGTACTCTCCTGGGTCATGCCTGGAAGTAGGCAAATGTTTTGTCTAGTGTACCTACCTGGCAAATACAAGCTAAATAAATAACATAAAAAAATAAACCAGTGTGGTCTCACCTAATGGAGAAGGTCAGGGACCAAATCAGAAAAAGGGAGTATATGGACATCTGGATTAGAGCAAACAGTTTTCCCTACCATAGTAACCAGTGGGGGAGGTCTGTTGATGCTAATAAGGGGTGGAACAGCTTGGGCTATTGTTGGAAAAATATCCAGACAGACACATCACAGGGACCTTATTGGCAGGACTTATGGAAGGCTTTAGGATCTTCTGTGATAGTCTTCAGTGTTTTGAGACCAAGAATCTCAAGGCAGTGAGGGTGGTATTAGAGGTGTTTAGGGTAAAATACGATAAAGATGTCAATTTGCAGAGCGAAAGGGGTTCATACCAGACCTTCCATCTTAGCTCTTGTTTGGGGGGGGGGGGCTGTCCAATATTATTAGTCCTAGTCTAAAATCAAGACAAATTTCAGATGATTAATCATCTCTCTTACTTAAAGAGAGACTCGGTCAATGATCATACTGATTCTAGAAGTGTGTTGGTTTTGTATGTCTCCCTTGACAGGGCTTCAAAAGTCAAGCAGAGTGGGAAGTGTGCCCTACTATTGAAGTCTGACACTGATTCTGCTTTTATTTATTTATTATGTCTAGGTTTACAAATAGCTTTGAGCTAGGAGCTCTTTTACAAAGGTTCCGCATCATAAAGGAACAAGACATAGATATAAGCAACTAATGAACAATATTAGTGTATTGGCAAAATCCATACAATATGTAACAGGTGAGGGATGGAACAAGGTTACATATCCTCTCACCTAAATGACCAAGGTCTAACACTCAGAGGCTCTAAGTAAACAACACAACAATGCTATATGATAAACATGACATGGAAAATCAGCCAACAGACCTTGTCTAAGGCAATACCATGGGTGGGGGGGATTATGAGAAGAGCAATCTTTACAGGCTATAACAGTACTCTTTTGAAATGAGAGGGTGACTGTTACCAATATATTTTACTGGCTTGAAAAACACTGCACCATTCAAGGAACCCCTGGTCCCATCCTCGATAGCTAGCATTTTTGGAATGGGAGCTTGTGTCTAAAGGGTAATCTTTTACATTTTGGCAATAACTTTCAGCACCTGCCTAACTGCTTTTACATTGGCTGGGACAAAAGGTTTATTTTTTACCCTGGCCAACCACAGAGGTGCTACAAATGTGGTTTAGCAAGACACATTAGTTCCTCATGCGATGCGATACGTTTTACTCAATGTGGGGAATTGGGTCACTTAGATTTTCATTCTACAAATTAACCCAAATGTAATTTATGTGATGAAGGAGGTCACACTTTTAATGACTGCTCATGGGCAGCACATAACACAGAAGATGCGAATTATGGAGTACAGGATTTGCACATCCTAAAAGCTGCAAGACCAGGAGCAGACTTTGCTAGGGGCAGGGCACCCCTGGAGCCTTAAGTACAAAGAAGGCAGGAACTGTGCACTGCCTCTACAGCCCAAGCAAAACAACCAGGCCCACACCACAAACAGGTAGAGAAGGCTCATCTTTCTCCAACTACTCCAGGACCCTCCAAATCTATTTCTGGTCCAGAACCAGAAATGTCAGCACAGAATGTGCAGAGCACTGATGCCATGCCCCCCCCCCCCCAAGCAAACTACAAATCAGGAACAACCAGACTTTCAGTTGGTCCCAAAAAAAGGGAGAGGGAACCACAAAAGCTTTTGAGGCTGACCCCCTGCAGGAGGCAATTCCTTTGACCAAAACATTTGATGTTTTGCAACCAGTAACTATGGATGAAGCCCTTGGACTCAGATAATGCATCCCATATGTCATCTCAAATGGATGCTACTTCTGAGTCAGAAATAATTAAAGAACATACAAGAAAAGTTAAAAGGAAAAAACATATGGAGCCACAGGTTGGTTTAAGAAAAAGCTCCAGGAAAACAATCAATCAGTCTTAACACTCTGACAATGGAGCTAAACTGTTATAAGCTGGCAATAGTAAACAAACAAAAACAGCATTAGGTCTGAAACAAAGAGACTGGCCACATTTTAATTATTTTCCAACTATGTATATGATATTATTTTTATACAAGATACTAGATTATACTCTTTGAAAGATTTTAATACTGCTTCTGATGCATGGGTGTGGGGACCATGTTATTGGTCAGGAGGCAAGATCTTTGCTGTGGGGTGGGTATCTGTTTTACAGATACAGCAGTCTCAGTATGACATATGGTAGATATTCTTCCAGGCAGGGCCTTGTTATTAGATGTCAGGATACAAGGGATAGATTTCAGATTAATTAGTATGTATGCACCACAAAGTAAAGTGGCTGGTACAGAACTGTTACAATTAATAAAACCATATTTGTATATGGGTAAAAACATTCTGTTTGGGGAGGATTTTAATATTAGCAGATTTACATTTGCTAGAGGGTTAAGAAC
Organism: Neoceratodus forsteri; assembly: GCA_016271365.2. Lineage (NCBI taxonomy): Eukaryota > Metazoa > Chordata > Ceratodontiformes > Ceratodontidae > Neoceratodus > Neoceratodus forsteri. Next base: position 956,413,458 of record CM028131.1, on the reverse strand, counting down.
AAATAAAATATACTGCAACGCTAGTTTTTTCAATGGAATAATTGAACAAACAGAGTTATGTGATGTGTTTTTGGAATCCAGCAATACTCCTTCACACAACATTTTTAAAGGTCAGAAATCCATTGGAATAGATTACTGGTTAATTACTCCATCATTAGTTTTTAGGAAACCACTGGTGTTACTGATGGCCACCTCAGACCATGGTTTACTTAGTCTAATCATTTCAAACTTCCAAGAAACAACAAAGGGACCGGGTTACAGGAAGTTGAACTTACCACTACTAGAAGAACTCCTAATAGCAGAAGGCTTCCAAAATGTAACTGAAGCCAGAAAGTCAGTCTTCTTCTTATATGATTGTGAACAAGAATGGTGGGAAGGCAGCAAAAAAGATTATTTTTTTTCCACAAGTAATTTTTCCCTCCCTGCCACAGACCAGGTAGGGGCTATGACCCCTCCTTCAGAGGGGTATATCCTCCAGTCATTATTATCATCCTGTCTATCCATCCCTGGAATTCCCCCTCTGTAGCAGGGCCAGGATAAGGAGTGCTGGCATGCCCCCCCCCCCAGTCTGTCAAATCTAAATTTGGGGACAGACTTACTAGAATGATCTGGCTTTCACATTTCCTGCCTGGTCCTGGATTTTTCCACCATTTTTCTCCAACACTCACATCCGTGCAATGGGCGGGGAGGCTGTCTCCACCTCTGTGGAGGCAGACAGTCACCCAGGATGTGGGCCAACCCCTCTACATGGCAGCGCACCTGCACTGACCCCCATCCAGTGCTGGGTGTTAGTCAACAGAACACAACATAATCCCCCCACTGCAAGGAAGGAGAGCAGTCCTCTGGGTGCTCAATCCTTCCTCTCCCGGCTGACCACCCCCCAATGACCCAAGTCCATTCCTTAACCCAGGTACTGGCATGGTGCGAGGTGTGGAGTCCAGCGCCTCAACCCTCAGAGCCACTGGGCCATCAGCAAAAAAGCTTTTAAAGACCATTTTCAGACCATAGGGAAACTTTGTGGCAAACATAAAAAAGACAGATATTGGGAACTTAGACTCCAATTACAAACACTACATTCTAAGCAGACTGGAGGGGAATATATTGACCAAGAAAGGTTGTCAGATCTTAATGTAACCCCTAGGTGGCAATATCACAAGGGCTACTACCCCTACCTGCTTGGCTAGATGCAGGTTAACAGGCCTGGGCACTGAAATGGGTGCCTCCACCCAGAGGACAGGGTTGTTAGTAACAAGGCTAACCTGGGTACAGCCCTCCGGGACACTGTAATCCCCTCTTTCCCCTCTGGTGGCCTAGACAATATGCAACAAACACTTTCACAGTAACCCCCATTCATCTTACAAATCCCCACAATGTTTGCACTTACCACTAGGGTTGGTTCCACCAGTTTGATCCTGGAGACCCCCTGGAAAACAAGGTTAGGCACAGCAAATAACAACAGTAAAGTGCTTTTGGTACAAACTGCAACCACAGTCAGATTAAATGCAAAAAGAGTTAGATCTGATTTATTCAGGGGAATTGAACAAGGGAAGGGCGTAATTAGGTTGATTGATTCTAAAACTGATCTTCTCGGGCAGTTATGCATGCACTTTTAATCCCTGCACAGTTACACGCTCTGGGTACCCAGTTGGAAGTAAGGTGGTCTAGCTCGGAACGTTGCCCAGGGAAGGTTGGCGTCGTAGCTGGTTGGGGCCCTGTGATGAAAAGAAAAGGCATGCACAACCACACACAATTTGTAATCCAGAGCCAGGAGGCTCAGTTTGTGATGATTAGACAAAACAAATCAGATTACACATTTTGGTTGAGCTGTTGTTGCAGGGAGCTACCCTGGTGTGTACTCATGCTACCCAGTACAGGACACAGGATTGACGGAATGAAGACTGCAGGATAACTTGCTGGTTTGCCAGGAGAAGCAGGGCTCACACAATTCACCATGGTGTCATTACTGTTTGTGATGTTGAGCAGGGGGCTGATCCTCAGGCAGGTCTCTTATCGATGGTATTCTCTGTGCCTGAAGTAGCTGGCTGGGCCAGTGTGACAGGGCCTAGGCCAGGTAAGACAGTTTGGATATCAGTCTGGGAAGGCTGGATGCAGCTTCCAGCATGCGTGACACAAATAAACAGTGGGGAACCAAATCGTTACCCACTAATAGCAAACAGCACATTTATAGTAAAGCAATCACCATACCACAATGCAGATAGCAGTCCGGCAGCAATATCAGTGTCTCTAAGCAAAACTGGGAATTCTGTGGCAACTGAATGTCCTGACAGGCTGATCGCGTACAGCAAATCTTCAGTCTTCTACAGGTTTAAATCTGGTCACTCTTCAGTGGCTTTGTCAGACTCCAATTTGGATACAGTCTGATTGCTAAGCCTTTCAAAGGATTTCCTCTCAAGGGATGGCAGGCAGACAGGCCAAACTTATCTTTTTCACCAATCTCCCACATGAACTATGCAGAAGAAGCTACTCGACTCTCTCTCTTGAGATGTTCACTTTCCAAACTCTACCTCCAGACTGACTCACTGCAGCAGGCAGCTTGGGAATTTCCCTTCGGTCCAAAAATGTTTGGTTCATTAATTCATCAGTCTGTCAAAGCAAGAGCTCCCCCTTTAGGTGCATTTAGGTGCCAAAGTCTCATAACTACAATTCCTACAGAAATTCACTCCCACAAGACCCCTGGGGACAGACTCCATTTTAGGGTCCCCAAAGGTACTGACTGGCCCATCCTAGCAGTCCAGGACCAAGATGGTGGTGATAAACAGAACTGTCCATGCTGCAAAGAAGGTAGGTTAGACAATCTACAATATCATTACTATTACAGTAGATAATCAGCAAATAAGTACAGCTTCTAATAGAGCTTCCTTTGCGCAACTAGCGATGGCAGAACAAAGTGATTATCTGGCAGCCTGGCAGGACTCGAACCTGAAACTACTTGGCCCCTACCTAGATTAGTTTTACACCACAAATAGGCAGTTCTTAAAGAGACAGAGCACCAAGGCATTAAGGCACTCCCATACAAACACTTTTTAAAATGCTAAGACACAGCATAACAGCCTGACAGTGGGCATTTAGGCAAACCCAAGGAAGACGTTCAGGAACTCCCATTTGTAGGGGGTTACATTAAGAAAGAAACGGTCAAGATATAATGCGATCAAATTAAATCTTTTAAACAAGAACAGAGGTTTGGGGCCCAGTGATGGCAGGCTTTCACAAATCCTTTTGATGGTTGCACCTATCAGAGGAAAATAATGACCTATGAAAAATTAAGTAAAAAAATGGGAGTATAATAAACAACAGGAAGGAGATATTGAGAGAAATAGAAAAATATATTTCAAATATATTTACAGCAGATCCACAGCAGAAGAAAATACTGATGAATGGTTAACTGGTTGTGCATTAGAAAAGGCCAGGAACAATTTTTTATTTCTTTAAAAGCACCCATCACTCTTCAAGAAGTATAGAGGGTAATTTCCAACTTACAGACACCTGAAGCAAGGGCTGTTAGACCAGTTCACGGCTGGTTTAACCTCAGACCTGACTTGTGGCCATGGCATGGCTTCTAAAATCTCAAATAAGGGGATGCTGCAGCATGCTGTAGTGCAAGCCCCCTTATGACCAGGTGAACCAGGACTTCTGGTGCAGGGGTGACATAGTGCTGCATTGGCCCACAGGATCCTGATTTTGACACAGCCTGCTTTCAGAAATCAGGATTGCTGCAACATCTGGCACAGTGTACCAACTGCATCAAATCCTTTTGGTTCAGGCACCTTACACCAAATTCTGCCCTTTGAAAAATGGGCCTATGGACTTTTTAAAATCTACTCAACAGGTGATTTCACTGAGCTACAATGAAAACCTGTTTTGTAGGGAATTTGAAAAATGTAATCTGCCTTGCTCATGAGGTGCAATACAAAAAAGCTATGTTGATCATCTGGGGCAAAAATATTTAAAAAATGACAAATTAATGAGTAGCAGTTCATTAAAATCGGCATTAAAAAGACATTAACCAGACTTACTTTATTTACAGTTAGTTGAAAGTTGGCCACTGTAGAGAAAGAAGCTTCGCCAGTTGTGAGAGGAATACTTCATTGAACCCTGATAAGTTAAGTAGAAAGTGAGAGCATGTTAGCAATGGTGGGTACTGAGAGTGGGGTTTAAGAGGGGTGTGGAGTCATGGGGGCTAGAAGACATCGATGGACAGTTTTCTACTTTTTAGGGTTTAGAAAAAACAGTGAGAGACAGTTTTCTTTTTACAGGTTCTGACACTGGGGATTAAACACCCCAGAATTGGGGGTTGCTTGGTGGCATTAGGGATGGTCACTCTGGTGTCACATATAGTGGCAGAAGGATGTAAACCAGCACCAGAGGTAGCACTCCACTGTCGGATTTAAGAGATGGATCAAGTGAGGAGTACTGGTGGAGGGATTGAGCACCCATCACCAGTTTTAATGAACAGCTGGGTCCAGTAGGAGGAGGGATAGAGGCAGTAGGGTTGAGCACCCACTGTTGTTTTTGTGTACTAGCTGGGTTGGTGGGGGGGAGGGGGATACTGGCATTGTGGTTAAGAACCCAACACAAGTTTTCTGTAGTGGTTGGGTTGGGCGGGGGACACCAAAAGGGGGATTGAGCACCCACTGTCAGGTTTCTTTGAAGGGATGGTTGATGTTGGCATGGCCTCCACAAACAGGAAAAAAGTGTTCATTGAGCAACATCTCTGAAATTCCCTGTGGTATGTGGAACCAAAAGCAGGGGAAAGGATTCAAGCAGGAATTAGAAATTGCACAAGAAAACCCACTTCCACCTAGTATTTTTCAGCCTTGTGATTGTACAAGGTCCTTAAAGGTAAAATGAGGGGAAAGGTGGAGAGTAGGTGGAATTAGGAAGCATATTCAATATTCTGAAGCTGTGACAGCTGATGAACACGCGCACCCCGAAAAACCCTCTCACTGCTTAGGCTATCAATATGTTTGCATGCTTTGCAAGAAAACAGTAACAAAGATGAGGAGTAAATAAAGATGAAAAACGAGGCTGGTTAAAAGCCAAGCCACATTGACAAGGCCCTCCAAGTTGGTCAGGACATAGGTGAGGCAGTAAGGAGCATGGTAAGAAACCAACTTGAGGAAGTGAAGTTGCAGTTGTCAGAGGAGAGGGCCAGTGACACATCCAAGGAGCAGGCCAAGCAGACATGCAGACATTGAGGGAGCAGTTTCAAGCTATGGTGGCATGGAAAGGTAAGATTTGTCCAGAAGCATGCTTATCCAACCAACAAAGAATTGGAAGAAGCCCAAACAGGAAGGATAGTTGGAACAAAGCTGCAACCAGAGGAAGAACTTGTGAGGCTGACAGAGAGCCCAAGGGATCACGACACAGGTAGGCCATCTATTGATGGCAGCTCTGTTCCATATGATATGTTATGCATGGTCCTAGCAGATATTGAAGAAGGGAAGTACACATTGTCTTGCCAAGACTGCCACAACAGCAATGAGTAAAAGGAGCAAGAAGAGAGCAAAAAAAAGATGGCAGCCATGCTGGGCTAGCTGTCGGACTGCTGCTTGTTGCGTTCTTATGTTCTTGTTTTGCTGTTTCTATTTTAAAGTATTTTTGTTGTTTTAAGTGTAGGACTTAAGGTTTGTTTCATTTTCGTTTTTTATTTGAGTATATTTGTGTGTTGGAGCTGAATTCGGGTGGGCGCTGAGAAGCCGCTGCGTGCTTAAACATTTTTCGTTTATGTTTCTCTATATTTATTTTATTGTTACTGCATTTTAACCGTGATTTAAGTACTCACGGTTAGATGCTTTCGGTCGGGACTCCAGGACACTGTTCGGCTTGGCATTCTGATCTGTTGGAAGAACTTGGCTGGTGCTTAACAGCTTAACAGCTGCTTTTCAGTGTGGAAGTTTCAGGCAGTGTTTATTCCCTGAGTGTGACCTTCCCCAGCATTTTATGAGGATTAGTTTTACTTTAAATGGGATTTGGAGGAGACGAGTGTTGCTGGGGACAAGCTCACCAAGGAGTTTGAAGGCACTGTTTTTCGGAACCTTCAAGTCTACAGAGATTTGGAGGAGCCGAGAGTTGCTGGGGTCAAGGTCACCAAGGAGTTTGAATGCAGTGTTTTCCGGAACCTTCAAGTCTATGGAGATATTAAAGGATCTTATAATTTTTACGTTTCTGGAGTGCTGGGCTATAAGTTACATTTTAGTGACCTGCTTTGACTGTGGATCTGGCCTGTATAGCTGGTCCTGCTGGTTTTCCTGAGGTGTTAGAGGGTTAGTGACCTACACAGGGGCTGGGATCGGGGCCTGCTGGAGGGCTAGCCCACTGATCCCATTCCCCTAGACTCCCGGTATAGTCGGCTGGGGGGCTGATTTAACCTGAAGTCGAGGTGGTAGGCCACTGTTATAGCCTGGGTAGTTGCCTCTTGAATTTTTGGCTGGAATCTGCGGCCTGGTGGATGGTTCTCCCTGGAACTGGATCAGAATTTCGAGCTTTGAATCCCTTTGTAACTTTTTGGCCTATTGGATGTTTTAAGGATATTGGGGCCAGTATCGTGGATCTTCTAGTGTGTAAAGGAGTGGCCCTGAAGAGATCCTGCAAGATAAGTGATTTTGGATTTGTTTATTGTTCAGTGTGACTATATAAACATTCTTGGAGCAACTGACTTCATTTGGCCTATTAGTTGGCTTGCAGTGTTCCAGTGGCCCTGGGTTGGTGTCCCACACAGTGGAGGGGAGTGGGGTTGGCTGGAAGGCCGGTCTTTAATTATCCTTCCTCTACACTCCTGGGGTGGCCGGCCGGGGGGTTGTCCTCCTGGAGTAGAGGTAGTGGGTCACCGATCTTTTGGGGCTAGCCAGTTCCTGCGGCCCGCTGGTGGTCCTTTATTTTTGCCCAGCTGATGTGGATGGTGAATGACGGTCCTTTGTATACTGAATTTTATTTGTTGATGTTATTTTTATTTTGTATTTTAAATATAGGATGTGTATCGTTTAGCTATTTTTTGAGGGATAATTTATGCAGTGAGAGTGCTTGTTTCCATCTTATATTCCACCTTTTCCGGTTCGGTGAGAGAGTCCGGAAGGGCGGTCTTTAAATTATTCCTCTATTTACTATTTTGTCATTAGTCTTAGCTTTATTATTTTATTAATGTCCCCTGGCCGTGAGAGGGCTAGTGGATATAAAATAACTTAATAGTTGTTGTATTAGAGTATTGGTTTAGTTCAATTTTTATTTTTGTTTTAGTGTTAGGTTGATTGTGGTGTTGCTTTATTTATTTTATTTATTGTTTTAATTTTTGAGCAGCCTGATGTGCCAGCTGGCTCCACCTTTCCTTCTTTATTCGGCATCCGCTCTTCCATGCCCTCCACCCTTTCTTCTTGTCCCCTGCCAGTCCATGTTTATCATCGGTGTTGGGCACTAGCGATTGTGCGAAGGGGAAGGGGGAATTGGGGGTGTGGGGGGGTTGTTTACAGCGGAGTGAGCGGTGTTCTCCCATAGGGGTGGTTAGGCCTAGAAGACGCCCTGGGGTGAAATGGCTTCTGGCGCGTGGTAGTCCCATTCTGGTTCCCATACCCAAGGGCACCTCCTGCTTTGGAGGGCGAGTGTGTTGGGACAACTCGTCATCCCCGTTCAACTCGGGCACTGTTGTGCAGTGTTTTGATCATCTGCAATAAGACTGGTCTTGTACAGACCTTTGTTCCAAGGAGCAGATGTGGCTTGCATCACCGAGACCTGGTTGGATGGGAATGTGGCCCCATTTTTAGAGGATACCGTCCCCACCGGGTTCTCGGTTATACAACACCCAAGATTGGATCGGGTGGGGGGGTGGCGGTCTGTTTTAAGACTGAATTGGGCCTAACTGGCATTCCAGTTGAGGAGGCTGGATCATTTGAGTGCACTGCGGTAGCTGGTGTAGGGTGCAGGATTGCCCTCATTTACTGTCCACCAGGGGATGAGAAGCTTTTCCTGCAGGAAATAGCAGATTTTACCTCCGACATGGCCTTGGAGTCGTCCAGATTGATGGTGCTGGGCGACTTCAATGCGTGGTCGATGAGATCTTCACTTTTGGTCAACATTTCCTCCAGGTGATGACATCTCTGGGCTTTACACAGGTTGCTTCCGCAGCTACTCACAAAGGAGGTCACTCTCTTGACCTGGTTTTCCTCCTGGGGATCGAGGCTTCCGACTTGGTGGTGGAACCAGTCGGTTGGTCTGATCATTACTCAGTTGGGTTCAATTTTGAGTCCCCCCCTCGGTAGGTCGGCCCCTGTGGAGTTGGTCAAGTACCACCCATTGCAGGACATTGTCCCTGAAGACCTGATGGCGGTTATTGACCTCTCGTTGTTTGACGAGTCATTCACTGATCCTGAGCAGCTGGTAGTGGCCTATAATGGGGCCATTTCGACTGCTCTTGATCAGATTGCACCAGCCCTTGTTCGCCCTCTCCTGTGCCATCCCATTGCCCCATGGCTTGATGGGGCGTTGAGAGGGTTGTGGAGGTTGGGGCGTAGGTTGGAGCATCGTTGGAGGAAGACTGCCTCTGATGCCGACCATCTTATTTTGCTAGAGCATTACAAGCTCTACCAAACAGCAATTTCCCATAAGAAGGCAGAATTCCTGTCCAGGGAAATTTCTGTTGCTCGGAATCGACCGGCTCAGCTCTTCAGAACTGTCGACAGACTGTACAACCCAGTCTATTGGCAGATCCGTCGAGCTTTCACGCAAACTGATTGCGAGGAGATCGCTCGATTCTTTGCGAATGAGGTGGAAGACATTCGGTGGCAGTGCCCCGACCTCACTCTAAGGTTGTTGCAGTTGATCAATGTTTTGTCGCAGATCCCGGAGTTTCCTGGAGTTCTTTTCTATCTGCGGATTCGTAAGACACTATGAGGATTGTCCATGAAGATCGCCCAACGTATGTTGTAGTTTGGATCCGGGCCCTACTTCCCTGATTATGGGTTGTAGTGAGACTATCGGCCAGGTCCTTGCTCAGATTATCTGGTGTTCTTTAGAGACGGGAGTGTTCCCCAGCTCTCTGAAGGAAGGAGTGGTGACTCCCCTTCTGAAGAAAGCTTCTTTAGACCCGGATGACCTAGCAAACTACCGTCCGATCTCTAACCTCCCTTTTGTGGGGAAGGTTATTGAGAAAGTTGTGGCGGCACACTTGGATAACCATTTGACCATCCATAGTTTATACGAACCTCTCCGGTCTGGTTTTCACAAGAGGCATAGCACCGAGATTGCTCTGGTTCGGGTGCTCAATGATCTCCTGATGGCGCGAGATCGAAGACACAACTCTCTTTTGGTTCTCCTTGATCTGTCATCAACTTTTGATACTGTGGATCATGGGGTTTTGCTCGAACACCTGAGGTCCATTTGTGGACTATCAGGTGTGGTCCTCAGATGGTTTTCATCTTACCTCGAGGGGAGAATGCAGAGAATGGTCTCAGGTTTGCATTCATCTGGGGCCTTCTCCCTACCTTGTGGGGTACCTCAGGGCTCGGTGCTTTCCCCCGTTATTAGCAGTATATATGCTACCCCTCGGAGACATTGTAAGATGGTTTGAGCTGAGGTTTCACTGCTACGCTGATGATACCCAGCTGTACCTGTCTTTGCACCTGACCAGGTTAGTGCTATTTTGGTGCTGAATAACTGCCTCGCTGATATCCAAGACTGGATGAATACCAGTGGTTTGAAGTTGAATCCGGGAAAGACCGAGATTATGGTGGTGGACCCCGGTCACAGGGTTGAGGGTTTAGGGGCGGGGTCTCCTTCTGGATTTTATTCTGGAGATAGACCAGATCCCTACCTCTGAACGGGTGTGTAACCTGGGTGTGGCGCTTGACACTGGTCTGACCCTTTGTTATCAGGTATCTGCAGTTGTCAAGACTGCATTTTTTCATCTCAGAAACATCTCCAGGATTAGGCACCTGGTTCCACCTTGTGACTTGCCGGTCTTGGTCCATGCCTTTGTGACATCTCATCTCGATTATTGTAACTCCCTTTACCTAGGACTTTCTGGGGTTGATATCCGCTGCTTGCAGCTAGTGCAAAATGCGGCAGCATGTTTGGTGACTGGGGTTTCAAGAAGGTCCCATATTACCCCGGTGCTGCGCACTCTGCACTGGCTGCCAATACAGTGGCGGATCACCTTTAAAGTGGGTCTTTTGACCTACAAAGCCCTACATGGTCTCGGCCCTGACTATTTGAAAGAGCTTCTAGTGCCCTACGCCCCTCTGAGACAGCTCCACTTGGCTGACGAGGGGTTGCTGGAGATTCCGAGGGTAAATTTGAAGTCCTCTGGAGTGCGTGCCTTCGGTTTTGCTGCTCCTACCCTCTGAAATTCTCTGCCAGTCAGCTCCGAGAGAGTACGATGGTGGGAAGTTTTAAAAAGGCCTTAAAGTCTTTTTTATGGGAGAAGGCATTTCCAGTTATGCTGTAATTGGTTATTTTAGCTTGTAATATTTGATGTGTTGTTTTACTGTATGTATTGATTATGCTGGTGTTCTCATGTTTTTATGTACAGCGCCTTGAAAAATTTGAAAGGCACTTAACTAAATAAATGTTATTATTATTATATTATTATACTGTCAGGAGATGGAGACTCTTGATGAAGCCTCAGCTGAAAGGTGGAAAGGCCCCAGCCAGCCCCTGTTTAGACTCTAGCAGATCTTGTGGCTCCCCAGGCACCCATCTCATATGGCCACAACTGATTCTGCCACATGTGGCACCTCCCTCTATTATCACTCTTGCACCTTTCCAGAGATGCTACTAGCAATTCCTCAGCCATGCCTGTTGCCAACACCTATCCAAATGCTGAGTTCAACTGGGACACATCAATGTCCCCTCCCACAGCCAGGGCCATTCATCACACCAGCACTGCCAGTACAAGCACCATATATGCAACTGGCATAGCTCCTGGAGGTCATTAAAGTGCTGATGGTGGCCATTGTAAAAGAGTAGTAGGGGAGACAAGGGTTGGGGTGGTCACACTGACAGCACATAATCTGATATTACAAGTGGGGAGAGGCCACAAGCATCAATGTACATCAGTATCGTAGAGACACCCTTCTACCACTGATGACTGCCCCTGTCAGCGCCCCTCAAATTTTTACCTGAAAGTGGTCACTAGTGGTGAGGTTTACAGATTCCTTATGCAAATCCCTATATCAAAGTTGCTGGCTCTCATGAAATAGAACTTAAACTACTGAAGATTGCGACCATATAACTTCCTGTCATGAGAATTTTTAACCTGTCCCTTTCAATGCTTACATCCTTGATATATGGAACACCTCACATGTTGTTCTAGTTTACAAGAAAGATGTCTATATGAACATTAGCAACTGTAGGCCCACTGTGATACTACCTGTACTCGACAAATTACTTAAAAAATTGGTTACCACCCAAATGACTTGAGTACCTCACTAATCATAGCTTTCCATTTCCTAAACAACACAGCCTTAAGAAAGACCACAGCATTACTTCTGCCCTCCTGTCAATCACCTCCTCCCTCTTTACCACCATGGATAGGGGTAAGCTCACTGGTGTGATCTTCATTGACCTTACTAAGGCCTTTCATTTGGACAACCACACCCCACTCAGTATTAAGACCACATGATTACTTCTGCCCTCCTGTCAATCACCTCCTCCCTCTTTACCACCATGGATGGGGTAAGCTCACTGGTGTGATCTTCATTGACCTTACTAAGGCCTTTCATTTGGACAACCACACCCCACTCAGTGGTAAACTAAGAGCTGTGGACATCTCCACTTTCCTGTCATGGTTCAAAACCTTCCTGGGTAATATATATCATCAAATTAAATTTGGTCACACTTCTCTGACCCAGCTGCTACCATAGTTGGGGGTCCCTCAGGGATTCATACTGGGATTCTTCTTTTCTCTTTACAAAAAAACTCAAACCAGACTCGTCTCAGGAACTACACTCCAATCCTATACACTAATGACCTTGTCCTCTTCATGAGCTCTTGCAACATACTGGATTTAAATTGTTAACTCTCTTCTGACCTTCACTCAGTACAAGCATAGCACCACTCAACCAGGTTCCTTATGAACTTTACTAAGACCCAAGCCATGCTTTTTGGCTTAGCCCCAAGGATAAAAGTGTGCCATACCCCACTAGCAGTAGCCTGTATTAATGGATCCTGTCTTAACACAGTCTCCAGCTTTACCTGGAAATTACAATTGACACCTCATTGGACTTCTCTGCTCTTACCGTATCTCTGCTGTTTGTAAAGCAATGAACACCAGACTGGGGCTTTCCTGTAAGATTAGAGACAACCTTACACCAAAAACCTGTATTGCTATTGCATAGGGAATTCTGCTTCCCAAACCGACCTACAAATCTACTAGTCATGCTCCAAAACTGTTCTACAAAAATGGGACATGGCCTATAACAACAGCTATTCCAGATTTTCCTTGGTCATGAACAGATATGCACATACCATTGCATTATTTACACCAGACAAAGATGGCTTCTTCCGCCATCCTTGCACAAATTTACCATGAGTGATGTGATACCTACTGCTCTAACTAAGTAATCTGCCATGTCCCTTTCAGCATTACTCATGCCTGACAGCCGATGCTACCTACTAAGATTTCATGTCCCTGGTTCATTAAACATACCCAAAACCAAAACAAAACTAGGAGAATGTCCTTCTCCTACTCTGCTCCTACACTTTGAAGCGCCATCCTGATCAAGGACCTCCAGTGTCAGCACTTTTCTTATCCAGGCTTCTGTATGTACCTGCCCTTAGGTGACTAAACATTGTGTCCCCTTGCCTATTCCAGCTGGATATCTTGTGATACCAACAATGAGAACAATGTGGCACAAAAGCATGCAGTCAAAACACCACAGATAAAAACAGCTACGGGGAAATATATTACGAACAGTATAATGCTATATCTGTAGTTATTTTTACTTCCCACTGTTTGCTGCATCCTTGAGGATGTTTATAAATAAGTTGGGGGTGTGAGGGAGAGAAGATCCCCACAATGCTCCCTGCTGCATGTCCCTTCCTCCCTGCATTGTCTGTGGGGCTTACAGTTTTGCCTCCATGGGAAATTGATTCATGCTGTTTTGACTGTGTGACTTTGTGCCATGCTGTTTTCTTGGCACTGAAATCATAGTAAAGCTTCTGTCTGAACTCCATATCAATGAATGTTATCTAGCCTTGTATCTTGAAAGTATGTATGCTTTAGGACATTGTACTGTATCTTGCACAATGCTCTTCATTTATTGTATCTTGTATATTATTTCCCTTGCTCTATTTAGTTCCCTGAACTACTGCTTGGCTATATGCATTTCACCCAGTTTTCATGTTATTTGTATACTGTTGTGATGACCTCTTATATTACAATGTCCTGGGCCATGCATGGAAGTAGGCAAACATTTTGTCTAGTGCACCTACCTGGCAAATAAAAGCTAAATAAATAAAATAAAAAAAATAAACCAGCGTGGTCTCACCTAACAGAGAAAGTCAGGGAACAAAACAGAAACAAGGAGTATGCAGATATTTGGACTAGAGCAAGCAAATTTCCTACCATAGTAACCAGTGGAGGAGGTCTGTTGATGCTAATAAGGGTTGAACAGCTTAGGCTATTGTTGGAAAAATACCCTAACAGACACATCACAGGGACCTTTATTGGCAGGATTTATGGAAGGCTTTAGAATCTTCTATGAAAGCCTTCAGTGTTTTGAGACCAAGAATCTCAAGTCAGTGAGCATGATGTTAAAGGTGTTCAAGGTCAAATATGAAAAAGAGGTCAATTTGCAGAGTGTAAAGGGTTTATACCAGACCTTCCACCTTTGCTCATTTTGGGGGGACACTCCAATATTATTAGTCCTGGTCTAAAATATAGACTCATTTCAGATGATTAATCATCTGTCTTACTTGAAAAGAGACTCGGTCAATGATCACACTGACCCTAGATGTGTGTTGGTTTTGTACGTCTCCCTTGACAGGGCTTTAAGTCATGCAGAGTGGGAAGTGTGCCCTGCTAATGAAGTCTGACTCTTATTCTGCTTTTATTTATTTAGTATGTCTAGGATTACAGATACCTTTAAGCTAGGAGCTCTTTTACAAAGGTTCCACATCATAAAGGAACATGACATACATATAAGCTACTGAACAATATTAGTGTATCGGCAACATCTGTACAATATGTAACAGGTGAGGGATGGAACGAGGTTACATATCCATTCACCTAAATGACCAAGGTCTAACAATGAAAAGCTCTAAGAAAACAACACAACAATGCTATATGATAAACAAGACGGGGAAAATCAGCCAACAGGGCTTGTCTAAGACAATATCATGGGGGGATTATGAGGAGAGGATGGGAGGAAGCTGAGGGGGGGTATCAGGATAGAGGAGAGTTAGCAAGTTTGGGGGAGGAGGAATTAGTACAGGGATAAAAGGGGCAGTCAGTAAAACTGCTAAGTGTTGATGTGGACATAGTAATCAGGTGTGACTGTGGGATTTTATGGCAAGGTGCCATGCTACAGTTAAGTCAGACAGGATGTTGCAAGTCAACAAAGAATGTTGAAACCTGCTGAGGCTGATGTTTGATGGCCAGTAGACGGTGGAGATATGCATGCCAATGGGTTGCTTGGTCATGTGTGCTATTTTTGATGCCTTCAGCAAATTCCTACATTGGGCAGTCAGTGAACAAGCAGAGGCACAAATTGTTGAACACCACTTGGGTGACATCTTATTCATGGGTCCCAAAGAACAGACAGTGCAGTGAGCTGCTGAAAAAGTTTGAGTCTATATGATGGGAAGTAGAGGTCTCATTGATGCAGTATAAGGCAGATACTCCCTGCCAAGTGCTGTCCTTCCTAGACATAGTGACACTGAGTGGTTGGTATGTTGGTTCCCAGGATAAAGGGTTCAGATGCTGTAAGACCTAGTGGCTTAGGCCAAGAAAGCAAACAAAAAATCATCTTGAAGGACAAATCAGTCACGTGAAATTCACATGCAGGGTCATCCAATAGGGGGTCACTGATGCATAGACTGGCAAATGTGGGCTCTGGGGCTGGGTGATAAGCAGTATGTGGGAGGACTTGGAGCTTTGGCACAGTTTCTTGTGTCATTACAATGGGGTGTCAGTGTGTTCCATGGCAGTGAGCAATTCCAAGCTGGAGCCATTTACAGACATGTCAGAGAGAAGTAAAATGTTGCACAATACTCTATAAATATAGACAAATACATCATTAGGGTAAAAAGTCCTCTGAACCATCTTAAATGTGTGATATGGTGTACCTTGATATCTAAATAATTGCTCAATGCAACATTGTGTTAGCTTAAATTTTGCAATATTTTTGAAGACATTGAAATGTAATTGTACACCAATGTTTTGTGGGAGAGTGGTGAAGTTGTGGTATTGTCAAAGTTGTGTTGATCAACTATTTAGACCCTGAGGAACACTTTGCAATCATAAAGACTCAGGAATTTTTACCCTAACATCACATTTCCCTGTTTTTATGACCTTGTGCTATAACCCTAATTGATGCCTAAATGGAATTGTTTCAACTAATTTCCATTCATTTGGAAAGGGATATTGAAAAATAAATGCATATTAATTAGTGTTGGCAATGCTGACCAAAGACATAGATAGTGTATATAGAAACATAGAATTTGATGGTGGATAAGGACAGCAAGGCCCACATAGTCTACCTGTTTTTACATACCTGCTGTATCTCTGCAGACCCTACTTGATTTCTGGCTTATCCCCCCATGTCTTATCATTAAGGTTCCCTTATGTGTATCCCATGCTCGTCCTGAACCTCGTAACAGTTCTTGCTCTTTGCAAGACTTGGGTCATGCAGTCTTTGATGTCCAGTAGCACTCCCCATATTCAATCATTCCCAAGCCAAGCAGTTCCAAGCATCCAGAGGCACCAATCTGCCTCACCCCATCCTGTGCAAAGCAGTTTTCTGCATGTACAATAATGTACAGTTGTAGCAATAAACATAATCAAATAGATTCAAATATTTTGTGATATTTCTAAAGAAATGCTCTTCGGTGGTACTACAATGGTACTGTAGGGAGCCATTGAATTTTTGTAGAGCTATCACAGAAATTTTAGAAAATTTGTGACCGTGTCATTTGCTGCAACTGTAATTAATTCAAACCATGACTATGGACATTCCACTAGTGTCAATATATTTTATTTACTATTTATATGTATAACTGGGTAATAAATCACCCTTCTAAGGTTCTTGTTGGAATTGCACAAATTGAAGAAATGACAGACAGGTGGTTTTCAAGTAATAAATGTAATTTATTACTGGTAATACAGTTTTGTAACCAACGGTGAAAATCTCCGGGAGAGTATCCTGTCTCCTAATACCTATAGGCACAGTTATGTCTCTCAGAGAAAAAACGTAATGCAAAGGGTCATATACCCAGATAATTACAATGGTTACAGCTAAAGATCGTAGCAGGTGGTGTGAGTAACCATCCTAACTAACATGCAAAAGTTGCTTACAGCAGCTAGCATAAAAATAAGGCCGGACAATGAAGTCTTGTGATGTCTTAGAAGGTCACTTGCAGTTACAGTATGCACAAGCACTAAAGATGGCACTTTCGATTAACTAATGGTTATACATGAAAAATATACAAGAAAACCTCTTTTAGTCATACAATATATTGTGAGAATATAGTAAAGCATAGCATGCATTGCAAAAGTACAGCAGAACTCAGATCCTAACACTTGTGCTTAGGTTAGTACATATGCCTACAATATGTTGCTATCAGTGAGGCGGGGTTACAATCAGGGGTGCTGGACTATGGATAACACATGGCAGCTGTCAAAGGTGGTAAGTGGACTTTATGTTCCAGTGAAAATCAGGTGGTAGAGGGTTGAATTTATTTTTTGGCACTGTGATGTGCTCCTCTTGATAGATAAAAGAGCATTAGTAAGCTGCCAGTTAAGGTATCTGATGGCTGCATCTCTTGACAGGGGACTCTGTGGCAGAAGCAAATCACCAAGGATGGGCATCTGGTGGCTGCATTGATTGTGGGGGTCTGTGGAGCTGTAATCATTTACCAGAAATGGGCAAAATCAATGATGCTGTGAAGTAGCTCTATCTCCAACGACAGCATGTGATTCTCATATGCCTGGAATTGCTGAATGCGATTACAGGTGCATGAAAATACCTTGTGAAAAAAAACACTGAAAAAAAGCTTTTGTGCATGCATAGCCAGCAGTACTTTATTTTGTTTATAACTTTTTCTTATCCTTTTTTTTTGATCTCCCAACAACAAAATCACCATGCTTGAGATAGGCTTGAATGAACCAGAAAGTTTCATGTTCATATCTTTGTCATTTTCTGGTTATTGGAGATAAAAAATAATCATAAAATGGGTGAATTCAGATGGTCCAGTGGTGTGAGGGTTGAGGGGCTGGATCCACACTGGTGACCTGAGTTCTGGAATGGAGTCGGGGGGGGTCGTCAGGGGAAAGAAGGAATCGAGCGGCCGGAGGACTGGTCTCCCTTCCTGGGGAGGGTTCTGGGGTTTGCTCTGCTCCTTAGTGGCCCCTGATCGAAGTAGGAGGCAGCACAAGGAATTAGAAGCAGGCACAATGTGGGGCAGAGCTGTGGCAGATGTCGGTATGTAATGTCATGGATGTCATTGCACATCCACGCTCTGAGGGGAAATTACCCTCACCTCACTGGGAGATGAGCAACCTATTTCTCAGCATGCCTTCCTAGTGAAACATTTCAATAAATAAATAAAACATGGGAAAAAAAAAAACAATTGCTAGGGAGGCAATGAGGGCAGCAGGAACACATGCCCACATCCCCAGTGCTGGACCTCTCCCCCGATGGCTTACCCATACTCCCTACCAGATGGATCCTCTAATGGCAATAATCTGCCAGATAGGTGAGGCAGGCCTTCCCCTGGGAGTGAATTGGGGGGCTGAGAAGTCCAGGTGGGGAGATCTAGAGGAAGGAGGATCTCAGGTGGGGAGTAGCAGCAGTGGAGTCAAAATTGCACCTCTGAGAGATGCCCTGCCATCTGGGTGAATAAATAGTACATTAAAAAGGGTGACTTTTACTATTATGATCCCTATAACTACCTAAGTGATTTTAACTAGTAAAGACATTTGTATAGACCCTTCTACCAAGGATAAGCTTGTCAGTTTGGGGATCTCTAGTTTAAATAATGGCTCTGTTAGTGGATGAAAACTGGGTTGAAGCAGAATCCTCCATGGAGAATAATATGTTGCATCTCACTTGGGCAATATCTGCAAATCAAACTGCAAAGGAAGAAATAATAAAGATCATTTGTTGCACCAGCCCAGTGGCACTGAGGATTGAGGTGCTTGATGCCACACCTCACTCCATGCCAGCGACCTGGGGTCAGAAGCAACCTCAGGTTGCCTGGGGTCAGCAGAAGAGGGAGAGGATCGAGCATCCGATGACATCATCTTTCCTCTCCCATGGTAGGGGAGGATGTCATCCTGCTCCTTGGAACGGTGGAGGCCAGGGGTAGCGTCAGAGACTGGGAGGCAAGAATATGCCTATATGATGCACATGTGCCTCCAAATGTGTGCATTCATGGCCACAAGGGGATGGGACAATAAAACAGAAAAAGGAGGGGCTATTGCAGGCTGCATGAAGTTCTGCTGGCCGCCCATCTCTGGACTGCCGTGATTGCTCTAATCTGGATTATGCACTGGGTGGGTGGGGGGCTGACCACATCTTCTTGCCCCACCATAGTGGGAAATACATGGGGCAAATGGGGCTTGGTACTGGGTGGAGCAGAGGCGGACTGAGGGTGGCTGGCGGGAGGAGAGTAACCTGCCTGTGGGGACCTCAGCGGAGTAAACAGAAGGAAAAAACATCATTTGTTGGAATGGCAAATAATGTACACTGTTTTGCCATGTTTTAAAAGTGTCTAAACTTTTTGAATCCCTATGGTACAAATATGTGATGGGACGACAGAACATATAACAGAAAAAAGAAATAAAAATCTGCCATTCATTACTGTATGAACAGAAAAGAGTTACATTACTGTATGCCTGGTAAAGCATTGCTTCTTCATACAGTACTGTAATTTATTATGTTATGTTATATTCTATTTATTTGTAATTTTTGACCAGGAAAGGGACACCAACATATTATAGTTTGCTTCCAGGCATCCTGGGGATGGGTTGCATGGATCTATTTATTGGCAGGGTTGGCAATGACACCAGGAAATCCTCCTACTCTTCGTTAGGTGGCGCTGTTACTCAGAGTGAGAGATGGAGAAGCCCAGTGTGAGTCCAGTGACTGAGGAGGAAGGAGATGTGCTACGAGTGCTGGGCACAGGGGATGCCGAAATAGCAGCCACTAAAGAACGATCATTTGTTACTGACTGTGATGTCCAGGTCGGCGGCTTGGTTCCTGAGCAGGAATACATGCTGTCTTTGGAGGAGAAGAAGGATATTTTGCAATCAGAGCTCCAGACTGTGGAGTTTCTATTGTCTACACAGGCTGGCGGTCATGATGAACAAAGGAAATGAAAACAAAATCTAGATACTTCACCATGTCAGTCTCTGTCGCCCTCTGCTAAGGTTTTTGATTCCGGACACCCGATGGAAGATTCCAGGCCAGGGATTATACAGGAAGCAGCAGCAGATATGTAGCCGGTGTTTCAGGATGTTGCCCAGCCACAATGGTCACCAGAAGCCACGCTAGAGAATGCAGGCTGGATTAGAGCACCTACAGGGGAATGGATCTCGGATCCGAACATGGAGTCGCATAATGAAGCACCCGGTGTGCCTGTAGGAGGGCGGCCTGCATTGACTGGGCCGGTTTAATTTCACACTTCAACTCTGGATCTGGTACAGTTGCCACCCCACTTTCAAAAAGGTGTTCTGGATAGTTCTGACTTTCCAGTTCCTCCAGTACAGGGATCATTACCCGGAGGAGATGCAGGTAAGGTGAATTTTTCACCTTTGGGATCGCAGACGGAACTTTTTTTGATGCTCAGCAGGGGGACTCTGATCTAGGACAGGAGACTGTAGGTCACCAAGAAAGGGTTTCCCCTCCAAGACCCAGACAAATGTTTTCAGGACAGATAAGGAAACAAATCGACCTAGCTAAAAGGAGACCTGCCATCCGATTAAGATATTTGACAGGGTTGACTGAGGCCCCAGACAGGCAATATGTGGGGCAGGTCTTAATAAAACAATCCCAGGGTTTCACTCCCGCTGATGTTTATGCTTTTATTCATATTTCTGGGGAGCATGCCTTCAATATAAGCTTCAAGACAGCAGATTTGTTAGAACGGTTTTGGGCTAAGTATGCTTTATTAAAAACAAACCCATTATGGATACCCTTCCAGGTCACTCCCTTCACTAAGCAAGCATTTCGGGTCATTACTGTTCTTTTCCGAAGTGAAGGGGTAAACATTGTAGATGTCCTATTTTAGTTGGAACAATAATATGAAGCACTGGGTGCCCTGGATCCCATTTTTGACAAAGAGGGTTTCTGGAATGGAGGTTGAAGGGTAAAGATTAAGCTGCTTCAGGAAGGCATGAATTTCAAACATTTATCGAATTGTCTTTTTACTGGAAGAGACAAGGGTTTCATTTTCTATCTGGGGCAATGCTGTAGATGCTACCGTTGTGAGTCTGCTAGACATATTAGCACATCTTGTACAGTTTATTTGTGTTCTTATTGTGGTGAACCAAGCCACTCTGGTTTTCACTGTGACAAACCCCTGAAATGTTCTCTTTGTCAGGCTGAAGGACATGTGCTAACTGACTGTCCAAAGGCATCTCACAACACAGATGATGCTGATTTTGGGATATAAGATTATTATCTGGCTATAGCAGCTAGAATTGCGATCCCTAGGTCTTCCACTCGAGTCCCACCTGAACCTCACCCCAGAAGCTTCTCTTCTGTGGGATGCACGTATGTGGAGGCAGCTAAAAATGGGCCTTCAACAGCTTCTGGACATGTACTGGTTGCAGAAACAAGTCATTTAGAATCAGTTGTTGTAACAGAGGGAGGGCCAACCATGGGAGTACACCAAGTCCCTCCAATAATGTTTCAGGCACCCACCTCCATGCCTCCTTCACTCATCCCTCCTAAGGTTTTCCAAACCCTCCCTCATAAAGGGAAAAAATCTACAACCACTGCCCCAGCAGATACGCAGGATGATATTTTTTGTCCAATCCTTTTGATGTATTACAGATGGAAGAAGAGATGGATTCTGGCGCTACCTCTTGTACATCCTCACAGAAGGATGTATTGTCAGATCTAGACTCTCATGTAGATCCTGTGAAGACTTCCAAAAAGAAACGTATGGGTACCAGGATAGGTTTAAGGAACAGTGTTAGAAAAAAAACCTAATGACTTTTTACTCTGCTTTCAGACTCGAGGTCATATGATCTGACTTTTGCTAGTCTTAATGTTAACAGTATTCATTCAGAATGGAAATGTTTTCCCACTTTTTCATTATATTCAGATGGTAAAACTGATATTGTTTTTCTCCAGGATACCAGGTTGTATGATGTGCAGGATTTCAAAACAGCTTCATCTGCATGGGTATGGGGCCCCTGTTTTTGGCCTGGGAGGGAGGATCTTTGTTGTGGTGTGGGAATTTGTTTTTTGTTTTCAGATTTTACCAATATACATTTTGTTGATCTTTTTCCAGGTAGGACAATGATGTTGGATATTCAGGTGGAGGGAGAGGATGTCCAGCTTCTTAATGTATACACCCCACAAAGTAAAGCATCACACATATTAAATTGTTAAAACTAATTAGACACTTTTTATATACCAGCAAGAATGTGGTCTTTGGAGGCAATTTTAATATCAGTAGGTTTTCCTCTGATAAAACTAGAAAAACAAAGAAGGCATTTTGTGATATGGGTTTTCTGAATACTCTATTGCAACAAACAGGGCTTTGGGATGTCTTTGGTAGTGAGCCTCTGAATAATTCCAGGACTTTTTTCAGGGTAAAAAGGCTACAAGAATTGATTATTTTTTCATCACTCCAACCCTGATTTTTAAGCATCAAAAAGTCCACATTGTAGCCACTTTGGATCACGGGTTGCTGACAATGACTGTTTCTAGCTTCCTGGATACTACAAAAGGTCCAGGTTACTGGAGGTTAAATCTTTCGTTGCTTGATAACCCAGAGATTCTGGAGGTTTTTTTTTCCATCTTAGCAGCAAGGAGATCAGTTTTCTTATTATAAGATTCTTGTGTTTCTTGGTGGGAAGATAGTGAAAAATATATTAGGGAATATTTTCGAAAAATGGGGAAGTTAATGGGGACATGACATAATGATAGGTATCAGATCTTGAGGGAACACCTTAGTCAGCTTCAGTCATTACAACTAAAGGGTAATAAATGTTGCCAGGATCAAATAGCAGCCCTTAAGGCAGAACTGACCCAAATCCAATATGATAGAATGAAATCATTGGAGAGGGAACAAAGATTCGGGGCACAGGGAAAACAGGGTTTTACTAACCCTTTTGATAGCTGTAATGCTCGAAGAACCCCAAAAGAGATAAAACAAATTAAAAGGGAGGATGGGACTATTTTAACTAATAATAAAGATATTTTGCAAGAAATAGAGGGGTTTGTTTCTGCCATGTTTCAAGAGGATCTAGAAGTACAGGACATGCTGCTAGATGACTGGCTGAAAGACATAAGTCTACCACCGGTCCCGGAACATTATTTTCTTTCATTATTGGCACCCATTTCTAGTCAGGAATTGGCAAATGTAATAGCAACTCTTCCCATAGGAAAAGCCGGGGAGAAGATGGATTACAGAATGAAATTTATTCGCATTTGGGTCACCACATAGGGACAGAATTAGTACAGGTTTATAAAGAATGCCTCACTAGTAAACATGTTCTGGACAATATGAACATTGGCTTACTAATATTTTTGTATAAAAGCAGTGACAGAGATGCTTTACAGAACTGGTAGCCTATTTCCCTGTTAAATACAGATTTTTAAAATTCTCACCAAACTGCTTAGTATCAGAATGGGTTTGGTCCTTCCGGACATTGTTTTACCAACACAGTTTTGTTCCGTTCCTGGGAGACAGATCACGGATGGTTTGATCCTGTTGTGGGAGATTATGGAAAAGAGAAGATCCCAGGAATTAATGTTTTTTTTGTTTGTTTGAATCAGATGAAGACATTTGATGGGGTGGCACATAGTTATGTATGGAAATGTCTTCAGAAATTAAAATTTCTGACACCTTTTATTGATTGGATTAAAATGTGTTATGATACTGCTTCCAAAATTCCAAACATAAATGGGTGGTTAGGCTCTAGTTGTGTAGTAAAGAGAGGGGTTAGACAGGGCTGTCCTTTGAGCCCAATGATATGTATCTTGACTTTGGAATCTTTCTTGCAAAAAGTGATGTTTGAGAGTTCTATTCAAATGGTTACTGTGTCTAGCAAAGATAAAGGGATTAAATATATCACATATGCCATCGATTTGTGTTTTACTTTGGCAGATTTTCCCTCTGTTGCAATGTTGGGAATGTTGCTGTAAAACTTCACCCAGGAAATAAGCTCTAGAATAAATCTCAACAAAAGTAAGTGCATACCCATAGGATCAGTATCTACACAATATTGTTCTTTATTAGGTATACCTATTACTTTTTCCCATTGCAAAATGTTGGGGATATATTTTGGACAAGAAGATATGAGTTTTGTGCACTGGGATATTCTAATTTTAGAAGCTCAGAGAAAAGTGACAAATTGGAACAGATGGTTTCTCTTAAAAAAAAGAGGGTGTACATGTTCAAAACATTTTTATTAAGTATGTTTTCACATCTAAGTGCAGTATATACTGTATGTTACCCAAACATTTAGAATCAAGGGTCTGTAGTGTTTTCTTTCAAGGAATTTGGGGGAGTTGCCTTAACCCTATTAAGAGAGGGGTGCTTTATTTGTGTCTTACAAAAGGAGGCCTGGGCATGATAAATCCAATATTATTTTTCTTTAGTATATTTTTTCATATGAACATACAACCTCTACTACAAAAGAAAATGAAGTTTTGGGCCCCTTAGGTTTTGGACACTGTAGAGCCATGGTTGGACTCTTGGGAACTTCATAAATGAATTCCTATACAAAAGTCCATAATAGGCTTGCCAGTTCATCTACAGGATTGCTTCAGAAAACTGAAATTAAGGGGTTTAACTAAATTTGAAGGTTGTTCCCTGTCATGGAAAGAACAGTATCATTTCTTGGTACAACATTTTTTTTGGGATACACCTCATTTTGGAAGTCTTACAGACATAGAGGTTAACCAAACAGTGCAAATGCTGAATCAGTCTCAGACATCTGCTTTTATGTGGGCTGTCCTGTGGCTCAGCACTCATGGTAAATTAAATAGAAAGAATGATCTGAAACACAAGGATGTGAGGGAGAGAATCTGCCCAAGATAAAATTTGTGTAGTCAACAGTGGGACACAATGGGTCATCTGTTTTTGACTGTCCTTTTATATTACTATTCTGGGGTCAGGTTGGTAAAAATTGGGTTCGCTCTCCCTTTCATAAGCTGACTTCGGATGTTTTATTCTTGGGGATTCTACCTTCAGAATGCCAGCTATACAATACAGGGACTATATATTTAAACCTTACTTTTTAAAGTAAGTGCCATTGGTCATTGAGACAACAATATGTTACCCCTGAACAACTTTTTTGGATCATTCATAAGAATTTGAAAGTGTTTAAACTGAATGATCAGCTTACAGTTTTACCAAGGTTATATAAAACTTGGTGGACAAATATTGATTGGTTGGATACAGGTTAACATTAATATTTTGCTGCTTTCAGGGGACATAGAGTTTAATACAAGAACCCTACGACTATATGAGGGGTCCTGTTTAATGCTTTGAATATCACATTTGCAATGTATGTCTCTAAATACTAAAGGTTTAAGAATTTGCGGGGGTTCCCCCTTTTCCTGTGATAAGGGAGGGGTATGTCTACTATGGTTATGGTATGGTTAGGGGTGAACTTTATGAGGTAGTATGGTTTAGTTTCTTTACTGTTTTTTGGCTGCTGATTTGATAATCCATTTATTTATATTTTTTTTAGTTCTGGAGAAATTCTCATACTTTGTTATTAGGGAGGGGTTGGGGGACTGTTTTTCAGTCTTTAATTTCTGGTTTGGGCTTAACTTATGCAGTAATGCTTTTGTGTTTATGTTTTCTCTTTTTCATAATTTTGCATGATGGCATACTGCTTAGTTTTATCTGATTTTCAGGTTATGCCAATGAATTCCCCTCTGTATTTTGTGGGAGTGGGGTTTTCTTAGTTTTTGCGTGTGAAATTTAGCTAAAAGAACACCTGACTGTGTATGGATGCAACTTTCTTCGAGTTCTTTTATATTATGATTTGTATATTTTGTGTGAAGACAACATTGTTTTATTATTTGTTGTTGATATTTATAATAACATCAAATACCCCTACTCTTTTAGTAGGGAGGGGGAGGGGGTCTGCTTTCAGTTTTTTTTTCTAGTTTTGGGTTTCAAATATGCAGTAATTTTTTTTGTGTTTATGTTTTCTCCTTTTCTATGATTTTGTATGATGAAATACTGATTTGTTTATCTGTTCTTTTAAGTTCTGAATAAAAATTCCCCTACTCTTCCAGTAGGGGGCCTGATTTCCTGTGAGCAGAATGGTGGAGCCCAGTTCTGCTGTGGAGGCAGCAGAGATGGATGTGTCATTTTAATGGAAAACGATCCATAGACAAGGCTAGATGTTGACTTACAGCTTAAGCAGTGTACGGATGGCCAGAGGCAGAAGGGATATCAGGATGGCACAAGGCTACTAAACCAAACAGATGAGCAACCTGCACTGCAGACAGACACTCAGAAGGAGGTTCAAGCTTCAGGACAGGAACAGCAAGGGGAAGGGAACATTATATTTCAAACAACTAAAGATACACAAAATGAAGCTACAGTTTTTTTCATTCTCAGCGAAAGAAAAAAAAACTGGTACCAAATTAGAGAATAAGTTAAAGAGTAAGTTAGCGAACAGAAAATTATCATCTGCAACATTGACAAAAACAAGCTGTGATGGCAGCTTCCATGCTGAAGGAGTAACTACAGGCATCTTCACATCAGAGGCGATCCAGCAGACATTTACTTAGCAAAAAGACCCAGTTAAACCCTTTGACCCTTTTTCCCAATGGTCTCCTGAAATGGCCCTCACAGAGACAGGCTAGAAAAGAATGCCATCTGGACAATGGTTGCTAGACCTTGATTGGCAAGATCCATTACTGACTAATTTGCCAGAATAGCGTCCAAGGGAGCAGGAACAAATCCCAGTGAAAAGGATTTTGGAGCACAAGGAAAGGAATCAGTCAGTTCCAAGTACATTAACCATAACTATACCAGGGGTGGAGAAGGTTCCCACTGAAAGCAGGGATACAATACCAGGGCCACCCCACCCCCTCAGCTTATGGTCAAAAGGAGTGACACTTCTCCCAGTAATGCAAGTATTCCCATCACAACGGAACAAAAGGAAGAGCCCCACATCTGAATCCCCCAGAAACCTTTCCTATTGAACCTATTTTTGAAATCAAGGAAGGAAGCAATACCAAGATGAAATGCAGTATGGATTCGGTATAAAGGAGGAATGGAAGTCAGACCTGACTGTCAGTACGTGGGCCGGACTTTACTCAAGGACTCACTAAAGTTCTCACCAAAAGAAGTATTCGCACTCATCAATATTTCCATGGAGGACAATTATGATATCAGTTTCAGATCTGTATATGCATTAGAAATGTTTTGGAATAGATAAAATGCGGTCAAATTTTCACCTTTGTGGTCCCCCATTTTTGCCATCCCTCTCACTAAGCCCCTGATTCAATATGTGACTATAATGTTCTGCAATGAGGGAGTGCACGTGGAAGACATTTCATATTGGTTAT
The DNA here is from genome assembly GCA_016271365.2 of Neoceratodus forsteri. Taxonomy (NCBI): domain Eukaryota; kingdom Metazoa; phylum Chordata; order Ceratodontiformes; family Ceratodontidae; genus Neoceratodus; species Neoceratodus forsteri. The sequence continues at coordinate 956,386,516 of CM028131.1, read as the reverse complement.
CCTTGAAGTGTAAGGTTTTGAGTGAGCCAGCAGCCCAACTGGACTCAGAAATGTTTTGAATGGGTGGGTGGAAGTATAAGGTGAAGTTGCGGCAGGTAGATGGTAACATAGAACACATACCAAATTAATTTTTCTTGGGAAGAGATAGGGGGTTTTGCTTTTATTCAGGACAGCCCCGAGCATGTTATAATTATGGGGCTTGAACCCACCTATCCAGTGTTTGTGATAACCCTAAATGTGACAATTGTGGAGAGGTGGGGCATGTTACAATGCAATGTGCGAATTTCACAAAATGTGAATTGTGTGAAGAGTCCGCCATACTTTCCCTGAGTGTCCCTGGGTGATGAAAAATAAGTCAATTGTGATTAGTCAAGAGTTGTTAATCCAGCAGGTGCAGAAAGCTGCCATGAATGCACCCACTGGAGGACTGGAAGAATGAGGTCAAGAACCAATCGAGGTGCCTCAGTCCCACCACCCTCTCCCCCAGGACAGGGCCACACCCAGATGATCAGAATGTTAGAGATCATGTGGTTAATGGTAAAAAGACCTTGGAGGCTCGGGCCATTGTGGCACCTCAGTCTCTTGCTACCGCTGAGGTATTACAGTGGGCAGACCTTTCACCAGTTTGTTATAATTTCAACCCTGCACTGGCCGTTATTGTAACAGAGTCAGTTGTGAAGCATAGCCCAGTATTACCACAAAGGTGAGTGACAAGGAACTCAAAACCCCAACTTCCAGTGGACACACAAAGGACTAAGGTCCAGAACCCCTTTGCTGTGTCAACACACACAGAACATGAATCCGATATGGAGGTGGTAGAATCGGATCACTCAATGGACTTAGACCAAGGAGGGAGGTCAGAGATTAAGGAGTACAAGGGAAAAAAAGAAAAAATAAGTGAAAGAAAGGTCCTTAAACACCTCCAGGAAGGAATAAGCTGGTAAAAGTCTTCTGCAACTGCCACAGCCTATTGAACCCTCTTAAGAGACAAACCCTCTTTAGACACCTAAGGAGCTTAGAAATTGACATTGGTTTGCTCCAGGAGACATGGGTGAGCACAGTGGACCAGCTTAGGAGGTTTCCAGTGGAATGGAGGGGGGGCCCTTCCTTTTGGTCCTTTGGCCCTGATAGAGCAGATGGGTTGGGTATAGTTTTTAGTTCTTTTTCTTTTCAGATGTCCAAGATTATGGATTTGGTGCCCGGGAGGCTCTTTGTTGTGGATGGTTATTGGGATCAGCAACCATATAAATAGATAACTCTCTATGGGCCCCAGACTAAAGCAGAGAGAGCAGCTCTCCTAGCACAGATACAACCATATTTATGTACCACCTCTAGTATTATTTTGGGAAAGGGAAAGGGAACATTGTTTAACCAGGAGTAGCACACTAAGCCAAAGCTTGTTTCCAGATGCAACCTAGGAACACAAGAAAGTTATGTAACTTGCTCAGAATCATACAGTATGCACCTAGGTGGCTATGGGATTCAAACCCCGGTCTCCAGATCTGCAGCTCAGAGCCTTAACCCACTCCACTATACTGCCTCCTTGGGAGGAGATTTTAATTGTAGCATGCCAAATACCAGTAAATCATGTGAAAGTAAAATGTATTGTGATGCTGTTGCCTTAAAGAAATGTATAAATAAGGGAAATCTTGTGGATTGTGCACAATATCAGATGTATGGTCCACAATATATGTTTTGCAAGGGGAGGTTAACCTCTAGAATTGACCACATTTTGTGTCCAGTAACCTGAGTCCCCCAGTTCTTCAAATAATTCTGGAGGACTATTCAGATAATTTATTTTTAAAAGTAACTTTCCAAACTTCACTCAGTGCTTCAGGACAGCATAAGAGGTGAAGAATGAATATCTCTACACTGGAGGAGCCAGAGGTTCAGAAAAAAAAATTGAACTTAGTATGGACTCAGGTATCAGTCAGTGAGCTGTATGATGTTCTTGGGGAGTGGTGGTCTGACATGAAGCAGGACATAAGGGAATAGTTTCAATTCTTTGTGAAAAACAGAGAAAGGCAGACATTTTTGCACTATTTAAAACTGCAGGCACAGCTGTAATTTTTATATTCTGCAGAGGTCTGCCCCAAAACAAACTACAGTGCAGATATTAAGTAGGTAAAGGAAGCCATGAAGTCATATCAATATGACAGGGTGAAAACGCTGACAGCAGAAATGCAGTATGTCTCACAGAAATCCCCTATGTGGATCCATATGAAGCATGTAAAAAAAGTATCGACACAATGGCTATAGATCAGTTTGTTAACTAGTCAGGGCAGGATAGTGGATACAGAAGAAGAAGAACTGCATACAGAGGTGAAATTATTTTTAGATTCCCACAAAATGCGTAGTCCACCCACAGAACAAGCTATGCATAAGTACCTGCAGAATATAAATGTCCAACTGTCCTTAGAAGAAAAGAAAGAGTTAATTGAACCTGTGACAATGGTAGAAATTGAAGAGATTATTAGGACCTTGAAAAATGTGGCTTTTCCAGGCCCTGATGGCATCCCATTTGAATTTGATAAAGCATTTCCATCAGTTTTTGCAAACTGCCCACTGGCAGTCTTTTCTGCCTTTTTTGAGATGGGAAGGGCTCCAGCCCTTTTCACTACAGGTTTGTTAATATTTTTATATAAAGGGGAAAGTAGAGAAGATTTGGGGAACTGGAGACCTATTACCCTGTTAAATGCAGATGTTAAGATATTGTCACAGCTGCTGAGTAACAGATTGAAGAAATGTGTTCACAGCCTGATCCACCTGCCCAGTTTAATGGGGTACCAGATCAAAAAATTCAGCAGGCCTTAATGGTTGTTCTAGACATGATTGAAAACCACAATGGGGCGGTAAAGCAGGGCTGTATCTTGTATTTGGACCAGTCTAAAGCATTTGATACAGTGCACTTGCCCTTCCTTTTCTGGATCTTACAGCTGTACGGTAGCCCAAAAGAGTTTATTAATAAAATTAAACTACTCTATAAAGGTGCAACTGTCCAGCCAGTAATAAAAAGGAAAGCCTCAGAGGGTATCTCTTTGACTACAGGGGTTAGACAAGGGTTTCTCCTCAGCCCCTTACTTTATAGTTTTTGCCTTGACCCTCTATTTAGGATTCTGAGTCACACCTAAGTGTGGGGTGGATTGCAGGGGCCCATGGGGACTAAGGAAATAAAAATACAAGCTTTTGCATGCCAAAAATACAAGCTTATGCCTGTTTATGGCAAACCCAAACCAGATCCCGGGGGCATTATCCCTGCTAGAAGATTATGCCAGAGTTGCAAATTCAGAACTAAATTTGAATAAATGTAAGGGACTCATTTTGGGGGCTGGAAACCAAGTATTGAGAGTGTGTGGCCAAATCCAACTTTCTTTGGACCTTCATAATATCTTGAGCATTCTATTTGGCCCCAGAAATCTGCCAGTAGAAAACTGGGATAAAGCTTTGAAAAGAGTAGAGGTAAAAGTAAGTCGTTGGAAAGCTTGGTGGCTTTCCAAAATGAAAAGGATCCAGATTATAAAAAGGTTTGTAGTTCCCTCATTGCTGTACAGAGCCATGATTTTTCCAATCCCATTAGCTATGGAAACAAGATTGTACTCCTGTTTTATCCAAATGGTATGGGGCAGAAGATTAAACCCCATTAAGCGATGTTTTATGTATCTGGCACAGGGCCAGGGAGGTCTAGGTATGGTTGATCCTGTCCCATTTTTTCTAAGTCTGTTTATTGCCCAGAACATTAAAATAGGGCTTAAACATTCTAGAAGCCAGCATTATGGGTGGTTTCACTGATACTGGAGAAGTTCTGTAATGTCTGGGTAGAAGAGGTCCCTCCTAAATATAACCCTAAATGGCAGATTCCTGAATACATCAAACCAGTGATAAAAAAACTGTATGTCTGAGGATTGACCAAATCTCTGATTAGTATGATTTTGGGGAAACAATTTTACTACCATATAATAGGTAACATCCACCCAAGGGAGCCAGTGTTTAAAAATTGCCCACAAGCATTGAACAAAGGGTGGTGAAACAATTAAACAACAAAAGAATTCTGACCCATATGTGGGACATATTGTGGTTGGGGGTGTATGGCCAACTACAGATTAGAGGTAATGTGAAACACAAAATTTTGGAACGTATATCGATTGTCAGAATAAAGAGGAAACCATGGAACATTTTTTGTTCATGTGTTTATATGCAAATCAACTATGGGGTTTCTTGGCTAAAGAATGGCACTTGCCTTGCCTTGTATCATTAACCTATGAAGAATTAGTTTTGGGGCACTGTCCGCAGCTTCTCTGGAAACATGATCAGGAGACTTTAGTGGTCTTCTTCTGTTGTTTAAAATATTATCTCTGGCAAGCACGGTGCCAATGAGTACTACAGCTGAAAAGGATGTCTTATGCCACATTCCAGTCTCTGGTGGAAACAGCTATGGCCGATATATACAGGAGATATTTGTCCTCTACAGCTAAACATACTGTTTTGAAATGGTGGAAGGGTCTGATGGGATTTATTAAATTTAAGTAGAAACCTTAATTAGTGTAGCCCACTCTGGAATAAGGGAATAGACTCTACACAGAGAGGTCTTGGGGGGACACTTGGGATAGCATTGTAAGTTGAAAGCAGAGGACATTGGTCTATCTCGGTACTATGAGGAACCCCCTTCTGAATAATCCTTTTATTTTGGAGGGAGGGAATTGATTCTGTTTTGGAAAAATGGGTTGGCTTTGGAGGGGTTAACAGTGTTGTAGAATATTTAGATTAAATATGAAAACAATATGTTATTTTGACTCCCTGCTTTGTATGTGGTATATATTATTTTGTGCACATTAACACTGTTCTGTATTGATTTATTTTTGATGTTCAAAACAAAAAATAATAATACACCTAGTTTATTTGGGGGGGCGTTTGTTTCTTTCTGTAATGTTGGGTCCTCCATAGTTAATTGAAAATAACCTAGATAAGTGCATGATGGTAATATTTATTTGATTTCTTGTTTTTTATGATTTGTATATTATTTTGTGTGATTTAACACTGTTTGTAATGAGTCATTATTGATGTTATCATAATAAAAAATTCCCCTACTCTGCCTGCAGGGGTGCTGTCACTTCCTGTGGACAGGATGAAGGGACCCAGTTTGCAGCCAGACACAGGAGGAGGAGGAAGTGCTGAAGTGGCAGGGGAGCAGGTTGTGCTGCAAGGAGGAGGCCCAATTTCAAGGCCTACATTCTCTTCACATGTGTGGGAGGTAGGAGAATGGTCTCCACCCCTGCCTTGATACCAATGGAGACAGATGTGATTGAAGCTAAGGAAAAAGTGATGTCTGTAAAAGGAACGAGTAAAAGTGATGTGCAGAAACTGCAGCTTGAGAAAGAAAATGGAACAGGAAAAGAGGCAATGAAAAAACATACGGATGAAGAAGAAAACACCACAGAGCACAGTAAGTCAAAAACTGTTTTACTAAAAGCACTGGAAGAAGAGAAAGAGATTAAGCAGAGGAAACAATTGTTATTAAAAGAAATTGAAGTAGGCAAAGAGGAATGTGACAAGCCTGAGCCCTGTCAAAAACAATTGAAAAGTGATGATGTGGCAGTGGTGGAGCAGGCCACTCCTACTGAAACAGAAAAGCCTAGTGAAAAAGCCCTGAAGGGAATGGCCACAAAAAGTCGCAAGAGACTAGGCCTGAGATGGGAAGAAAGTGTTAAAGGGAAAAGTAAAATTAATACCAAACAAAGAAACATGGATAAATTGGAGGAAAAAGCAGGAGGCCCCCTTGAAGTGAAAAAAAAAATAAAGAAGAAATAGAGGAAGCAAAGTTTGGAATTTACAAAGATACCCCAGAATGGGTTACAAAAGCTTTGATAGATGTTGGATGGAAAAGAACCGCTGATGAAATGGATGGAACCAGAATAGGCCCTGCTGTTTAACAGCTACTGAAAATGAAAATGTACAAAATGTAGAAATAAAAGAGGACATAAATGTTGAAACAGAAAATACTGAAGACACAAAAGAATTAGAGCAAATGGGAGATGAAGGGAATTCTATGGAAATAGAATTAAACACAATTCAGAAGGATAAAGAACAAAATGAAAAAGAGGAGCAAAAAAGAAAAACAAAAAGTGTGGTAAGGAAAAACAAAACTGAAGTTATTTTCAGAAGAATAAATAAAACAAGCCAAAAGAAGGAACGCGGTCCACCTTAAATTTGGGGGCAGCTGCAGATGCCCCAGACTGATTACACATAGGGAGAAACTTACTAAAAGAAGACATGAAATTCTACCCCTGTGAAATTTATGCACTCATTCAAGTTCCTGGAAGTGGAGAATATGATATTAGTTTTAAAAATTGGGGGTGGACAGATTCTGGAAACTATTTCATCAATTAAAGACCACACCACAATGGAATGGATTTATAGCAATACCTTTGACTAAACCTGCTTTCAAAATTGTGACAGTGTTATTCAGAAATGAAGGCATAAACGTGGCTGATATCTCCTTTTGGTTAAAACAAAATGTATAGTGCATGGCCCCCAGATCCCATATTAGATGAAGAGTGCCTGTGGATGGGGGGGTTGGAAATACAAAGTTACATTAAAATCACTAATTGGTGAAATTCAGCACTTGGCAAATTGTTTCTTTTTGGGGAGAGAAGTGGGTAGTATTCTACATGGACAAGTCCAGGGCCTGCTATAGGAGTGGAGACAAAAGCCATTTAAGCAGCTCATGTGAGTAAATAAAATGTGGATTATGTGGATTGATTGGGCACTGGGAATCAGACTGCAAGAATACAATCAAATGTAGTCTGTGTGAGGAGAAAGGACATTTTTTTCAACATTGTCCCTGGGCTTCTCATAATAGTCATAATAGTCCAGACCTGGGGGAAACAGCTGACCAAGATGTTTATCTGGCTAAAGCACAAAAGATGAAAGGCCAAGATGACAAGGTGGTATATGAAGCAAGGAATAAAGAGGAATCTCACACTCTAAAAAAGAAAAAGAGTCAGAACCTGGAAATAAAGAAATAAATAAAGAAAATATGAAAGAAAACAAACAAAAGGGAAACGTGGAAAACAGTTTCACAATGGTAACAAGGTCCAGGAGGAAATATCAACCCTGAGAAAAACCAGGAACAAATAAAGTGTCAAGGAAAAAAAAAGATAGAGAGGGATTTAAATTATCCAACATATATTCGATGTTACAAAAGAAAGACTGGGACACAATAAAAGAAGAATCTTTGTCATCTTGTGTGGATTTTTCAGAAGCAGAAGAAATAACAGATGGGGACACTATGGATATGCAGGCCTCGAAAAGGTGGAAAAAAGCAAAGGATGGTTGAAGGAGAAAAGGGAAAATTATTTTTTATTGAGAACCTTAAATGAAACATTAGCATATTTAACAATTAATGTGAACAGTATAAAAAAAACATAAAAGAGCAGTTACTTTCTCAATTTTAAGTGAATTGGAAAATGAAATAATAATATTCCAAGGTATTCATTTACATACTACAGAAGAGATAAAGCAGGCTCAAAAGGATTGAAGATGGGGGCCCTCATTGTGGTCCATAGGGGAAGAGTGGTGTACAAGGGTAGGGATAGCTTTTGGTATACGGGAGGTGAAAGTAAACAAAACAATAGATTTAGTACCAGGAAGAGTGTTCATAGTAGACCTATACATTAGGAATAGGGCAGTGAGAGTAATAAATATATATAACCTGCAAACTAAATTGGATAGGAAGAAAATAGTGAATCTAATAGAATCTTACATACACACTCTAAAATAGTTTTGTAGGGTAGTGACTTTAATTACAGTTTAAGTAAAGAAGACTGGGGGAGAAGAACAAATAAAGTTTACTGTGATACACAATGTTTAAATAATATTTTAAGGAAAGGGAATTTGATAGATGTTTATAAAATAACAAAGAAATAGCCAGAAAATACATATTTCAAAGGAAAAATCTCACTAGGACAGATTTTTGGTTGGTAAAGATAGAGACAGAGACAAAGACTGAAGAAATAAAAGTAGTTCCGATGGAAACTTCAGATAATTTAGGAGTTAGAATGGTATTAGATATGGGTAATCAGTTTAAATTTGGAAAGAGTTGCTGGAGAATGAATGTAGAGAGGTTACAAGAAAAAGAGTGTGAGCAAAAAATGAAAGGTCTATTTAGAGCTAGGGAGTCAGTTCAGTATTTATACAATAATGCAGCTGAATGGTGGGAAGATTCTAAAAAAAGACATAAAAAATCTGATGTTAGAAATATCACAGAAATGTGAGATGACTAATTATAAAAAAAACATTTTGGGCTAAGTGCAAGGTTATACAAACTATATACATCACAAGTTCAAAATAAAATAGATGAATCAGAAACGATAGCAGAGATTAAAGCACAAAAGAAAGTTTTTCAATATAACAGAGCTAATGACTCTAAAAAGTGAGACTCAAGTTTCGAAATTCCAGACAAATCGTTTTGAGAGTAGCACAGAAAGAGTTAAAATTAGAGTTATGTATGGTTTAATAGACAGTGGAGGGAGTATGCAAATGAATATTAATCAGATAAAACAAATTGTACAGTTATATATAAGAGATAAATTTCAGAAACAAAAAGGGGAAAGAAGAACAGAATTCTTAGAAAAAGCTATATTACCTCAAATAGGGGAAATACAGGCCAGGGCTTTGAATGTAGAAATAATACCAAGTGAAGTGAAAGAAGCAATAAGATCCTTAACAATCAATACAGTGCCTGGTATTGATGGAATTCCTAATGCCTTTAATAAAAAGTATGAAGAGGATATTTATTTATTTATTTAATTAATTAAGCATCAGTTTACAACCTTTGAGCCAGAGGCTCGTTTACAAAGGTACCTCGTCACAGAGAGGACAATACAGTGATAACAACTTGGTACAGAGAAACAGTGTACAGTTTTTTCGAGGATACAGGAGGACAAATGAGATCAACAATTTACCACATACAGGATTGGTGAAGTTAACATTGTTCAGGAAAATAACTAGAACATCAGGAAAAAAACATGTGATATCAATACAGTGTGTTTTAAGCGAGTCAACAGGAGGTAACAGGAACCAAGGGTAGAGAGGTAGAGGATTTGAGCAGCAACAGGGCTTTGTCAGAGATTGAGCAAGATAGCTTAGAAACAGCAACAGCTGCGAGTAGTAGTGAAAAGGTGGTTCCGGAGGGTAGTTTAAAGCAAGAGATGTGGGGTCTCTGAGATACTGGCAGGGAGGAATTGTACCAAGAAGGGGCACAGTAGAGGAAAGCCCATTGTCCATGAGAGGTCCTTGCCCTAGGTACCTTCAACTTGGTTTTACAGGAGGACCGTGTTGAAGCTAGTGAGTTTACTTGGTGGATAACGGCAGTCAAACCAGGAGGAGAGAGCCCAAGGAGAGTTTTTTTTGTAAGGATGCAGGTTTGATACCTAAGACGTTCATCAAGATTGAGCAGATTTGCCTGGGAATAAAGATGGCAGGTATGTGTAAGTCTGGGAGCACCTAAGATTAGTCGACAGGCCTTATTTAAGGTGAGGCTGTCTGGTCAGCAGCCCCGTAGACTAGTAAGCCATAGTCAGTAAGTGACGGAATGGAGGACATAACTGCGAGTCGGAGGGCATCGGGGGGGAGACAGTGTTTGTGGCGGAAAGGGATTCCCAACCTCAATATTGGTGGTGGAGGCTAAGGCGAGATATAGGGAATGGAACGTGAGGGCAGGGTCAAAGGTTATCCCAAGGTATTTGTATGTGTAAACTTGTTCGAGTGGGAACATAGAGCTGGCGAAGACTTGAAGTTGAAATTACTAGCTTTGTTTTGGGGGTGGGAGAAGATCATAGATTTGGTCTTTTTAAGATTGATAACCAGTCTATGTTCTTTAAACCAGGCTTCCATGTCTTTATAGGATAATTGCAGGGAATCTTGGAGTGTGGTGGGGTTACGGTCAGAAGTGAAGATAACCGCATCATCTGCATAAAGGAGGAGTTTACCAGTACAGGCACCTGGCAGGGTGTTGAGATAAAGGGAAAAGAGCAGGGGCCCAAGAATAGAGCCCTGGGGAACCCCAGATCGGATAGGGCAGAGGTCAGAGAGGGTGCCATTGATTTTTACAAGCTGGGACCAGGCAGACAGATAGCTGGAGCACCATGAGACAGGTCCTGCAGCAAAGCCAGCATGGCTGAGTGCATCCAGCAGGAGAGGATGGGATACGGTGTCAAAGGCTTTGACAGATCGATGAACACTGCACCAGCAAGAGAGCCCGAGTCCAGGGAGGAATGGAAGAAGTTAGAAAACTCGATGAGGGCGGTGGATGGTGCTGTGCCCAGCACGGAAGCTGTGTTGTTCAGGGCACAGGATACTGTATTTGGTAAGAAACTCAGATATTTGGGAGGATACTACTTTCTCTAAGGCTTTTGAGAGTGGTGAGAGGATTGAGATGGGACAATAATTATCGGAAAGGGCCCTATCTCCACCCTTATGTATGGGAGTGACAGTGGCAATTTTCCAGGCTGATGGAAATTTCCCTGGACAGAGTGATTTGTTGAAGAGGCTAGTGATTGGGGCGATGACCTGGTCCAATGCCAGGCTGAGGAGTCTGGGGTCCAAGGGGTCACTGCCAGTGGAGTTGCTTCTTAGGGCCTTGGTCAGATACGGTCTGACTTCATTGACAGTAACCCGGTGGAAGTGGAAAGATGCGTGTGAGGGAGCAGGGCCAGGAGTGTGACATATGCTGACTAAAGATTTTAATGAAATATTTCAAAGAGGGATTATGACTGAAAGTAGGAAATTAAGAGTTGTGATTTTCTTACATAAAAAAGGGGACAAAGCAGACATTAAAAATTGGAGGCCAATAAGTGTTTTGACATCAGACTACAAAATATTAGCCAAAATAGTAAATAAAAGAATAAGTTCCTTTGCAGAGCATTTAGTGTTACATTTGCAAACTTGTGCAGTACCTCGGGGAGATATCAGACAAAACCTGATGTATAAATATATAGAAAAGAAATAATAAATGAAGCAAAAGAAGAAAGATTAAAAGGTCTTTTGTATACTTTAGATTAAGAAACAGCATTTGATGCTGCAAAACATGAATATATGTGGGATGTACTAAAAAATTACAACATCACAGAAACATTTTTTAAATTAATAAAAGCATTATATGTAGAAACTCAAGTGTGCCCAATGATCAACGGGCACTTGGGAATACCAATTTACATTAAGAATGTGGTATGACAGGGCTGTCTGTTAAGCATGCTCTTGTATGTCCTTTCTTTGGACCCACTATTAAGAAATATAGAGAAAGGAAAACGGGTGGAAAGTATAACATGGGGAGATAATGACTTAGCTAAAACTTGTGCATATGCAGATGATTGCATCATTTTAGTTAAAAACTCTAAAGCAGGAGAAATAGCATTAAATATTATTGAGGACTATAAGGGTTACACTGGGATTGGAATAAATAAAGCTAAAAGTAAGATACTTCCTTTAGGTAAATATGAGAACGGGGAAGTAGGAGCATTAGAAATAGTGCAAGGAGATATAAAGATGTTAGGAATCATATATGGGGGGGGCTGGATGAAGGGAGGAAAAACTGGGAGTAGAAATGTAATATAGCACAAGGAAAAATAATAAGATGGAAAGAATGGGAAATGACGAAAGAAAAAAGGATATATCCGATAAAGACTTTTATTATCCCTATTTTTCTATACATAGCTTATATATTCCCAGTCCCACCTGATTTACAAACAAAGATATTGAGGTTATTCTTTCAACTGTTATGGGGCACAAGGTTGAACCCAGTAAAGAGAGCTCATACATATAGACCAGTGAAAGAAGGTGGGCTAAACATGGTTCACCCAACAGTTTTCTTTCAAAACATATTTATTTATGCAAACATATTGCCAGTTTTGCAAGGGAAAAGTTAATGATGGCATCCTTTTGCACAAAAGTTGAGTAATATTATGTTTCTAAATATTGGAAAAAGAGGAAATATTAAACAAAAGAAAGAAATACCAGTCTACATGGAGGAATGTAGAACATGCATGGCTCAATGTGGAATATTATTAGAATTAGTAACCAGAGTAGATAGGAAACAGCTGAATAAGAAAGTATTAGAAAAAATTATTATGAAGATCCTGTCTTTAATGTAGAAGAAGGTATAAGTACAGAAAAAATACTAAATATGACTCTGGAGAAAAGAATCCCATTAAAAATGAAAGAAGTGGTGTGGATGTGTAGCCATGGTAAACTTAACACAAAAGGAAATCAGAAACACAAAGCAAAAGAGGAGAGAATATGTTCTGAGGTTTTATGTGGCATGGCTGAGGAAAGCATGTATCACTTATTTTTTGACTGCTCTTTTATTAAGAATTTTTGGGAAAAATTAGTGAAGTTTTGGGGACTTAACTTATTTAAGGAAATGACATATGACATATTAGTATATGGACAACTAATAAAAAAATGGGAAATCTTTGATTATGGAACAGCATATGTAATTCTAGCAGTATTAAAGTGGGAAATATGGCAGATAAGATGTTAAAGGGTTCTAAAAAATAAGGAATTACCGCAAAATGATTTAACGTTAATGATTCAAATTAAGCTTGATGAAATATATCAGAATGAATGTACAATATATAGGGAAAACAGAGCAAAGAAATTATGGAAAAATGTGAAAGCAATAGGATAAAATATTTAGTAAGATCAATATACATAGGAAGAAAGAGGTAATAAAATTCTGGGAAATAATGAATGATATTTTTGAAATATGTATAAATGTGGTATGTTTGATGTGGTAATGTAAGACTTTTCTGTAATATTTGTTTTTGGTTTTAATAAAAAAATTCCCCTACTCTTGCAACAGGGGGCTCTTCCTCCTGTGAGCAAGGCTGGAGGAGCCCAGTTTGGAGCCAGATATAGGAGGAGGAGGTGAAGCTGTAAGTTGTCTGATGGAGGTTCAAGGAAATACTAGGCAAAGACTTGATCTTCAACAAAATGAATTACAGCATAGGGATTTGGAAGGAATGAAGATGGCCGGTATGGAGACTGAGGAGAAGGACATGGAGGAATGTTTTCACCTTGCTGGTGAATTTGCTGAAAAAAGTATGGATTTGGAAATGTCAACTAACCTACTGCAGGAAGAGAGAAATGCTTCTGGGATGACTCACACCAGTGATATGATGCAAGCGAGTGGTACTGATGTTGCTCTGACTGAAGTGAGAGGCTCATCTTCTCTACTATGTTCCAAGGGTTCTCCCTCACAGCAGGCAGCAGCTGGCATGGCTGCATTAGCAGGTGGCACACCGTAGATAGTGCGCGAATAACTAAAATAGTACGACAAACTCCTTTTGAGTACCACGATGGAGGTTCAGACTGCTAATTGTGTTTCTCTGTGGCCAGAGCGAATTGTGCCCAAGGCTTCAAACCCTCTGTCTACTCCAGACTAAGGCTTATCCAGGAATGTCATTCAAGAAGACACACCTTTAGACTTTCAAAACTGGTCTCCTAACAGAGCCCTATTAAATACAGGATGGAAACAGACTAGCGATGGTAGATGGCTACCGGACAATCAATGGGAAACTTTTGAAGCTTCACAGCAGTCGGGGAGGCAGAGTGGTAAGCAACACGTTTTTCCTACCAGGGAACTGGTTACTTTGGGGGAGAAGCTCAGTCTGACCAAACTGTTGCAGCTCAGGACAATGCAGATCCCAGTTCTTTGAATCCTGAGGACTGCTCTGAGGATGTTAGTTCCTCCACCAGCACTAATAACGTATCGATCCCTATGCCTTCACTGACTAGGGCTAAGTCATTTCAGAGCTCCCACACTACCGTAGCAGGACATTCTAATTCTTCAGAGATACCTACTAATGCTCAGACAGATCCTGAAAGTAATAATGCATGCCATGAGGAGGATTCAGGTGAGGATGTCCCTCCCCCCAAGACCAGAGGGGTACATCTAGTAGACCTGGGCCTACATTTTCGGAATTGTTTCACAATGAACTGACTGTCTTTCAGATGAGACGTTAAACCGAGGTCCCATCTGCCTGGATTGGTGGTAGTTCAGGTGGATGTTAAAGATCCCATGGCACTTATCGAAAGAGTAGGGGAATTTCCCCAGTGTCCTGGCCAAATTTCCCTCATTCACTAAAATACCACCAACAGCTTAATCTGGTTCAAAATTCAATTGCTTACCATCTGTAACCCCTCTCCCCCTGGTCGTCCCTGAAAAAGGGACTTCTAGGCCCAGTGGGCTTACCGGGTCAACAAAATTCAACAAACAAACTCAGGCCTCAAGAAAAAATGCTGTACGCCTTAGGTACAGAGGTGGATTGCAGAAGCACCCAGACAGAGGTTTTTATTGCTTATAAAATGTTGAGAAAATCAATGCCGTTTCAGCCCTCTGAAATATATGCATTAATTCATGTCTCAGGGGAGGATGTTTATGATATAAGCGTTCAACAACACTCAGGCCTTGACCGATTCTGGACCAAATATAATATGCTGAGGTCAACACCTTTATGGGATAACTTTATAGCCATACCATTGGCAAAACCCCTGTTAAAAACTGTGGCCATCATGTTTCGCAATGAAGGCATTAATGTCAATGATATCCTATTTTGGTTACAAAAGAGATTTACTGTGCTGGGTCAACCAGATCCCATTATTGATTCAGAAGGCATTTGTACTGGAAGATGGTGCTTCAGGGTGAAATTATTCCAAACTAACTCTAAAATAGTCCATGTACATGTACAAAAGAGATTTACTGTGCTGGGTTTAAAATCTGCTTTGTGTGGGGACTTTGATCACATCAGTGTTGTATGCACCAATGTATATAAATGTAACCTTTGTGAAGAAATAGGTCATGCCTATCATCAGTGTCCCTGGGCTGGGCAAAATAGGGCTGAGGGACTAATCCAAGAAAACCTGTTCCATACAGCACAAGATAATGCCACACCACAGCAGTCTAGAGATCAATGCCTGGGTCCCTACAGACCCCCTCCCCCCTACAGGAGCATCAACAAGGTCCCCAGGAGTCCCAAGGTACTACAAGTCAGACTGAGGCAGACCCCTCAACCCACAAAACTCCACCACAACTGAGGCGGGCATAATTCTTACAGGCCAGACTGAGGATCAGTCCACCCCTGATCAGGCTTCTCCAGCAGACATGCCCCCACCCCCAGACTTTCAGTTCCCAAAATCCAGATGGGTGATTAGGGCCTCTGTAAAGAATCTTGTTACTCCAACCCCTGTTATGTTACTGAACCCTCTTCAAGTACTTCACAGTGGTAGGAAGGGGTGAGTCTGATTTGGACTCAGATGTCTCTTCACGGTCTGAACAAGTTTCAGAAATGGAGGAAGAATGGCTCCAGGCCCCTACTATACTTAAGAAGAAAAAGGAAAAAGAGAAAAACCCCAGACAAAGGTGGGAACCCAAACTAAAATAGGCTCTATTCTCTCTTTTTATACTTTCACATGGGAACCCTGTGCTTAGCTTCTGTTAATGTGTGCAGCATTAAAAACTACAAAAAATGATTTATGGCCATGTACTATTTTCAACATTCTCCTCATAATATATTATTTTACTACAAGAAACCAGACTTAACTCTTTTTTTTGCACTGATCAGGCAAGGAAGACTTGGATGTGGGGCCCCTCATACTAGTCCTTTGGTATGGATGCAGTTGATGGCCTGGGTATTCTATTTAAAAGTACTACATTTTCTTTACATAGATTGGTTGACAATGTCCCAGGTTATGCTTTACTCATAGACTGTTCATTTCGGCAGCTCTCCCTATGTATCATTAATACAAATGCACCACAGATAAAACTGCCAGGGTTGACCTCTTTGAAAGTATTAGGCCATACCTATATACTGCCAGACATGTCATCTGGGGTGGAGACATGAACTGTGGGTTGGATTTTAAATCCAGGGAAACCTTGCAAAAGAAAGTTTATTGTGACTCTTACCACCTCAAGAATATACTAAACATGATAAATCTTTCTCGTGCCTACAGAAAATTACACAAAGACCCTGGATATACATATTTTAGAAATCTATTTGCTGTTAGGATAGATTTCATTTTTTGCTCTAGACTTTTAGTCCCTCAAGAGTTCTCATTACAACCTTATTAATTTTCAGATCACTTGAATCTTAATTGTACTTTTAATTTAGGTTCTATTCCCTCTAGTTTCCTTTCGTCTCCAAAATGGTGGAGACTAAAGATCTCTGTTTTGGACCAGGAACACATTTGTCTAGAACTGAAATATTTATTGCAGCTTAGACAATCTACCACATGTCTATATGATAATCTCTGGCAATGGTGGCTGGACACTAAGTCTGATATAAAACATTTATTTATGCATTTAGGTCAGGCTAAGTTGAATATGGAGTATATGCAGTATCTGGAACATAGGAATAGGCTGTATAAATACATGTCTTTATCCCATGACTCTAGACTCCAATTTCAGACTCAGATCTCTGAGCTGAAAAACAAGATGTTTTAGTTCCAATATAATAGGGCCGCTATATTAGAAGCGAAAATGAGGTGTGGTACTGAGTCTCAACCTTCCTCTGATCCCTTTGCAGCCTGCAAACAGAGGTTGGACATCACTTTAATGATGAGTTCACAAGATGAGGATGGAACAGTAAAAAATCTAGATATGGATATTCTTAGAATAATTCATAAACACTTACTTAAAAATTTTTCAACACAGCAAACTTCTAACATTGATTTTCTAACTTTTTGCAGAACCATCCTTAAAAGATCTTCAGAAATCTTCTTTAAATGCCCCTATTATGGCAACTGAAATAGAGGTTGCTATTGGTTCTTTAAAGGATGGTTCATCCCCTGGCTCAAACTGTATCTCTCGTACCTTTTTTAAAAAGTTTTCACCTGATATGATTCAGTTCTTACAGCAGCTTTATAATGGGATGTTATTAGAGACCTCTGCAAATAATAACTTTGGTGAAGCCATTGTGATTTTTTTACACAAAAGAGGGAATAAGACTTTATTGAGTAACTGGAGACCCATCAGTTTACGGAACATCAATTATTTTTACCAAAATCCTCTGTAGTAGATTGCAACAAGTGTGTAAGAATTTAATACACCCTGCTCAGACCTGTTCAATCCTTGAAAGAAACATTTCCACAAATCTTGCTCTTCTTAGATATATTTTTGAATTTTGTAAACAATAACTACAAGAATATGTACTTTCTATAGATCAGGATAAGGCATTTGATAAGGTTTCCCATTTTATTTCTTTCAGGTCTTCATAGTCTATGGTATCCCTACAAATATGATCAAATGGTTGAAAGTACTTTATATTGGGGCTCAGTTGACACTTTTCGTGAATGAGATCTTAGGTGAATCTGTTAATATGAACAGAGGTATTAGACAGGACCACCCTGTCTGCCCACTTTTGTATATTTTTGCATTGGACCCTTTAATTAAGAACATTGCAAATAATAATAATATAATTGGCTTATCTCCTTCCCTAGGTTTAGAACTTCAAAAAGTGGCCACTTATGCAGATGACTTACTTGTTTTTGTAACATCTTATGAAGCTGGATAGGATTTGCAGAATGAATTTTCTCAATAATCCCATATGTCAGGGACTGTTATAAATATAGACAAAAGTAAAATACTCAGGATAGGCCCTCCCAATGAGCGGAATGTGATTTATAGTACTATTGGCATTCCATTAGCTGGCCCCACTATCTCAATTCTGGGCATACATTTCTGAGATGGGAACTTACAAGTCATAAACTGGTAAAATAAAATAAAATGATGTGATGCTAAAGTGCAACTTTGGAAGAACTGGAAATTGTCCAAACAGAAAAGGGTCCTGACCATAAAACAGTTTTTGCTTCCTATCTTTACTTACCTGAGCTTTATTTACCCCCATCCTATTTATTTTGAAACCAGGCTCTTCAGTTGTATTTTTTTTCAAATGCTTTGGGAAAGTAGATTAAACTCCATAAAGAGGGGCTATACCTATTTGCCACGTAAAGCTGTTGGTTTGGGAATGATCAACCCCCTAGTTTTTTTTCACTCCTTTTTTTTGTAATTCAACTCTAAAATAGGGAGGTAGCACAGAGCTGCAGCCTTGGCAACAGTGGACACAGGCCCTAATTCATGATTATTTCAACAAATTGGAGGACCTTCCACCAAAAATGATTAAATCTTGTTCTATACTAGAGTGCACAGACTCAGTTTTGCAAAAAATGCAGCAATGGAAAGTAGAGAAGCAAGCTCTTCTTTCCTTTTCCTGGAAACAGACAAATGCCCACATTATGAACACACAGGGGGTACTACAGGCTGAATTCCCTAAATGTATGCCATCCAAAGCCCCAGTAGTACTAAAAGTACTGAATGACAAAATAAATCCAGCTAAGACGTGAGATGTCCTCTTGCTTAGTTGCCATGGTAAGCTGGGAGTCAGAGGCAATCTGAAACATAATCTTTAGAAGAGAGATATTGTTACAGGGTTGAATGTTTTCGAGTAGAGGAAACACAAGCACACTTTTTTAGACTGTCCAAGTACTCAAAAAATCGATTATCATTTCTGGCCACTAGATGGCAGTGGCCTTTTCTAACAAATCTCACATATGAAACTTACATACTTCTGAATTATACTGGCTTGTTTTACCATCCCAGTACTTTGAACATTATATTTGCTTGCATAATATTTTACCTGTGGCAGGCTCGGTGCCAGTTTTTAACACAACAGTTAAACACATTTCCCACCACATTTTCTACGACTATAGAAAACTTACTTAAACATGTGAAAGGACAGGATTTCAGTAGATTGCCAAAAGTTAGGGTAGATGTTTTGTGGCACAGAATTGCATGGTTGGACTAAGTTATAATTTCAGTTATTGTCACTTACAGTCACCTAACCAGTCTGTCTTTTTGTATCACTAATAATCAAGTGCACAAGATCCCATGGGTTTGTTAGACCATTTTATCCTTTTTAACTTGTGATAATTATAATCAAATCATGCTGTGTTAGTGACTTTAACTATTCTGTTTTGCAGTTTATTTTTCTTTGTTATAACTTTGTGTGAATATGCTCTAATTTCTACAATACTTTGTTTCTTTTTATACTTTCTGTAGGAGTACAGGATCACTGTGAATGAACAGTTTCTTTGTTTCCATTTTCTTTTTCTCTTTCCTATTATTTTTTCTGATTTATGACTATGAATGTTAATAACAAGAAATTGATATGGTGTATGTAAAATATGTTTTTTACTGATTTTTCTGTTTGATTGTTATGTTTTTTGTTCACAATAAAATTCCCCTACTCTTTGTGAGGGGGCACTGTCCCAGAGGTGAATGTAATGGAGGAGAAGCACAGTACGGAGCTGGAGCTGATGGGTGTGGAGGTTACCTGAGTAGGTGCAGCAGACACCACAGAAGAGGTGCAGCAAGACAACAGAACACAGGAAGAACTCTGTGGTGAAGCCGAGATGGAGTTCTCAGTGGCAGAAGTCGCTACAAAATTATTGCTACAAGATCAACTAAAATTGGTAGAAAAATAATTTCTGGAGGCACAGAACAAGTTGGAAGATGAAAAGAAAAAGGAAAGGATGGCTGGGGGCTCACCTGACTCCAGTGACAAATCTTTTCTGAAGGTCTTTGTGTTTGTGGCAGGAAAAAGAAACCCAGAGAGGAACCCAGAACAGGAAGAAGCACAACAGTCAGGAACGAATCAGTCAGTGCAAGAGGAACCATGGACGCCGGATGCAGCTTTTCGACAGGCAGTTTGGATGTAGGATGAGTCAGGAAAATGGGTCGCAGACCCAAATTACAGTACCAGACCAGCGGAACAATTAACTTTAGGCCCAGATGCACTGGTGGAGACTGACAAAGAAGCAAGAAATCTAGAGGATGACTCCGCAAAAGCACCAACAGGAAATAATGTAGGTAGCATTTCTTTTTCTCCTCTAGAGACATATGGTATTTTCTATGATGTACAGCAGTGGGAAGTGAGACAAGGGACAGAATGCAGGCAGGGGTTGGAGACTGAGGGAGAAGTACAAAATGAAAACTAGGACACTAATATTATCAAATGAACATTACAAATTTGCCAGCGAAACAGGCCTTATGGTCTATCAAGTCTGCGTATGTGCAGCCAACATCTATATTGCAGCTGCCCTCCCACCCCACTCATCCTGGGACTGCTCAGTGTCCTTTACCCAGACCCCCTTCCATGCCCTGTCCCATTCCCTTTTGAAATTCCCCACCATACTGCATGCCACCACCCCCTCAGGCAGAGCATTCCATTTCAACACAACCCTCTCTGTGAAATAATGCCTTCTTATCTCCCTCTTAAACCTGCCTCCTGCCAGTCTCAGCCCATGCCACCTAGTGTCCCTTCCCTTCCTTTGCTTAAACAGCCCTCCTGCATCAGATTTGTTGATCCCACTCACGTATTTAAAAGTCTCAATCATGTCCCCCCATCCCTTCTCTCCTCCAGGGTGAACAAACTCAAGTGGCTCAACCTTTCCTCGTAGGATATGCCCTATTTCCCCTGTATCATTTTCATCACTCTATGTTGCACCACCTCGAGAAGCTTGATAGCCTTCCTTAGGTAAGAATGCCAATATTGCACACAGTACTCCAAATGCGGCCTGATCAAGGACCTGTACAGGGGCAGGATCACCTCTTTGTTCCTGGAAGAGAATCCCCAAATGATGCACCCCAGCATCCTATTGGTCTTGGCTGCCGCCCTCCTGCATTGAGCAAAGTTATTCATGCTCCCTGTTACTATGACCCCCGGTCCTTCTCCTCCTCAGTGACCCCTAACCTCACCCCACCCAGCCAATATTCCCTCCTCTGGGTCCTATCACCGAAGTGAATCATTTTGCACTTCTTTGCATTAAATCCTTGTTGCCACCTCACTGACCACTCCTCATGCCTGGTGAGGTTACCCTTTAGCCTCTGCCATCCCTCTATGTCATCCACTACAGATCCCATCTTGGTGTTGTCCACAAACAGACTGATCCTGCTCTCTACCCAATGAGCTATATCTGAAATGAACAGTCCGAACAACATTGGCCCTAGCACAGAGCCCTGCGGTGCACCACTGGTCACTGGATTGGGAGATGAGAGTTCTCCCATCACCACCACTCATTGCAGTCTATCCCCAAGTCAATTCTTGATCCATCCAGCCATCTTTGCCCCCACCTCCTCATGTTCCAGCTTTTCCCCCCAGTCACATATGAGGGACTGAGTCAAAGGCCTGCTGAAATCAAATATAGGACATCCACTACATGACCCTTGTCCAGTTCCTTGTCACCAAGTCATAGTATTCTATCAGGTTGATCTGGCATGATCTCCTGAGATGAATACATGCTGCTGCCATCCTGGAGATCACTGGCCTCAGGAAGGTTACCAGTCTCTTTTAAGATCGATTACATTAGATTATGCACTATGGAAGTGAGACTGACAGGTCTGTAGTTTCCTGGCTCATTCTTCGGGCTGCTCTTCTGAATAGGCACCACATGAGCCAGCTCCAGTCCTGTGGCATGCATCTCGTGTCTAGAGAGGTGTTGAACAGGTCAGTCAGTGGCCCAGCCAACACCTCCGCCATCTCCTTCAACACCCTAGGGTGAATGCCATCAGGACCTGGTGCCTTATCCACCTAAGTGCCTTCAGACAGTCCAATACCCTGCATTCTTGAATCACTACATCAGCCACCTCCATCTCCCTCATCCCCTCCTGCAGTCCATGGAGGCAGTGGTCATCCTACCACCCTCATAAACACAGAGCAGAAGTATTCATTCAGTACCTCTGCCTGTTCCCCTCCTTCTCCACCCACCCCGCCCTTCCTAATCTAAACTATCTGGTCATTACAGTTCCTTTTTTCCCTCATGTACTTAAAGGATTCCTTCTCCCCTTCCCTTACGCCCTGATCCAGCCTCAGCTTCTTGACTGCCTTGGCCTCCCTTGCTAATTTGATTACCTCCTTGACCCTCTTAGAGTACAACTCCCTGTCCTCCCATCTCCCTGTTCTCTTCATTCACCAAAACGCAGCTCTCTTGGCTGTCACCCCCTCCAGCACCCTCCTGGTCATCCAGTACCGCACCTTGGCCCTGATTTTCTTGCTCAGAGTCCTGGTGCACTCTTTAGTAGAATCTCAGTCCAGACTTTATGATCTCCCACTTTTGGTGCATATCCATCACTGACTTAATTCCATTAAGACTCCCCGTCAGTATTTCCCTCATCCTTCCAAAGTCCACCCGTCTGAAGTCCACTACCCCTGTTGCTGTCCCCACCGCCTCCTGGTTCATGCTCAGCCTGAACCACACTCACAGGTGGCCACTCCCAGCTAATGGATCCTCCACCAGTAGCTCACTCACCATTTCCCCATTTGTTAGTACTAGATCCAATATGTTGCCCAGTCTGGTTGGTTCACCAACCATCTGCTCCAGATGGCTGTCCTGGAACGCATCCAGAAGCACCTGTTCCCTAACGCTAGAGGTGGCATGGGTTCCCCTGTCCACCCCAGGTCGATTGAGGTCCCCGACAATGACCACACTCCCTTTGCTATACATCCATCGAATCTTATCTGTCAACTCTCTCTCCATCTCCTCACACTGTGCTGGTGGTCTATACACCACCCTTAACCTCAGTTTCCTATCCTTTGGGTCCAGGAACTGCATCCACAGTGCCTCCATCCTCCCCTCCTCCTCCTCTTTCCTTGTGTACCTGATTCTGTCCTTTACATAAATTGCCACCCTTCCTCCCTTCCCCACTCCCTTGTCCTTTCTATACACCCTGTACCCAGGAATTGTCAGATCCCAATCCTGGTGTTGGTTGGACCACATCTCCATGATGGCCATGACATCCACCTTCCCTATGCTTAAGACAGTCTGCAGCTCAGCTACTTTATTACCCAGGATCCTTGCATTTAGAAAGACTACCCTCCACCCAGCCCCCACCTTCTCCTTGCCCCGCATCCCCTCCACCTGATTCCCCCCCTCAGCACCCCTCGCTTACAAACCCCTCTGTCTTGGGGGTTAGCTCATGCCACTCCCTTATGGTGGCTCTGCATACTAGCTGCACACTCGCCACCCCCCTATTCCTAGTTTAAAATCTCCCTGGAACCAACGTACTCCTCCAATTTCTGTTTCAGGTCCCCTGCCAGCTCCTAATCCAATGCAACCTGTCTGCTGCATATGGTCACTGTTTTCCAATGAGTTCTTCCACTCCCCACCAGTCCATATCCTTGTGAGTGACACCATTCTGCCAGCCAAGAATTGAACTCCACAATCCTTTCCTTCCTTGCTCTGCTCAGCCTGGGTACTGGAAGCACTTCTGAGAAGACAACCAAGCACCCAACCTCCTTGTATAACTTCCCTAGTTACTCAAATCTCTCCCTAACCCTCTCCGCCTGACTCTCCACCAGGTCATTAGTGCCAATGTGCACCACCACATGAGTTTTTCCCTTCCCTTCCTGACACATCTCAGTGTGGTCTGCCCTGCCCTTACTGCTGTTAAGCCCAGTATGGATTCCACCCATACCCGACTGTGTCATTGCCCTCCCCACCTGTTCCCCTTAACTATAGAGCCTCCCTAGCACCATGACTCCACCCCTCCTCCTCCCCTTGCCTGTATCTGCTTACAAGCCGTTTCCCCAAGTGTGTGCCCTTCCTTGCTCAGAAGCACTCAGTTCCTCCCCTGCAGTTCTCCACTCCCTTCAGCTTATCCCCTTACCTACTGCACCTCTCCCTTGGCAGACACACTCTCTGCCCCTCCCCAAGTCTGATGCACCATCTATGTTTCCCCACCAAGTGCCCTCCAGCTCTCTCTGGCTCCCCTCACTGTTCCCCTGTCGTGTGTTCCATTCCTCCTCTATCTTCGAGCCCACCCTCACCCTGTTAGGGACTCTGACCCCAGTATTCTCCTGCCCTGACTGTTGCTTGTCTCATTTCTGATACTACCATCCTCTCCCTCTGCTACTGACATCAGAACCTCGTACCTGTTACTTGATTGTATCCTCCTCCTGCCTGCACTATCATTTCTTCCACCCTGGAGTGGCTTGGGACCCACCTTACACCCCTTGCTCCATTCCAGCCCCCCCAGTTGCCTCAAACTCCAAACCCCTGTACACCCAAGGTGGTGCCCCTCTCTTCCTAGCTCCACCCATCCCCTCTTTTAACCTTCTTATCTCCTAATGCCACTAAGTCTACCTATGCCAGTTTATTTCAGAAGCCAGTGGAACTGGCAAAACATAGGAATGCCATTTGTCTCAGATTCCTAGGTTATTTGAAACACCTCCTGATATGACAATATGTGGGAAAATGTTTAATAAAACAGTCCCTTGGCTTTGACCTGCGGACATATATGCACTGATTCATGCTACAGGAATATACCTTTGACATCAGTTTTCACACCCCTAAATTGCTAAAATGATTTTGGGCAAAACACATATTAATAAAAACAAACCCACTATGGACAACCTTCCAAGTGATACCATTGACAAAGCAATCTTTCAGGTTATAACAGTGCTCTTTCAAAATGAGGGGGTGGGCTGTAACATGGCGGATGCAGTCTAGCTGAGCTCCTCACAGCACTCAAGTCAATAAGCGAACTGTGGGACTCCAACTATTAATTTTGATTACGTGATTGGTGAGGTGGGTGTGGGATTCGAATGGCTACCGGGAGAAAGAAAGAAAAGCAAGCAAAGTTACAATTTGGGGTGGTTGAATCACATGCTGGTTCTAATACCGGGGCCTGAACAGGCCCGTAGGAGTCGGGAGTCAGCGGAGAGCCCTGGAAAAATTTCTGACCTGCAGAAATCCCTTGAGGCTATACCAGCTACTCTGATTCAGATTCTACATGACATGAAAGCGGGCTTCACAAATATAGCAGCCCAGATAACCCATATGCAGTCTGTGATTACAGGTCTCTCGGAGACCACGGCAACTCTTTCTGAGCAGATCTCTCAACTAGAGTAATGTGTGGGGGCTCTGGAGGACACCCTGGCTGAAGCAGTAAGAGACAAGGCCACAATTCAAAATACAGTCAGAGATCTGTCGCAGTTATGATATTTCAGGATTACAGTAGGGAGCTCCAGAGTAGACGCCAGCAGTTCAATGAGATCAGAACTAAGCTTTTCAAAATGGGCTGGAGATTTACCTTCGTGTACCCTGCCAAGCTTCATATTAACTGCTCGGGTTGTGCTCCCAGAGTATTCTCATATCCTAGAGAGACCTCACGATGGGGTGATGAGAAGGTGAAAAGACGAAGGAGGGAAGACTTAGGTGAAAATTCAGATACAGATAAGTGACTACTCTCTCCTCTTGGTTTCAATAAGCGGGTCTAAGTAGGCAGGAGTATCCATTTTTTTTTTCTTGCTATGAAACCTTCTCCTTCTTTTCTTTTAGGGGTGCAGCTAGATCATGGGAAGGATTTTTCAATAACTATTCGACACCCTCTAATTGTATTAAGCAGTGTACAAACATGGAGGACATTATCCCTTGATTTGTGGCGTGCACTCCAGATTCAGGAAACGAGGAGGATCGGCCTCATAGCCCTGACCTGGTCTGGGAACCAGGGTAACAGTGGGGTTAAGGATTTATGTTATTTGAATTTTCTTGTCTGAACACTATCTTGGCCGCTGTACTGTGGCGTGACTTTAGTAAAATGCATTTTTTTTTATAAGTCTTTCTTTTATTTGTAGCAGAGATCCATTCTACAAATAATCTGCAAGTAATTAGCTTGGGGTCTCATGCAGGGCCAGGTTTAAGCCCTTGTTAATTTTAATTTCAGTATAAGCATGCAGCCATTCTGGAGTATTCCATTGCACTCTGAGGGGGTCTTGCAGAGGAAAAGCATGTGGTAGTATTAATTTGAGTGCTTAACTCGAACAATGCTAGGTTTTAAAGTTTGCTTCTTGTTTGTAAGGGAACAAAGGTTGGATCCTTCTGGATCCGTGGGGAGGGGGGGCTAATGGGTTTCAGAGGTTTATTGTTACTGTTACTTTTAGTAGGGACAAGTTGGGCTGGGGTGGGCAGTGGGACCATTTCTGGAATCGTCGCTGTGTTACTTGGAGTTCAGAGATTTCCTTGTGCTCTTGTTTTGGCAGGAAGGAAGGGGGTTAATTAAAATTGGTTTGATGGAACAGGTAATGATGGGCTTACCCATTTTTGTGCAGTTGTTACTTAAAGTGTCCTAGTCAACAATGGGATCATGGCTGAAGCTATAAAATTACTTCCTTGAACATTAATCCTGAAGTCGGTTATTAAGAGGAAGAAATTACAAACGGATGTTAGGAGATCTAAGTGGCAAATCATTATGCTCCAAGAGACACACATGTCTGCAGGTGAAGCTGCAAAACTACATCA
This sequence comes from Neoceratodus forsteri, assembly GCA_016271365.2. NCBI lineage: Eukaryota > Metazoa > Chordata > Ceratodontiformes > Ceratodontidae > Neoceratodus > Neoceratodus forsteri. The sequence continues at coordinate 956,360,170 of CM028131.1, read as the reverse complement.
GCCTTGGGAGGTCACTGGTGTGCTCAACATTCTCAACTAAGTCAAGGAGTGCTGCTCATGGTTCCCTAAGGGATCTGGGGTTAGGATTTTAGAGCAATGCACTGATCAATATGGAAGATTTGCGCTGGCTAGAGTGACACTACCTAGGTTGGGTGTGATTTCTTTGGGGTCTGTGTATTCCCTAATGTGGAGCAGCCAGAGTTCTTTCAGCAGCTGTCTCTGGAGATAGCCAAGTGGCTGGGGCCATGGATTGTGGGAGGGGATTACAACTGCGTTTTGGATGGTGTATTAGATCGCTCCAGTACCACTCCTTACACTAGGTCCAAAAATGCTCTAGCCTTGGGGGTAATGGAAAAGGATTTGGGCCTGATTGATATGTGGTGGCATATGAACCCATCAGGGAGGGATTACAGTTTTTATTCTCATGCCCATGGCTCGTATGTCAAGCTGGATAGAATCCTGCTGTCCCACTGTCTGGTCACAGCATCTAGGAATGCGGTTTACTCCCAATTTTGCTTTCTGATCATACCCCTTTGACTCTGGAGCTCAGCATGGGAAACTCATCCCCAGTGGTCAGACAGTGGAGACTAGACCCACTACTGCTGAAGGACGGGGAGTATTGTAAAGGGGTTACTGCGATGATTAAAGAGTTCTTAACTTTTAATAAAGAAGGAGACACATCACATAAGATTAGCTGGGAGGCACTGAAGGTTTCTATAAGAGAATATTCAATCTCATATGTGATGCACAAATACAGAGGGGCCTCTCTAGCCTTTCAAAACTTAAGAACCAAAATTGAGGCCTGTGAGCAGGCACATAAAAATAGGCCATCTCCGCTGTATACCAGGTTCTGCAAAAACTTAAATGTTAAGCAGTGCTAAATTGGAAAGAGCTATCCTGCTAACACAAGCAATTGCTTATTTTGATGGGGATGGGGGTAAATACCTTGCCTGGCAGCAGCTTCAAAAGAAAGAGGGGGATAGGTATGTGGACAGCATATGGGATGGGGTGGTAGTCAGAGATGACACTGCTAGCATTAGGCAATCCTTTGGATTGTTCTACAAGCAGCTCTATACATCACGGGCCCACTTGACCAGCAAGCTCTGGATAGTTTCTTTGCACAAGCTTCTTTGAGAGCACTGTCTGAGGGGCAAGAGAAGGATTTGGAGATACCCTCACGAGATTTGAACTAAGTCGGGCAGTCAGGGAACTTAAGGGAGGGAAGGCTCCAGGCCCAGGCGGCTTCCTATAGATTTCTTTAAGTCTTTTCATGATTTTGACCCACTGTACAATATGATTATTGAGGGGCTAGAGCTGGGTGAGTTGTCCCCCTCCACACAGTCTGCGATTATTACTGTTCTCCCAAAGCCTGGTAAGGACCCCACTTATTGCTCATCTATCAGGCCGATATCCCTGTTAACAGCCAACTATAAAATCTTAGCTAAAGCCTTGGCAGCCAGATTGGAGACACTCCTTCCCCACTTAATACATCTGGACCAATCTGGTTTTGTAACAGGTCAGCAGGGGAAACACAATATTAGGTGAACTCTAAACATTATACATAGGTGGCAAGTGGGTGCAAATACACATGGGGCTGCTGTGTTCACAATAGACCAAGAAGGTGTTTTACCACATGGAGTGGGGGTACCTCTTTGAAACTCTATGCAGGTTTGGGTTTGGTTCACATTTCAGGTCCTGGATACAAACTTTATATTGTCGACTAAGTGTGCAGATAGCTGTTAATGGTGCCCTCGCTCCCGGTTTTGAATTAGGATGGGGTACGCGGCAGGGCTGCCCCCTTTCACCACTTCTTTATGTGCTATCCCTGGAACCCTTGGCCTCCAGGATTAGGGGAATGATGGAATTAGGGCTTTCAAGGGGTGAACATAAGGTGGCCTATCATGAGATGAACTTTTGCTATCTGCAGTCCCCTTCCAACGATCTGCCAGAGGTGCTCAGTGTCATAGGGGAGTACTGAAGTTTATCAGGCCACAAAGTCAATTGGACGAAGAGCAAGCTTCTTCTGGTGGGGCGGCTCAATAGATTTGCTCTGATTGCTAATCTTGGTGGACTCCAACTGGTGGACAGGCTAAAATAATTAGGGATGTCATTCTCTGTGCAGTCACATAAACTCTATGCTCTGAATCATAAACCCTTCTTACAGAGATTGCTGGGGATTGTGACAGATGGACAGGCCTCCCCATCTTGCTTATAGGAAGGGTTGGGGTGGTAAAGATGATGATCCTTCCAAGGTGTTTGTATCTTTACCAGGTTCTACCTATCTCTCTTCCAAACTCACATTGTAAACAGCTTAATGCAATTCTTCATAAATTTTTATGGAGGGGTAAACTGGCTCATATTAAAAGATCTACTCTGACATTGCCACTGAATAGGGACGGCCTGGGTCTCTCTAACTTTTACTGGTATTATTTAGCATCGCAAATTGCTTTTGTAAAGGTGACCGTGGGGTTGCTGCCCTTCCTGGATGGTTCTGGAGGAGGAGTTGCCCACACTCAGTTGGTGGAAGGATTACTTGTTGGGGCACTGTGGCCATCTAGGAAACTTAATACAGATAACCCTTCATGGAGGCAACACTCATAGCCAGCACAACAGTGCATGGACTGAGCAGATGGGGTCCACACCTCTCCCAACACTGATTTGATTGAGGCAATGAAACTCAGGGGCCCATGTACTGTATCCCTGATTCAGAGGCTGTTGGTGTGGAGGAAATTGGGTTTGAAGGTAGTGAGTCAGCTATATGAGGGAGGTGCACTCATAACTTTTCCCTTTTTGTGTGGAAGATGGAGAATACCACCAGCTGACCTTTTTATATATTTAAGGGTCAGGAATAGTTTGGGCAGCACGTTAGGCATTGGGTGCGAGTGGGGTCCCTCATCTTCCTTTGAGGAAGAGCTTTTTTATCCCCAACCAACATCTAAGCCCCTAACCATATTTTATAAGCTTATATCAGGGGGTAGAGAGGTACAGCTAGAGAAAACCTGGGAAGAGTGGCAACGGGATTTAAATTTGGACTGCAGTGGAGATGTGTAGAGGGGCGTGATACACCACTTCAATCTGTGCTCAAAAAGTAATAAGTTAAAAGGCAGGTCCAATACACAATATTATGCATTGCTCATATTTTACCCCAAAGTGCCTACATGCTCTAGACTCATCTAAATCTAATAGTTGCCCTAAATGCCTTGTCAATACAGGGGACTACCTGCATATAGCATTAGCTTGCCTAAAGTGGATCCCTTTTGGTTTGAAATGCATCACATGATGGAGGCGTGCTGGCTGCCAGTTTCCCTGTAGTCCACTTGAATTTTTATTAGGCGCGGACCCTCTAGGCCTAAAGAAAAGAATACGAGCCTTATGGTCCTTGACCCTTGTCAATGCTTGCAAAACTGTGGCACAGTCTTGGATGGCTTCTTCTCCTCCTATGAGTCAAGAGGGTTTAATAACTTGGGTCTGTGCATAAGACTAGAGAGGGTACAGATGAATGCTATGGGTGAAGGAGACACATTTGAACTAATATGGAATCCCCTGGAACAAGCGATTGAAGATGGTGGATTCCCTCTGTAGACTGGTATGGGGTAGAGGGTATATAAGGTGAAGCTAAGGGGCTGGTGCTTCCTCCTTTTTTAAATAAAATGACACCCTTGTACAAGGGCTGCACTAGTGCTATATTAATTAATTAAATGTTTAGTTAGGTCATAATATGTCAACTAATTTGTTATCCTAGGATATGTATAAAAATATATAGGGGAAGGTCTGCAATGAATAAACTGTATGGTAAACTTAAATTGTATGATAATTGTATTTAATTCTGCTGACTATGCTCTCCTGTAATATCCAACTATTCCAATAAAATATTTTGAAAAAAAAAATGAGGGGGCGAATGTTACCAATATATTGTACTGGCTTGAAAAACTGCAACATACAAGGAACCCTGGATCCTATCCTAGACAGCAAGGGTTTTGGAATGGGGCTGGTGTCTAAAGGTTAAACTTTTACATTCTGCAATGACTTTCAGCACCTGCCTAACTACTTTTTACACTGGCAGGGACAAAGGTTTATTTTTTACCCTGGCCAACCATGGAGGAGCTACAAATGTGGTTCAGCAAGACACATTAGTTCCTTATGCAATGCAATACAATGTACCCAATGTAGGAATTTGGTCACTCAAGATTTCATTGTACAAATTAATCCAAATGTAATTTTAGTGATGAAGGAGGCCACTTTACTGACTGCCCATGGGCAGCACATAACACAGAGGATGCAGACTATAGAGAATAGGATCTTTACATCCTAAAAGCTGCAAGACCAGGGGCAGACTTTGCTAGAGGCAGGGCACCCCCAGAACCTCAAGTACAAAGAAGGCAGGAACCTTTCACTCCTTCCACAGCCCAAGTCAAACAACCAGACCTGACACCACAAACAGAGGCAGAGAAGGTTCCTCCTTCTCCAACTACTCCAGGACCCTCCAAATATGTTTCTAGTCCACAACCGGAAATGTCAGCATGGAATGCATAGAGCACTGATGCCATGCCCCCCAGCAAACTAAAAATCAGGAAAAAACAGACTTCCAATTGGTTCCAAAAAAGGGAAAGGGAACTACAAAAGCTTCTGAGGCTGACCCCTGTCTGAGACAATTCCTTTGACCAATAAATTTGATGTTTTGCAACCAGGAACTATGAATGAAGACCAAACTCAGATAATGCATCCGTGACATCATCTCAAATGGATGCTACTTCTGAGTCAGGAATATTAAGGAACATACAAGTAAAGTTGAAAAGAAAAATGTATGGAGTCACGTGTTGGTTTAAGAAAAAGCTCCAGGAAAACACAATCTGACTTAACACTCTGAAAATGGAGTTAAACCATCATGAGATGAAAATAGCAAACTTAAACACAAACAGCATTAGGTCTGAAACAAAGACACTGGCCACATTTGAATTATTTTTTAACTATGCTTGCAATATTGTTTTTATACAAGATATTAGATTATACTCTTGAAAAGATTTTGATGCTGCTTCTGATGCATGGGTCTGGGGACCATGTTATTGGTCGGTGGGAAGATCTTTGCTGTGGGGTAGGTATTTGTTTTATGGATGCAGCAGTCTCAGTCTCACATATGGTAGCTATTCTTCTAGGCAGGACCTTGTTATTAGATATCAGGATACAAGCGATAGATTTCAGATTAATTAATATCTATACCCCACAAAGTAAGGTGGCCCATATACAACTGTTACAATTAATAAAATCATATTTGTGTACGGGTAAAAACATTCTGTTTGAGAGGGATTTTAATATTAGCAGAGTTACATGTGATAGAGGGTTAAGAACAAATAACATCTACTGCAAAGCTAGCTTTTTCAAAGGAATAATTGAACAAATCAGGTTATGTGATGTATTTTTGGAATCCAGCAATACCGCTGCACACAACTTTTTTCAAAGCCAGAAATCCACTAGAATAGATTACTAGTTAATTACTCCATCATTAGTTTTTAGGAAACCATTGGTGTTACCGGTGGCCACCTCAGACCATGGTTTACTTAGTCTAACCATTTCAAACTTCCAGGAAACAATGAAGAGACTCGGTTACTGGAAGTTAAAATTATCAGAAGCAGAAGAGCCCCTAGTAGCAGAAGGTTTCCAAAATGTAATTGAAGCCAGAAAGTTGGTCTTCTTCATATATGATTCTAAACAAGAATGGTTGGAAGACAGCAAAAAAAAAATATTTTTTCCATATGTGATTTCTCCCTCGCTGCCACAGACCTGACTGGGGCTATGACCCCTCCCTCAGAGTGGTGCATCCTCTGGCCCCTGCTGTCTATCTCCAGAACTTCCCCATAGATTTCCCTCTACAGCAGAGCCAGGAGGAGGACTGCCTCGTGCCCCTCCCCATGGTATGTTAAATCTAAAATCGAGGCTGACTTTACTGGATTGATCAGGCCATCATGGGTCCTGCCGGGTCCTGGATTTTCCACAGTTTTCTCCTGCACCCACATCTGTACAATGGGTGGGAGGCTGTCTCCCCTTTATGGAGCAATGAGTCACCCAGGATGTGCTCCAATCCTCTACATGGCTGCACACCTGTGCAAACCCCAGTCATTGCTGGGTGTCAGTCAACAACACACAGCGTAATCCCCTGCCCAGAAGAAGGAGAACAGCCTTCCAGACACTCAATCCTTCCTCTCCAGGCTGACCTCTGAATGACCCAAGTCCATTCCCAAACCTAGGTCACCAGCTTGGCACGAGGTATGGTGTTCAGCGCTCAACCCTCAGTGCCACGGGCCATCAGCAAAAATATTTTAAAGACTATTTTAGACCATAGGAAAACTTTGTGGGAAACATAAAAAGACAGATATTGGGAACTTAGATACCAATTACAAACACTACAGTCTAAGCAGATTGGAGGGATATATTGAACAAGAAAGGTTATCCGATCTTAAGAAAGAAATGGTCAAGATACAATACAATTGAATGGAATCTTTAGAAAAGAACAGAGTTTGGGACCCAGGGAGGCAGGCTTTCACAAATCCTTTTGATTGTTGTACCTATCAGAGGAAAATAAAGACCTACAAAAAATTAAGTTACAAAATGGGAGCATAATAAAATACAGGAAGGAAATAATGAAAGGAATAGAAAAATATATTTCAAATATATTTACAGCAGACCTACAACTGACAGAAGAAAATATTGATGAATGGTTAGCAGGTTGTGAATTAAAAAAGTCCCAGAGCAATTTTTTTATTTCTTTAACAGCACCCATCAAGCTTCAAGAAGTACAGAAGGTAACTTTCAACTTATACACAGGTAAAGCAAGAGGGCAAGATGGGTTGCCAAATGAATTGTGCACCATAATTGGTCAGAATTTAGCTCAAGAAATAGTTCACATGTTGAATAAAAGTTTGGTACAGCAACATTTACCAGACAACAATCATAGGGTCTATTAATTTTACTCCATAAATCAGGAGATAAACTACTAAGGAACTGAGACCCATCACACTATTACATTCCAACTGTAGAAGTCTCACTAAAATTCTAGGTAATAGACTAGCTTCCATTTTACAAGATATCATACATCTTACACAATTCTGTTCCATTCCAGGTAGACACATTACATCCTACTCAGAGAAATCATGGAGAAGGGTAATTCAGGTGAAATAATAGGTTTTTATGTTTGCTTGCACACACAGTGCACAAGAAATATTTTGAGGTGAGTAGAGCATTGCAAAGGCATGGCATTGTTTGGCCAATCCAGTGAATGCTTTCAGGGGCATGTCCCTCAGCCACCAATCAACAGGGAAGCTGCCGATGATGGCAGTTTCAGACCGCGTGCTGACTTGATAGAAATCTGCTGCTCCAATCATGGACAGTTTTGTCATTGCAGTGGAAGATCTCTCCTCCCCTTCCTGGCAACCAGGCACATTCCAGCCATACAGTGCACAGTAATGGGCAAGGTTGGACTTACAAGCAACTCGTTTGCTCAGTGTGCCTTTTCCAGTGAAATAAATAAATGAGCCCAGCCACAGCTTTACATAATTGGTGGCTCCCACCACACATCACACACTCCCCCCAAAGCCGACTTCGGGGTGCCCCATCACTGTGTTGGCATGTCCCCCCCAAGCCTGAAGATATTTTTTGCTGACAATGGGGTGCCCAATCTCCATGTTGGCATTCCACCCTGCTATTGGCACACTTGGAGCCCACACCAGTGTGCCAAATTAATAATATCTGTTTCCAACACCAGGATGCCCACTACCAGTGCTGGATGCACACCCATGCTCCCTTTTTTCAGCTGACCTCAGGGTGCCTAATCTATGGGTCAGCAATGATTCCTTCCCCACACTAGTCTGGTACACTGGGGCCCACCCCAGTGTGCTGCAATTATTTTCATAGTATTTCACCTGTAAAAAATAAACTGTCCCCAAGGTCTTTCTTTTTAAACCTACAGAAAGAAAATGGTCCCTTGTCTCACCACTCCTTCCCAATCCCAACCCTCCCTCTGTGCATGCCACCTCCCCACACCCCTCTCACCCATACTTACCTCCAGAAGTCCGGTGCTGCAATCTTCTGTGGACTGGGAACACATCTGCTCTCTTCAAAAGCCAACCACAAACTGAAGAAAATCATGGTAAGCCCTATAATGGCAATCAGTGGGGGGTTTCAACTTAGGTAGATATCTCAGCCATTTTGGGGAGTTTTGGTCCCACATTTTCAACATGGGGTTTGTGGGACCCCACCTCATGAAGACTGGAACTGTCATTTTGTTTCTCATTCCTGAAAGGTGATTTCACGTTCACTGTACAGAATCACCTTTTGGGACCAGTTAATGAAATAACAGTGCCTCTGTTGATGAGGTGGGGTCCCAAAAAGCCCATGTTGCAAGTTTGGTGAAAAAAATCCAAAAAAATGACTGCGTTCCGAGCACGTGTTGCATAGTTTGTACACACACTCATAACTTTGCCAATTTTTTATATTTTCATTCCAAATTTCCAACATTGCCATTTTTTCACACCTCCTTACGAACATTTCAGCTGTCGTTTTTTGCATCCTGCCTGAAATGTGTTTTTGCACCTGTGGCGCAGTCGCTATGCTATGCGAAATCAACTTTTGGGACAGATTAATGAAATCACAGTGCCAATGTTCATGAGGGAATGTCCAAAAAAAGCCATGTTGAAAATTTGATGAATGAAAAAATTCCAAAAAATGACTGCGTTACGAGCATGTGTTGTGCAATTTCTATGCATGCTTGTAATTTCGCCACTTTTACATATTTTCACTCCAGATTTTCAGCATTGCCATTTTTTCACATATCCTCATGAATAATACAGATGTCACTTTTCACATCCTGCCCAAAATGTCTTTTCACGCCTGTTGCACTGAATGGCATATTCAATGTGCAAAATCACCTTTCAGGATTGAGTAATGATATGATAGTGCCACTGTTCATGAGGTGGTGTCCCAAAAAGCACATGTTGAAAATTTGAAGTGAAAATAACAACAAACACTGAGGGTGTTAGGGTTTCCAACAATAATGCCCCACCCTGTACAGATTGACAGGCGTTGGGGATGTGGCTTGGGGTCATTGGCCATAATGCTCATGCCATTCCACCCCCACCCCAACCCCACAGCCACTGACAGGCATTGAGGTGTGCCTTGGGGTCTTAGGTCCTAACGTTCACACCGTTCTACTATACTGCACCCATCTCAACTTAGTTGCTTATGGAACGGGGTGAGCGTAAGGGCCGAAGACCCCAAGGCACACCATGACACCTGTCAGTGTCTGCAGGATGGGGGTGAGGTGGAATGGCATGAGCATTATGGCCAATGACCCAAAGGCACACCCTAATGCCTGTTATTCTCTGCAGGGTGTTGGTGGAGGTTGGCATTAGTTCAATACTTTATTGCCATTCCTATTATGCATCTCTCTAACTCATGCAGTACCAATGCCAACACCAGCAAGCAAACATTTGGCATTGACAAATGCTTGTTTGATTGGCTTGGATCAAGCTAAGGCTTCTGACAGGGTAGCACACACCTATCTGAGAAAATGCATGTACAAATTTGGTTTTCCAGAACCATGTGTACAATGGATTCAGACATGCTAAAAGGAAGCTCTGGTTGCCCCATATGTTAATGGAAGGGTAGGTAATGCAAATTATAAAAAGGATCTCAGAAATGCTGCAAGCTGATTGGCTGTTAGGATTCCAACAGCCTTACATTAATCCATGTTATACTGTCATGTACAGCCTGATCACCATGGAACATGGATTCTTCCTTTCAGCATTCCATTCTGTAGTACTGCTGAATGACCGGAATGCTGGATTCTGATTTTGAACATGCATTCCTAAACTGTTGGTGGAAGAAGTATTTTATTAAAAATCTCCCTCTAAATAAAGAAAACATTCAAAAAGTATACTTTTATCACTTTCCTTTTGGAATAATTTTTTATAGTAGCAATAAAAGGCATTCCCAGGAGTTAGATTAACAGTCAGTTAATCACCCCTGAAGCAATATGACTCATAGCTGTGCCTGTGCACATTACACCCCTAGGAGGTGATTAACAGACTGTTAATCTAACCCCTGGTCATGCCTTATTGCTTAATAAATTCACATGGGGAGTAAGGCAGAGTTGTCCCTGGAGCCTCATGTTATACATTCTGTCCCTGGAATCTGTAATACACAAAATAAATACAACAGAAGATGTCAGAGGAATTTCAGTGACAAGTGAATATGCAGAAATAAAACTATAGCATACACTCACAATCTCTCTTATTTTAGCAGACCTTCCATCCAGTGGAGTAACGAAGTAGTGCTGTTTAATTCATGAATGGAACGTGATCAGAGATAACCCAGTACAAAAGTAAGTGCATTACTACTGAGTCAGAAGAAATGGAGTATACAAAAGTGATAGGTATGCCTGTTGCCTGTTGTACAATCAACTTGTAAAATCTTAGGTATTTACTTTGGACATGGAGATATGGGTTTCCATAATTGAGACTGTCTTCTTAAAAGAAGCACAAGGGAAAGTGACTAGAGTGTGGCATATGTCCAAAAGAAATGGGTGTACATGGTTAAAACATTCTTAATTAGCATGTTTTTACATTCATGTACTGTATTTTATTCACCAAAACAGCTAGAGACCAAAGTGTATAGTAATTTCTTCAAAGCATTTGGAAACAGACTCAATCAATTAAGAGAGGAATAACAAATTTACTTATTACACAAGGGGACTAGGGATGGTGACTCAAATTGTATTCTTTCTTTGTGTATTTATATACAAACTTAAGACCCCATTACAGAATAAAATCATCACCTGGGGACCATGGGTAATAGACCAGGTACAGGCATGGTACAGGGGTGGGATTTGGACAAAGCTATACCTAGACAGAAATCTCTAACAGGATTACTTGAATATTTCTGAACTTGTTTTGGAAACTAAAACTATGGGAATTTCAAAACAGCAATAAAGACACTATCCAGAAATTAAATGTATGCTCAGCTTTTACTACATTATTTTTTGAGATTCCATCCTTCTGGGACAGAAAAGATACAGACATAAGATAAATTTTGTTAATGCTATATCAAAATAGAACCCTATCATATATAGGGATATCCTATGGCTCTGTGTACATAGAAACTTAATGTAAAGTGAATCTCAAACATAAAGAGGTCAGAGAAAGTATGTGTCAGGATCAGATTTTGTAATGAAACAATAGAGACCATGGAGCACCTGTATTTTGAATGCCCATATATTTCTAATTTTTGGTCAATAGTACATACTAAGTGGAACAACTCCCATTTATTCTACTGAATATGGAGATACTATTATTTGCAGTACTTCCTACAGCATGGAAGAAATACAATTCAGGCACAGTTCATTTAATATTATTATGTTTCAAATATCCTATATGGCAGTCCAGATGCAAATGGTCATTCCAAAACCATTACATTTATTTATTTGCTTTTGGTAACCAGGTAAGCACACTAGACAGCCAGTGCCTATTTTCAGGTGTGACCTGGGAGAATTACAAGGTATACATAGGAGAAATACATTGTCAACATTACAGACTAGGAGCAGCATGCTCCAACAGTGGGTTAAGACAGCAAGGGTATTTTGTATTTTAGGAGTAACATAGCAAAGGAATTACATATCGGCAAACACAGTGGGTCAGATATAATACATACAGGCCCAGGGGCAACATGGTGGTATAGGACCTCCCCTAGGTTGAATAAGAAACAATATATAACATAACCACTAGTAAAGTGCATCACCAAGGTTGCAAGGGGGACAGAGCATATCTGGGGTACCATAGCAGGTTGGTGGGCTGTAGGGCTGGGCATTAGGCGGCACACAGGCAGGTCGCAGTAGATTTCAGGAAGCTCCAGAGGGAGGTTTTGAAGGTGGAATGGGAGGGGGAAGCACAAACTTGTAAGGGAAGGGAGTTCCACAGCTTGGGTGCGTGGGTGGTGAATGCCCGATCCCCTGTGAGAGTGCAAGTCTTGGAGACCAGGCGGGTCTGGGACACACAGGACCTGAGGTGGTAGACGGGGAAGGCATGTTTCAGGGGGAGGGCAAGCAAAGTGGGAGTGGCCATTTGAATTATGTTGTCAATGAAGTTTCCCATGATGTAGATCTGGAGTTTTTCCGGGGGAGCCATTCCAGTCAAGAGTAGAGCATGCATCGGTGTGTGAGACGGGGGCCGCGAGTGCAAAGTGGCAGATGTTGTTGTACGTGGTGTCCCACTTTGCTAGGCTTGAGGAAGGGACAGAGGCAAAGGCAACAAAACCATCGGAAAGGGTGGGAAGTAGTATCCCCCTGGCTATGGCCAGCCAGGCAGCCGGGGGAAGGCAGTCTTTAGCCCTATATGCTAGGCCAAGTTTGCCATTTGTAGTGTTGCATATGCTTCTGATGTGTCCGCTGAGGTTGAGGTGAGGGTTGAGGGTAACTCCCAGGTACTTAGCAGAGTCGATTGTTGGCAGGAGAGAGTTGCAGGACCCATGGATTTTGAGGGGCGTTGTGCAAGAGGAGATTTTGGCCACGGTGCCAAAGAGCATGGCCTGTGTTTTCTTTAGGTTGACTGTGAGTTTGTGCCCGTCAAGCCCGCTTTGATTCGAGAGAAGTCTGAGTTGAGTTGTTTATTGATGCTGGTCACATCAGGCGCTGGCTAATAAGACCAGGTCATCCACATACATGGATAGGTGCCCTTCTGTGACAACAGAGGGTAAATCATTGACAAACAGGAAAACAGGATAGGTCAGGACAGATCCTTGTGGTACCCACTGTTCATGGGTAGGAGGGCGAGAGGGTACGATTGAGCAGGTGAGTTGCTGCCTGCCCCAAGGTAGCTGGTGAACAAGAACAACTTTTTTGATTATTCATGAGAATATTGTATCTTTCAGGATCAGAGAAAGTTAAAGTACCAGAGGATAGTTATAAAAATGGTGGAATAATGTGACAAGGTTGGATATGGGAAATCGTAGCCTATAGTGGTATTTGAGCTTGTTTTCCTGTTTAGAAATTTGAACATACTGAGACTTATGTTTTACAGTAGAGGTTGTATGCTTTAATACTATTTTATTTATGTTTTGTATATTATTTTGGATATAACCAGTATGAATGACATATGTATTTGATCTCCTTTTTATTTCTGTTTTGTACATTAATTGGCTGTGAATTTAAAAATGCTTGCATATAATGGATTTGTAGATATAATAAACAATTACCCTACTCATTTATAGTAGTGGGGAGAGGGGGTATGACTAAAATACTTATTTTATTTGTTATTATTTGAATGTTACTTTGAAGTAACTGTAACATGTTTATATTATTTGATTTTGAAGCTATAATAAAAATTCCCCTACTGTCTGTGGCTGCAGGGGGCACTGCCCTGCTGGGAGAGCCATGGAGGTGTGCAATATTGAGCAAAAAGCTCATGGAGACAGATGCATGGAGCACACGTCAAAGGATGCAGGAGACACTACAGTAGCTAATAATCAGCAGAGAAAAAACACTGAAGTGGAATCTACAATTACTAAAAGAGACCAGGAGGTTGAAGACATGGACTTCATAGCAGCAGAACAGATGTTGGAACAAGTGCTTAAAAAGGAAAAAAATTACCTCTTTCAGGAGCAGTTACATCAAGGGGAGCAAGAATTCATTGAGGCAAAATCCAAGCTGGAAGAGAAAAAATGCAAGAAGGGAGCAGAAAGTTCACCGGAGATGTATATTCTGGTTAAAACTAAAGTTTTTGTATTTGGGTCAGGCAGTAGGAGACCAGAGAAACAAAAGGATCCAAAAGAAGGAGAGCTCCCACACAAATGCCTGAGGGCAGAGAAAATTGGTCCCCAGAGCAAGCACTGAAATGCGTTGGGTGGTAACAAGCCCCATGAGAGCAGGGGGTCCCAGACCCAAATATCCCACTTCCTGGTCAGCTGAAGAGGAGATGCCCAGAGGGAGTCAGATCTGAACAGTACAACAGAAGGAGCAGCAGAACATACTACACAAAGGCAGTGACCTCTGAAGCTGCAGAAACAAAAAGTACAGGCAGAGATCTCAAACAACTGCTACCTTGCTACTAACATTCCTAGTGCCTCGAGAGGGCATATCAAGACAAATCAGTGGATTGGGCAGATGCCACTGAAGACACAGGTACAATTTCTTTTTCCCCCATAGACACTGCACAGGGTGTTTTACACTGTGTGCAGCCAGGGTTTTTCACACAGCTGCTAGATTGGAGAATCAAGCACAGATGGGAGATATGGAGACAGAGGGTTTGGATACAGCTGCTAGATCAGAGGAGCAAGAAAACATGGGGGCAAAGGAGTCAGGGAAAGATAAAGAATCTACTGCTGCTCCTAGCTATGGTAGTCTGTTTCAGAAACTGATTGAGCTAGCTAAAAGATGAAATGCAATTCAACTCCGCTACCTGGGAGGTTTGGAGTCACCCCAGATAGGCAATATGTGGAGAAAATTCTGATTAAACAATCCCTTGGATTTTTCCCTGCGGATGTGTATGCTCTCATTCATGCCCCCGGAGAGTATATATTTGACCTCAGTTTTTCTACAGCAGCCCTACAAGAAAGATTTTGGGCTAAACATATGGCATTAAAAACTAATCCACTTTGGATGCCTTTCCAGGTAATCTCATTAACAAAACAATCATCCCGAACTATTACAGTCCTTTTTTGGAATGAAGGCATTAATGTTATGGACACCCTATTCTGGCTTAAGAAGCAGTGTGACATCCAAGATACACATGAACCAGTTCTAGATGGGGAGGAATTTTGTAATGGGGGGGGGAGGAGGACTAAGATAAAGTTGAGACAGGATGACAATGATCTAAAACACTTGCCAAACTGTTTTTTCATAGGAAGAGACAAGGATTTCATTTTTTACCTTGAGCAACCCAGGTGTTGTTACAAGTACGGGTCACCTCGACACATTAGTACAAATTGTGAAGCTATTACGTGTGTCCAATGTGGAGAGTTGGGACACTAGGGGTAACATTGTACAAATACCCCAAATTGTAATCTTTGTGAGACAGAGGGGTACCTCTTCACTGATTGCTCCTGGGCATTTCATAACACAGAAGATGCTGACTATGGGGTCCAAGACTTTTACATTGACAAGGCTGCTAGAGCAGCAGCTGATTTTGATGGATACAGGGCCCCACAGATGCCACCAGACTGACACAGAGCTGACCCAACTAACAACACAAATCCAGTTAATTCTGTCATTGGGCTGAGGCAGTGCCTTGACCAAAGGCAAGGCTATGACAAGATTTGGCTTCTCCAGCTATGCCTCCACCCACACCCTCCAACTGTGCCAGAAGCTGAACCCAAAGACTTTCAAATGGTTCCAACAAAAGGGAAAGGTCCCAACTCTATCTCACAAATTGCTGACTCTATGGAAATGATTCTGTTAGGAAACAAATTTACTTTATTATGATAAACATTGTCAGAAGAGGAATATGACTCAGACACAGGTAGACTAGCATCCTCTCAGATGGCTGTGCTGTCCAATAAGGGACAGAAGAAGGAATTTCCTCCTAAGGACAATTAAAAAAAAAAAAAAACAGAGATTGGATGTGACAGTTGGATTAAGAACATAGGTGCCGGAACAGGGGGGGGCCACTAGGACCATGGCCCTACCACTTTCATTAGTGGCCCTATCACTTTTTGCTATCATGGTAATATATTTAATAGGGAAAATTTACCTCTTTCGTCCTTGGCCCTACCACTTTTCAAACCATTCTGGCACCACTGATTAAGAAGTTCTACAACTTGCAGTATTTAATCATTTTATGCCATAGGTGTTCAACAGTATGATCTGGCTAGAGCCAGTCTCAATACAAATAGTATAAAATCTGAAAGAAAACATTTTGCTACATTTGACATGTTTTCAAATGACATGTATGACATAGTTTTCTTTCAGGACACCAGGCTACATTCCCTGGAGAGATACAGGTTACACCAGAGGGTTGGATTTGGGGGTCAAGTTATTAGTCCAATGGAAATGCAGTCTTTTGTGGGATTGGAATCTGTTTTACAGATTCAGCCATTAAATTAACACATATGGTGGATATTTCCCTGCGGAAAGCCTTATTATTAGACGTTAAAAAAAATTATGTGGATTTTCAATTAACATTTATGTGCCTCAACTTAAAACAGATAGAATTGCTTTGCTAAAATTGATTTTACCATATTTGTATACAGCAATAAACATTTTGTTTGGAGGAGATTTAAATATCAGTAGAGCTGAAGAGGAGAGAGAGTTAAAAACATTAAATATGTATTGTGATGCTACCTTTTTACATCAGGTCCTGAAACAAACCAGATTGACAGATGTTTTTGTGCACATAATTAGAGTGCCCCACACACTTATTTTAGTGGAGCATTGTCGACTAGAATTGACTATTAGTTTACAATCCCCACTTTAGAAGTTAGGAAAGCGACAGTTCACCCAGTGGCTACTTCTGATCATGGGCTACTGAGTGTATCCTTGGCCAATACTGCTTCCAAGTCTAAGGGCCCAGGATATTGGAAACTGAACTTGTCGACATTTGATAATCTGCCTGTAAGAGAAGGCTTTCAGCATCTAATTGAAGCACAGAAATCAGTGTACTTCCTATATGATATAGTTATAGAATGGTAGGAGAATAGTAAAAATGATTTCAGGGAATATTTTCAAATGATGAGAAAAATTAATGGTACAATCAATAAAGAAAGATATAGTAAATTAAGGGGGTTATATTCTTTACAATCTAGGCTTCGTGCGGGGGATGTAGTCATTAGGGAATAAATAGCTACAAAAAAAAAGGAAATTACTCAGTTCCAGTATGATAGGATGAAAACCTAGTAATAGAACAAAGATTTGTGTTGCAGGGAGGCAGGATAGACCAACCCTTTTGATAGTTGTACGAATCAAAGGAAAAAAGAAATCACACAAATAACTAAACAGGACAGGACAATCTTACGGGAAGGAAGGGACATTAGATGGGAAGTGGATAACTATATTTAACAGTTATTTCACAGAGACAGAGAAATACTAGATGACAGGGTGGATGAGTGCTTGGAACAGGTGTATTGTCAAAATTATTGGGTATCATATAAAAGTTTTAATTAATAATTTTACTGATGAAGAACTATTTAGGGTAATTAATAACTTACATGCAGGGAAGAAGCCAGGACAGGATGGTTTGCCTAACAAGCTGTACAAACGTTTGTTTTAGGATCTAGCAAAATAATTGCTTCAGGTCTTTAATTATTGTTTGTTTTTTCAACAAGATTTAGCAGTCAGTATGAACAAAGGCTTAGTAATGTTATTATATGAATCAAGAGAAAAAACACTTCTTCCAAATTGGCAACCTTTAATATTACTGAATTCAGATTGTAAAATTCTAACAAAAATTATTAGTAATTGCTTAGCCATCATTCTAGAAGATGTTACCTATCCAGCTCAGTTTTGTAGTATCCGTGTATGAAGATCTGAGATGGGCTGATTATTCTGAGAGAACTAATGGAAAAGGAAACTCAGAAGAAATCATGGGATTTTTATAAGTCTGGAGCAGGCCACAGCCTTTGCCAGGGTTTCACATACATATTTATGGAAATGTTATGGGATTCCAAGAGCTTGATTCATGGATTAGGCTTGTTATGAGAAAGCAGTAGTGCCACCCTATGTGAATGGATGGGTGGGGAACAGAGTGTAAGGTTACGGGGAGGTCAGACAAGGGTGCCCTTAAGTCCTCTACTTTATATCATTACATTGGAACCTTTAATTAGAAGAATATATGAAGAAGATAGTAAAAGAGGATTCTCAGTGGCTAGTGGTGATGTTGACGTCAAGGCTGTGGCTTACGCAGATGATGTGTGTTTAACATTAGCAGACGTGTCATCTAGTGAAAAGACAGAAGCAATTCTTTGGGAATTTACGAAAGGGACAGGGTCAAAAATACATTTAAAAAAATTAGGGTGATGTCCATTGGGAGGAATCCAGGGAAAGTACATGAAATCATGGGTATATCCCTTCAAGACACTCCATGTAAAATTCTAGGAGTTTTCTTGGGGAAGGGGGATATGGGTTTTTATAATTGGGATAGGTTAATAAAGGAAGTAAAAGGAAAAGTGGGTCACTGGAATGCATGGAGGATGTAAAAACAAAAAAGGATATATGTAATAAAACCTTTTTTTACTAAGCAGTTTTCTCCATCTTAGTTTGGTTTGCCTTTCCCCAAAACAGCTGGAGACTGCTATTCACAGTATTTTCTTTTTAAGTACATGGGAAAGTAGATTGAACCCCGTAAAACGGGGATCATGTATCTAACACTTCAGAAAGGATGATTAGGTATGGTTAACCCTATTGTTTTCTTCTTCTGTATGTTTTTCTATATGAATATCAAACCTCTTCTGCAACATATAACTAAACCCTGGTCAGCATGGAGTTTAGATCAAATACAACTGTAGTTGCAATCATGGGAACAAAATAAAGCTGTACCAGTATATTTCCAGTGTTGTATTGGAAAATTGAAGCTTTGGGTTATTCATAAACAGCAAATTCTTACTTTGTATAGAAAAGAGTTATAAGGTTTGATACTGTCAAAATATTTCTTTGATCAGCCACATTTTGGGGATAGGCCACAAAAAGATTTGGCAAACACTGGAAAAATTAAGACCCTGCCATGTACACCAATTTATATGTGGGATGTACTTTGGCTGTGTCTTCATGGGAAACTAAATGTTAAATTCAACCTTAAACACAAAGGGATCAGAAGGAAAGATTCTGTCCTAGGGTAGACTCTTGCTCGGACACACAGGAAACTAAGGAGCATCTGAGGGATAGATTTTGAAAAATGGGATAAATCACCATTTTTATTTCTGAATGTAGACATTCTTTTTCTAGGTATTATGGCAAGAGCATGGGATAAATATGATACCAGTACCATGTGAATTTTCTTGTTATATTTTTAAATATCATCTTTGGATAAATAGATGTAAACTGACTCCACAGAATACCCTAATTCCGTCAGAACAGCTATTTTGGAGTATACTTACAGCACTAAAGTCTTTTTCAGGCACAGGAGAAAAAGAAAGTAAAATTACAGAGGTACAAGACATAGTGGAGAAATTGTGATTGATTTACATAGTAGGTGGGATATTCAGACTGCACCAGGCAGAGACGCAAGCCTAGGCGCAGCGCACCTGGGTTGAGCCAGGGCAGAGACCAGGTGATATGCAACGGTGCTGCGCCATGGCTCAGCATCATTGAATATGGCACTGAGGGCACACACACTGCACACAGTGCAGTGGCACTGCACCAGCACAAGTGGCAGAAGGGGAGCAGGGGGCTGTGCCAGAGCAAGTGCAGTTGCGCTAGGTGCAGCAACTGCGATATTCAGCCGAGGCCATGCAAATGAGGCCATTATGCATGCAAGGTGCAAATGGGGCCATTTGCATGTCATTATGAGTCATTTGCATGCAGTGCACTGATCCCCGGCAACTTGCACCTGGCGCCCTGCCAGACCGCAGCCATTGGGGATTGATACCCTGCAGCCCCTCGGCGGGCTCTGATCCCATTTGCCTGATCATGGGCATATGTTCACTCACTCTCTGGTGATCTAGTGGACCACTATCCACTGCCCAATTGCAAGTATATGTACAATCACACCCTGGTGGTCCAGTGGACCACTATCCACTGCTCATTCGCAAGCATCTGTTCAATCGCTTCCTGGTGGTCCAGTGGACCGATCCCCATCACCCAATTGTGGGCGTAATGTACATAGCCCTGGTGGTCCAGTGAACATCCCCCCAGTACCTGATCGCTGGCATAGATCTAAAACCTTGGTGGTCCAGTGGTACCCCCTCCCCACCTGCCCACCATCCCCTGCCACCTGCACCCACTGTTCAGCAGTGGGTGGCAGCTCCTGCCAAAGCCACCCAGCTGCCCACGGATGACAGCATACAGTAAGGATGTACTCTATTGGTCCACTCGTGAGTCAATAGGCATGAGACCCATACTGCACACATTCCAATTGTGAATGAGCAGTCATTCACAACCTGGGACTGTGTAGTACAGTATGGTCTACATGCCCTTTAGCCCATGCAGTGGATCAATAGGCATACAGCCCTACTGTACGCTGTCAGTCAGTGGGCAGCTGCGCAGCTTGTGGGTGGGGAGCTGTTGCCCGCGCTGACTGGGGGTGCAGTGTGGCAGGGCACAGGGTGGGGGTACCACTGACCACCAGGGTTTTAAACCCATGCCCACAATCGGGTGTTGGGGATGTCCACTGGACCACCAGAGCTATGTACATTATTCCTGCAATCAGGCAATGGGGATCAGTCTACTGGACCACCGAGAGTCATGACTTATGCCCACAAGTGGGCAAGGGGATCGGTCCACTGGACCACCAGGAATATATCCACACATGCCCACGATCAGGCGAGGGGGCATGATGCTCGGAGCAGGGGCTCATGGACTGTGTCCTGGGTGGTTGGGTGGCCACCCACAGCAGACAGCTGCCGTGTTGCACCTTGCAATATGGCAGCTCACCTGTGGATGGCCAGGACTTGCTTCAGGTTTCGCAGGGCACAACATTGCACCCCACTGTGCGGTGCATGGTGTGTATGTGCAGCATATGCGCTGCACATCCCGGCTGAATATTGGAATGTGCCGCATATTCATGGGCACACCCCCCACACTTGTGCCGCATACATTACTGGTGCACCCCGGTGCATCGGAGGTTGAGTAGCACACCCAGACCCTTCGAATATCATGCTGGGGTGCATTGGTGGGTTGCGCATGGCACAACCCTGTTACACCATATGCAACCCATTTAAACATCCCACCCTAACAGTCTTAATAGGACCCTTCTTTTTTGGTGGAGGGGTGATGTTGGATTGCAATTTTTTGTGTGTTTCACTTTATTTGTTTTGTATATCTATACTAATATAAACAAAGGGGTATGACCAAAATACTTATTTACTTTTCTTTTATTTTTGTTTTTGTTAATTTTCATGTGACTTTAACATGTTTGTGAAGTTTTGATTTTAAAGATTAAAATTAAACATTCCTCTACTCTTGAGTAGTAGGAGAATGTTGAGCTTAATATGTATTAATACAATTTTTTTATCTTATGATTTGTTTATTTCCTTCTAATGGCAAAACTGCATTGTATTATGATTTTCTTTAAGTATTAATAAAAAATCCCTGAACATTCTGCAGGGGCAGTCTGTGTTTTCTGTGAGAGATGGTATACCGTGACTTGATGGAGATGGATGCAGCTGTCCAGGTGGAGGAGTCAGCATCTCTCCCCACCCAGCATACTGAGGAAGTTACCACAGTGTTTAGCAGTCCAGAGTATGGAGCATGTGTTAATGAAAATGAATAGAACAGAATTACCTATGAATGTTTTGTATGGCAAAGGGAATAAGATTTCTTCAGAGACTCATAGGACCAGTCATTTCTTCTAATGAGTCCAGAGGAAGAAGAAATGTCTCAGCAGCTATGAGAAATGCACCAATATTTATTGGCGATGATTGTAGATAAAGTGGCTCGATTTGAAATAGCCAGGCGCCAGTACCAAGAAGTTGCACAGAAGCCTCAGTCTACAGTATCTCCCAGCACTTCTGCCTTTCAAGTACGTAAGATGCCACTGTCAAACAAGGCTGCGGCTTCAGACAGCAGTTACAAGTTCCTGAACATGTTAGCCCTCACAGCACACAGAAAAGCAGCACTGAAATGTCTCACGTGAAAATAATTTCTTCTCCTTTCCAAAAATACTCCAGCATGAGGGTCCAAAGCTAAATCAATGGTAGATACTGGATGTTCATTAGAATGGGCACTCTTAGCAGCAAGTTTAGAGCAATGAGCCCCAGCAGCTCATTGGTTTTGGTGATGTTCCCTATCAGAATACCGAAACCTGGAGACCCACCTGTAATTACTCCAGAGCAGACAAGTACAAAGCTGCCTAGTACATCTTTCAAGCAGCATGCAACAAAAAATGTTTCTCAACCATTCCCTATTGAACATCCCTCTACTATTGACCTTACCCAAAACCCCAAGCTTCAGGCTTTATAAGGATTAGGGACTGAATCTGTAAATGTATCTCCTGCTGGTTCTGTCCCCGTCCCGCCTGAACTGGTTACACAGCATAATTCTGAGGGGAACTATACTGTTTCTATTTAACCAAATAATTATGATTTGTTACAGAATGATCCTTAGATATTACTAAGGCTGATGTTTCTATAAATAGAGGCAATACTTTTCCACAGCCTTCTCTGCCTTCAGAGTTGCAGTCTAATAGACCTCCACATTACAGGCTCTATTTCATGCCCCTCTCCTTCCTGCAAAATGACATAATGCTGTATACATCGCAATACAGGGACAGCTAGAAAATGTCCCAGAGAGAGTTTTTGTGGCAAAACTCTCCTCAAAGAATGAATGCGGTTTTTGGCTTCTGACATTTATGTTCTTATCCATATAAATGGAGAACTCATGTTTGATGTCAGCTATAAAACATTTGCTTTGATTAAAGCCTTTTGGCAAAAATATCATGCAATTAAACATTTTCTGCTATGGTCCCCTTTCGTTGTGATAGCACTCACCAAACCTGCACACAAAACTGTCACAGCCCTTTTGGGGAATGAAGCAGTTTCACTGACAAACATTCTGTTTTGGCTAAAACAAAAATGTACTGTGCAGGGAGACCCAGAGGCTATCATAGATTCAGAAGGCATATGAACCATGGGATGGAGACCCTTGGTGCTTCTCAGACAAACAGATACTGGTGTTCAACAACTTCCCAAAAGTTTCTTTTTTGGGAAGAGATAAAGGAACTGTCTTTTATGAAGGACAACCTTTACCTCTTACAACTGTGGTCCTAAAGATCACTTAAGCAGAGTCTGTGATAGTATCAAATGTAGCCTTTGTAGGAAGTGGGCCATGAAGCCTCCATTGTGTGAATGAAGGGAAATGTAATGTTTGCGATGAGATAGGTCATGCTTACTGAAGTTGCCCCTTGGCTTCACAGAATCAGTAAGGTCAGGATGATCAAATGGAACAGATTGCATATGTTACTCTTGCACAAAAACAACATAATCAGCCACTATCAAAGGCCACTACTAGGTCTGAACCTTCTAGACCACAGAACCTTCTGAACCCCCTCCAGAAGAAGTACCTGCAACCCCCAGTACTTCAGGTGGCCCTACTGATTACGTTGCTTTCTCCCAGGTTTCAATAAGTACTTTGAGTACTATTTCTTCAGAAGTACTCTCACAAGCGATTCTGGAGAAAGAAGATTTCCCATTACAAGAACAGCAGAAAGAGATTCAAATGGAGGTTATTCCCCCCTCAATCTTCTCCTAATACAAACAGGCTGCAGATGATAAAATGAAGTAGGAAAAATTGGACACAATCTACATCTAAAATAAAAAAAAATGAACAGATATCTTTATTCAATTGCTATTAAGTCCTGCAGACCCAAATCAATGGGGAGGAACTGAAAATTATTCTGATGCCTCATCAATATCTTCCTCTCAATGGGGTCTATTCACAAAAGCCTACACATCATGTAAGGGCAGTGCATAGCATGGCTAAGTCCCAGTGCTGCATGTGGGTGACCTATTCACACTGACAGCATCCAGCACATGTATGCTGGATCCCTCAGCCAGCCACATGGTGCTGTGCCACAGGTGGGACAGAGGCATGCCAGGGGACATGCACACACTGTGCCCATTCGCAACAGCACCACACACTGCACTAAGGCTGGAAAATGTATGTGAGGAGGGACCCTACTGTAAATAGTTAAGTGCCCTCCCACAGGTTACTGGTGGGTGTGGCAGCAAGGGGATCCCACTCGCACACATAGCTGCCCCATCCCAATGGGCTATCTGGTAGGCCTGGGGGTGGCTGGTCAGGTAAATGCTTATAGTTTTTCTTTAGCAGTGTATGCACCATCCCAGGATCCTCAGAGGGCTGGGACAGGGTCAGTGCCTGCACATTAGAGTACCCTATCTGCAGATCTTGGAGAGTGTTCAGGCACACCTGCCTGGTACCACCATTCTATCCTGTCACAGCATGCCATGTCACACCCTGCTTAAAAGGGCACTCCCAAAGTACCCTTTACACTTTCCTAGGTGGATTTCAGGGCCCCCCCCCCCATCATCATGGTTCTGGTGCCAGCTGTGCACTGGATGGGGCAGAAGATGACACTCTCCATCACACCCCTCTGGTGTACTGCCTGTTTTGTGCAACACTCAGCCACCAGCAAATCTGGGAACCTTGGTGCTGGGACCCCTGTTGTATGAAAATCTAGCACAGAGTCCCTGGCACACCCAGACATTGCCACAGGCAGGGATTGGAACAAGATGTATCAGTCTAGAGGCCCTTTGAAAATTGAGCCCAAGGTCTCACTTATTTTTTTTAATTTCATATATACTAGGATTTTGGGAGTTTGTGGTAAGTGCTTGGTCTGTGAACTCCTTCCCAAAGACTGATTACTTTAATTGATGGATCATATGCAAGGATTGGGTTAGATGGGAAATAGATATCCTGGATCTGATTTTTGCTTGTTTTAGGTGGCATAGCTTGCTTAATCTTTGTCAGTTCACATTACACCAGAAAATGCATTCTCAGCATGAACCACTATTTAACATTACTTCTGAGATTAAATCTGTGTACCATCAAGAATTTCAGGTTTGGACAATAATACAGTTTTTCTAAGAGTGGCATACTATCAACTGGATATAAACTGAGCAGGGGGTGAGTTACTCGCAAATATTTCATGTTTTTTTTCTTTTCTCTCTACATATTCCTTTTTCATGATATGATTGTAATGTTGTTTCTTGAACGTTTTTTATTTTCTTTTGTTATGCATAAAGATTGTATCAGTGTTGTATAGTTATTTTCTCACAATAAAAATGTCCCTGCTCCTCATCACTAAGTGCCATGGGTTTGTTTACTTCCGCTTGTAAAGTGACTGGAGATGGGCAGAAAAGACCTTGGTTTAATGTCTCATCTGAAGGACAGCATCTCACCAGTGCAGAATCCCCTTGTACTGTACTACTGTGTCAGTTATGAGTTTTGCCTCTCACGATGTTGAATACTAAATTTAGTATTAAAGCTGTCATTCATTTTCTTTGAAGACTAATTATAGATATTTTTAATCATCTTTAGTCATCGACAGAAAATACAACCTTGAAGAATACTGAATTCTAAGTATTCAACAAACTATTTGTTGAATATTAACTTATTGCTAAATTAAGATTATAAACAGATCTGCAATGCTCCATACAGTACAATTCTTTTGAATAGTCACTGAATCATAACTGAAGTGTACAATCAGCTGCCTCTCTCAGTTTTCCCCTATGTGAACATGAAATCAACCAGCTACTCAAATTGGGCAGAAGTCTTTTTATTACTGTTTCAATGTGCAGTGGAATATCTCCATTGTTTTTCAGCAGAACATATATTTACAGAAATCAATATAGAATGCTATCCAGTCTCATGTCCCATTCTGCTATATACAGCTAACATTTAGACAGTTATTTTGTGTACCATCCAAACACTACTGCATACAAGATACTGTATATTAAAGTACCAATAATTTCCATTAAAAGTAGGAAAAAACATTAATTCTCACTATTAAATCTTGTAACAAATTCCTTAATGGCTCTTGTTTTTTTGTCCTATACAAAAAAGGTTTAAATTTAAAAATGAAATAGCTCCTCCACTAGCCAACAATAGGGGGAGTGGTGAATTTGTGTCTTGCTGTTGTACATTCCCTGTTGTCTGCTTGAGGACTGGGAGGTATTGACACCAAAAACTGCAAGACGGTGGACACCCAGGGGGTATAAAGAATGCAAAGGGATCTGTGAAAACTGGAGGACTGGTCTAGAGTGTGATAGCTGGGTTTCAATCCCAAAAATTCAAAGTCATGCTCCTGGGGTGGGGAAACTTGGGATTGGGCATAACATTGGGGTGTACTTTCAGTCACCAACAGGAGAGGGACCTTGGGGTAACCATATCTGATGATGTCAAGATGGCAGGGCGCATGCGACAAGGCAGCAGACAAGGCTAGTGAGATGCTGAGGTTCATAGGAGGGGTTTCTAGGAGGAAAGAGAAGTGATGTATCACTCACTTGTGAGATCCCACCTGGAATACTGTGTCCTGTTCTGCAGGCCACATCACTGCAAGGACATTAACATGGTGGGTGATGTCCAGAGAAGGATTACAAAATGGTGTGGGGTTGCAGGAGAAACCATATAAGGAGAGGCTACATGTACTCGCTGGAAGACATGTGAGTGAGAGTGGACATGATTGAGACCTATAAGTACCTCATGAGGGTGAACAAAGTCCAGAAAGTGAGTCTCTCGGGAGAAGTACCAGAAGACAGGAACCTGCTGTGAAGCTTGGAAGGAGCTTAAGAAGGATGTGAGAAATACTCTTCACAGAAAGGTGGTGGATGCCTGGAACAGCCTGTCAATAGAGAGAGAAGGAAAGTCAGCAAGGCACTTCAAGCATAGTGAGATAAGGACATGGGCATAATAGATAGAGGAAAAGGTGAAGGAGGACACCTGTGACGTATAGGGTCCATGTGTGTAGTAACAAGCAAGAAAAATAGGATGGACGTATGAGCCTACTGGTCCTTTTCTGCCTACACATTCTATGTTTCTGTGTTTTATGACAGATTTCTGTGTGGTTTTATTTATTCCTGCCTCCTTTTTTATACAATTTTGTCCCTTGTTGTGACTGGCTGTCTTCTGTGAGAGTCCCAGTCCTCGCTGTCTGCTTTGAGGACCAGGAGCAACTATATGCATGGTTTGACTTTTTCTATTTTGTTTTTAGTTTTATGTGTTGTCCCTTGTTGCAACTTCTCTGAAACATACCACCAACAAATTAATCTGTTTCAAGATCAGTTGATATTCATCTGTATCCCCTCCCCGGGTCATGCCTTAAAATAGTCAAGAATTTGTCTAGTACACGAACCCGGTCAACAAAAACTAAATAAATTAATAAACTTCTAGTCAATATTCATCAATGTTTCCTGGTTCTTGCTGCCTGCACTGAGAATTGGGACTGCATGATTTAAATAAATAGTGTTTCCCTGTCCTCACTACCTATTCTGAGGATTGGGAGTGAGCATGCACCATTTCAGCAGTGTCCTCAGTGCCCCAGGTGAGCACGTGGGCAGACAGATGGGGGGAGTGCAATTTAAAACATGCCAAAAATGTCAGATGCAAAGATTAAGATGCCACATTTGTACTATCAGAGTGAAGAATAAGAGGGAAGACTGCAAGACGAGCAGTGGAGGTTAAGGGGTTGGTAGGTAAATTTTTAAAAAATGGCATCCTTTTAAAATTCAGTCTTCCAAACTGATACAGTAATATTTTTATGTTATGGGGCAGATTAGTATTGGTACTTTTTCTTTAGTGGCATTATATAAAGATAAATGCACAGCTGCTAGCCCATCCTACTGATCAAGAACATAGATTTCCCTACCCATTTCATAATAACAGATAGGGAAGGGAGCTGAGTAAAGCTTTCAATGCTGCTCTTGTAAAAACTCACTGAAAATTGAATACCTCGGTTTGACTATCCTGGGTAAATAAATGGTTAAAAAAGTGGATTATCTGAGAGGGCCTTACTATATATATCTATATCTATATATATTGATATATATATATATATATTTATACAATAGGAGTGAGCTGATAATACATGAAATAAAAACACATATCACTCACCCCCAAATACAGCCAACTGACATTTATCACACTCTGCTTACCTCACCAGAGTGTGATAAATCCTGCTGCCTGACATTTATACATACTGTGCTTACCTCATCAGCATTGATTTCAACTGTGCTGATCTCAGACAGCAAAACGCAGATTCTGCCTAAGTGCTGGAACTGCTTTCATGAATTTAATGACAATAATGTAGCTCACCTGTCACACCTGCACCTGCAACTTCCTCATTCACTCTCATCTTGTGCACGCTATGAAAGTCCCAAAGCAAGCAACCAGTAGCCTGAGTTTCATGCTGGGAAAAAAGCCAAAAGAGAGCAAAGCTTTTCACATCCATGAATACCTCAACTACCATGGAAAACAGCCTGCTTCATCCAAATGGCAAGACAGTGTTTCAGCTTGTTTCAGCAGAATTTTCTTTTTTTTTTGTCCTGTGTCTTCTTCGTTTATTCCATAAGATAAACTGAAATAAAAAAAACACATTCTGGAAACTCCTATTGTATAAATTGCACACATGGGCCCAGATATTCAAACTGTGCTCAAAATGAGTGCAACAGCAGGAGCAAGCACAAACCAGTTAGCAAATGTGCAACAGGTGATATTCAAACATGGAGCAGAGCAACGCGCAGCAAATCAACGCCTGAATATATCGCACACTGCGCCATCGCGCAACCAGGAAGGAGAAGCTGAGCCAAATGTTGCGCTATGGAGCAACCAGGAAGCTCAGCTGAGCAATCCAGAGCTGCCATAGCGCAAGCAGAGCCCCCCAGAGCAATGGAACTGCACATCCAGGAGGCAGGCTGGGGCCACCGCCAGCCATGCCCACACATGGGCACAGGAACACACTGCAGAACCCACACCACACCTCGCACCCCAAGAACAGCATCACTGGGGTGGGACAGATGATCTACTTGCCCATGGGGACAAGCCAACAAAGCATAGCAGAGCCATGACACCCCAGCACAACCACTGGCAGGCGGAGAGTGCCACACACAGGGGGTTGACAACCACAGTGCACATCAGCCCCCCATATGCACAGCACACCCTGCACTGTGACCCCAAGACACCACCCATGTGCAGTGACTGGCACTGCAGGAAACCATGCAGTCCCCCCAGCACTCATCAGCCCCGTGCAATACAGAAGGCTACAAGCCAGACACACCCTGTGCACCCAGCAGTGGGTGGCAGCAGGCACAAGACCAACCGAAAGGCACTGCCATGCTGGAATACCTCCATGCACATGCACACACACACACACACAGGACCATACCAGCCCAGATGGCATGTACACCCCTGCAACTGAGCACCCATAGCCAGCTGCAAATCAGAGATCAACACAGTATTCATATCAAAATAGAAATATATATTTAAAAGACTAATCACAAAACCAAGTGAAACTATGTACAAGTTGGGGGACGGGTAAAAGGCAGGGCTGTTCAAGGGAGGAATAAAAACTTGAGAGGGAAGGCAGGGTGATAGGGATGGGAGAGTGGGAAGGAATGTGGGCTTGGCCCAGCTGGCTGCTGGTCCTCCCCTGCTGGCGCCCCTCCTGTGCCTCCTTAGCG
Source organism: Neoceratodus forsteri (assembly GCA_016271365.2). Taxonomy (NCBI): domain Eukaryota; kingdom Metazoa; phylum Chordata; order Ceratodontiformes; family Ceratodontidae; genus Neoceratodus; species Neoceratodus forsteri. The sequence continues at coordinate 956,330,851 of CM028131.1, read as the reverse complement.
ATCACCATGGCGCTGTATGGCCTGCAGGATCTCCTGGTTCTGAAGTGCAACCTGGGTGAGGCGCCGAAGATCCTGGGACATCCTCCTGAGTACCTCGAGGCCCTAGGAAAATGGGAACACAGTCAATGGCTAAGACTGACCACAACCCTGAACACCACCCAACCTGCAAGCCATATAGCCCAATGTCCGCACCTGTGATGGCATACACCCACCCACAGTGAACATGCACATGGCCATCACAAACTGGCAGCACCAGCTATGTGCACCACTGGCCACACACACTGCCCGTCCATCACAGTACAAACAAGGCTGGCAAGTGATGTGGCAACGTGGTGCGATGCCAGTTACACAGCTATGTGCCCAGTGCATACCTGGACCACCAGTGGCATACACAGGCGTGCTGTGATACTGCACAGTGATGCATGTCACCTGTGTCGTGCCTACATACATAGATATATAGACAGTGTCGTCAGATAAGGGCCTATGGCAAACCCAGTCTGTCCATATGAGCTTGCAAGTTCACGTTGTTTCCCTAGAAGTCTGTTGCCCCTTACCCCTGATCTCCAGAATTCCTTCATGTCTGTCCCCTGCAGTCTGAAATCCCGTGATTGTGTCAGCCCCCACCACATCCTCTGGCAGGGTGTTCCACCTGTCCACCACCCGCTCTGTGAAGACAGTCCATCACCATGTGTCCTCTGAATCGTCCTCCCTCCAACGTCATCCCATGCACTCTAGTCCTGGAACATCTTTTTCACTTCAAAAAGTGTGTCCTGCACCCTGATCCTCCCTGTAAGATACTTGTATGTCTCTATCATATCCCCTCTCTCCCCCCTCCCCTCCAGGGAGTACATGTTCAGTTCCTTCAACCTGTCGTCATAGGACCCGTGATGCAAGCCATGCACCATCTTTGTTGCCCTCCTCTGAACCTTCCCTGGCCACTCCGTCGTCCGTGGGTATGGTCTCCGAAATGTACACTGTACTCCAGGTGGGGCCTCACTAGTGTCTTGTATAGTGGAATTATGACCTCCCCTTTCCTGTATGGTTGTATTGTGCAGGGCTAGTGGACTCCCCCCCCCCAGCATGCAATAGCATCCATGAAGTCATGATACTCACATTGCTCAAGCAGCTCTGTCTGCCGCTGTTGCCCCTGCTGCTGTTGCTGTGGCTGCTGCTGCTGCCCTCTCTGGGTGCCGACTCCTGCTGCCACCGGGGCCCTGGCACGGCCCTCCTCATCCTGGCCCTGCATCCTCAGATCCCGGCCTGTGGGAGACATATGTTGAGACAAACATCAGTGTGACTCAAAAGCAGAGTGCCCCCTGCCCCAGTGAGAGTGCCCGCCCACACAGCCATAACCATCCATCGCACAGCTGCACACAGTGACACAGCCAACCGTGTCCAAGCTGTCACCTATGCACAGCCACACAAGCACACACACACCCCTACAGAGAATATAGGTGCATAGATGGTACACTCACCTGGCCTAGGCACCATGCCCCACCTGGCACGTGCCCGCAGCCTGGCCAACAAGTTCTGCTCCCTCCGGCGGAGGTCACCGTACCAGTGCCGGCACTGCTCAGCAGACCGGCCCCATCCAGTGACCTCCACCAGGTCAGTGGCCACTTGCTGCCACACGTGCGTCCTAGGCGTGGTGAGGGGGGCCTCACCATAGAGTGCCTCACAGTGGGGCTCCACCAGGGCCACCAGGTTGGCCACCTCCAGTGGGCTCAACTCACTGCCCTCCTCCTAGCCATCTCAGCCAGTTTACAGCAGGCAATATGGCGCTCCGCTGCACTGTAACCCCACGTGGAAATGTTGCGCAATAGACCACCACAGGCTCCAATCGCGCTGTTCGAATAGCGCCGTCACTTCACATAGCGCTGTCACTAGACAGCGCAATAGGGACATACACATGGCATGCGAACAGCGCCAGGAGCAAAGGGCATACACAAGGTCACGGCAATGACGCAAGGCTACGCACAGCACCATCGGACGTATAGGCATCCTGCGTGACTGCCAAGCTGCGTACCAGTGCCACAGTGGACTATTGCTCAGTAGTGCCACAGCGCCATATAGTGCCCAGTGCTGTAGCGCCACTGGCACAATGGTGGCCATGGCCTGAATTGCCTATCGCACTCAGCAGGTCTGCAGCACGATAGACGCATGCGTAAGCTGTCTGGGCATGCGCAATGCAGTGTAGCATGCGAGCACAAATCTCGCCATTGGCTCAGCCGGCCCTTCCGTGCGCCAAAGCGCCAAATCCCGATATTCAGCTGACATATGCAAATCATTGATCAGCCATTCAAAGGCACAGTGGCATGATTAGCATGTCATTAAAGATGCACTCCTCCTCATTTGCATGTGTTGCGCTATAAAGCGCGACAGTGGGTTGTGCTGGCCAGATTCGGTTACTGCAGGTGAGAGGTGAGTTACATGCTGTGTGATGCTCAGGACAATGCTCATGGGCAAGGGTGCCGGAGGATGATAAAGGCTGAGGGGCTGAGAATGAAAGGGCACTTAGAAAGGACAAAGGCACCCTTTCTATCAGTATCTGCCATACGGAGCAGAAACATGGGGGCTTCGCCCCCAGGCGGCACCTATGCTCATGGAAATGCTGTCAACTGCACAGTGACAGGTGTCCACTTCCACCATACAGATCACCATGACTGACCAGAGCCAAGCTGAGGGTGAGGATGGCGGGCGGAGGAGGCGAACTTCACAGCGGCAGAGGCAGGCCCTCTTCCAGGCCTACCTGGAGGATGAGCCACTATTGAGTGGACGGAGGCACCCTCAGGAACATGCAGCTGCATGGGAGGGTATCTCGGGCGTCAACCTGCGGAAGCCACCAGCGCTCCGTGCAGGAATCAAAAGGAGATGGGGAGTGACCGCAGGAGGCTGAAGGAGAAGGTGGCAGCCTTCAGGGCGCGCGATGCTGGCACTGGTGGGGCCCGCCAGTGGTGTTGCAAGCTGACCCCAATGGAGGAGACACTGGTCACGGCCATGCAGCCGAGTGCCATTGCGCGTACCAGGCGGAGGATTCCAGACAGGTGGAAGCCCATCACTGCGGTATGACATGGTGGTGGTGTTGGGGGCTGTTGTTCACATGCACTCACATGTACTCTCTTTCTGTTACAGATCCTGTTCGTCTTCAGGAGTCGGTGGTGGTGGTGGGTCCAGACAGTGATGCAGACCTGCTGGACGTGGAGGAGGGACCATCCACCTCGACCACCAGCCAGCAGGCACTGCAGCAGCATGCACGCTGGGCCAACAACTCTGGTGTCAGTGATACGGGTGCGGGGGTGGGCACAGCCTGTGTCTCAGCAGTCTGGCATGCAGGTATGCCAGCATGCTGTGCCTATGGCAGTGGCACGTATCTGCACCATTGATGATAGCAGGCCTGCAATGGGCAGTGATAGGTGTGTGTCCATGACGGACATGGCGAGGCCAGCACGTGCCCCTGGGCCTTCCTGGTTCACACCTGTGTACCAGCATGCTGGCACAGTCCCAGGCAGTGCCTGTCAGCACTGGTGGGGCAGCACTGGTGGCTGTGCAGGTGTCGGCACTGTTGCCAGCCGGAGGTGGAACAGGTGGACCTGGGGCTCAGCAGTTGGAGGCGGCGGCAGAAGCACCAGGTCTGGGGTACAGTGTCGAGCAGTGGCACATGTCCACGCCCGCTGATCCACCCATACCTGGTCCTGGCGAACAGTGCCCACCCTCAAGGGTGCTGTGCACTGGGACCGTCCACACTCTGGGGTCACGATGCCATTGGGGCACAGTACCCATTGGACGTGCACACCCGCCTGCTGCAGGAATCAGTACAGCTGCAGGGGCGGGTTGCAAGGTCCATGGAGGCACTGTCTGTGTCCGTGGAGTGGCACAACAGGGAGTGTGCTCAGGACCAAGCCGAGCTGGTCCTTATGCGGACGGATGTGACCGCCGCCATTGACAGGCTGACCCAGGCAGTGGTCTCTGTTGCTGATGCATTGGGCACGCTGTCAGGTGCCCTGTACCACACACCGCAGATCGCTCTCCCTCCCCATTCCCGGCATCATGCGACACCAGGTCTGTCGATGCTGGGTTCTGCTGTGGCATCCCGAGCACCCTGGTGCATGTTTGTTCAGGATGATGCAGACCCTGTGTGGGCAGTCGGCGTTCCGCGGTGGGACCCCTGGTGGTGCAACAGCGCCACCCATGTAGCCCCTGCTCAGCCTGCCAGTGCTGCTGGGCCATGGCGGGGCAGCTCACGCATCCATGGTGGCCGTGGGACAGTGCTACATGACTGAGCTGTCTCCAGTGTGGGCCCTGTCTGGTGCTGCCCTGTGTGCAATGTGTCATGGTGGGCAGTGCACTGCTGGGTGCTCTGCTCACCACGCTTCATACGGACCACCTCACACTCTCCCAACTGCTGTCCACAGGTGTGTGTGCATGATGATGCCTGCATTGCACTGTACACCAAGGTGCAAGGGTGCCCAGGTCCTGACACACGTGCTTGGACAGTACAGGTGGTGGGGTGGTCGATGGTGCTGTGTGTTGGCAATGTCATTTCCGCAGTGCTGTGCTTCTGCCCATGTCGCTGCCTGGTGTGTGTGTCCTCTATGAGTGCTCACCCCTCCCTGATGGTGTGTTGGTATGCCTGGAACCTTCAACTCCCCTGACCTTCATGCACGGTGTGTTCCCCTGTGTGCCTGTGGTTTGCGCATGGACAGTGTTGCCTGCACATGTCCCCTTGACTTGCCTGTGTTGGGCATAGTGCTCTTCTGCAATGGTGTCCCGGTGCAGCTGGGCCTGCCGGGTCAGTCGGGGGTCCCTCCGTCCTGGGGGGGGCTGCTCATCACCAACAACACCGGCGCCACTGGCGTCCCCATCGCTGTCCCCCTCTTCGATCTGTACAGCTATCCCATGGTCTTTGGCCATGTTGTGCAGGATGCAACAGGCCAGGAATATCCCACAGGCCTTTTGGGGGCTGTACTGTAGGGCACCGCCGGATGTGTCTATGCATCGGAAGCGTGCCTTGAGCATCCCAAACACCCGCTCTATGATGTTACATGTTGAGGCATGTGCCTCATTGAAGCATAGATGTGCTGGGGTCGTGGGGTGCCGGTACGGTGTGAGCAGCCAGGGATGGAGTGGGTATCCACAGTCACCTGTGTGGAGATAGTGGAGAGCAGTGTCATGTCAGGTCCATATTGCCCATATCCTTGTGTGCCACTACCATGGCACCTGTGTCATTCCCACCCTTGCCCAGAGTTTGCATTCCATACATGTGTACTCACCCACTAGATGACCCGTGGGGATGTCCCCACTCTTGAATCGATGGCACAGTGCAGACTGGTGCCATATGAAGGCATCATGTGTTCTACCAGGGTGTGTGGCACAGACATTGATAATGCGCCCAGTGGCATCACACACCACCTGGCAGTTGACACTGGAAAACCCCTTTCGGTTCCGATATGCCTGGCCGTCGGGGCCAGGTGGCGTGTGAATGGCCACATGGGTGCAGTCTATGGCCCTAGCATGCCAGGCATACGTGCTACCCTGTGGAACTCCTGCATGTTTGCTGTCGCTCTGCGCGGTGCTGGGGAAATGGATGTACTCTGCAGCATGAGGCAGCAGTGCGCTGAGGTGGGTGAGGATCGTGATGTGGCCGACTGTGTAATGCCTGTGGTGTCCCTGTCGGCCTCTGGAAGGTGCCCGTGGCAAGGCAGGCACATGCAGGCTGTCACCTTGGTCTCCACAGACAGGCGTGACTCCGTCGTGAGAGTGCCTGCATCACATCACTGCACAGCTCACAGAGCCATCTCAGTATTGCCCTCTTCCAGGCGGTGCAGGGCCACGATCTTGGCGTCTGTGTACAGCTCGAAGCTGAGGCAGACACGATACCGCCTGTCGGGGGCATACCGCTGACGGGCCTCAGCGGCCATGTCCCCTGCAGCATGGTGTCTCACCCCCTCATTACAGCTTCCATGTGGAAGCTGGCACTATCCATCTCCCTGGCTTCTGCCCCGGCTGCTGTTCCTGTGTTACCCCGCTCCCCCACTGCTGCTTCCACTGCACCAGGCACCCCGCTGGCCTCTCTGTCCTCCTGGACCCACTGTCCCTCTGCCCTTCCAGCTTCTGTCTCTCTCACTCTGTCTCTGTCTCTCTCCCCCAGTTTGTGGCCTGCTAGGGTTCTTGTGCAGCTTCCTTGTGCCTTTTATTTTGGCTCAATTCGCTACTCGCAACTTCCGGCTGAGCCACTCTGCGCATTCTTGAAGTGTTGACTCATTGCGCACTATGCATGGACCCGCCCCTTTGGTTGTACATGCCTTCATTTCCATTGCGCTGTTGCTCAGCATGTTTTCAGGTGGCGCAACTGGCCCCTTCTGAATATCGCAGAATGGCGCATTTTTGGAGTTGCGCACGCGCAGCCCTGTTGCGCATGGCGCAACCCTTTTGAATATCTGGGCCATGATGTGCAGATCATGTGATATGGAAAATATTCTCACTCCTGCAGAGTGAGCTCTGGATACTCACTTGTGCCTTTGGCACTCATGAGTATCCAGAGTTCACTCTCAGGAGGAGAATATTTTCCATATCACACTCCTGCCCATCATGTATCCTATATATACAGTATATATATATTTATTCCATGGGAGTGAGAGCTTTCTCAGAAGGATATCCTGTGTTATTTCCACTGCAGTGAGAATAAATCCTGAAGACAGCATTTATCCATACTCTGCTGATGTCACCAGAGTGAGAATAACTGCACTGCAGCTTGCACTCTAAAGGAAACTGCTTTACAAAACACTTTATCTTTTACCTTTGTTTTTACCAGGAGAGAGACACACTAAGCTGAAAGCTTGTTTACAGGTGCAACCTGGGAGCACAAGAAAGCTAAGTAACTTGCTCAGCATCACACAGTATGCAAGTGGGGGCTGTGGGATTTAAACCCAGGTCGTCAGCTCAGAGCCTTAACAGCTTAGATCCTTAAACCACTGTGCTATACTGCCTCCTTATGTTTTATATTATCTCTTTCCCACTGAAGCTGCAACTTATTCAATTAGCTTTGCAAATGACTCTCACCTGTGTCCCATTGTGTTTCTGACTTTCCTAGCCCATTACTGTGCTGATCTCAGCTTCAAACTAACCTGAATTCTAAATGAAACTGTTTTACAAAGCACTTTCTGTTTCTCAGTGGCTACCTGCAGCAATGTGTCTTTCTCAGTGAGCCTCTGACTCACTCCAATTATCTTGCAAAACACTGTCAGCTGTGTTTCTCACTCCCAGTCCATTCAGAACACACACACACACACACACACTGACAGCACTCACAGAATGAGCAGGAAACACACAGAATCAGAAAAAATGTTCTAAATCTCTCACCCTGTGGTATAAATCACACACATGATGGGCAGATCATGAAGATATGGAAAATATTCTCACTCCTGCCTTGTGAGCTGTGTATTTTCACTTGTGCCTTTGGCACTCATGAAATACACAGCTCACTCTGAGTGAGAATATTTTCCATATCTCTCCTGCCATCATGTATCCCCATATATATATATATGGGATACACGATGGGCAGAAGTGGGATATGGAAAATATTCTCACTCCTGCAGAGTGAGATATCTATGCCTCATGATGCAGGAGTGAGAATATTTTACATATCCCACTCATGCCCATCATGTGTTCGATTTATACAATAGAGTATTTGTTGGCTATTTGTGTGTGCAAGGTATGAAAATGTGTATTTCTAAGTGTTGCTGCACTGTGATGAGGCTGTATTGGTAATGGGGAGTGGCGTTATGAATGAGTATGTTGTCTGTTGTTGGATTGGCTATCATTGTATGGTAGTGCTTTTCCATTAGTATCTGCATGTGATTTTGTGTAGAAATGAATCCTATTGGTTGCTATTTGCGTTGTACCATTGGTTGGTTGTAATGATTGATAGTGGGAGTTGTGTTTTGATTGGTTTGTGAGTGTGAGTGGGCATGTCTATCTTTTGAAGAAGACTTCCATGTTTGAGGTGTCTTGGTTTGCCATAAACACATTGTAAATAAGTTTATTTAATTGTATGCTTCATGTATGTGTCGTGTTCACGGCTTTGGTGTTTGAAGTTTTGCCACGCCTGCTGCATTTCAGGTATTTCTTATTATTCTGCATCGCTATCAGACAAAATCTGCTTTGGTTTCTTGTGAAGAGGGCTGTTGTTTCCATGGTTTGCATGTTCGATAGACCTGTCCTGCATTCATAGGTTCATTGGTTCATAGGATGTTATGAGTCAAGGGAGCCAATGGGCTATAAGAAACTCGCAACCTGAGCAGGTGGAAAACTTAGCATGTAAAAAAAATCTTTTTTGACCCATATAATAGTCAAGATTATTTTTAAACACTGCTATGCTCTCACTATGGACAACTGCAGAAGGCAATGTGTTCAAACAGAAATTATTCTCTGACTGTACCAGTTATTAAGTTTATTAGTTTTATTAGTATTCCCTTTAATTTTAAGTTATGGGATCTTGTGTTAAAGTGTCAGCGTATTTAACCAGTCCAAGTGTTTCAGGAGATTTTCATCTTTAATAGCTTTATAAGTAAAGCATAAATCTCCCTTATTTGCCTATATTGTAAGGTACAATCCCAAATGTTCAAGCCTTTGGTCATAACTCAGATTTTGAATAGTATTAATGTGTTTAGTAATATATTCTAGATGAGGTGTACTAAAAGTAGAGTTAAGTGGTATTATAACCTTGGGGTCTCTACTCATAATATTTTTAAGGATACAGTTAATAAGTCTGTGGCTTTTTTAACAACTGTTTTTATTGTGTTACTCAGAAGTTAGTTTGTTGTTAATAATTACTCCAAGGTCATTTCCAAAGTTAATTTCTTGCAATTGCATATTATCTATTCTATAAATGTTGTTAATATTAATTATTATGCCCCAAGTGCATAACTTTACATCTTTTAATGTTAAAACTCATTTTATTATTATGTGCCCAGAGTGCTAACTGATTTAGGTTATTTTTCAGATCATCTGTAGATATTGAATTAGTTACTATGCAACCTAATTTGTAATTGTCTGCCCAGGTCTCACCAGTAGTTTGCATGGATGAAATAAAAAGTTTAAACAATGTGGGCCCCAGTACCGAGCCCTGGGGTACACCCCTTGTAACTGGTCCCCAGTTGGAGAGGTAACTTCTTATGGCTACTCATTGCTTCCTGTTTGTTAGCCAAGAGGCTATCCAATTCATTATATTATTTTGCAATTTAATACTAAGACGTTGTTCAATCAAAATCTTGTGTGATACAGTGTCAAATGCCTTGGAGTAATCAAGGTAAATGACGTCAACTGGTAAACCTTCATCAAGAACTGCACTTACTGGTTCAAAAAATCAGGTTGGTTAAACAGGACCTACCAGATTGAAAACCATGTTGATTAATGTCTGTTAGATTATTTTGAAGAATATGTATAGCTACCCTCTTTTGAATGAGTCTTTCTAACATTTTGCAAATAACCGATGTCAGGCTTATAGGCCTATAGTTGTTAACTCAACTTTTTATTCCTTGCCTTAAAAATAGGGGTTACTACGGCATCGTTCCAAATTGGAATAGTTTTCCTTCTTTCAAGGAGGTATTAAACAGTAATGCAATGGGATCTTTTAATTCCATACTGAGCTCTTTAATTAATTTGGATGTATCCATCTGGCCCAGCTGAGCCATTACATTTTAAATGGTTGAAGGCCTCTAACATCTCATTATCAGTGAAAGGAATCCATTCTAGACTATTACAATCTGGAAGGCTGTATTAATTCTTTGGAATGAAATATACTTAGAAATAGCTTATTGAATTGATATGCATTTCAGTTTCTTCACTAATAATTTCATCATCAATAATAAGTAGGTCAATATTGGGTTTATTGTCACGTGAGAAACCTATATAATTGAAAAAGTTTTATTATCTTTTGTGTTTGTTACCAGATGTAATTCTGAGTTTAATTTGGATTTTCTTATAGTATGTTTAATATTAAGTGCACTCTTCTTGTATCGTTTCCAGTTTATATTTGTTGGCTGTATTTTGTATTTCCTATAGTGTTTTTCTTTTTGTTAACAGCTCTTTTGACATTCGTGTTCCACCAAATGGGAACTCTTTAAGCTATTTATATACTTTTTCTATTAGGAACCCATGTATTAATGCAGAATAGTAATTTATCCCATATTAAGTTCCATAGTGTAATCAAGCTCTTGCCACTAAGTTATTTCTCCCTTTTCCAGTCAGCAAGATAATCCCTCATACATGTATAATTAGCTTTATTAAAATCTTTCACTATGGCAGACCCTTGGTTGTATTCCTGTAGCTGAGCACCGTGCATTATTTTTTTACTGTTAATGTGTGTAATTAGAAACAGCGGTGTAGTCAGTAGCATGAGAAACTCAAGCTGCTTTAACATTTTAACTATTATAACAGCTGAATGTGATTTGCTTTAGTTGCTAGGATACTGTAGTGCTTGCACATCTTTTCCTGATGACATAGCTAAAGTGAGACTATCACTTGCTGACGTAGGAACTGTGTGTGCAAATGTAAATATCTACCACAGTTCCTACATCAGCAACATTTATCTCACTCCTGTGAGAATACATGTTTTTATCTGCAACGTTTATCACCCACCCCATTGTATAAAATATATATATATATATTGGATAAATGATGGGCATGAGTGTGATATGGCAAATATTGTCACTCCTGCAGTGAGCTCTGGCTATCTCACAGTACCGAAGGTATGGTGAGATATCCAAAGTTCATGATGTAGGAGGGACAGTATTTACCAAAGCACAATCTGCACATTGTGTATTTGATTTATACAATAGGGCCAGGAGATTCAGAAGTATTGTTATGTTGTCTTATGTTCTGTTCCTGTTTGTGTTTACTCATTCTGTGTGGAGTTTTTCTGAATGGGCTGGTAGTGTTACAAACTCTGGGAAACAGATGAGTGTGTTTTACAATGCTAAATGAGTTCATTTTAGGTAGGAGTGAGAAACAGACTATTTGTGAAGCTGTATTCTTTAGAAGTTTGTGTGAGAAACGTGTGGACACATGTCCAGTAACAAGAGCCTTCTTAGTGGAAACATGCCCTCACGTTTCACCACAAACTGACCAATATAACATAAAGAAACATTTGGAAAGCTGCCGGACATTCACTATAATGAAGCACACACCTGCGCTCTCCCTGGCATCATGCCCTAATGTTGCTGAGAAAGGGGGGCAGAATTAGGGTGGCTTTTCAGAATGGGAATTCCTCCATGACGTGACACACTTTATTGAAATTATGGGCGGTTTTGACAGAAATGTATTGCACTATGTAAGGACATGTGGAGCAAGAAAGATTCCCCTTGAAGTAAGGCACCCATATATTAGGTGCAACACCATAATAACTATGTAATGTGCTGAATCTCTATAAAGCAGCAGTGCAACAATCTGTTGAGAACTCTGACCTATATTTTTTAATGCTATGTTACATTGCCACTTATTTTACTTACATCCTGACTTGTATGGTACTATAATTTCCAGTATTTGAGTCTACTGTACTACTTTTTTTCATGACTGAAATAATAAAAGGAGCATTCCATTTAATATGGTGCTGCTGACCAGGTCTTTGTCAGTATTTTCCGCTGCTTTTCTCCATTACATAGTTGTTATATATTACTTCTGTTGTAAATTAACAGTTATGCAGCAGGCAGTGGTTTATGACCCCACAGAACAATATTTATTGAAAAGCAGCTGCAAATAGTGCTACAAACCTTGTTAGAACAATATTGAAAGGCGTGCTCCTTTTTTTCATATATTACAAAAAGTAGTAAAGCAGACAGAAATTGTGAAAAGAAGTGTATCATTCAAGTAGTGACTCGGAGTTAACTAGTGGCTGGCAATGTAAAATAGCATAAAAAAGTACAGTTCAAAATTGTCACCACATTCTTGCAATGCTGCTTTAATTGATAATTTCAGTATGACATCATGAGCTCACAATCACAACATACAAAATGCATCTGTCTTGTGTGCAAAAAATTGACAAGTGCTGACAAAGTCAAATGTGAGTGTTACACCACATGCTAAGTCCCCCAGAATTAATGGTGCACTCAGTCATGCGGGCAGTACTCACACAGAGTCCCCAGATTTTTTATGCATGCCCAAAATGCAACTGTCTTGTGTCCAGAAAATTGACAAGTTGTGACAAAGTCAAATGTGAGTGTTACACCACATGCAAAGTCCCCCAGAATTAATGATGCATTCAGTCATGCACGCAGTACTCACACAGCATCCCCAGATTTTTTCTGCATACCCAAAATGCAACTGTTTTGTGTGCATAAAATTGACAAGTGGTGACGAAGTCAAATGTGAGCGTTACACCACATGCGAAGTCCCCAGAATAAAATGATGATCGTGAGCAAACTGTTGCTGGTCCAATGTGTACTGTGATTCCAGCAAATGCTATGTGATCATCTCAACTGGATGGAAGGGTGCCCTGTGTCTGTACACTAATAGTAGTCTTGGTGAGTTGATATATATAGATATATATTTGTGTATTTTGTAGGTGGGGGGTTGACATAGACATGTACTCATTGTATTGTTTTGTATCACAGGTCACAGATACTGTTTGTGTGCACATTCCAGTGCTCGACGAGAACTTTTTGTGTAGAAATTTGAAATGGATAACTCTCAAGCAAATGAAGGTAAGTATTTTTTTGGGGGGGGGTGGGGGGAAGCATATTTGCAGGTTTGTCTCTAATGGTTTCTTATTTGGTTACTTCTTCCCAGTTTCATCTGCATCCTTCTCGATTCTGGTTGTTAACGATGGTCATGGTCATCAAATGAAATGACTTCTGCATGTTGCATGTCTGCCCCAGCCTGGGGGGAGGTGCCTGATGTTGAAGAACTTCTTTGGATAAGGCCACTTTGACACAACAACAAAACATCTGGAAGTTTCCTAAAAAAAGAAATGAATGACTTCTTACAACTTGATTGTACCTGGTTCTCAATCTCAAGTCAAGTTACATTTCAAAACCACATCTTGTCAAGTAACACAACCTGTGTGCAACTTTTTCAACACTGTCATGATCATGGCTGCACAGCTGCAAGTTCAGAATCAGAATACAGTGCATAATATCTTACAAACATAGTTTTGGTGACGTACATGTCACCTAGTTTATGAATCGTACTCAGTCATATTTGCTGCAGTCTTTTAAAAAAAAATTGAATGGATGAAATAAAATCTTGATACTTACAAGTATGGAAAGGATTTGAAATGGATATTCCATAGGTGCCTGTGTACGGTACAGCTGCAGTACTATTCATACTGACTTTCAACGAAGGATAGTTTTTTTGTTAACCTGTAAAAAAACTAAATAAGTTTACTGTATGTGTTTGACCAATGCGGCCCGAAGCTACAGAAACAAAACATACAGCTAAAGGAAGTTAAATAGCATAAAAACATTAGTACACATACTCACTTTATAGTTTAAATATTAAGAAGCTTTGTGCCTGTGGCTGATGGACGTGGTCTCCTGTTTGACTCCCTTTGCCTTAGCATGGTAAATGTAAATGTAATGGGGAAATATTCTCTGAATGACACTGGTGGTGGGTGCTGGTGGTGATAGCTGCGACACACGATGACATTCCCTGTCATATCTTCCTACATCTGGTGGTGGTGGCAGTGGCTAACATCAGTCCCAGTGGTGGTGGTGGTCTGAGGGTGGACAAACTCATGCTCAGTGGTGGTAGTGGCTAACATCAGTCCCGTGGTGGTGGTGGTGGTCAGGGGTGGACAAACTCATGCTCCACATGGTGGCGGTGGCTAACATCAGTCCCGGTGGTGGTGGTCAGAGGGGCTGACAAACTCATGCTCAGCGGTGGCAGTGGCTAACATCAGACCCAGTGGTGGTAGTCCGGGTGGCAGACAAACTCATGCTCAGTGGTGGCAGTGGCTAACATAGGTACTGGTTGTGGTGGTCAGGGCAGTGGATAAACTCATGCTCAGTGATGGCAGTGGCTAAGCAGTCCAGTGGTGGTGGTCTGGAATCAGGGGGGGCACCGCCACTTAACAACTTCAGTCAAAAACCTGCCGATGTTAACCACATCATCATCCTCATAAAGAAATCTGCCCTCACAGTCATCTATGTCTGAAGTCTGACCACTGGGAAATTCTTTCCCCATTGTGTCATCATCTACATCAGTGGTTGGCTGTTTCCTGCTGCCACTGCCAGTGCCACCAGGATAGTCAATTTCCACATCACCAAAACCACCCTGACTAGGCTGGGGTGCGAATACCAAGGTTGTAGTCTGTGCTGGTATGTGCCCTCATTCATTTTATGAATGTTAGCAAACTAACATTTGCAGGAGAGGTTAGTCTGACAATCCCTGACTATTGCACCTGCTGAGCTGGATACCCTCTTGACACTTACACTGGAGGGTGGGCATGTGAGATACTTCAGTACCACTGCAGTCAGCTCTGGCCATTCACTGACCTTTCCACTCCTGTACAAAAGAGGATCATCAGTTATTGTCAGATGCCTGTTTTCAGACAAATATGACTTAACCATTCTCTGTGCCGCATCAAGTCCAGTAGTTGATGCATCATCCAGTTCTCTGGAATCATTTATTTCCAAATCCCACTTGGGACAAAGCCTTCCAAAGCGAGTTGATGCCAGCCACTTTGGATGACAGATCACCTGAACTGCAGTCCCTTCCCTTGCAGGATATGTGATGGTCCTCCAGCTACACCTTCAAGCTGGATTATGCTGCTGAGGTTTGCTGACTTTGGCACGTGACTTCAGTGCCCCATGAACCAAGCGCACCAGTTGCCCACTGATATTTTTTACCTGTTCAGGCCCTCCCTCCAGTACTGATGCAATTCCAAGACACTGCGCACACAGTCCTATAACTCCTTAGACCTTGACTCTCCTGGCAGACCTACACGGATAAATTGGTCCTGCATCACCGAAGCATCCTCCATTGTGAAGCCTTTGGGGCATTTAAAACCAAATTCCTAAAGTTTGGGACAAACTACGCTCCCTGCCTACTAAAGAGTCAGAGGCTCATCTACCTTGGATCTTAGCGGACATAATCAGATTATGCCGCAGAACCCACACCTGGAAAGCACATGTAAGAAGCAGGGCACCCAGACCCTCCCATAATAGCTATGTTCCTGTCGTAATGCCTGGCCAAAACTCATCCGCCAAGCCAAAAAGCTACTTCCTATCGATATTCAGTAACAACTCTAATCACCCCACAGAGTTTGGAAACCCTCAAATCCCTGCTCTCCCCCACCCAACCCCTCCCGCCAACTCTACTAACACAAGGTACCCTCATCTCAGACCCCATCTCGTAGCTGAGCCTTTAACACCCACTTCTCCAGTTGTACAGACAACCTTCTAGCCTCCCTCCAGGATACGCACACACACTCCACTGCCCCAGTCCCCCTTACATTCACCCCAGCCCTGCCCTTCACATTCAACCAGTTTCCCCAGCAGAAGTCCTTTGCTCTCGTTGCTCTGAACCCCAACAAAGGCAAATGCTGGGTTCATCATGGATCTTAAGATGCATTCTTGTCAGCCCAGCTATAACCTCCCCTGGCCACCCTCCTCAACCTCTCTTTCTCACTGGGCAAGGTGCCACGTCCTGGAAATTATTACCGTCATTCCCTCCCAAGGGTGACCCCTCTCACCAGGCAACTCGACCTATCTCTACTCCTATACTGGCCAAATTACAGGGCGACTAGTCTTGTCTAGCTGACTCATTATTTGGATACCTCCTCATTCTTCACGCCATACCAATCCGGATTCTGCAAAACCACTCAACCGTCACCTCCCTACTCGCATCACGGAGACTCTGCTTAGCATCGATAGGGACTCACCACCACGGCCATCTTTATAGATCTTGCAAGGCATTCAATACCATCTCCACCCCTACTCATCTAAACTTACCAATGCAGGGCTTGCACTGCCTGCCACAAATGGTTCCAAGATTACCTAGCTGGGAGGAAACAAGTGGTCAAATTTACTCCTACACATGAACCCCCTCCCAAGTAACATCTAATTGTCCCCAAAGGGTCAGTATTAGGACCCATACTCTTCTCCATCTTTTAAACAACCTCCCATCAGTATGCTCCACTCATCCATTCAAATGTATGTAGACGATACAGTCCTGTATGCTGCTGGACCCTCAGCTTGCAGCAGCACCTCTCCTTCAGGAGGTTTCTCTGCCATGCAGCTATGGTTGAGACAAACCAGCTGTTCCTAAATCCAAAAAAAAAGCGTATGGGGTCACATTTGGCTCTCGACAAAGACTCTCCCAACAAACCCCCTGTTCCCCATTCACTAACACTGGAAGGGTCCCACTGGAGCAATGCACTAGTTATCGGTACTTAGGCATCTGGCTAGACCAATACTTAGACTTTGCATCTCACACTGACTCCCCTACAAGAGGCTGCTACCTAAATTGGGTGCACTTTACCGTAACAAGAACTGCCTCTCCACACAAATGAGACTAGCCATTGTGCAAAAATGATACTGCCTGTCCTCGACTGAGGGACATAGTACTACTACCAGCTACCACTCTGGCAAGCCTAGACACACCTATTCCACTCCTTCTGCCACTTCATCCTAGACTGCCCACAAACCCTCCACCACTGCTACGTTATAGCTCCTCAACCTGCCATCCTTCCAAAATCACAGATTAATTAACTCATGAGTTCAGCACCTGCAAATAATAGATCTCTCTCCCTCCCTCCTGGAAGCCACCCTTTCCCAACATCACTCTCAGCGTGCTCATTGAGGCACAGACCCCAGACTATTCCATGTTTCATCATCTCGCTCCAGCAAGGGACAGGCAGCTTTTAAATACCCGTATCCCACAGCGACGGAGCGCCCTACTACTTCCTCTGACCACGAGAACAACCCCTACCTTGTACTCAATTACTCAAGGCTCATTTCTCCTCCAACTGCCCTGCTAGTTAACTCTATCACTACCTTTAAGGTGTACAACTACTATACAATTGTTTACTTGTCTCTATCTGTAACTCCTAACATGGCTGCCAGGTATAATTCTGCCTGTAACTAATTATTGTATTGTACTGCACTGTATTGAACAAAGTGTATTGCTATGTACCTGGCTTGTTTGCCCAAATGTTTTTGTTATGTACTGGGCCTTAGGCCAGGTACATCTGGAATCGAGCTTTGTTGCTCAGTATGCCTTCCTGGTGAATCTCGTAAATAAATAAATAAATAAATTCATGTTTGTATCTTGGGTTCAAGCATTGTTGCTATGGCAAAGTTGTCACTAAACTGTATACCAAATGTGATGATTCTGGTCGAATACTGTCTGCATGTGTTTCAGCAACATACTGCTAGCACTGTCTCCGGCAACATCAAGGCCATGCTGTACATTCACCAATGTCTGCCTCAGCACCCTGGCAGTGGAATTGATTGGCTAATGGAGCATACTCACCACTCACCCTGTGTGGCATGTTCAAAAGGCATGGCAGCAAAATAGTTACAGAGTCCATGAGGCATCACTGTTCAATCGTCCTCATAGACATGGAGGCCCTGGAACTGTCATGGCTAGTGTGCATCACAAGATATTCTGAGATGGCTTTGTATTATTTATACAACCTCTCTGCCATGTATAAAGTGGAGTTCCATTGGGTGACAACTTTCGCTCAGCGGTGCTGAGGAGCTGTTTGCATCTGCAACTGCAGCGCTGTTGGTCATGGGCCTTTGCAGATCGTAAAAGCGAACGAGATGCGAACAATGGTCAGAACACTTCCTTTACATTAGGAATGCTGCAGAAACCCTGCACCACAAAGATTTAAACAATGGGACATGCATGGAACATGAAAAAACACCATTCGTGATGCATTTCACTTTTGACCCATTGTCACTTGCTATGAACCCAGCTCTCAGGGACAGGGGTTCACCACTTGTCTATTTTAGTCAGTACGTCAACATGTTTTCACCTGTGTGTGAACAGGTCACATTGTGCATGGCAATCATTGCATTCTGTCGATTTCCTGCAAGACTGCTACCACGTACAATCCACCTTACACTGTTTGACTACTACGCAACATCTACAAATCACAACAACTTCAGCACCTGCACCTAGTGTGCAGTTATACACAAATATGAACTCCCGCTGTTTTGCCACTTGTTTACATATCCATACTAAAAGAATGAATGGAAGGAGGAGGAATGTTGAAGGGCATGTCTTACTGAGTCGGACACAGTATGGAACAACCCAGGGACAGCACAGGTCGAAGAGTATGTCCTAGATGGACTTTCCATTTTGACAGACACGTGCAGCAAAAACCGCCAGAACCCAGAATTCTCCACAGAGGAGGAGGGCAAAAGATCAATTGCCAGCATTTCAGCTAAAGCAGCATTAGGTTCACGTGACACTGTATGATTGGGGGGTACTTCAGCTTATCCGCAAAAGCACTCTGTAATGTGCGCTGACTTAAATGTTTTACAAGGCTGTGATGACAAATGGTTCTGCTCTGTGATAAATGGCAGGTGGTGGGTGTGGACGTTTGATGAAAAACAGTTGAACAGGTGATGATGACAAACCCAAAATGCCAGTTATTTTGCAGATTTGCCAACGGGGTTGATGTACCACCTACTAAGAACATACTGCATTTCACCACCACCACCAAAACTGCTACTCACATACACATGGCAAACCTGGCAGATTGCAACTGACTCATTCATCATTTGCATCTTGAACAAAAAAATCCCCAAAAAGGGATTGTGATGCTCTACTTTTAACATGTCCATGATGCTGCTTATTGAACTCCGTTCTTTTAAGCACTGAAGTTGGGGGGGTGCTATGTGATGTTATAGGCACTGCACACCTGGACTACAACTGACCACCATGACTACCTATCATTATTACTGGGTCATCATCATCATGTACGCGACAAGTTTTTACCGGGGGATTAATGAAAACAAACTCAGACAGCCATCTTGAATTTCTTTTCTCCAGTTCCCAGCTGGGGTCAATTACATCATCATCATATTCATCAACATCACACACATCCACATCTTCTGCTTGGATGCTGGCATGTGGACTGCATGTTGCAACCACAGCAACATCATCGTCATCATCACATTCATCATCATCATCAACACCACCATCACCTGATATTTTTTCACCACACTATAAATCACTGCATGGAAAATGCATGACATGAACACGAGTGGACAAAATATCACATTGTATGCTATCGTTGACATGATTATCAGAATCTTCAGGTTTAGTTACTGGAATGTTACTAGGAAGTATGACATCATCTACACTGCCACTCACTTGCACTGCTTCACACTCCACTATATTTTTGGATATGGTACACTGGTCAGAAGTTGAACTTGAGGCAGCAATACTCATACTACCACCACCAGCAACTACACTAATACCACCAGCTGGAAAACATCATCTCCTCCAACTATGAGTGAAGCTACTGATTGGGCTGTAAAAAACTTTGCAGGAGAAATACCTTTCCTCACATCAGCAATACACTTCTGCGTCTGCGTACTACCAAGCCCACAGACTATCTTACTGGCAGCAGTGCCATGGTGAGAACCAGCTTTGCTTGCTCATCGCTTTGCGGGCATTTTGGGAGCTCAACAACAATATTCTGAACAAATTTAGATTTTGGTAGGTTCACTCTCTGATTGGGGGATGCTGGATGTGAAGTCAAAAAACAACTGTGGCTTCACCAACAGATAGAGACGGTCACGCAAATTCACAAGTGAAAACACCTTCAGTAACCAGTGGTGCTGAGGTCACAAACAATACAATCTGGAAAAACATTCCTTTTGCCGGTGGGGGTGGGGTGGAGCACTGACTGCAGATTTTTATGGCAGTACAAGCAGCAAAACAAAGAACAGATACCACAATGGCAGTACAAAATCAGGCAGCTGCAGTGAATAGCAGGTTCACACTGCTGCACTGGCAATTACACTGCAACACAGAAAAAGGTGTATTATTTGATGTCACTCAACACCGCACACACACACACACACACACACACACACACCACACACACAGTTTGTCAGCAATAGTCAATGAGTAATGCGTAGCAAATTGAAAAGTTCAGTAATATGCCACGTATTGTAAACAACCTGTAATTATGAACTGCTGCACCAGATCCACACAACACACAACACACAATCAGCAACAACATTTCAACAATTACTGACAATATTACTGTCTGTACATTAACACAGTCAGTTATATACCAAAAATATAACCAAAAAACAAAGAAATCCCTATTTCTCCAACTCAAATCTACCTACACCATAGATGCACCCTCTCCCAAAGTACACTTTCACTGTCTTTACTACACACTCAGTGCTGTACATTAATATTCAAAATCCACACACAAACACAAACGCTCGATGATATGAGCACAGGAGGGTTTCCACAATCGATGAACTAAAGTTTGAGCCCCACAAAAAACTCAAAAACGTGTTTTTAACAGCTTTTAGAAGGTTTGAATTACAGACTGCTCTCAGAGCACACTGTCTCCTATAGCTCCTACACACACTACCCTGAACTGAGGCTGTGCAGATCAATATAGAGCCCATGTGACCTGAAATCCCATGAATCACTGCAAAATTCACCTTTGGAGCTTAAAAATAAGTCGAAGTGAGGCAAAGTACATTGTTTCTGATGCACTTCACTTCTAGGATTGATAGGGTAGTAGTCTGGGAAGGTGGATTAAAGCAAAGTCATCACTTTCAATGGACTTCGCGTTATCCATTATAACGCAACGTACTCAGCTTCATGTTGCAGAATACTCCGCGAATCCGCCTTTACTCCGTGAATCACTTCATGGAATGGATTGAGCCCATTTCACCCATCACTAGCTGCTGGCAGCAGTGAGGAACAGACTGTTCTGTGAAGCTGTGCTCTTTAGAATTCAGGCTGCAGTCAAGCTGAGAGTATCACAGTAATTGTAATGGGATGAGAGGCAGAGTTTGAGGAACAGGCAAATGTTTTTAGTGGTAACTGAGTTAGCTGCAGGCAGCAGTGAGGAACAGACAGTTCTGTGAAGCAGTGCTCTTTAGAATTCTGGTTGCAGTCAAGCTGAGAGTATCACAGTAATGAGCTAGAAGTTAGAGTGTAGGGAATAGGTGATAGTGTTTTGTAATGCTTTAGCTTTTTGAGTTAGCTGCAGGCAGCAGTGAGACCTCTCATGTAGTTCTACATTTGTGTCTATGGTAACAGCACAGGTGTTTTATGTATGCTGAGGGAAAGCTGCATAGAGTGATGATATCAGTGACCTTTGTGACCTGTTTGTGTAAATGGCTATCATCACAGTAGAGCAGAGGGTACAAATATCACACTGCAGTGGATGATACACTTTTTATCTCACTCATTTATCACTCACCCCTATTGTATAAATATATCTATCTATTTATCTATCTATATATATATCTACATCTATAGCTATATCTATATATATATATCTATATGTATATACATATATATATACACACACATACAGGGATACATGATGGGCAGGTGTGGAATATGGAAAATATTCTCTCTCGTGCAGAGTGAGGCATGGATATCCCATAGTGCCGAAGAGCCACAGTGGCTCTCTTCCATGCCTCCTTGATCTGAGGTAGTATTTTCCACTCCTGCCATCTCATGTAATTATATAATAGGAAGGAGTGTTTTTGTATGGGTTTAGTACTTTGATATTGGGTTTGAGGTCCATTTGGTGGTGGTATTTCTTAAATTGGAGTTCTTGCTCAGTGATTTGGCTGGTGTGTGTCAATCTGGTCAACTGTGTGATAGCGATTGGTGATGATTTTGAATCCTGCTATGTTGTGTAGTGGTTCTGGGTTGTGCTCGTACTGGATGCAGAGTGTATTTTTTAATTGATGGTATTAGCTGTCTGTTGGGGGACTCAGTGATTTTATTGGTTTGGTTGTGTTTGGGGGTGGGATGTGTGTGGGATGTTTACTTCCTGAGTGCTTCCCTGACTGTCGGTGAAACAGGACTGTTTGCTTTGGTGCAGTGTGAATAACATTTATTTATTTATGAGATTTTATTTCATTTTGTGTTGGTAGTGCTTAGTGCAGCAGTAATTTAGTTCTTTAGCCCTCTGTGCATTGCAGCTTTTGAGATGGGACATCAACATTAACACATCGATGGAGGTGGAGATATGAGCACAAATATACGAGGCTTGAAGAGAAAAATAGGTTCATGTGGGACTGAGGGACTTCATTGGTTATTCAGAGTCTGCGTCAGTGCTGAGCTGCTTTGATGACTTTCTGGGAGGAAACTTGTAGTATTGATGTGTGGAAAAGAAAGTAAAATATTTATTATTTGTTTTCTTCTGATGGGACTAGTAGTGGCTCGTTATCCTCCTCGAGCTGAGAACAGCTCAAGAAAATTTATTGTTCCATATTGATTGTTTTCAGTGGACGATGTAATTTTAGTTTATTCATCTGTGGTGCTTCTGAAGGTTTATGAATTAATTTTGAAAAACTCATTGTAGACAAATACTATGTTTAGTAAGGTTTATTTTTTTTTCAGCTGCTAAGTGTTGCCCCAACTGCATTGCTTTCAGGATCTGACATTTTAGAAACTGCAAGCAAAACTTGCACACTATACCACTGGTATGTCATTAGGTAGATCGAACATTTCAGTTTCACGTTTAAAACAAGTTCCAGCTTTCACTGTCTAATTGATGCTCGAGTGAGAATATCGGGTGATGACGTAGCTACAGTAGGTGTAAATGGATTTATTTTCACTTCAGCTATGTCATCACCTATTTATCTCACTGGGGTGAGAATACATGATTTTATTCTCAATGAATACACAACATCCCTATTATATAAACACATATATATTTCCTCTCCCACCCCACCCATTTACTTTCTGTAATGTTTAGGGCACTTTGTACTAAATGATGTTTTAATATATTTCTGTTCGAATACCATCACCGCAGTGAATCCCCGACCACGAAGACCACCACAGCACCAGAAATCAGGCAAAATCCACCCATCGCTGTGATGGTCCATGCAGCAATTGGGACAGCCTCGCTGGGTGTTAACCCCCTCAGTCCAACTCCAACTCGGAGTTAGAATCCTAGAGACCGTGGGGTGTAGGGGTTCAGGGGCCACAGCCCTCCGCTGAAAACATGGAGGCATCCCCAACACTGCATTGCCAACACTCAGTAATGTGGCTGTCGCTGTTGAGGATGTCTCTGTAGCCGCTGTTGCTGCGGCATGGTAAAACCGTTTCTGTCAATAATTACAATACAACTCTTGAAATCTTTTGGGGCATTTTACAAGAGATACATGTGATGACTTCCTGAACCTCCTCCATGTCTTGAATTCTAAAGCATGCTATTGTAGCAGCTTAGGCCTCGGGGCTGGGAGAGTTTCTACATGGATTAGCTGGGATTCACAAGTTACTGATAAGCAAAAAAAAAGTCTTTGTTAATAGTGTGTTATTTCCTAACTGCTGGAGCCATACGTCCTGAATCCTTGATTTTTACTGCTTTTTCTTCAAAATCTGGAGAAACCTGCAGATTGATTGAGGCTGTTCTTTTTGCATTTGATGTTGTAAATGATTGAACAAAAGTTCTTACCTTGTTAATTTCATTTTGGGGCTTCAAAGCCTGTTACCCAGCCATAGTGATAGTTCCTCTGTGGCAAAATCATAAATCTTAATACTGTCCTATAAGGGAGGGAAGGGGTCGTAACTCTGGCTGAACTGCCAGCCTGCTGATTTCATCCAGTACACGCTGACAACAAATGTCCATGATTGGCAGTATGTATTGGTCAGTGGGGGCTTGGGGAGCAAGCCAGTTAGATCATTGCAGGGTGGGGGCTAGAGTACTTTAAAAGCCTGCACCACTCACTGAAGAGCGAGGCCAGCAAGGTGAAGGACCATCTACTCCACACAGTCGGAGCATCCCTTGGAGATGCTACCAGATTTCATCAGCCACATTATCTGCTTGCCTTCAGCTGAACTTCTAGACTTTCAATCACCATTTTCACTCTTGCAGAGTGAAAACTGTTCCAGACATCACAGACATTTTTTGGCAGTGTGTACTGGTATGCAGGGGCTCGGGGGAGCTGGCAGCCAGTTAGATCATTGCAGGAGTGGGGCTAGAGTACTTTAAAAGCCCGCACCACTCACTGCACATGAGTGCGCGAGACCAAGTAAGTGGTGCTAGGAGAAAATCTGATTGAAATTTTCCTGTGTTTTTAGCATTTTCCATGCTAATATTGCTCAAGATCACTCTTTGGCACACCAGGTAAGTCAAAATTGACATTTTATCTTAGATTGAGAGAAGCATTTTTTTTGTTGACTACCTAGTGTGCCATTTTGAGTATATATCAAACTTTTAAAATGTTAATACAACAGGTACTGAGATACTTAACATTATGTAGTTTACTGTGCATTGATATTTCTAGCAAATCTAATAAAAATGTAACTGGGACAAGCTGGTTGCTCCCATCCCCTGAAATTTAAAAGAAAATAATAGAATAAATGGGTCATTTGGTAGAAGAAACTGTTTCACTGCTATTTTTCAGTGGGTGGTAAAGCGACATTTTATCCATATATTATCAACAAGCCAGTGAAGGGGTTTTCTGGGGTATTGTTGTTTGGTATTAATTTTGGGAGGTGATGTGGAATTAAACCCCAGCCCAAATCCCCTGACTAATATAAAAGTTTTACATGATAATGCTTGCAGCATAAGTACTAAAACTGATTTATTGGCTGCTATACTATGTACAAAATATCCCAGCATTCTGGGCCTAAGTGAGACCTGGCCATCTGAAAAATTAGGTGATTTTGAGTTAAGCATTCCTGGTTACCAGCTTTTTAGACAAGATAGAAAGGGTAGAGGTGAGGGAGGTGATGTTTTATGTTAAAAAAATGTTGGGTAATGTAGAGATTATATTAAGAGGGAGTGAAAGTTATACAGAGTATTACGTTATTGCCATAGCTCAAATTAAACTGACTATGGCTGTGGTTCACTCTCCCCCCAAGACAAGTTTAAGGGCTATTGAAGGAGTACTGAACAAGATAGGACACTGTGCTGGTGATAAATTCATTTATTTTTTATTTATTTATTGAAGTCTCGGATTAACACCTTTGAGGACAAGCTCATTACTAGGTTCCATGGCAGGGTAACAAACATTATTGACATTGTACGGATTGATAAGAACAAAATAAAACAATTCAACATGGATACTTATAACTAGTAGAAAGGCACAATCAAAGGCTGTGAACAATTGCCCGAGTCACTGATGGAAACATAGACATTAGCAGGATGTGAGTCAGAAGAACAGAATGAAACAATTGATCAAGGATGGTAATAACTAGTAGAAAGGCTCAGTCATAGGCTGCGAACAATAGCCCAAGTCACTTATGAAAGCTTAGACACTAGCAGGATGTGGGACAGAAGGTGACTGGGCTATAGGACAGGGGGAATCTAAACATAGAACCCATAGGGCATCGATGCTGGAAGAAAAGTGGAGATGGCAGATGGGAGGGCACAGGTTGTTGCCATCATGGAAGGCAGAGGGAAGGGCACAGGATTCCAGGCCAGTGGCATTTAGGGGTGGTGATATGTGAGTTTGGGGGGAGGATAGGAGAGATCACAGGAAGGAGGAAGGGGGATGGCAGGCTGTGTCAAAGCATACTAGGAGGCAAGCAGGGGGAGGAAAGAGCATAGGAGGTAAGTGGCAGGCACTGTGGGGCAGGCAGCAGAGTCAGGAAGGAACAGAGACACAGTAGTTGTGAAGTTTGTCGGTGGAAGCAATCACAACTGGCATTCACCGTTAGCTGTTGTCTCAGCTTTCTTTTAAACAGCCTGATTGAAGTTAAAGTTGTGAAGTCAGTGGGTAGAGAGTTCAGCCATCCTGGGCATGATAGGCAAAAGACCTCTGACCCATGGATGTGTGACAGTGGGGAATTTGAAATATTCATCTGTCTGAATTGTGGGTGCAGCGATGGCTATCATTGTGAGTGAGAGGATTCTGTACCCCTGGGAGCATCAGGCCTAGACTGACTTTTATTGCCAATAGATATGATTGGTACTGAAGTCTGCCTGAGAACTGTAGCCAGTTTGTCTGGGCATACAGGTCACATGTATGGGTCAGCCAGGTTGCTTCTGTGACAAGTTTACAGGCTTTGTTTAAAGATACTTTTATGCAGCTTAGGGCAGTGTCTGTGGCTGAACCATGTATTACCAACCCATAGTCAATGAGAATCACCAGAGAACTGTGCACAGCTAGCTTAAAGGCCACTGGTGTTAGGCTTTGCTTATGCCGGTGCAATAGTCCAAGCTGTGTATTAATGGCCTTAATAACTTTGTCGATGTGGAGATCGAAAGACATAGTGCTATCCAACGTGACCTCCAAGTATTTGAAATGTTGCACAAACTCCAGGAGGGTACCTATCACATTAGTGATAAAAAGGGGGTGAGATCTGTACCAGTTTTGGGCAGTGGAGAACAGCATTATTTTCATCTTGGAATAGTTCATCACAAGTTTCTGGTCTTTAAACCAACTTTCAACTGCTGAGAAGTTGTTCTGGAGTTTATGTTTGAGAGCGAGGAAGCTTGGATCATTGATAAACAGAATAGTGTCATCAGCATATTGCAGGAGATGACACTGGCAGGCATGGGGTAGATGGTTTAAAAAAATGCTAAATAAAAGCGGACACAGAATGGACCCTTGTGGAACACCAGAGTTGACTGACCTACTATCGGATAGGATATTGCCAATCTTGACTTGATGTGTCCGGTTCTGCAGGTAACTGGTGAACCAAGCCACAGTGTCTGGAGAGAGGCCAATGACCTCAAGCTGTTTGATCAGTAGAGTATGGTTCACTGTGTCAAATGCCTTAGATAGGTCGATATAGGCCACACCAACAAGTAGACCTTGGTTGACAGAATTGTGTATGTAACCAGTAAATTCAAACAGTGCTGTTGTAGTACTTTGGCCCTTTCTAAACCCATGTTGCTGCGGTGATTGTAGCTGATACTTTTCTAGGTATTCACAGAGCTGGTCTGCTACTATTCTCTCTAGAGCTTTTGAGAGAGGTGGCAGAATGGAGATTGGATGATAGCTCCCACTAAGGGCTCGATCTCCACTTTTGAAAATAGGAGTCACTATCGTGGACTTCTACTGTCAGGGAAGTGTGAGTACCTTACAGAGACATTGAGAATATGGGTTAGAGGGCCAATATATCATTCAGTGTCATTTTGATTAATTTCAGGTCATGGGAGTTGCTGCTCTACCTTGATTACCCAGAACCTTTGAAGGTACTTTTGAGCTTCCTTAGCTGTGAAGGTTTTAGAACAGAATGGGGGTAGGAGGGGTCATGACCACATTCTCATTAATTTCAGTGGTGCTGGACTGACAGAAGAAATTGGGGGAAAGTACCCCACTCAGATCCATGAAGGCATTGTTGAATGAGTTTGCAATTGTTCTAGGATCCAGGGAGGGTGTTCGTCGATATTAAGTATAGTTGGGAATGATTTGCAGTTTTACCAGTTACTTCCTTTAAGTTGTTCCAAAATTTTCTGCCATCACTCCATGTTTTGGAGAGGGCTTCCTTATAGTACTGTTTTTTGATTGTACTTATTTCCCGAGTACACTCGTTATGAGCTTTCTTGTAGCTTAGCAAGTCAGCCTGCTTGCCGGAGATCCAAGCCCTCTGCCAGAGGCGGTCCTCAATCTCAGTAAATCAAGCAGTTCAGAGGAGAACCATGGGTTACAATGGCCTTTGACTTTCCTTGTTTTCAGAGGGGTGTGATGGTCACAGATTATGTTAAAGAGGTGAATAAAGTGGTCAAGGGGGGAATCATCATTGCAGGAGTTGTAGACTAGGGACCAGTCTTGCTGACAAAGGTCCACTTTTAGTGATTCAAAATGACCCCAGATGAGAACCCTGTTAGTGATTGTTCTTGCAGGGGGCTTAATGTAGTTATTGGTCCACTGAAACAGGACCGGTGAATGGTTGCTGAGAACATCAGGCAGAACAGTGATCCCGATAAATGGCCAGAGCAGTTAGTCAGTACCCATTCCAGTACTGTGCTGGTACCCTTAGAGTAGTTTGTTCTGGTTGGTATGTCAACTAGTTATGTGAAGTGGATTGCTGAAAGTGCATCGATGATGACCTAGGCCTCCGGGAAGAGCCAGTTGGTAATAAAGTCCTCAAGGATTATTGTTTCAATATTGAGATGGAGCAATTCTAAGTACTCCAATAGAGCATCAAAGCCAGTGGACATATGCCTAAGTGGTATATTGACAGACATGACTGTGATGGTTTTATTATGGGCTGCGAGGTGCACTTTTATTGCCAATGCTTTCATGCGATAACCCAAGTCAGGCAATGGAAGGACTAGACCCTAAAGCTGTTCCCTTAGGTATATCACACACCCATCTCCATACTTAGTTAAGTGGTCATTTCTGTAAACTGTATAGCCTGGAAGTGCAACAGAGGCATCGACTATGTTCAGGAAGAGCCATGTCTCTATGACTGAGAGTATGTCAGGATTATGTTGCAGGATCCATGCACTCAAGGTATCCATTTTGTTAAGGATGCTGCAGATATTGATTGAGGCAAACGTGATAGACCCTTCTGTTTTCCATGTGGTAGTGATGCCAAAAGGGAGGCCAGGACTGGGGTGTATATTCCCTGAGAGCAAGCAGTAGCAGCAGCAAAAGTCTGCAGATATGCTCTCTAATTTGCTTCTTGCTGAGTTTAGTTTGCATTCTCTGTGTTTGTTGCGTGGAATAGTTTTTTCTTACGTTGAAGAAATGTGGGAGGAGTGCCAGAAGAGAAGCCAGCCATTGTTTTTTTAGTTGTGGTGCCCAGCTAGGAAGTGGTGGGTTATGCCAAAGTGCATAGGGAAAAACATGTGTTTGTGTTAACGTAATAGTGGAATAGATGCAGAGGCAGCAACACTCCATGATAGGCTGACCCGAGGGATTCTGAGAACAAGTGAGAGGTCAGACAAGGTTAAGACTGTAAATAGTAGTATAAACCTTGACATTAAGCCAACATAAGGAGCCATTATGTAGATTTTGCTTAGGCAGCAGAAAAGGTAAGGGAATAGAGTTTAGTCTGGGTTTCTAGGCACCACAGAAAGGGAATTAGATAAGTCGGTGAGAAAAGCCACTAGGGGAAAGTGTAGCTAGCCTATCAGGAGACTGGGCAGTGTTTATGGGTGGAGCCTCAACCAGGGAAGAGCATGTAATAGAGGTCAGGGCAGGGAGGGTGGGTGGGACAAAATATAGACTCCAAAACATTGCAGCAGTTCAAATACTGGGATTGGGCAGGGCAGCTAATCCCAGGCAAAGTTAAAATGGAGGCGGTGTCCAATTCTTGCATTAGGCACAGCAAGAGCAGCCAATCAGGACCCCTCCATCGCTAAGCCCAACCAGTAGGATTCACGGCTCAAGCCGAGCGCCAGTCCTGGAGTTAGTGCTATCCTGCCTTGTGTGACATTGAGGAGGGTGCTCTCGAGGTTGGTGCAGCTGCCCAGGAGTGGGGCTGGACCAGAGGACCACCGTGGATCCCACTTAGGGTCTTGTGTGGCATTGAGGAAGGCACTCTGTGAGAGTTGGTGCAGCTGCACAGGAGTGGGGCCGGACCCACAGGAGGCCGCCGTGGAGTCCGCTAAGGGCTGTCTGCTGTCTAAATTGACAATACTATTGGGGGACTTAAATTGTGATTGGTTAAAACCATGTGGTAAACAATTAAAGGCGATAATCACTGTATTGGGGTTAAAACAATGTATTAATCCCCCACTCATTTTAAAAACACCTCTACATCTGGGACAATTTTGATTTCATATTTACATCATTACAGATACAGTTGAAGCTTCTGGCACTCTGCCCCCCCCCATTTCGGAGATCATAACCCTGTTTGGCTATCTTTGTCTACTTCCCAACTTGTAAGTTCACAGAATCATTTAAAACAAAACTGGTCAGAGATATGAGAAGTTTCTTGAAGAAATATTCTTGGCAAGGTAAGAACAGAAAATGGGATCAATATAGACTAATCCCCGATCTAGATCTAACTGTAGACTATTTTACAAACACCTTTCAGAAGATTTGTGATTCCCATGCTCCTGAAGTCAAAACATAATAAACAACCCAGACTCCCCTGGATAACAGAAAAACTATTTAAAAAAATCAGGGTCTAGAATAGCATTTTAAAGAAAGCATTAAACTCTAAATTGGCCACAGACTGGGAATCATTTAAAATAAAAAGGAATGAATGTAGAAAATTGACAAAAATGGCAAAAATGAAGTATTATAGATGTAAAATGGACCAAAATTCAGACCCCCCCCCAAAAATTTTGGAATGCCATAAAACATCTGACTAACCCTGGGGGAGGGTGCCAAGAGAAACTTGATAATATAGAGTTGGAAACACTTTAACTGAGGCACCTGAGGTGGTCTCAGATACATTAAATACCCTTTTCACTGATCTCCCAGGTGTTGGTGATGTAACAAAAACAGAATTAAGGATGGAAATTAAATGTATAAAAATAACCCAAGGTGGCTAGCGTGGTGGTGAACAGGCTTGAGGTGTTGGATGCCTTATCTCGCGCTACTCTGGTGACCTGGGGTTTGGAAACGACCTCAGGTCATTGAGGTGCTGGGGTGAGAGGGGAGGAGGGAGCAGGATTGAGCATGCCGGTGGGCAGCTTTCCTCTCCTGAGGATGGTGAAGGTGGGTTGGTGCCTCCCGCAGTTTCGCTCCCACCCAGTGGAGGTCCAGTGGGTAGTATAGGCAGAGAGGGGCAGAAAAGTATTGGGAGGTGGAAGGGAGCTGTTACAATGGGTCAGGGACATGCCTCCACATGCTCGCACAGCCATGTGCTGGTCTCGGGGGTCAGAGAAAATCACGAATATATACTGCATGTGTCCTCATCACCAGTTGATGAGAGTAGGTAATGGGGACCCAAAAGCTTAATAATAAAAATAACCCCAGGTCATCACCCATCATTTAGATTTAGAAACCTTACTATATCTGAAGTAAGAAGGAACTGTTAAAATAAAAGTCAGCAGAATTGGTTGAATTGGAAGGAAGATTTTTGATATTGGCAGCTCAATATATAGCTCCAGCAATTACATATATCTTTAACTGGAGCTTACAATCAGGACGTTTTCTTGTGTCCTGGGGAGTGAGTAAAGTAATACCAATTTACAAGAGTGGTGATGCAGCAGAAGCAAGCAACTATTGCCCATAACTATATTGCCTATTTTATCTAAGTGTTTGGAAAAACTAGTTTATGGTAAGATTAGTGAGTATATTGACAAATATAAACTGCTGACTCACTATCAATCAGGTTTTTGAAAGGGTTATCCAACCTCCACAGCCTTACTGGAGTTTAATGATTTGATTTGTACTTCCTTGAACTCGGGCAGTGAGACAGCAGTTGTCTTTGTCGATTTATCAAAAGCTTTTGACCTGCTGAACCACTTCCTCCTATATGAGAAGTTAAATGGCCTCGGCTTTTCTGATAGTCCCTTACTCTGGCGTGCCTCTTATTTAAATGGGCATACCCAGAGGGCTGAAGTACAACAGCACCATCCTGGGACCCCTCTTGTTCTTGATTTTTAATAATGATCTACCCTCTGTGGTACAGCATACAGCCATAAGGCTGTATGCTGATGACACAGTAATAGTAGCCTCAGAAACAAATATCTTGGCCCTTCAGTCTAAGTTGCAGGCTGACATTGCAAGGGTAGAGGAGTAGTTCACCAGGTCACAGCTACTTATGAATGTAAAGAAAAACAAAATGATGCACTTTACTTCAAAAAGAAAAATGTTTCACAGTTACAGATTTTTACAAATGATAAAGTACAAATAGAATCAGTGACTAGTTATTGCTTCCTGGGTGTACTTTTTGATCCACAATTAACTTTTAATGATCACATTTCTATAACTATTGAAAAGATAAACAAGAAATTGTGGGCACTAAGGAGATATACTAGATGTTTAAAATTTCAAGACTGGAAAAAGGTAGCAGAGCAGCTCATTTTGCCTACCCTGAAATATGGGGATCTGGTTTATCATGCAGTAAATAAACAACTACCTAAACCACCACCAAATATCACCTTTCATCACTGACTACGCCCAGAAGGCATAGCCAAACTCAAACAATATCTACAGTAGCAGCCACAGACACTGCCAGATACTTCCCGAAATGTCTGTGATATTTCCGGAAACATCTCCTGCTTTTTGCATTTCCACAGTAGGTGCAGCAGAGAGAAACTCTTCAGAAACTTCGAGAAATATCTGGAAATAGCTGGCAAGGTCTCTGACTACCACTGTAATTAACTGGGAGTGGTCCCCTATTTCCCAAGCCCAGCACATAGATGATGCATTGCACTACTTCACCACTGCCTTTAATACTGCCTGTGATGTTTTTGCACTGACCATCAAAGTGACCACTAAGAAACATAGTACTCCCCTGGATCACCCCAGAACTCCTACAACAGTTCAAAATGTGTGACAACCTCTGGCATTGTGCCACTACCTCCACTTTGCTAAGCGATAGGCAGGCCTATAATGCTGCCCACAATGAATGTACCTCGGTAATCCGCAAGGCCAAGGTACAGCACTACAGAATCACCCTATCCACCTCTTTGGGTAGCACAAGAAAGTTCTGGGATAACATCAAGGAGCTTAATGGTAAATCCCGCTCCCACCCTCACAACTTAGTGTTAATGGTACTACCACCACAGACTCGCTTCACATAGCTAACTTCCTCAACTCCACCTTCTCAGACCTCAGCTCAGTCCTCCCTAGCAACTTTTTCAATCCAATTCAGCCTACCCCACCGCCTAAGCTCCTCCACCCCCCCTTCAAACTCAGAGTCATTACCCCATACAGAGACTAAAGTCTACCTGTCCAAAGCCATCCAGAGCTTCAATTACTGCAAAGACACCTTCGACATGCGCATCCTATACCTTGCGCTAGACTCAGTTATCTCCCCACTCACGGACCTTCTGAATCTGTCCCTGTGCCTGGGTCAGTTCCCAACCTCATGGAAAATGGCAGTGATAGCATTAATATTGAAATTTGGTGACAGCTGTCTCCCAAACAACTACCGGCCCATCTCAATTCTCCCCACACTCTCTAAAGCCCTTGAAAAGATCATGGCCAATGAGCTCACTGACAACCTCCTCAGACACATCCTCTTATGTAGGGAGCAGCGTCTAGAGCTGGTCATAGCACTGCACCGCCCCTCACAGAATTTGCTAACTCCCTGCACTCCACACTCAACAAG
Source organism: Neoceratodus forsteri (assembly GCA_016271365.2). Classification (NCBI taxonomy): domain Eukaryota; kingdom Metazoa; phylum Chordata; order Ceratodontiformes; family Ceratodontidae; genus Neoceratodus; species Neoceratodus forsteri. Next base: position 956,297,542 of record CM028131.1, on the reverse strand, counting down.
GAGCACCTCGCAGGGGCTGTGTTTATAGACCTGTCAAAGGCCTTTGACACGGTTTCTCACCCCCTCCTTCTTAAAACATTACAACAAATTGGAGTCTCTCATTGTTCACTGTCATGGTTATCCAGCTATCTCTCATATAGAGCCCAATGTATTAAAATTAATAATACCATATCTACTATGCTTCCTGTGCACTTAAGAATTCACCAGGGATCTATCCTGGGTCCCCTGCTATTCAGCATCTACCTCAACGCCCTGTCTAAATCCTGCCCCGGTAACCTTCTCCTCTAGGTGGATGATGCTGTTCTTTATGCCGCACATCCTGATCCTCTCTCTCTCCAGCGTACCTTACAAAACTCCTTCTCTCAGATTGAACACTGGTTTTCTGAACACAGATTGGTGGTCAGCACTAAAAAAACTAAGACGATGCTCTATGCCCACTGTCAAAACAGATCAAAGGATTTCCCCCTGGAAATACAGTCCGCTTCTCTCATCCCACTGGAACAGGTGTAAAAGTATAAGTATCTAGGTATTACATTTGATTCTTCCTCTCGTTCCATGAACATATAAAATCCTCACCTCCGCCACCAACACCTGCATTGGTCTCCTTTACAGACATAAATACTGCATGCCAGAAGCATTTCACCTAGCCATTACCTCCTCAGTCTTATTGCTGGTGGAGGACTGTAGCATCACAATCTATGCTGCCCGAATTCTACTGTGCTCAACAAATACAAGTAGTCATCAATAAGATCTGCCGGCTCCTCTCTGCTGCTGACAGAAATACACATACCTGCACCCTATACGCACTTACCAATATCTTCTCCCTTGAGGAAAGACTATTATACCAGACCTGTCTCTTCACCCAAAAAATCCACCTGGGTTTAACCCCAATAGGTGTCATGGCTTCTCTTTAGGCAGCCCCCACCTCAGAGTCCACACGGGCCACCCCAAAAACTATCTGGAAGGTGCCTAGGGTCTGGACAACCCTGGCCCAGTGATTCTTCCCCCTTAGAGCTCCATCCTGGTACAATCACCAATCTAGATCCTTTTAAAGCTGCCTTAAGGGTCCATATCCTCTCCTCACATCAATGCCAGTGTAACCAGTAACCTGTGGATCCTGCACCACACCGCTAGGCCACGCACCTGCCCTTGGCCTGGCAGTGGAGAGTCCTCACTATTCCTAGCCTACAGGCTCCTCACCTCCCTCGGTTACCATATAGTTGCACTGGACTATGAATGCATTCTATTTTGTATAAGATAAGGCCTCCCTGAGGTGGCTTACTTCCAGCTGATATCATGCATTGCTTTAGCTACCAATTGTATAGGTCTTAACCACTCATTAGGTAAATATATCGATAGCTCTGCCCTGTTTTAGCTACCAAATGTACATGCATTAACCAGTGCTCATTGTACTTATACTCTGTATGATTGCTCACCCAGATTTATTCTATGTATGTACTCTATGAATGTCTATGTTTTATTCTGACGTGGAGCCTTTGGAAACGAATCTATGACTCAAAGGGTTGTAATTCTGATTTCCTAAATAAATAAATAAAACTACTGGATAAACTTGACAAATTACAATATAAAACAGCACAATATGTATTGCAACATAGCTATAGGACACACCACTGCTTATTATTAAGCAAGTTGGGTTGGCAACCCCTTGATATTGATCATTCTAGGGATTGGTTAGTACTAATCCACAAATATAAGACACATTATCCTGCACTTGGCATCTCTCAAATTCTTTTCCCAGATGAATCTGATTTTAAGAAAGAGTTACCCAGACTTGTTCACTTAAATGAAAAATGGAAAAATAAATATGGGGATAGAACTTTAAATTCCTGGACTGAGTCAGTTTGGAATAAATTACCCCCAACAATACGTGCATATACTGCACATGGGGTTTTTATCATGGCAATTAAGGACTTACTTTCATTTACCTGTAAATGTACCTGATAAGTCCATACATTTATGATTCTTAATTACAAGATATTGTAAATATTGTTTTTCTTGTGTATTGTATTTTATATATTTTTTTGTTTTTTTGTGGCATGTCAATGTATTTGTATTTGTGTCATTTTCTGTGAATTTTTATTGTAACTTTAGATACACACAGGACTGTCTGGTGAACTGGACTGTAGAAGTCCAAATGACATGTATTTCCTGTATAAAAATGAAGTTTTACCTACCTACCTACTTTCCATTTCCCAGTCTTCTGACAATGCCCCCATTCTCAGACGTTTTGCGACATCTTACCAGGGAGAGTGTGGGGGTGTGCCCCATAAAATCCTATGGGGGAGATTTTCAAAACATTAGTATGCATCTTTAAGCTACCTTCAACTAAAGCCACCACTCAACTAATAGGTCTTGTGTGGGATGTAGAGGTTCTTCCTAACCCTATTAAATATCAAGGATTTATTAAAAAAAAAAATTGGTTTACTGGACTACCAGGGACACTACCCCAACCACCAGGATTTTCTTCATTAGCCTGCCTGGGATTTTTAATTAAACCACAGGTCACGCAGGACCATATAAATATAGACACGACACACCCATGGGTGCTGAGGGTAGCTCACCCCCACACACACACACAGAATAACCCAACCTTTTTAATTTCTTTTACTATAGTTCATGCTCATCTATTTTTCCTTTTCATTTCTTTTCTTGACTTTTAATCTATGTTTTCTTTTCCTGTGCTTCCTTACTGTATTTTACTCTGCAACATACTTTTCTGAATTACTAACATTTTGCTCTTTTATTTTACAGGTCTGAGCACATGTCTTACACCTACTATTAAATAAGTATTTGTGTTTAATTCAATTTATCTTTATGTACATACTGTACATTCAAAAGAAGTACAGATTCTTTCTGACTTTTTTCTTTGTTTTCATTTTGTTTAGGTCCCTTTCTGATCCTCACAGAGCAACCTCCAGAATGGGTAAGTTCAACATTAGAATTGGAATTTGATACCCAGGGCACTGGTAATTGGCAGCAGGTAGGGTGAAAGACAACAGGATGAAAAGGCTGCTGGGTAGCACCAGATCAAAGGGGTGAATAACTTGTTTCCTCAAGATCCCCAGAGATGTTTGAGCAGTTCAGCTGCAACAGCATCTATTCGGTCTCACAGTCATGAGCAAATACCAGCAAACTATTCAGAAATACAATAACATGAAGCACTTCTGGTAAGGGTTTACAGGCATTCAGGCCCTGCAGTGAGACTAAGATAATGATCGGAATGCTATGAGGGACAATTTATAATTGTACTTTTTTATGTTTGCTTCCGTGCATGCACAAGTGATATTATTCGACAGCTTAGGAGAGAAGCAGGTTAGGGAGATGCAACAGTGTAGCAGCCAAGGGAGGCACAGCATTGTGAGGCTTGGCCATGGTGTAGCAATGGAGGCACAGTGTGCTGATGACACTGGCTTCCAGAAGCTGCACCAAGTTGTAACGTTTTCACAGCAGCAATAACGGGCCACCTTGTCATTGCAGCATCAGTGATTTGCTGCAATGAGGGAGCAACCAGTCATTGCTGGGCGGAATGTTGCTGCTGTAATATTGTTTGTGAACATGGCGGCAAGTTGCCGCCCACTCACAAGCAATATTACTGTGGCCCCAGTGCCCAGCATGTGCCCCACCAAAGGTCTTTGCCTGCCAACAGGGGAGCCCACTCCCCATTGGCATGTTGTAACCCCCCCATTTGTTGTCTGCTGATGGGGGAGCCCACTCCCTGTCAGCATGATGTCTCCCTACCATTTGCTTCTGTGCCGACGGGGTGCCTAATCCCCATCGGCATGATGGTGCCTTCTCTTGTGTGTGCCGGTAGGTATCCAACTTGCCGGCTACAGCTGGCCCCCTCAAAGACTCCTTTGGCATGTTGGGAGCCCACCCCAGCATGCTAAATGCCTGTAAATGAAAAACCATCCAGTGTTGTCTTTTTATTTTGTTTGCACCTGAAAAGCAGATAACGGTCCCTCGTAGTCTCCGGGCCCCTCCCACAACCATCACCCACCTCTGTATGCACCCTGCCTCCCCACACCCCTCACCCCATACTTACCTCCGGAGTCTGGCACGATGATCTTGGTGGACCAAGAACACATCTGCACTCTTCAAAGCCGACCGCGAACTGAGGAAATGCTGGTAAGCTATATAATGGGCTAGATAGGGTTTTTTCAACTGTGGTGCATATCTTGGCCATTTTTTGGAATTTTGGCACCAATTTTTCAACATGGGGTTTTTGGGATCCCTCCTCATGAATTCTGTCACAATCATGGCATTAATCAGTCCTGAAGGGTGATTTTGTGGTCACTACGTGGAATCACCTTCTGGGACCGATTAACAAAACAACAGTGCCAGTGTTCATGAGGTGGGCTCAAAAAGCCGATGTTCTAAATTAGTGAAAAAATGCTAAAAATAACTGTTTTACGAGCGTGCATTGCGCAGTTCCTACACACGCTCATAAGTTTGAGAATTTGTAACATTTGCACTCCAGATTTTCAACATTGCCATTTTATCACATCTACTTATGAGCAGTACAGCTGTCATTTTCACATCTTGCCCAAAATGTGTTTCCATGCATGTAGCACACAATGATGCAGTCGGTGTGCGAAATTAATGTTTGGGACAGATTAAGAAAATCACAGTTTCACTGTTGGTGAGCAGAGGTCTTAAAAGGCTATGTTGAAAATTTGGTGAAAAAAATTCTAAAATGACTGTTTCTGACGTTAATGCGGTTCCTCATGCGGCTAGTAAGTGTGCAAATTTTTAATATTGGCAGTCCAGATTTTCAACATTGTCATTTTATCACATCTACTTATAAGCAGTACAGCTGTCATTTTTCACATCTAGCCCAAAATGTCTGTCAGCGCATGTAGAGCACAATGGCTCAATCGGTTGTGAAATCAATGTTTGGGACAGATTAAGAAAATCACCATGACACTGTTCATTAGCAAAGGTCCTAAAATGTCTATGTTGAAAATTTGGTGAGAAAAGTTCATAAAATGAGTGTGTTATGAGCATGCGTTGCGCAGTTTCTATGCACACTCGTACCTTCGCACATTTGCAATATTCTCACTCCACATTGTCAACATTGCCATTTTTAAACACCTCCTTATGAACAGTACAGCTGTCATTTTTCACATCCTGGCCGAAATGTGTTTTCGCACTTCCAGCACAGAATGGCACGGTCGCTGTGGTAAATCACTGTTTGGGACACATTACAAAAATCACAGTGACACTGTTCATTAGCAGAGGTCCTAAAATGCCTATGTTGAAAATTTTGTGATGAAACTCCATAAAATGACTGTGTTACGAGCGTGCATTGCACAGTTTCCACACATGCTAATAACTTTGCACATTTGTAATATTTTCACTCCAGATTTTCAACATTGCCATTTTTCCACACCTCCTTATGAACAGTACAGCTGCCATTTTTCACATCCTGGTCGAAATGTGTTTCTGCAGTTGCAGCGTTGAATACCGTGGTTGCTGTGGGAAATCAGTGTTCAGGATACAGTAACAAAATCACAGTGACACTGTTCATGACCGCAGCTCGTTAAATACCTATGTTGAAAATCTGGTGATGAAACTCCATAAAATGACTGTTACGCGCATGCATTGAGCGGTTTCCACGTATGCTCGGAACTGCAAGCATTTTTAATATTCTCATTACACATTTTCAACATTGCCATCTCTTCATACCTCCCTACGGATGGTACAGCTGTCATTCTTCACATCCTGCCCTATCTGTGTTTTCGTACATGTGGTGCAGAATGCCACTGCCACTGTTGAAAGTCAGTTTTCAGGATACATTGGCAAAATCACACTGCCACTGTTCATGACAAGAGGTCCCAAATGCTTTCATGAGGTGGGGTCACAAAAAGGCCATGTTCAAAATTTGTACTGTGAATACCAACAAATGCCTGAGGCATTACGGTTTCTAACCATAACGTCCTACCCTGTACAGATAGACAGTCATTGAGGTGTGCCTTTGGATTGCCAACTGTACTGCTCATGCTATCCCAGCCCCACGCCCCAGCCACTGACAGGCATCGAGGTGTACCTTGGACTCTTCGTCCCAAGACTTTACCCCATTCTCCTATGCTGCACCCAATTCAACGTATGTCCTTACAGAATGGGGTGACTGTGAAGCCAAACATCCAAAGACATACCTCAACACGTGTCGGTGTCTGCAGAATAGGGTGAGGTGACATGGCTTGACCATCATGGTGATGACCCAAAACTTACCCCAAATCCTGTCTGTCTCTATAGGACAGAGGTGGGGTTCATGTGAAGTTCAGTACTTCACTGCCATTCCTATTCTGTATCTGTCTAACTCCTGCATTTCTAATGCTAATACCAGCAAGCAAACATTCGGCATTGACAAATGCTTGTTATTACTGAGAGGGAGTTTGGGACTTGAATATAGCGTGAGCAGGTGTTTGGCATGAGATGGAAGGAGGGTTTACTATATATACATCTTTACTGGCCTAGCTGGAGAAATTATGGGAGTCCCACTGGCCCATGGCAGTCTGCACTATGCCATGGGCTAGTACAACTATGTTGAGATTGAACTTTTTAATTAGAATTGGGACCCTTCATTTAACTTCCCACCAGGATACCCATTGTAGTGCAGCACTAGGTGAGTACTGCACTACTAATGTACTATTTTTCTGATGAGATGCTGTACCAAGGTCCCTTCTACTTCACTCTGGTCAATCAATCAATCAAAGTCTTTATTTAACCAGGTGATCACCATTGAGCAAGCTAATTTTCGAGGTGGACCTGGGTTTGTTAACAAGGAACAAGGGACAATATACATGTGATGCAACACACAAGAAAATAGTAATAATACAAATAAAGTGAGATACAATAATACAGTATATACAAAGTACAGTATCAGCAGGTAGCATTGACAGTAGTATATGTTTGGAACAGAAGATACAGCTAGTTTTGGTAGGACACAATTTTTCATAAAAGTAAAGAAATATATATATCAGGTGCACTGAATACAAATAAAACCTAATATAAAAAGATACATAGTGATACTGTATGGAGAATTTAGAGCTGGAACCAGGGTCAAAGGAATGTGGAAGGGACAGATATGGGGGTAGAAAAAGGGAAGAAAGTCACTGTCTAGGTGGAAGTTTCAGTCCTAGCCAACATTCTCCCTTGCAATAAAAAGATGTCCATGTGACCCACCCTCAAGGATGCACCTGTAAATGATTGACCTCAGATCAGTGTGCCTATGGTCAAAATTAAAATAAATAAATAAATACATCAAACTGTTATCTGACAGAAGCAGCAGATGCAGGGAGAAGGAGGGTCTCATATTATTCATGATACTAGGCAGACTGATTGGCCTGTTTGACAAGTATCATCAATAATATGAGAACCCCCCAGTACTGCCTAAAAAATGCATATACAGGATTGGGAGAGGGCTATTTCTTATTAATGATCCTTTGGGGCAATGGAATAGTTTGGGGAGAACTGCCTGACACAGCAGTCTACATAAAAGAAACAGAGAGGCACAAGTAAAACTTTGGGGCTTGCAGTAGAGCAATCAAAGAACCACCCCAAATGAATATGAAGCTGCTCAGGAATGATCAGGACAGGCAATCATGGTTCCTCAGCCAAGAAGTGCTCAGTACCCTAAGTGTAGCTACCATTAGTTGGCTAGTGGGTGAGTGGCAAGGTTCCTCCCAGGGCTAGCAGTTAGAGGGATACTTTAGCCAGTGTGTGACCCTGAACAACTGGTTGAAGGGAGCATGGGATGGTGTCTAGTATGCAGAACTATGAACTTTGGAGTCAAAGGACTGAATCTCTGAACCACTTGACTCACTGTGCAGCCTGAAGGAAGTTGAGGACAGCATAACTAATATGTGCTCGTATTATAGGAGGCAGTATAGCACAGTGGTTTAAGGCTCTGAGCTACAAACCTGGAGACCTGGGTTTGAATCCCACAGCCCCACTTGCATACTGTGTGACCCTTAGCAAGTCACTTAACTTCCTTGTGCTCCCAGGTCGTACCTGTAAACAAGCTTTCAGCTTAGTGTGTCTCTCCTAGTTAAAAAAATTAAAAATAAATAAATAAATAAATAAATCTCTATCTCATCAGTTTCCTTTCCTGAAATCAACAGCTATGATAACATCCACATGCAGGAAAGGATCAATTCTGAACCACTCCCCGTTTCCAACTGATGCAGCAGTCCTTACAGGAGCCAGTAACAAGAATGGGATGTCATGGGGATGCCTCCAGTGCCTAGCATTAGGGTATTTCACAACAATTCAGGTGACCCAGGTTAGGGAGGGAGCCTGGTTTTCTGCTTGTTTAGTGGATTGGAAAGAGATGCACGCAACATTTTCATTTTCACTAGGGAACAGAGAACTGCTGTACCATCTCCACATATACCTCTGTGTTGTGCTGAAGAGAACTTTAGATGCATGGATCCCTGCCTCCTCCACATGGATGCAGTAGATGCTGGCTAGTCTGTGGTGTTCATGAGGGGAGTGGGTCAGGTGATGGGAGCACAATTGTCATGGTTACAAGTGCTCACCATGTGGATGACTCCTGGGCAAATCAAGAACAGAGAAACAATGGGGACAATGATTGACAGTGCCTTCTACATAGGCTCCCTCATTGCAACTGTATCTAATGCTATGGTTCACCAGCACTGTGGTAGGCCATGACTACCTGCCGTAATGGCGTACTGATCTTTGGTGAACAGTGTAAGCCTGGAGGAGGGTGTCAATATTTGAACTCAAAAAACAGCTATAAAAAAACATGATATCATTGAAAGGGTCTGTGGCATGCCATCATCTTCTTCATTGTCCTCTATCTTGACTTTCTTTGCCGATTCCTTGGCATGTTGGACTTTATGATTGCCCTCAGCATTGAATCTTGTTAGTCTATGTGAAGACCACATTAAAAATCCATTTTTTTTTTTGTTTTGTAGTGAGAGATCTGTCCGGATGCTGCCAGTGGGCATGGATGCTGTTTTCTAGTGCAGCTGCAGTGTGTTCACAGTGAGTATGTCTGCATCGTCTTCTTGATGATGTGTATCTTTAGAATTTTTTTTTTCTGAAACTCAAGTTTATTCAAGAACAATAGAAGCAGTGGAAAATACAGAGCTAATATGCCATTTCAGTGCCAGAAGTGTGACTAATGCAAAACATAAAATCCATAAGATTCAAAATGAGGAATTGACCCAAAACATAAAAAAATGTATATACTGTATAGCACTGGAAAAGTAAATATTAATTCCTTGCACCAGGTGTAATGTCTAGTAATTTCTCCCTGCCATCTTAAACATTGAGAATATATAAACCAACTTTAAACTATAAACAACTTTAAACAGGTACCTGGGTGCACCTCTGAGCTGAATAGAACTCAATTAATAAAACTGTTCAACATTTCCCCACCCTCTCAACATCACAACAGGGACAAGTTGAACTCTTTTACATCCCCAAAGTAAAGAAAGGGTGAGTGGGTGAGAAGGTAAGAAGTGTAAATCAAGGAATAGGGTCCCAAAGGAAGGAGGGATCAAAAACCAAAGGTCAGGAAGAAAAGGAGAAACCTAAATTTGCTAGGGAAAGGAACTCCCCCTGGCCTGCCCAGCCAGCCAAACTGTCCAGGGATGCCAACACTCCAAATGTTTTTCTTCCTGAAGACAGAGATGAGCAGTCTGGGTTTCCACATCATGTACTTGGTTCATCCTATTACACAATTTATCTCTAGAATTCTAGGCAGCATTTTAGTGCATACAAACTTGTTGAATAGTGAGATTCCTAATTGCAGCTCAGAGGTGGAGTCCTAGTCAAGGAACATCAGAGTTGGAAGCTTAAGTCTTTAGCCCTTAATTTGGAGGCATGGGGCTGAAATGCTAGGGAGTATCTCAGAAACTAGTTCAGTCCTGATGGCTGAGCAGCTAACACCTTGCAAACAGGCAAGCAATATTGCACTGCACTTATGAGCAAGCTGAAATTTCAAGAACAGTGTGTAACTGAATTTACTGATTGTTATTGTTTTGTTTTAGTCACAAAAAATTTAAAAATGCAAGAATGTTCATTAAGAAAAAGACAAGAACATCCTGATAAGGGAAGGTTGGTAGTGGACCCGGATCATCGGGTGGCAGGCACGCCGACTGGACAATATCCCGGGCTGTGGCTAGGGGATGTTCCACTAGAGACCTCACATCAGGTACATAACATGGGCTTTATTTTTGACAATGAACTGACCCTAAAATCCCAGGTGTCAGCAGTTGTAAAGTCCTCATTCTATCATCTGAGGAATATCACTTGGGAGAAGCACCTGGTTCCTTCTGACGATCTTCCAACCTTGGTCCACACCTTTGTGACTATCCACCTTGACTATTGCAATGCCCATACCCTAGGGCTTCCTGGGGTTGGTATCTGCCGCTTGCAGCTGGTAAAGAATGCGGCAGCCGGGCTTGTGACTGGTGCCTCTATGACCAGTCACATCATACCTGTTCTCCACAGACTGCACTGGCTGCTGGTACAGTGGTGGATCGCCTTTAAAGCAGCAGTATTACGAAAAAAAAATTGTGCTTTTTTGATAGTTTATTCCATGTGCCCTGCTAATCATATACCTGGTACTCTTTCTCGCTGGCACTATACTATCGCCAAGTAATTTGCTCAGTTATTCTCTGCTTTGGTTTACATTTCTGCCACTAAGCATGTTGCACTGGAACCCCCTCTGCTGCCAACTGCACATGTGTATGACTTGCAGGGACATTGGGAATGGTCTGCAGAGGGCCCCTCTGCTGTTGTCAAAAGACCTGATGTGACCTGGAGAAAAAGCGCAGCTGAAAATTAGTCATCCGCCATATTTGTTGTAGCACTACAACAATTCAAATAAATTGCAAATATCTAAAGAACTAAAAAAGACTGAAAAAAAACATTTACAGGTATGGAAAGTGGAACTTTGACTGCATGCTTACAGCCAGAGAACAGAATTATGATAGCTTACTTCCTGATTTCATAGTACTGCTGCTTTAAGTTTGGCTTGCTGACCTATAAAGCCCCACATGACCAGGGACCTCACTACCTGAAAGATTTCCTTATTCCCTACTGCCCTCCCATCCTCTCTGATCCACTGATGAGGGTTTGCTAGAGATTCCTAGGGTATGTCTAAAGGCATCTGGGGCTCGGTCCTTTTCTTATGCAGCCCCTACCCAGTGGAATTCTCTCTCACCAGGTAAGAGAGTGCCACACTGCTGAAAGTTTTAGTCAGCATTTAAAACTTATTTATTTGCACAAGCATTCCATGAAAATTGATCTGATATGTTACATTGTTATTGACTCAATTTTATGGATTATGTTATTTCAAATTTGGTTTTATTAAGATTACGTGCCTGTTTTATCTGTGTTAATTTGTACAGCTCCTTGGTTTTTGAAAGGTACTTTATAAATAAAGTTATTATAATTATTATTATTATTAATAAAAACAAGCTAAAAATATATATGCAATTACATCTTTAAATACATCCCTTTCTGAAGAAGGATATCAGATTGCTGGAGAGGGTGACGTGTAGGGCAACTAAGATGATGCAAGAGCTGGAGGCACAACCTATGAGGACAGGCTGACTGAATTGAATATGTACACCCTGGAGGAGATGAGGGATTGGGATATGAATGAGACCTTCAAATAGTTGAAGGATTAACAAAACAGGCACAGAAGGGATATTTAAGCTGAGGAGAAGAAGGGACACCAGAGGGCATGGTCTCAGGTTGGAGTGGGAACATATCAGAGAGCAATGAAGAGGCATTTTTCACAGAGAGGGTGGTGGAGAGAATGGAACACTCTACCAGAGGAGGTGATATCCTGTAGCACAGTGGGCAGTTTTAAAAGGGCATGGTACAGAGTGTGAGGAAGGGTAAAGGTGAGAGGGGGCAGCTGCAATGTAAGGGTGCTAGCTGCGCATTCAAGCAGACTAACTTAATAGACTGTAAGGACTGTTTCTGCTGGCAGATTTGTATGTTCATACAACTGATACAAAGAATAGTAGTCCAAGGAAATATGCAGCTACATGCACAGGTAAGTATAGAGTTTAAGTTATTATTGCATTACAGCAAATGCAGCTCATGGTTGGAATATTCCACCAAGGCTCCCCAGCTCTTGTGCCACATTGACCAGAACTGTAGGGTCCTGATGGTGCTGCTTAATCAGTAAAGTAAATCAAACAATATTTTGGCAATTTCAGCTTATTCATTTGAGTGTGGTGTGATCTTGTTTGCCCTGGGAGTATTAAGCAAGAGGTTATTGTTCACATCCTATATTGTGCTTCTCACATGCCTACCTGGTGCAGGTTGCAGACATTATGGAGTAGATGAATATACCTGAGAGTGATTGGGAAGAGGAACCAGTCAGGGCTGGAATAGGGGGGAACTGAAATCACCCAGAAGTAGGGCAAGGGGAACCAGTAGGACTAGTATGGAACAGGACAGTCTGGGATGAGCCAGGAAGAAGCTTGTTTTGCAGTTAATTCTTTATTTTGAACTTTTACGAACATTACATAGTGATCAATAACACAACAAACAACACAGCATGAAACAGTGCATGCCACATGATGAAAGAAACAGGTATCAGCAGTGTAAGGATAAGATGTATAACAAAACCATACCAGATACGGACTCCTGAAACCCAGAAGCCTAGGACTGGACCCAGGAGATCAATAGCACCTCTCATGCTACCAAGGCCAATCATTGCTCTGGTGGCATAGCCACTAGAATTTGATGCAAAGAGCTACAAAAAAGAAGATGGGAAGGGGAGGGAAAAAGACAAACCTTCCCCTGGAATCCACTGAAGTGTGGATCCAATAGAAAGGGGGAATACCCCACAACTACATGATCAGAAATACCCATGCTTGTACTAGAAGGCCCCTAGGTAGCCAGCACACAGAGTCACTGACAGGGGTAGGGCAACTTTGGTTGGGGAAGCAAATTGAGGTACTCTACACCCAGGGTCCACCCTTGCAGCCAGAAGGCAAGGAGAGCATGACTGGGATGTATATCCCTATTCACAGAGAATGCTGCAAGTCCTTGTCCCAACAAAGTCCTGGCAGATGGTTTGATGTGCAGAGGGCAGAGGCTAAAAAAAAGGCTCCATGCCTCATAATAGGAGGGCAGGATTTTCCTCACCATGTGAGACATCCTAGCCAGTGTAGCTAGTGTTCAAACTGCTGTCAGAAGCACCTGCAGGGAGGCGACATCCTGGGTTCTCCATTGCCTGAGTACTGGCCATTTAACCTCAACTCCCACAGCTAATAGCCAGCACTGGGCAGATAGTGACAGAGAGATTCTGAGGAGTAGAGCCCCAGCAAATAGATCTGCAGCAAATATGGCAAGCACAAGCCCCAAATCCTCTGACAACAGTTGTGCACTTTTTCCCAGAATCCCAACAAAGTTGAGACAAGGCTGCATGATGTGCAACAGATCTGCACCAGGGGACCCACATCTCCAGCACATATTCTGTGGAAGAGGGACAAGTCTATGAAATTGAACATGTAATGGAGCAACTTATTTTGAATTAGGAGTTTCCTGCTGTCTGGAAAGGCTATGCGAACCAACTTCTATAAAGCAGATCATTCCTCAATGAAATAGCGATCTGTAGGGATGTCACCATCTTCTTGTGGGACTTAACTATAGGGTCCGAAATAGTAGCCCTGATTAACTTGTAAATCTTCCCACCCTTCCTCTGTGAGACCTGCACCAACTGGCTAAGGTGCAGAGGGATAAGATTTTACAAGAATCCCTCCTTTAACAATGGGAAGATGACATTCCATATTAGTAAGAACCTCCAGAATTCATAGAGACGTACAAACATAGAAACATAGAAATTGATGGCTGACAAGGACTGCTTGACCCATCCAGTCTGCTCATTTTCGTTGGATTGCTTTCACTGCAGACCCTCCTTGGTTTATGGCACTGTCTCTTCCACCCTCTTCCTTTCTTTATGATTCCCTTGTGCCTGTTCAATGCTTTTTAATCCCATCACTGATTTCCCCACTACCTCTACTGGAAGACTGTTCCAGGCACATGTACATATGAAGAAGCCAGCAAAGAGGCCATTTGGTCTATCAAGTCTGCTTGTATTGTAAGGTCCACAGCTTGAGCTAATGTTCCTGCCCCCACAACTCTTCCCATCCTCTCTACACATGATCCTTACCTTCCCCCATGCCTATCCCAACCTCTATTAAAGCTGCCCACTGTCTTCAACGAGATGACCTCTTCTGGCAGTGCATTCCAAGTGTCTACCACCCTCTCTGTGAAGAAGTGCTTCCTGACCTCCCTTCTAAACCTCCCACCCTCTAGCTTAAGACTGTGCCCCCTTGTGTTATGGTTGCCACTCAGCTTAAAGAGACTCTCCTTATTGACCTTATTTATCCCTTTCAAGTACTTGAAGGACCCAATCATGTTCCTCTCTCTTCTCTCTCCTGTCTTCCATGGAGTACATATTCAGTGCCCTCAACCTCTCCTCGTATGCCTTACCCTGCTGACCTGCTACCATCTTTGTAGCCCTCCCTGGACCTTCGCCAGCAGATTAATGTCCTTTTGAGGGTGTGGGCACCAGTACTGAACTCCATATACTCTAGATGTGGCCTTACCAATGACCTGTACAAGGGCAGTATAACCTCCTTTTCTCCTACTACTGATCCCTCTAGGTATGTATCCCAGCATCTTGCTTGCCTTTGCTGCTGCTTTTTTGCACTTCATGGAGTGCTTCAGGTCACTAGTGATCATCACTCCCAGGTCCTTCTCCTCCTCTGATGCAGATACTCGGACTCCACCCAGGTAGTACTCTGCCATGGGATTCTTGGCTCCAATATGCATAACTTTGCATTTCTTGGCATTGAAGCCAAGCTGCCAGATCCTGGACTACCTTCCCAGCTTTTCCAGATCTTCCTGTAGGTCCTGTATCCCTTCAGCTGTGTCCACTCTCCCGCAGAGCTTGGTGTCATCTGTGAATAGATACACTTTGCCCTTAATGCCATCCCAATGTCATTGATGAAGACGTTGAAGAACACCGGCCCTGGCACCGAGCCCCGAGGGACCCCAATGTATACCTCTCTGGTACTAGATAACTCTTCCCCCACAGTCACTGTCTGGGTTCTGTCCCTCAGCCAGTTTCCCCACTCATCTCGCCATCTTTTCCCCAACCCTAAGATCCACCAACTTCCTGGTGAACCTTTTGTGGGGAACATAGTCAAAGACCTTGCTGAAATCAAGATAGAATGTCTACTGCTTGGCCCCTGTCTACTGTCTTAGTGACACAGTCAAAAGTCAATTAGATTTGTTTGAATTACTCTCCCCCCATGAACCCATTCTGCCTCACATCCTGGAGACCATGCTCCTTTAGATATTCCACCAAGCTTTCCTTTTGTAGGGTCTCCATGAGCCTGCCAACGATGGAGATATGACTGACGGGTCTGTAATTCCCTGGGTCATCCTTAGGACTGCTTTTGTGGAGGGCACTACATGTGCTGTTCTCCAGTCCTGCGGTATCATGCCTGACTCTAGAAAACTATTAAATAGGGTCTGCCAGTGGCCCTGCCTGCTCCTCAGTCAGTTCCTTTAGTACCCTTGGATGTACTGTCTGAGCCTGGTGATTTGTCCACCTTCAATGCCCATAGACCCTCCCTCATACTATCCTCCTCTTTCACTACATCTGTGTTCACCTCTCTCCCAGCTCCTCTTTTCCCTCCTGAAGGCACTGGTCCATCCTTCTCTCTGGTGAAGACAGAACAGAAGTATTCATTTAGTATCTCTGCTTTCCCCATTATCCTCCACCCACTCCACCCCTTTCTTAAACTTAACAATCCTTTCCTTCTTGTCCCTTTTCTCACTCATGTAGCGAAAGAAACCCTTCTCCCCCTTCTTAATTCCTTCAGCTATCTGAAACTCCTTCTGTACCTTTGATCGCCGAACTTCCTTACTTGCTTCACTAGCCAACTTTAGGTAATTTTCCCTATCTGCCTCTCTCTTGGTCTTCCTGAATTTTCTATAGGCCAAACTCTTTTTCTTTTCTGCCTGGGCAACCCCAGAACTAAACCAGCTGGTTGCTTTGGCTCTTGTGTTCTTCCCCCTGAGCCTAATGCACTCATCTGTGGCAACCAGTATTCCTTCCCTAATGATGTACCACCTTTGGTCCCCCCCCCCATATCTGCTCTGATGCCTGCAAGATGGCTCCTCAGCACTTTGCCCATTTTTCTGAAGTTCACCTTCCTGAAATCCAAGATTTTGTCTTAGTTGGGATGCTTTCCTGCCCATATCCAACTGAATGACACTGTGCAATGGTCACTTTCACGCAGTGGCTCCTGACCATTATTATTTGTTTATTTATTTATTGAAATGTTTCATTAGGAAGGCACGCTGAACGACAAGTTGCTCATCTCCCGATGCGATCTGGAGGGGAAGGGGTACAATAGGAATGAGACATTAAACACTCAAGTTACAAGATCAACATTAACATACAGTTGTAAGGCAGGTATTACAAACAGTGTTACAAACAATGTTGGGCATAATAGGAAGAAAAGAGGACAATAATAAGTGGCAGGTTAACAAGTAAACAATTGCTTACATTAAAAAGGGGGGAAGGAGAGGGAGGGTTAGATGGGGGAGCGGAGAGTTGTGTCCTGGAGACCCCTTCAGGATGTGAGGAACCCTGAAAGGGACTGGGGACGAGAAAGAAGAGGATAAGGCAGTGTCCCAGAGAGACCACTTCAGGATGTGAAGAACCCTGCAAGGGGGCTGTGGAGCTAGATAGAAAGGATAAGACTGTAGGGATTTAAAGAGGGAGGAGATGTGACTTAATACTAGAAGGGGGATAAGACCTAATCCAAGAGAGGACACTTCAGAATGTGGGTACCCTGCAAGGGGTTGGGAAGGTCAGCAGATAAGGATTAAAAGAGCGATAGAAGAGGGAGAGAGTGATAATTGAACCCTTGGGGGGATGAGAATTCACACATTTTGAGGGAATGGGGACTAATTAATAGGCCAACGGGGTGCATTGGACCCTGCTAGTAGTCATGGAAAGTCAAGATAGTGGCCAGATAGAATAGGCGAGATATACTTAGGCTCAGTTGGACCTCTTCAGGATGCTGAGAACACTGTAAGAGGGACTGTGAAGACTAGGGAGAAAGGTAGATGGGGAGGGGAAGGAGAGGAGACAAGCCTAGGCCCAGTAGGACCCTTCATGATGCTGAGAACCCTGCAAGGAGACTGTGAAGGCTAGGGAGAAAAGATAGAGTGGGGGAGGGAAGGAGAGGAGACATGCCTAGGCACAGTAGGGCCCCTTCAGGATACTGAGAACCCTGCAAGGGGACTGCAAAGTCTAGGGGGACAGGAAGATGGGGAAGGGGTAATTAGAAGAGACAAGCCTAGATGCAATAGGATCCCGTCAGGATGCTAAGAACCCTGCAAGAGTAATACAAATCTAGGGAGATAGAAGGGATGGTAGGGTAAGGGAGTAGATGAGAGATACAAGCCCCATGAGAGGGGGTAGGACAGGGACACAGGAGAGCATTCGGAGTCCCTTACATTCTGTTAGAGATCAAGGGAAGCCAGTAATGGGGAGCAGTTTGGGGGAAGGGGAAGAGAGCTAGAAATTTGTGGGGTGGGGGTGCACAGGGTAAAATGAAGGTAACGGTAGATAGGTAGGGTTTGCCCAGGGCTTAGAGGAGGGAATTAGGGAGGGACATGACAGGAGCAGCAAGGTGCAAGGTAATTATTGAGGGCAGAGCTGATGGAGTAGGTGGAGGATGAGTGCCTGATTTGAGGATATTTCTTCTTACATGCTCCCCACTTGTGAGCACCAGATCAAGAATTGCCTCAGCTCTAGTTGGTTCAGTTATGTCGTGAGTCAGGAATCCACTCTGCAGTCCTTCCAGGATCACCTAACTCCTAGCACACGTTGTGGAGGGTATGCTCTAGTCCACCATGGGTAGGTTGAATTCCCTCACAATTGCCACCTCTCCTTTCCCTGTAGCTTCCAATATTTGTGAGATCAGTTCCCTGTCCCTCTACTCATCCTGATTGGGTGGTCTGTAAACCACTCCCAACCTCACCTTTCTCCTTCTATTGGACCTTAACTCAACCGATAATGCTGCATCTCCCCTTTTTCTGACTCCTCCCTCATGCAAGTTATTCCCTTCCTGATATAAACTGCCACCACTCCCCCCTTCCCAACTACCCTGTCCCTCCAATATAGTTCATATCCAGGGATCACAAGGTCCCAGTCATGGTGTGATGTTGCCCAAGTCTCTATTACTGCAGCTATGTCCACCCTCCTGTCTGCTAATAGTGCGTGCAGGTCATCCATCTTGTTTCCAAGACTCTGAGCATTCAGAGACACCACTCTCCACCTAGAATCTAATCTTTCTTCTCTTCCCTCTATTCTTTTGTTCACATTTATTCCCTCTGTGTGCACCCCTCCACGTACCCTTGTTATATGTTCCTCACTTACTCCACCCTTTGCAGTGTTCTCACCCTTCCACCTCCTCCCTCCAAACCCTTCCATCACTGTGGGGGGTTCACTGTCCTCCTCCTCAGAGTCTATGGGACTGCATGCCTGCTGCTCTCCCTCTCGGTAGTGTAGTGGTTATGTATTCCCCAGTTTGTCCCTGAGTACCCTCAAACCCTCCCTGCTGAGGTGTAGCCTGTCTGGTGAAAAGAGTACTTTGTTTGACCAGGTCTCTCCCATTCCTCAATACAGATAAACATCTCCGCCTGCACCATTTACTCAACTAGTCATTAAAATCTCTATTATTTTCCTGGCTGTGCTGGACCTTGGTACTGGTATCACCTCTGAGAAGGCCAGCAAACTTCCTTCCTCCCTGCAGATGTTCCCTAACTCTCTGAACCTACTTTGTACTACCTCAACCTCCTCTCCAGCTAGGTTGTTGGTTCCCAAATGTATAACTAAATTAGGTTTTCCTCCAACCTCCTTATTATTTCCCTTATTTTTGGGCCCACCTTCCGTGCTGTCATCCCCGGCATACAAATCACCCTCCTGCTTGCATCTGGGTCCCCTTTCCTTCCCCAGTGAATACCCCTAATTATGGAGTCCCCTATGATTTCCACCCTTCCATCCCCTACACCCATGCTCCCTGTCCTTCCTTTCTGACCTTCGGTACTAGCTGATTCCCCACCTAACCGCTCCCTCTACACCCTGGTGAACTTATCTCCACATTCACAATCTATCCCGGTAACTGCTTTTCCATCTCCCATTCTGCCCCTCCCTTCTGACTATCTGTATCTTCTTTCAGTTTTCCCTCCATCTTCCTTTCCTTTCTCTCCTCCCCATCCTCTACTCTGTTTTACCTGTCTCTCTTCCCTGCCCACCCTGATTAGTTCCCTCTCCCCTCCCCTGTACTCCTACTCTCAGCCCTGGCTCAGCCTAACCTCCTGCCACCTCCTCCTCCATCCAGACAGTGGTGCAAATCTATTCAATAAAGGCACCGCTTTAGAATTTCCTTCCCCAGATGTTACTTTCACATTCCCACCCCTTCCTTACCACTTGCCATTCCTCCACCCTGGGCTCCCTAGTCCTCTGAGGAGGGCATCCCCACTCAGCCTTTCCCTCCACTGCTCTGATTCTATGACTCCCCACATCATCCTCCCCAGCTCCCATCTGAGCAGCCTTATTTCAGCCCTTAGCTGCTTCAGGCTCTTACACACAGGACAACTCCCTTTACTCCACAACATCCCCAGAAAGACTGCTGCCCCACAGCTATTGCAGTTTACCACTCTCCTGCTTCCCATTCATGTTCCTATTCCCTCCACATCCTCCAGCCCAGCTTCTCCTAGCCTCCAGTTATACATAACTATCCACCACCCTTTCTGTGAAGAAGTATTTCTTTACATCTCTCCAGAACCTATCCCCCTCCAGCTTCATATCATGACCCCCTTGTTCTAGAGAACCCTTTCCTTCAAAGAATGCCTCCCACCTGTACCTTATTTTTTATTTATTGTATTCTTTGTTAACTGGGTAATGCCCATTAAGCACAGGTGCCTGTTTTCGGGAGCGACTGGAGCACTGGGAAGGTTAAATGACTTGCTCAGTCACACAGTATGCACATGGAGGTTGTGGGAATCAAACCCAGGTCTTTCTACTGGATGCACCAAGCTCATTCACAGTTCATTACTCTAACCTCTAGGCTATACTGCCAGCCCTGTGAGGTATTTAAAGGTCTCTATAATATCCCCCTTTTTCTCCTCTCCTCCAGGGTATACATATTGAGTTCATTTAGCCTTTCCTCATAAGGCTTTTGATGCAGACCCTGTACCATCCTCATAGCCCTCCTCTGGACAGCCTCTATTCTATGTTTTTCTGAGATGTGGTCTCCAAAACTGGACACAGTACTCCAGGTTGGGTTATACCAATGACCTATATAGGGGCAACACCACTTTTCTCTTCCTGCTGGTGATACCCCTACCTGTACATCCGTGAATCCCACTAGCTCTCTTGATCACTTTGCTGCATTGTCTGGCCACCTTCAGGTCATTTGATATGATTACCCCCAGGTCTCTGTCCTGCTTTGCCATTGCAAGTATCTCTTCCCCATTTTGTACTCCAACCCTGGGTTTCTGTGACCCAGGTACATTAATTGCACTTTTTAGCATTAAACCTTAGGTAACAAACTTTTAACCACTCCTCCAGCCATTTTAAATCTTTTACCATCCTTTCTACTCCTTCCTCGGCATGTCCACTCTGGTGTGGTATCTTGGGTCATCTGTAAAGAGAAAGACCTTCCCTTTCAGTTCCTCCAGATTTGTTGCAGAAAAGGACCAGCTGGCCCGTTTAGTCTGCTGTATATTTCCTGCCTATTCTGACACCTCAGACCCTACTTGGTCTTTTAGTAACTGGGAACTAGAAGCAGGCCAGGATATTCTCAAATGAGTCTAGATGTAGGGTATTGGGCTGCAGGAGATCCTTGACAGCGTGCTCCCAAGATTTCCAGGCAATGGACAGCTTCCCAATCCATAGCATTGAAATATGTCATGCAGGGGTCCATTCTCATGGGATGAGAGACACTTTGGATGGAGTTGAGTTTGCTCCAAGCCTTCACTGAAGAGTAAATTGCCAGATGCTCCCTCTGATGGGTGGGGAGAAAAGAATAGAGAATGCAGCAGGAAGGATCCTTCCAACAGGGACCTTTCAAGGGAAACCATAGGAGTATGCTCTGAGCAGTGACACAAAACACTGAACTGTTTGTGCACGCTGAATGCCAGGCAATAGGCCTAGAACCACAGAAGGTTTTACTCCACCTTAGTCCAGATTAGCAAGACTATAGCAAGGGTACTTACTCTCCACAAAACATGCCCTGTAACGCATCTATTTTATAGAACTTTGAGGATGATCACTTGCAAGTGGGAGAGGCAGTACAAAGATGTGTTGCTGTTATCATCTTAAGAGTCACATTTTGTTCTTCTAAGGACAGGTGCAATGACTTCCATCTGTCACATTCCTTCTGTAACCTCTTCAGCAAGATAATCATATTCACGGAGACCGACTGGTCTTAAATCTGGAGCAACCCAGATTCCCAGATGCATCAATCCCATTTGAGACTATTTCAGCCTCCAGGCTGAGAGCAGCCCTCAGCAAAAGTTGGTTTAAGGTAAAATGTCAGTTATTCGGAGCTGACTTTCAGTCCAGAAATAGATTTCAAAGATTGAAGAGAGTGCAGATACAAAAAGCCATTATGAACATCAGCCAGAAGAACCAAACAGTCATCTACATACAAATTTGTTTTGAATTCAGTGTAGCCCACCAGCAAGCCATTGAGGTCCAAATGTTCTTGTGTGGGTATAGCTAGCAACACAATCAACAAAACAAAAAGTAAAAGCAAGAGGGGGCACCCCTGATGGGTGTCCCCATGGAGACAGAAAAGGGGAGACAGATATGAACTGGTCAACACCCACTCAGTAGGTTGAGTATACAACATGTGTACCCAGGATCAAAAGAGGGAACCAAAGCCCATCCCTTGTGGGACTGCATGAAGATGCCCTGATACACTGAGTCATACACCTTCTCAATGTCTATGCTGACTGCAGCGGCCAGAGTGGCTACACAGTGACCTTCCTTCATAAGGGTAACCATGGTCCAGATGTCATTGGAATCCAATCTGCCTTTCACAAAACCCACTTGGAATTTGTCAGTAAGTGATTGAAGAACAATCTGACCACCATGGCCTTAGCCATACTCTAGGCATCTGTGTTAATGAGTGATACAGGTCTGCAACTTGCAGAAGAAGAGCGGTCTTTCCCCCTCCTTGGGAAGCACTGTGATTACAGCCACTTATAGAGAGGGCAGGAGGCAAACATAAACTTGAGCCACTGTGAAAACCCACTGGAGGATAAGACAAATAATATTGCCGGGGTGCTGGTACAGGTCTACATGGAAGCCATCTCCACCTGGAGCCTTATGCAGAGTTAGTGCTGCTAGAGTGGATGAAATTTTCTGAGTGGATAGATGTGCTTCTTAACCCTACCATTTGGCATTCAATAACCAGGACAGAAGGAGTGAGGATTTAACTTGCTCAGACTCATAGAACTCCTGCATGATAATTTTAATAGCTTGTGGACAAGTCTTCACCATGCCAGCATTATCCTGTAAAGCCACTATGTCTCTCAGCTTACTGCACCTGAGCCAGCACAACAGAAGTTCTCTTGCTTTCCCCCATGCCAGTATCTACACTGAGTCTGTAAGACCACCAGCTCAGCCCTCCTGGTTGAAAGGGAGTTAACCTTCATATGCAGTCTCTTGATCTGCTCAAGTAGGAAGAAATTTCAGTGCTGATCCCATCTCAACTTGAAGGAATTTTCTTTTTCAGTGAGTCTGGCTTCCAAATCCTTTCACTTTGCCTCTTACAGCCTTCTCCAGTGGGCTGCATATCCCATCATTTTACTACTGAGAATGGCCTTAAATGGCTCTCATACCATCCCAATATGCATCTCACCTGTATCGCTCACCTCAAAATAGGATTTTGCCTTCATCCCGATCCAGGTGTGGAAGGACTGTCCTGAAGTAATAAAGGATCTAATCTTCATGAGGGTAACCAATTCTTGACTGGACCCAGACACATCCATGGAAACAGGGTATTGTCAAAGATATAGAGGTTGATAGTTGAGGAGACCACAAAATGAGCCAGTTTGGGGAGGAGAGCTAGAAGTCCAACCTACTTGTGGTGGAGTAGGTACCAGATAGCAGAAAAACAGACAAAGTTCATTTCCCAAGTGTGAAGCAGATTTCATGAGTTAGACATCAAATAAATTTGGACTTCATGGCCTTCACTGCAGCTAAAGCCTGAAAATGTAGTTCTGTGGCAGTGGTTAGCTGATCTCAGCATGGTTCGGAGGTGAGGTTAAAATCCCCTCTCATCAGGATAGGGATGGGGGCTCCCAAAAGTGGGATATGCTATGAGAATGGGCATGGAAAAATACAGGATTATGCAAATTATGGTTGTAATCATTCACCAGGAGAATGGGGTCCTCCTGGGTGAGAAGTTTAGCCACCATCGACTGTCCCTCACAATCAAAAGTCTGCTAGCTGACTGTCTATTTCAAAGTTTAATGAATAGGATGGAGACTCACATTTTGATGAGGGGGCACAGCTCTGCACCTCACCCCACACATTCCCTATAGAGTTTTAAAGCTTGGCACTCGCTTATTTGGTCTGCTAAAGGATAGCGATTTGAGCTTTTAAGTATTAAAGTCAGGATTGTGCCGTATTATGCTTCAACAGGGACTTCAGTCCTTTGACATTTCTAAGTCACAAATTTAACTGAAGCCATATACAGTATACTGTCAGTGGTGCAACCAGCTAAATACTGGGGAACCAGATAAAACCCTGGAAGGTGAATACATGGAAAAAGCACTAAACACTGTTCCAGTCTTTAACGTTTCATGTATGTGTTGTTGACAAACCTCACATGTGTGAAATGTTGGAGGCTGAGGCAGCTTTTAGTGTTTGGCACAAATGATGTAAGTAAACCTTTTAAATATAAACTGAATCCAGAGTGATTTTTGAAGTGATTCTTGCTGTATATGAAGCAGGGCTCCCAAAAATTTATAATGAAGGTAGTGTACACCTTGGTTCCATGCAAGTGCTCCTAGATGCTTTGTTCTACTTCTGTAATCATGGGAGAGACTTCTCAAATACAGAAGGGGAACTAGTCTGACACAAACGGAAACATAGTTCCATGACTGAAACATAGGAGTACAATCTAAAGGTGATATACACAAACAAACAAGCAACAACCATAATATATTACATAAAAAATATACTCAAAGGGCCCACCTCCTAGAATACGGGCAGGGAACCTAGAAACTAATGGGTCAACAGGGGCAAACTGGACTGGGAGCAAAAGGACTCCCATGACCACACCCCAGCTAACCAGGGATTTCCACATGTAGGTTTCACTCGAGGCAGGGTGAAACATTGACTCAGTCCTGGGTAATATTTCAAAAAAGAAACATGAACCTGAAGCCTGGAATACTGTGGTGAGTGTTCTGTCATTCTGGGAAATTGACTCAAAAGTCATGGGGAACCCCGTGAAGTGTGTGTGTGTGTGGGGGGGAATCTGAGATTGTGGGAGGAAAGAAATGAAAGGGGTCATACCTTGCAAAGCCCTAAGAAATAAATGGAGAGATGGGAGCTGCAGGAAACAGACCATAGGAAAATGTAATAAACATACTCCTCAACCTTCCAGAGACTGCCAAGCATGTCTGCTACCATATGTACATAAGTGTTAACTTTGAGGATATACCACATGATATTAAATCATAAGTGCCATGACCTGCAGGCAGAGGACACAGAGTCATGTACAAAGTGACAGGGTCTGTGCTCTTCCAGCAGCCAACCCACCTGCGTGAGACTCTGTGAGGAGGGGAAGGATGCCATACACGTAATCAGAAAATACTGTCCCCAGCAACCAGCAAGACCAAGGGGTCCCTTCTGCAACCCCCTACAGCTGACTGTACTACTGATGAGAGCCTGGAATATACTCTGACTAGAACA